>CM076849.1:4859547-5511894 GCA_039519185.1 Astragalus membranaceus | reverse complement strand
TTTCGTTTCTGTATTCTTTATCTGAGATGAGTCTATCTTTTATTTTAAATTTTAGACATGATCGTTGATAGGGAAGTAAACTCTGTTTCTGTATTCTTTATCTGAGATGAGTCATAATTGCCAATAACTAGTCAAACTCATAAATATCTCAAACCTTACAACTTGTGATATTTATTATCATGTTAGTTCAGAACTAATTAGTTAAAATTAGCGATATATAACAAGATTATCTTTTTTTTTGATTTAGGACCATTGCTGGCTACCCACGGAACGCTTTCAACGAATGACTAATCTCCGCTCGCTACTTGCGGCAAGGATTTCGCTGGCCAACACGCCTTTTTAAGGTGGGCGGGAATCGAACCCGAGAGCAAACCGGATCGACTCCCACTACGTAGCTCAAGGTAGCCCGACCACTGGGCTAGACGTGTTGGTTATATAACAAGATTATCTCCTTCAAGGAAAAGTAAATTACAAATTAAACTCCTCTCTTATTTCATTAAATAAATAAATTACAGTCCGTAACCCAACACTATGATTATAAGAACAACATGAATACTATAAACAACAGATTTTTTTTGCACATTTACCAGCTTGTTTCCAGTTTCCACATCCGATCCCATTTCAAGGAGGACGTGGCAAAATGACAAAATTTTCACGTAGAAACCCAATAAATGAAGAAATAAACACAAAGAATATAAACAACTAATTAAGAACCTAAATTGAATCACTCCCTAATACACACACACAATTAAGGTTCGGTAACCTCACCAGATTTACATATACCCACATCTATAACCATGGTTCCTTTCTTGTTCGACTTCATCACTCTGCAACAATTCTTCCTTGGAGCCTGCCAAAGAAACAAAACCAAATTAATTTCTCAACATATGATAGCATTTACTTTTTGCAATTAAAATTTCAAACCCAAAAACAAAGAAATTATCCATAATAAGGTCCAACTCGACTGACAAATGCTGAAATTGTTTGATTGGATAAGCAACCTAACAATTTCGGCATTTCGTCTTATCCGTAAGGCCTAGTTCAATTGTAAGGTCCTGGATAATCATTCGAAAAGTCTAGCTCAACTGCCATCCCATCCGTGTACAGACAAAAAAACAATGAAATAATTAAGGTATTTATGTGATAATTAATAACAACTTACTCTATCCCATAGATGCGGGTCTGGCTTCTTATATATAAGTACTTTATCAAGAGCAGAAGGATCGGCCATCTTCCAACGACATTCTGGATGAGGAACACGATGCCTTTCGTATTCACTTTGCGTAGTAGAATTGATGAGTTTAGCCTTTGATAAATAAAACACAAAAGGCTTCTGACAAGGATTTCTGGTAACAGGGCGTGTGTTGAATGCATATGCAGTGTAATCTGCTCTTCTATACCAATTGAGGAATGTTCTTGAAGGCATTTCAATTTCACGAGGTGAAAATATCCCACGAAATATCTGAACAGCAAAACCCCATGAAACTGAAATGGTCCACTTCCTTTGTTTGTCGTAGCAAATGGATTGTTGAATTAGCCCTGCCGAGTCCAACTTTATTGGTATTGTGAGACGTTTTAGGGCTTCTAGTCTAGTCACATTTGGGAAGATTGGCTCAACCACATCAAGATGGTGTACTGACACTAATGGACTCACTGGATGAGCTGCTAGAAGCCCAAACAAATTCCCATACACATCATACTGCACGTTCAATCAACCACAGCCTAGTTGTAAGTCAGTGTCAAAGCATATAGAAAGCACCACTTCTTTGCATAAAAGTAATTAAACAAATATTATCACAACAAATGTCACTAGTTAATTAGTTAAAAAATGTGAGAAATGTTACTTTCTAAGATTTTAACTCTGGACTTTCTATTCAAACTTGTTGGTGCTCATTGACTTATCAACTAAACTAGATACTTACTAAATACTTAGAACAAATAAATAGGATAATTTTACATGACTTAGGTGCTATTGTTCATCAACACACCTAGTTAGGATATTTTATAGTGTCAATTTCTCTTGATTGCTCCACTTTGGACATGACAACTACTCAAAAACTAAAATGTTGAAAGGCAAAATACCTGAATACCTACAATTTCACTCTGCATGGATTGCAATTCGAATGGCAAGATAAGTCAAATTTTAGAGGCATATGGCAATAAAAGAGCAACAAATTAAGTTGTCCACCACCCACCTCTCTAAAAGGAGGTGTTTTGTTTGGAAGAGATTGTCATTTGGCAGTTAGAAACAAAAGATCACCATTAAGCCAATCCGTTTCGGTAACAACTGATCTACTGACCTGTTCTAATAATTGAATCATAATCATAATACCATAAATACATAAAGGAGAATATTTTTTTATTAATAAAATACATAAAAAACAATCTTTTATTTGATGGAAACATAAAAGAAACAATCTAAAAATGCTTTCAGGTTGCTAATGTTATATCTGTTCTTTGAATTTTCAAATTCTCCATTATAAAATTTATTTTTTCTCCTTGATTGGAGTTTTTGTCGCACAATTTTGTTGTAATGGAAGGGCTCCACACCTTGCCCATTCTGCTGGAATGTGATCCCTATCGGTTATTGGACGGTTCCAATAGGAGAGAGAAAGACACATTGAACAAAATAATAATATTTTATTTAGTGTCTCTTTTTCTCTATTACTGGAACCCCGCAATAACTGGAGAGGATCTGAACCCCCATTTAGGTCTGCAAGTTACTTGTACTTGTAGTTGTACTTAGTATTCGTTTGGACCCATAGTAGAGATTGGTTGGATGTGCGATTAGACACAAGCTAATAGTTGCAGCCTTCTAAATGAACTGACTTGCTACCGTGGTTCCAAAGACATGCTTGAACGATTAAGAAATTAAATTTGAATACTAAAACTAAATATTTACATAAAAAAATTTATTTTATGGGAAAACAAAATACTTAATCAGCCATTTATTTTCTTATATAGATATAGTAGATGAGAATGTGAATTCAAAAAAAATTAAAATAAGAATGAAGCATAGAAATGCGTAAAAGTAAGACAAAAAGTTAAAAAGGGTAAATTAATAGAGGTAATATATATATATATATATATATATATATATATATATATATATATATAAGAAAACAAAGAAAAATTTAGTAATTAAATCAGCCATTTATTTTCTTCTATAGATAGTAGATGAGAAAGTGAATTCAAAGAAATAAGAGAAAAAGTTAAAAGGGTAATTAAGAGAGGTAAAGTATATTTTTTATATATAAGAAAACAAAAGACAATTTAGTTTTTATATATAAGAAAACAAAAGGCAATTTAGTAATTTAGCCCGCCATTTGTTTTCTATATGCCTTTTGTTTTCTTATATAGATATATAGATAGTAAAATTTAAAATAACGCTTTTCAAGACAACATTTTGTTTTAATTTCTTATGGAAAAAACTGTTGCTAGTTTTTTGTAGTGTAAAACTTATTGAGTAATACAAAAAAGTATCCATATTTGCACATCATAATGATTCCACTATACTATCTAAACAAAATCATTTTTTCTAAACTCACATTAAAAATATTTGTATCAAACACAAATCAAATTTTCAGCCTCTAATTTTGTAAATCAATTCTATTTACATCAGTTATATTAAAACCAATACTATTGACATCAGTTATATTAACCCAGAACGTGGAGTTTAGCGGTTGGGGCTGAACCTCCCTTAACCAAAGGTCGGGGGTTCGATCCCCGCCTTGGGTATGGAGCAGTGTTAAAACTTTGGGTCAGCTGTCCTGCCCCTCGAGACACCTACAATGAGTGTGGGATTGGTCACTGCTGTCCGTGCGGTGGATACTCGGGTTTACCCAAACACTGATAGTTATTTTCTTAGTAACATAATAGTTCTTTCTCCATCTATAAAAAAAATTTAGTAACCACACAAACACTAAATTATGGTTAGTATGTACTAATCATTTGATTGTTGTATAATGATTAGTAGCATATACTAACCACACAAATACTAAATTATGATTAGTATGTACTAACCATTGAAGTGTTGTATAATGGTTAGCGAAAAATTTAGTAATTGTTATTAAAGAATTTATTAATATCATAAGTTTTTTCCAATTTTTTTTAGCATGTCATCAATAATCGACCGGCCTCGTAAAAGATCTTATACATGACAATCGTGTATAAATTAAATCCAACATTAATATCTTTTTTTCGGCCTTTTGTGGGTTCGATTAGTAATCGAGTACTATTCACTTGTCAACTTGTTAAAATTTTTCTTTTTTATTTATTATTTTGATAATATAATATTTTTTTACAAATATAATTTAATTTTATATTAGTTATTTATGTCTCAATTATACGTGTGACTAATAATAAATTACGTATAATATTATTATTGAAAACACAAATATTCTACCAATATTTTTGTTTATTCGTTTTTCTTGTGATAAATAAAATTGAATGGAAGTCCATTATAACTCCACATTCGTGGAATGAAAACACACCTGTGTTCAGTCAGTAAAGAGTTGATTCATTTTTTTATAAGAGCGAGTTCAATTCTTTGTACGAAAATGAATATATCTTTAGTGAGTGATATCGATTAGTTCTCAAAGGGTCTTACCTGTTTTTGACCCCGGTGATCCCGCAAAGTCTAATTTCACTTAAACTTTTTTGTTAAAAAAAAACACACCGACACAGTTCTTTCATTTTCGGGGGACACAATACCCAAAAGGGGGCATTCGTAAATTGTAATTGTAATAATTGAGAAAAAGTAGAGAGAGAGAGAGAGAGAGAGAGAGAGAGAGAGAGAGAGAGAGAGAGAGAGAGAGAGTGGCTACCTGGTGAAAACCGACTTCTTTGGTGAGTGGAACACCAAGTTCCGCCATACAAGCCTGCATTCTATCATCTGAACCGTACAATCCCGGATACCTATGAATACAACGATCCTGCATTTTCTGTAAAGCTTTAGCTAAAGGATAACTAATCGCAAACCCACCTCCACCGTACGCCATACCATAAGAGAAAAATATATTCTGCAAATGACTCTCCGACAAACTTCCAATATAATAAAACTGATTATGATCATATTTATTCAAAACCCTCAACAAATTCTCCGTCACGAAAACGGTGTCGTCATCTCCCATCACAAACCACCTCACATCCTTCATTCCTAAACGCAGCGTTTCAGAAACAATTCGTGATATTCGTATCGCTGATCGGTGACCTTGTTTGTTAGTGTAAGGAAAATTTGAAGTGTCGGTGGATATTTTCACCATTGGAAGCCCTTCCTTAGAATCTGTTTTTACACGATCGTCCATCCAAACAATTCCTCTCATATTCTTCTTATTGTACCATAATTTTATGTAGTTCTTTCTCTGTTCCCATAGTTTCGCCGACGCTGCTATTCCGAACACCACATGCCGGAGCTCTGTTTTTTGCCGCTTAACCGGAGAAGCAATCGCAGTTGCATTATTAACTGCGGAAGCATTAGAGAGGCGATCGACTGAGAATGGACCGTGGTTACACGCGCTTGAAGTGGAAACTAGTTTCAGAGTGTAAACGAAGTAAATGAGAGAAACAACGAGGATTAGCCAAAGCATAAGCTTCGGTGAGTGTGAGTTTCTTTGTTGTGAATTAGGGTTTCTACTTTGTTCCCAAATTACTTTCTCTGAATCTTTCATTTTTTTTTTGTTTCTATATATTTTGTGTGATAAAAAGAAGAAAAAAGAAAAAGAATACTTTTGCTAACAAATGCATGCAATGCATACAGAGAGAAAAACAGAGCAACAATTACAGAACACAGTGTACGAGGTATAAGGGGGACCTATGCATTCAATTTAATTAGTGAAATGAATGACAATGAGATTTGAGAAGAGAGAACTTGCAGAGATAAGATGCCAGCATGATCTCAATTTATATATGCTGTTAATAAGAGTGTAATGTGGGGACTTAGAGTTAGAGTTAAATTTTTTAGCTTATGTGACTATAATTGGTAATATGCATGCATTTGATGGATAATGTAAAACTCGTTATCAGAGTAAGAGAAATGTCTCAATTTCTAATTTCTAATCTTTAACTGACGTCTAAATTTCTAATCTGGTTTTCATGGAGTTTAATTAGAAACTATATATGGCAAGCTATAATCCCTTGGATTTTAGTTTTTATAATTTGAGTAGGTTAACTAGTATTTTTCAATTCTCCCAAAAGTGGTAGAGGGACAAAGATAAACAAACTCTTCATCTACAACTAGTTAAGTTCCATTTGGGTTTTTATTTCGCTTTTCTTGTCGTTGATGACTAAATGAATATACAATACAAAACAAGATTAATACGGATTCCTATTTTGATTTGTTCAAGAATATCTCACTGATAAATATATATAAAGTTTCATATTTTTTAAATGAAACAAAATCTATTACCTCTTAAATAACAAACTTTAGCCACCATGGTTTAGCATTTCCCCTGTTGAAACGTTTATTACAGACGAAACTTATTTTTTTTCTTTGGTCATGTTACTTTTCTTAATAAAACGACAGTTTCTTAACTTGCAAAAGAAGTCAACACCTTCAAAGGAAAAAAGGAAAAAAAAATCACTTTTCAATCTTGCCAATTAACGACTTTTAGTGGACAGTTTTTTTTTTAAAAAATAAAACCATTTTGTTGAATGAAAATTCGCTCATTGTTGAATTTATTATTCAATGTCTGTCAAAAAAAAGATTTACTATTCAATGAAGTTAGCTATCACGATGAGGATATATGGTTGTGGTGGTTATTGTTGTGATTTTGGGCGTCAATACAATCCCTGCTTCTTTCATTGTTGTTTCGAGTATAGTTAGACTCACGAGCCATTAATTTCTACAAAAGAAGTCAATAACTCTCAATTAGGCCAAGTCATTAAGTTAGTGCAAACAAGTCATTAAGTTAGTGCAAACAATCTGTCAATTCATATATGGTCCCTCACTGTTGGTTGCTTTGGTAATTTTAGCGACATGGGGACGTCGGCTCCCGGGTTTGAATCCGGATGTGACTAATAGTAGTGTGTGTGGTATTTATTTGTCATTTCATCTAAGTAAACAAAAAAAATCTGTCAATTCATACATAAATAATCTTAATCATTTAGTTCTTGATTCTAATTAGGAACATAATGACTGTTATAACTTATAACACACACACACACGCGCGTGATGGCTGATGCCATACTTTAAGCCATCTATCCTTAGCGCTTAACTAAATAATAAGAACATATACATGAATTCAAAATCTTTAACATGCAAGATATGTTGGAATTTTTCATACACACCACACACACTCACACACGCACTAAGAGAGAGAGAAGGAAGAAGATGTAACTGAAAATTGGTTAAGAGTAAACTGAAATCAGTGTTATTATTGCATCACTGTGAATGTTGCTTATATACTCAGTCCATGTAAGCATGCTGAGTCAGCAAACAATAGTAAACATACAACTGAATAAAAGTGTAATTTCGACTCTCTCACTTCGACAGATCAGTTTTGTGAGTCGAACTATCAGGTGTCGAACTAGCCAGTTTTGTGAGTCGGACTAGCAAGTGTCGAACTAGCTTATTAGTTATCATAGTCGAACTAGTAGGTGTCGAACTAGCTTACTTATTTAACACACCCCCTTAAGCTAGTTTCTATCACAAACAAACAACAGAATACAGCAAAATGTATCTAAGTAAACTTATTACAATCAACCACATTCAGCATGCTCCTTAGCCTTTTGAATGTCTCTGCCTTCACTGCCTTGGTGAACAAATCTGCTGCCTGCATATCTGATCTGCAGTAGCTCAGCTTCAGCCTTCCTTTTGTGACTTGATCTCTTAAGAAATGATAGCGCGTCTCTATATGCTTCGACCTTCCATGTGCCACTGGATGTTTGGCCAAGCTAATTGCAAATTTGTTATCCACATATAGCTCCACAACACCTTCCTTCTTGATCATCAGTTCTTGCATCAAATTGTCTAGCCAGATTGCTTGACAGGCTCTCATTGAAGCTGCAATATACTCTGCTTCACATGAGGACAATGCCACAACTGATTCCTTCTTTGAACTCCGTGAGATGGGACCTGTGCCAAGCAGAAACACTGAGCCAACAATGCTCTTTCGATCAGATTTGTCACCTCCCCAATCTGCATCAGTGAAGTCATAGACATTTCTCACTGTCTCTGCATTTACTGGGCAACAGAATTCCATATGCCATAGTGCCTTTGACATATCTTAGGATTCGTTTTGCAGCAGCTAGGTGTGATGTTCTAGGCCTGCCCATAACTCTGCTAATCAGACCTACACTTAAACTGAGGTCAGGTCTGGTGTTGCAGAGATATCTCAGTGCCCCAACCACCTGTCTGAACTCTGTAGCATCCACCTCTGGTTCATCAGCATCTTTGTCGAGCCACGGCCCTGCCTCTGCTGGTGTTTCGACACTGTTGCAGTGTAGCATATTGAACCTGTGCAGTATATCAGAAGCATACTTCTTCTGTGACAGCAGCATACCATCATCAATACTTTGAAATTTAATTCTTAGGAAATAAGAGATCTCTCCTAGGTCTGTCATTTCAAAAGTATTCATCATTCTCTTCTTGAACTCAGCCATCTTGGCTTCATTGTTTCCAGTAACCAATAAATCATCAACATAGAGGCATAGGATTATCACATCTCCACCATCTGACTTCACATACACCCCATGCTCAGAAATACATCTCACATACCCCATGTTGACCAAGCTCTTATCTATCTTCTTGTTCCAAGCTCGTGGAGCTTGTTTTAGGCCATACAATGCCTTTCTCAATTTCAAGACTTTGTTCTCACTTCCTTGTTTCACAAAACCTGCTGGTTGTTTGACATAAACCTCCTCTTCCAATTCTCCATTTAAGAAGGCAGATTTTACATCAAGTTGATGTATCTTCCACCCTTGCATACTTGCATGAGCTACCACAACTCTCACAGTTTCAAGTCTTGCAACGGGTGCAAAGACCTCTTCATAGTCAACACCATATCTTTGTAGGAAACCTCTAGCCACCAATCTTGCTTTGTGCTTCACCACTTCATCTCTAGGATTTACTTTCACTTTGTATATCCATTTCACACCTATTGCTTTCTTTCCTTTGGGCAATTCGACCAATTCACAAGTCATGTTCTTCTCTATAGATCTGATCTCCTCTTGCATAGCTTCCAGCCACTTAGAATTTTTCATTGCTTCCTGCCAAGTTACTAGTTCTGTCTCAGCAAGAAGTGCAAAGTGCACTATATCACCTTCATCATTGACTGCACTATCAGTCATTACCTCACAATCACTTAGCCTTGCAGGAACCTGCCTTTGTCTCAGTGATCTTCTTAGTATCTCTGGACTACCTTCTTCACCATCATTCTCTTCGACAGGCTCAGTTTCACCTTCCAGTTCTAACTCTGTTTCACCAACAGGCACCTCAAACAGATTCTGTTCGACAGCAGTGGAACTCTCTCCCTTGTCACTCCACTTCCATGACTTCCGCTCATCAAACACCACATCTCTACTTATCACAATTTTATTATTCACAGGATTCACTAACTTGTAACCTCTAGTCGAATGATAGCCTATCATAACCACCACTTCTCCTTTATCATCTAACTTTGTTCTCTGCTGGTCAAGCACGCGTCTGTAGCAAACAGACTCAAATATTCTGAAGTGTAATACATTTGGCTTGGCACCTGTCCAAGCCTCCTCAGGGGTGATATTCTCCATTCTCTTTGTTGGACTTCTATTAATGATATATGCAGCAGTATTAACAGCCTCTCCCCGCCATCTCTTAGGCATATTCTTACTTTTTAACATGCTTCTCACCATATTAAGCAATGTCCCGTTTTTCCTCTCAGCCACTCCATTATGTTGAGGAGTGTATGCAGGTGTGAACTCATGTGTTATTCCTTTAGCTTCACAGAATTCATTAAACTCAGTATTTACATACTCTCCACCCCCATCAGTTCTTAGCACTTCTATGTTCTGTCCACACTGTTTTTCGACTAGGACTTTGAAAATTTTGAATACTCCTAACACATCATTCTTCCTCCTAATCAAATAAATCCAAAGCTTCCTAGTGAATTCATCAATGAATGTAACAAAATACTTGTTACATGCAGGAGTTTCATGCACTATTGGACCACACACACCTAAAAAATCACCTGTAGCTTTCTCTTTGATCTAATTGGCACACTTGGATTGAATGAACCTCTAGGCATCTTGCTCTCCACACACTCTGCACATACATCCTTTGGAACATGGATATGAGGCAGACCTTTCACAACTGTCTTGCTCTGCATCCTGTTCAGATCACCAAAATTCAAGTGTCCATATCTGAAATGCCACAGCCACTCTTCTTTATCCACTGCTGTGGCTAAGCACTGTTGCATCAGCACACCCAATTCGACCTTAAATGTCCTGTTCTTGGAGAGAGTTGCCTTTATCAACAGCCTCTATTCAGTGTCATACACCTTCATAGCATTGTCTTCCAGCACCATCCTATATCCCTTCTCCAATAGCTGTCCAATACTCAGCAAATTTCTCTTCATCCCTGGCACATATAGTACACCAGAAATGAAGCACAGTGAACCATCCTTCTTTCTTATCATCACCTTCCCCACACCTTCCACCTTCATGGTTCTATCATCAGCAAACCTTACTCTACTCTTGATTGAGAAATCAAGTTCGACAAACCAGTCTCTCCTCCCTGTCATGTGTGTCGAGCAGCCTGTATCTAGAAACCAGTGCTCACCATTCTCACCTTCCTCCTTAGTTGTCACCATTTGCACTATTTCATCACTGCTCTCTGTCTCCTCAATCACCATCATTGCCATCAACATTGCTGTAGCACTCATCAGCAAAATGTCCATATTTCTCACAGTTATAACACTGTATATGACTCTTATCAAATCTTCTCCCTCTTCCTCTAAAACCTCTACCACCTCTACCTCCTCTTCCTCTATAGCTATCACTACTACTACTTCCTTGCTCATTACTGTTACTGTTATCACTATTGTTTGATTTAGCAGAGTTTGAGTTATAGGAATTACCTCTTCCTCCTCTGTAATTGTTTCTGCCTCTACCACGTCCTATTTGATTTCCACCAGTTTTGTTGCCTGTTTGTACTGCTAAAGCTTGCTCAGTGCCAGGCTTCACCATCTTCTTCTCATTCATTCTCTACTCACGTGCTTCAAGAGATCCTTGAAGTTCTTCTATCGTCATTGTTGACAGATCTTTCACCTGTTCAATCGCCACCGTGATGTGATCGAAGCGCGACAACACAGATCGCAAAATCTTCTCCACAATTGATTCATCAGACAACGTTTCACCACAATACAGCATCTGATTCGTCATAGTTTGGACTCTAGTGAAATACGCAGCAATCGATTCACTCTCCTCCATTCCTAGCAGTTCATATTGTCTTCTTAGGGTTTGAAGTCGCACCTTCTTCAATTTCTGATCTCCGACGTAGGAATTCACAAGAATGTCCCATGTTGCTTTGCTCGTTTCAGATCTAACAATCTTCTCAAAAATTGCAGGACTCACACACTGATGGAAGATACACAGACCTTTCCAATCCTTCTTCTTCGATTCTCTGTAAGTTGTTTGTTGCGCAACGGTTGCGTTCGCCGGTAACGGAGCTAGTCCGTTCTGCACCAAATCCCACACATCCTGATAACCAAGGATCGCCTTCATCTTCATACTCCACTGGCCGTAGTTTCTTCCGTCGAGGATCGGAAAGTTCGCCGGAAAATGGTTGTTCGTCGTCATCGCAGTGTACTCTCACCGTTGAGACTTCACTCGTCTTCTCACACTGGATTCACTCTCAAAAAACTTCAACAATCACGCTCTGAATACCATTTGTTGGAATTTTTCATACACACCACACACACTCACACACGCACTAAGAGAGAGAGAGAGAGAGAGAGAGAGGGAAGAAGATGTAACTGAAAATTGGTTAAGAGTAAACTGAACAGTGTTATTATTGCATCACTGTGAATGTTGCTTATATACTGAGTCCATGTAAGCATGCTGAGTCAGCAAACAATAGTAAACATACAACTGAATAAAAGTGTAATTTCGACTCCCTCACTTCGACAGATCAGTTCTGTGAGTCGAACTATCAGGTGTCGAACTAGCCAGTTCTGTGAGTTGAACTAGCAAGTGTCGAACTAGCTTACTTAGTTATCATAGTTGAACTAGTAGGTGTCGAACTAGCTTACTTATGTAACAAGATATACATAGGATGAAAATATGTAAAATTACCTTAATAAAAAGATTTATGTAATCGTGACTGGAGAAAATATATCAAGGTACATCAAAAAGGAGTGACATAATCGTAATTACCCCAATACATAAAAACTTATATCCCTGACTGGCTGATTCCAAATGAGTCTGTGGTAACTAGATTCAATTGTTGAATATGTGAAACCTGAAATCAATAAACCAAGACAGGGGGGTAAAGTGCTCTCGGGGTCCTTTATCTTTATTTAAAGTAACGAATTTGTCCTTTATATTTTTTTTGTCCCAAATAAGTCCTTTATCTTTCAAATTTTTGACACATAAATCCTTTTCCGTTAACAGTGCTGATTTATGTGTCAAAAAAATGATTTATGTGTTAAAAATTTGAAACATAAACGACTGATTTGGGACAGAAAAGGATTTATGTGTCAAAAATTTAAAATATATCGTTACTTTAAATAAATATTTAAGAACAAAATAAAGGATTTATGTGCCCAAATATTTAATCGTTACTTTAAATAAAGGACTAATTTAACAAGTGCTAAATGAATTTAAGAACAAAATTGAAAGAGATTAAAGGAAATTCTTTTGAAGAGAAGGAAGAAATTCCAGGAGTGGAAGCCCCTAGATTTAAACCAAGATTAGTTGCTAAGGGGTTCACACAAAAGGAGAGAATTGACTAGAATGCGATCTTCTCTCATGTGGTCAAACACTCAACCATTAGGGTAATTATCAGTGGCGGACCTGGCATGTATCCAAGGGGTTCAGTTGAACCCCCTAAATTATTTTTTTTTGCACTAAACACCCTATATAAATAGCCTAAATCTCCTGAAATTTTAATTTTGACACCCCTGAAAATTTGAAATTGTACTAGTAGACCAAGTTTTGCACCCATTTGACACCGGCCTTAAAAAATTTGACACCCCTGACCCCGGGGTCCTGGGTCCGCCACTGGTAATTATATTTATGGCCGCTCGATCAATTTGATATGGAGCTAGAACATATGGATGTCAAAACCGCATTCCTCCATGTTGATCTAGAGGAAACAATTTTGATGCAGCAAGCCAGCAACCATGTGGTTTTGAAGTCCAAAGTAAAGAGAATTGGGTTTGTCAGTTAAATAAATCTCTTTATTATGGGCTAAAACAATCCCCTAGGCAATGGTATTTGAGGGTTTGACTCTTTCATGATAAAACATAAATATAATGGGAGAAAGTTTGATTGTTGTGCTTATTTCAAACACTTATCTTTAAACCTTAAGGCTAAATTGAATGTAAGTGATTTAGGAAGTAGGTTTTAGGAGGGAAATGATAGAAAGTAGGGCCCACAAATCATGGTATGAGTGTAGAAATGATGGTGTGTAGGTACCACAAATCATGGTATGAGTGTAGAAATGATGGTGTGTAGGTCCCACAAATTAAGAAATATATAAAGTCCAACACTAATCAGTGTGTTTTGGCGTATTTTAGAGTTGGGAAAAAATTTTAACAGTTCAAATATGCGAAGTTCGTTCTTCAATAACTGGTTTGGTGAAAAAAAATTAATTTCGTAACAAAATACTTAAAATGCGACACTAAGCACTGTTTTAGAGTACTTTTTAGAGTTAAGAAAAAAATTAAATATTCAAATATGCAAAGTTCATTCCTCAATAACTGGACTGGTGAAAAAATTAATTCTGTGACAAAATACGTAAAGTGCAACGATAAGCGGTGTATTTTGGGGTACTTTAGGGTTCAGAAAAAATTTAACTATTCAAAATAATTTTTTTAATAGTTTTTTTAAGGATGTTATTTTGCTTGTTTCATATTTAGATTAAATAATTAACCAACAGAAATGTATTGAACTAAATTATTAGTTTAAATTATTTAATAAATTATATATACTATATATATTTTCAATAATTATAACTTCGTGCATCGTACGGGAGGAAGTTCTAGTCTTCTAATTTATACATAAAGATGCATTACAGAAGCTACTAAAGATGCATTACAGGTTAAAGGCTTTGTAGCATAATTGGGAATGCAGTAGTATGCAATTCAAATCCATTCTGATAACCAAAGTGGATCCATTTGTGTAAAAATCAAATGTATCATGAGAGAACAAAACATAATGATTTTAAATTCCACTTCATCGGAGACATTTTGGAAGGAAAGGCAATTGGGGTGGTTAAAATACACACTAAGGACAGTCCTACAGACATGTTTACAAAACTTGTCTCTCTAAGCAAGTTCAAGCCATGCTTGGATTTGTTACACATTGATGATGACTGATGATTGATGATGACTGATGATTGACAATAAGGAATCTATCTATACTTGAAGGAAATTACTTTCCCCACACCCCCTCCTACTCTTTCACACCCCCTAACTTCTAAAAACCCTAAACTACCCTCAACTTAAAAAAAAAAAAACCCTCACACCCTCACACCCCTCACACCCCTCACACCCCTCACTCCTCTCACTTTCCCTTTCCCTTTCATTCGAACCATTCCTCTCCTCCTCTCATTCGAACCCTTCCCTTTCACTCTCCCTCTCACTCAACTTCTCACAACTCACTCAATCTCACCCAATCTCCCACTCAATCTTCTCCACAAACACCCTCAAGACCACCTGGGTTTTGTTCGCGTCCTCTCACTCTCTCTAATCGTTCCATTTTTATTCAGGTAACCCTCTCTCCCTTCTGTCCATTTAAGTTTTTTTTTTCTGTGCATCTGCTGTGTTCGCATGACCTCATGCGAACACGTGAAAACGAAGGTGTTCGAATGAGGTCATGCGAACACCGTTCGAATGAGGCCATGCGAACACCCATTCGAATGGGGTTGTTCGAACACGTGCGAATGCTTCTGTTCGAACAGGTGCGAATGATGCTGTTCGAACAGGTGTGACAGTATTGTTTCTGTTATTTTGCTGATTATGTTGCTTAATTGGTTTAATGGTTGTTGTTTCAGATATGGTGAGGCATCGTGGCGGTAGTTCGCAACAGCCGGAGCGTAGGCCACCCCCGACGGCTTCCGAACGCAAACGGAGGCAAGATGGAGCTGAACCTTCCCGGAGGGGTAGGCGTAGGGACGTCCCTCCTCCCCCACCGGAGGTTGATGATATTGTCCGGGATGTTGAGCGTGATGCTCAATTTCCGGCATATGAGCTGGCCGGCCCTTCTGGTCATGCACATGAGGAGGGAGGTGCTCAACATGAGGAGGATGTTGAGCCTCAGGAGCCTGCTGCTGCTCCTAGGGCTACATTCCCATTCCCTGGTGGACCTGTTGATGGTTCTGTCTTGCCCACATACGGGTCTCATATTTTGACTGAGTTCTATGCTGGCCGGGTAAGTTATTGTTATATAATAGCGTGTTGTCAATTTTGTTTCTTATTTTGTTGAACATATTGGCTTATTGTGCCGGTGTCATTTGTCAATGCAGGTTCGGCCGGACATAACTACGATTCCACATGGACCGGTTAACCTTGTGGTCCATGCTAGGATCAGGGAGACTCTTATCCTATCGGGGTTGTTCCCTCTCATAGGACTTGGTTTTCCCCTCACTCACAAGGGGCTGCTGAACGCATTCATAGAGCGTTGGCAGTCGGATACATTATCATTCCACCTTCCTGTGGGTGAGATGTCTATCACCCTTGATGATGTATCCCAGCTGCTACACATCCCCATCACGGGCCAGTTCTATGACATGCCTGACTGGACTTCGTGGCAGGGAGAGCAGATGCTGATTGACTATTTGGGGGCCACCCCCCAAGATGCCGCTGAACAGACTTCTGCGCGAGGGTTGTCAGTTGGTCTTGTATGGCTGAGGGATCATGTCTACCACCCAGCCATAGCTGAGCAGAGGTGGCATCATGCTGCTAGGGCCTATTTGCTCTATCTTTTGGGCTGCACATTGTTCGCAGACAAGTCAGGAAGCAAGGTTAAGCTTGGCTACCTAGGTATGCTTCTTGATTTGAACAATGTTGGAGACTACTGCTGGGGGGCAATGGCCCTTGCCCATATGTATGATCAGCTGAAGGATGCTTCAAGAAAGAAGACGAAGAAGATGGCTGGTCATATGGCTCTACTACAGGTATAAAACTTACTTTTTTTTTAGTGTGATGAGAGGTGGACACAGTTCCAGGACCACTTGGTGGCGCGGGGGCCTCCCTGTGTGCCGTACTCCTCAAACACGGTGCCGGGCTACTTTCCATGGTTTTCTAGGGTCTCACATCCCTTTTCCTTCCCTGAAAATTATGTAGAGCTTGTGGATGAGCCGGATGTCAGTGTGGTACGTGTTTTTTATGTTAATTACAGTAATAAGTTTCTTCTACTTATTTAAATCTACTTATTTAAATAATGTTATGTTATTTGTTTGACAGATGCTGCCAGAGCTCCTGGATATGGTGGATGAGATGGATGGGACCATCAATGATAATGTCCCAGAGCCAACCAGGAGCGTCTTTCAGCGCATCAAGAGGTTGCTCAACCCCTTCCGTAGGATTAGGAGGAGGATCGTCAATGTGTATCAGAGGAGGGGGCGCAACACCCAGTAGGGGGGATATTTGTATAATTTAACTGTTTGGAACTTTTGTATAATTTAACTACTTTTGATATTATTAAGTATTTTTGTGATGTCATCTACTTAATTTGGCGCAAATTTATTGCCTTTTTATTACAAACCATAACCATACATGAAATACGAAAGACATGAAATACGAAAGACATAAAACCAACATAAGCAAACAACTAACTAAGAAACTAGTGTTTCGGTCGTCCCTGTTCCAGAAGATAAATGATCTCTTCTGGAGTGCGTATTGTGTCCACGTACAACTCTAAGACTTGTCGCCCCATCGGAAGTGTAGCATGATATTCCATCATGGTTCCAACGTCGTCATCGTTGCGGATCTCCATAACTGTAAAATAGCCAGTCCCGTAATCAAGCCGGTTGTACTTTCGGTAACGTATACGCGCCACGTCTTTACGCCACGCTCCCTCTGGACGAATCTTCCTCTCAGCCTTTTCCTTCAGTTGGGCGAAGGTGATGTCCTTACTCATCCTGCAGAATACATGGTTAGGACAACAAAACACAACACCATGTTCGTCGGTGGTGACAGTCCCATGGTGATGAAGGGCAGTTAGGAATTTGGTGGATGAGTACTGGGTTGAGCACAATTGCCATTCCATTTCAGCTTGGTTGTAGCTGTCAAGAGGGAGAGTAGGTTTTGGTGAAGAAGCAGATTAGGGTTTGGTGAAGAAGGTCTGAGGATGTGAACCCCCTTTTATAATAGGCATGGTGAAATGTCAGACGTTGATTTCATTTTTAGATCACAAATCTGAGCAGTTTAAATTCTATCCGTTCAGACACATTTTCCAAAGGGATTGACATCCACTCCTTTATCTGACACACATTTGACTGATTGTAAGCCGTTGATCAAAACTGTCGGTGGAATCTGAGACGTCCAATATCTGTCGCTCTGCAACACTGGTTCGAATAGCCTCATGCGAACATGTTCGCATGACCACATTCGAACCTGTTCGCATGACCCCATTCGAACAGGTGAAAAACACCCAAGAGGGTGTGTCCCCATATTTAACACACGCGAATGGCCTCGTGCGAACCTGTTCGAAGGCCCGTGTTCGAACAGGTGAAAATTCATGAAAAAAAAGAGGTTTGGCCTGGCCTTTTGGTCATTTCACACCCTTATGGGGTGTGTTTCGAGTAGGAGGGGGTGTGGGAAAAGCAAACGCCTACTTGAATTTGAATCTTCAATTTATTTAACACTAGGTAGAGAATTGTTGGGCTTTAGTGCTCAAGTGTCAGGGCCTTTCTCTTTGGTGCCTTGCTTGTTGTGCCCATTACCACACCTGGCAGCTTGTTTCCTATTACGCCTGTTATCGGGACCGATAACTTGTTGTCTCATGCCCTTGACTGATGCGCTCAGTGTTGTGCCCAGTGCTGTGCCCAATACCAACAATGCATTTTTGACAGTTACATAGTTATGCAAAGTTAGTTAACATTGTTAATTTCATTTGTAACAGAATTTAACTCTTTGTATATTTTGGGCAGTCATTAGCTAGTATATAAAGCTCCATTAGGAAGGATTTGGCAATCAATATGGGCATTGGGATTTGGGGAAACACTTGAGAGAAAATAGAGTGATCTAGTGAGTGGAATTACAGTGCTATAGGGTTGGGTTCGGGTGGAGCTTGTCATCAAGCTTAAATGTACTCTGAAGTTGTAATTCTTGATCATTTTAATGAAAATTCAAGTCATTTTGCTCTCTAATTTTACAACTTTATGTCAATTAAATCCCCAACTTTTACAACTTAATATTAGTTTGGTCTATGATATTATGTAAAGTTAGGGACTTAATTGATATATAAAAGTCAGAACCAAACAGACATCGAGAATTTAAGAGACTAGATTTGAAAATATCAAAGACTAATTAAGAATATTATTAATGTCAACAGACTATATACTACACTTTTCTAAAATTTAAAAGATCAAAATGACTATTGACTCTTTACAAAATACCAAATAGAATAAGAAATTGAAAAATGACCCATAATGTCTTGAGCAATTTTTCTTTTTCCACAACAAAAGCTTACATATCATATGCAAATTAAAGAAGTGAGAGATGCACCCGGTATTATTATTATTATTATTATTATTATTATTATTATTATTATTATTATTATTATTATTATTATTATTATTATTATTATAAAAAGAGTCAAAATGAAGCGTGAACTACAAAGACTAAGCATGTGCAATGCTTCAAATTTTTCAGCAGTAAATGAATGTACATTTCATGCAGTAAATATGCGAGGCAAAGATACAAATAATTTCCTTTTTGTATATGTACCTGTTAATTTGCTTGTATATCTTTTACTTTTTTCAATAATAAATTTTGATAAGCCTTAAGTGATTGATGGTAGTTGAGGTGCCTTAAGTGATTGATGGTAGTTGAGGTGTCCACTTAACTGAGATGTCCAATACTAGACTGATACGTTTTTGCATGCCATTTTTTGCTTAAGGATATGAATGGGAGAGGGTTTTGGAAGAGGAGGGGAGGAAAGAATTTTTTTTTTATCAAAAATATATTTGAGAGGACTTTGAAAAGATCAATTTATATTTTAATATATACCTAAGACTCTAACAAATTTAAAAGAATAATATGATCGATAATAATATAACATTTTTAATCACATTTCATTATATTTTAGAGACATTATATAGTTTCCTTAATTTAGAATTGAAAAATATATCTTCTCCTCCCCTCCCAAAACCATCTTCCAAACATACCCTACAAAATATGAGGAAAGAGAAAGGAGAGAGGAAGAAGTGGTAAAAGAGGATTTAGTGAATCCAAGGCGATAGTCTTCACTATGTACAGATTATTATACACAATATTACAGTTGCAGCACCTTTGACATTTACCAGAAAGGACACCACCTGAAAAACGAAGAGAAACATGGTAAATCAGAAGCCATAATTCGCTACTGATATGAACGGTTTATTGTCACCTCAAGATCAAATTAAATAGCAAAGTTTTTTTTTTGTCCAAATAGTAAAGCTTCTTTGGATCTCATCTAAAAGAAAACATAAAGAATGGAAAGAACAGTTGCCAAGACAATTTTGTCACAAGAAAAGAGAATTTAGAGTCAAGTCCACATATCAAAAATCAGTCAATCAACCGGTCAAACTTGAACAAATCCAATTCTTAATTTTAACATAATTGACTCGCATGCATGCATGTATTTGAGTGTGTAGTAAAACTTGATAAATAGTTGAAGAAAATTAGCTTCAGGAGTTAAGAGACTATACCCGATATAATTTTGACACAAATTTTCATGAGAGGTAGCTTCAAAAATTAATTTTTGTACTTGCAATTTCACTGATAAAGCATGATCAATTTCACGAGTATCTCCAGAAATTAAGCTGCTATGGCCCACTGCATGCCCGGGGGAGCTGTTCAAGACTGAAGAGCTGGTTGAAAAATCCAGTCCGTTAAGCTTGTTACTCATACGAGCCATGACAATCACAGCACGCTCATTCAAAACCTCATTGGCATCATCAAGTTGGTTAACAGCCTAGTGCACAGGTGGATAGAATGAGCATCATTAACCAAAAGCAACAAAAATCATAAGGCCTAAATATGTTTTCGGTCCTGCAAATATGGAGTTTTTGGATTTTAGTCCCTCTAATTTTTTTTTAAATAAGTACCTGTAAAAGCAACTTTTTAAAAAAGTCCTTCTGTTAACCAGATGTTACAAAAAACGCCTACGTGGCTAACAGATGTCTGAGTCATTCATTATTTTTTTATTTTTGTTTATTCTTTTATTCTTTAATCATCAGCTTCTTCATCTCTCTTTTCCCCACTCTCACGTTTATCAGATGTCATTCCAAAGCTTACATCTTCCTTTCACTTATTGATCCTAAATAATCCCCCAAACCTAGAAGCCCTAAATCCCCAAATTGATTCCAAACCCGGAAACCCACAAATTCAATTCAATAGGTTCGATTTGGATGAAGGTTCCTTCGAATATGGCCTTGATTCCTTCGGAACCGCACCAAGAAGCTCACACCGCCGCCGCAACAGAGCCGCACCAGAGTTCTCTTTCTTCCTCGTGTTCGTTTTAGCGTCGTGAAACAGAAGGCTTTTTGCAAGAGGGTTTCAAAGAAAGTGCAAAATTTTTAGAAAGAGGTTTCAAAGAAAGGATTTCGCAGAAGGGACCAAATTTTACTACCAAAAAAGAAACAACGGTTTCAAGAAACACAAGAGCTGTTGGCAATAGTTGATGCCCCAAATCCCTCAATAAACCCTTTCTTGTTGCTGTAGTTGAAGATGTAGAGAGAAGAAGAATGGGAAGGTCGCGAAGAAACAAAGGTACACAATACTTAGGGTTTTAACGGCGTGGGGAAAGGGGAACTCTTCTTCTTTTTCTACTTAACTCAACAAACTCTTGTTTTGAAACCCAAAAGTAGATCTGAGTTAAGTAAAAAAACATTTTTCAGATCTGGTTTTTTAGGGTTCCATGGTTGTGGGGAAAAGGGGAACAGGTCTCATTGTGGTGTTGTTAGGTGAAAGGAGAATAGATCTGGTTGTGGTGGAATGCGTTGGTTGGTTCTGGGAAAGAGAGGAGATTGAGAGAGATGAAGAAGTTAGGCTCGTTGTGGTGGAATGCTGAGATTGAGAGAGAGATGAAAAGAGAGAGATGAAGATGAGATGACAAGAGAAACCCGAATTTAAAATCCATGTCACCATTTTTAAAATTAAAAGAAAATTAAAAGTAATGATTTGGCAAAGCCAAATGGCAGTTCCATTAGACAACTCAGCAAACCACTAACGGAGACTTAACAGAAGGACTAATATCAAAAAAAAAATATTTGCAGGGATTATTTTAAAAAAAGAATTTTAGAGGGACTAAAATCAAAAGACCCATATTTGCAGGGACCAAAAACATATTTAAGCCAAATAATAATACAAGATATAGATACCTGAAGAAGTTCCCTTTCCCGGGCTCCACGCTGAGGATGCGGAAGCTCCCTGCTTGGGGGAGATTCTTCAGTATTTACAACAGGAGTTCCATGATTGCCAGTAAGCATAGACATTTGCGGAACTTCATTGAAGTTGAAAAGACGCCAATTTATGAGAGGATCATGTACAAAGGCCTGAATGTAGGAAGAACACATCAAATACTATACTCAAATATTGAGACTAAGAAGCAACAAATGGAAGTGGTTTTTAGAGGAATAATCCCAGCATGTGGCCCAAATTTAACATTTGTAGTCAAAGAAGTTTCTGTCAAGAATAACAGGATTTAAGCAATAGTAGAGCTCCATTACTAACCGAGATAGTTTTTCACCTATCTGCAAAGCTTTCTTAATTGTTCATCTTGCCCTAATTCTTTCTTTACCTTTATATATAATAATAAAATATTATCATTTAACATTCTAACTAATAATTAACTAATATCTTCGGAAGGTACATAAGAAAAAAAATCCGGAGCAACATTAAAAGAAACAAATTCCATCACTTGTCTTCTCATTTAGGCTTGTGTTGTTTGTGTGTGATGGAGAAAGGAAAGAAATCTACCAAATGAATATAAAATAATACTGTTGTCAATCAATCTATCAAATGATATAAAATAATATTGTTATCTAATCTATCAAATGAATATAAAATAATATTGTTGTCAATCAACCACCCGCCAATCTAAATCTTACATACCAAAAGTAATCAATCAAAACTAAGACCGGTTGAAACAGTAAACCCTCAATTTGGTCTCTAAACTATAAACATATAATAAATAGTTCCTAAATTATTCTATATCCATCAATTTAGTCCCTCAATTACTTTCTAAATAGGAGAGATGGTGGATAGTTCAATCATCAATGACTAAATTGGTGAATTGAGAATAGTTTAGGGACTATTTATTATATTTTTATAGTTTAGGGACTAAATTGGAAAGAGGGTGATAGTTAAGGGACCAATTTGAGGGTTTACTCCAGAATGAAACTTTCTATGATTGAGTTAGCAATTTCATATAATTTGGGATTATGTTTAACTCAACCCCAATTTGAACATAGCTTATGAGGCGAGAGTTGCCAACGCATATGGAGCTTGACTTGGGTTTCCTGATGACGATTTTGTGAAAATTGGTTTGTATTTCTATGATGTAATTCCAACAATACATGAGGTACCTATATATAGTGCTAGTATAATCTAAACATTAATTACATATGATCACTATGAGTCATAGTCTACTCATAGTCTAGTCAGCAACATTAAACCTGTTATTTTAACAATCAGGAAAGTATCCTAATAATAAAGTGATAAATCAATGCATATCTCAACAGATTTAATAGAGGGTTGCCTAGCGGATCTCTGATAAGCTTTGATGCTGTGTTGAGATGAGAGAAAAACAAGTGCCCATCTTAAAATTTGGGTTGACTCTCACTCACCCCCAAGTGACGATTTGATAGAGTTGCCAACACATATTGAGCTTGACTTGGGTTTCCTGATGACGATTTAATAGAGGGTTGCCTAGCGGATCTCTGATAAGCTTTGATACTGTGTTGAGATGAGAGAAAAACAAGTGCCCATCTTAAAATTTGGGTTGACTCTCACTCACCCCAAAGGCTAGCTCATCAGGTGAGTGTTAGCTTCACTTATAACCACTAATTATATGCAATATCACTATCCAATGTGGGACTTCCGACACAATTAATTTAAAATTTAGAATCTGATATTTAGTTTTGTATCACGTGATTCACGTTAACAATTATTTTAAAACTTCGTATAGAAACTAAGATTCTCCCATTACCAAAGAATTCCTTTCATTGTTTTAAATTTCATCGACAGGGTAATTAGAGATGATGGAGCAGGGATTATCTATACCTCCATCATAGCCATGACACTATCTTTATTTGTTCGCAAGACCTGCATAACATTTTCACAAGTTGAGCGGAAGTTTCCCTCAATACCACTAACCTCCATGGCTTTCAGAAGCATTCTTGTCAAGCGAAATGGAACCTGAATTGGTACTTTAAATATAAGATACAATAAAATATCCACATTCCCTATGATTCAATAATTAAAATCAAGAATAATCAATTATTGGGCATACCTTCTCCGGGAACTTCTCACGGTTCATTGAGGCTTCAAAACAGTCTCCAAAATCTATGTGTAAAATCTTCCCACTGCAGCAACACATGCTAGATGCTGAAAACATTCAATTAAAGTCAATCTAGCTAACTTTCTTTATCACAACCTACCTAAACCTATGTAACATAAGATTGCTTGGATGGCGATCACCCAACCCAAGAAGGTAACCGACCTGGAAAAACTCAACTGTTAGTTTTGTCCATAGTAAAATCATAACCTACAACAACAGGGAAGTATAATTGCAGTAAACAACTCTCAATTCTTCATTAAGGATATTATTGCCAGGGAATCTTATGCAAAATGTCATAAAATGGACAAAAGTTGATCCTAAAAATTAGAACTTTCAACCTAGTTTGCATTGCTTTTAGAGGGAATCACGTTTAAGTTATAACCCAGCATGCTCAGTTTTTAGGAGACATCAACTTAAGTGGCATATCAACCACAAAATGGAGATATTGAATTACAGGGGAAAAGTATGGTCAAATTGTAGTCATGGCAATTCAAAACTTTGAAAGGCAAGGAAAGGTCACCAAGTCATGGTCAAAATTTTCACCGGTAAGCAATGTGGCCAATTTCCCAAGTCGAATTGTCATGTCAAAGGTTTAGTAAAACACTTGGCTGGACCTCTCATGTTTTCAAAATATAATGTGGAAAAGGTTATTCTCTAATAATATAGAAGTAATGTACATGCACGGAACTAATTACATAGACCAAGCTATACCTATTGGGCTTGATAATGGGCCTAATACGATGAGAGCTACTAATTACAAAAACATATTCCAAATAATTACTGACATGATACAAGTTACACACTTAAAAAAGTGGCAGGTACATCATGCAAATCACAACTTAAGCTGGCAAGGACGTACCATGCTCATAACTGCCAAACTTCTGGTATAATTTGTCCTCCTCTCGAGCCACGCTTCAGAAGTTCGACTTTTCAGCCAAAGCACCTAGGAGAAGGAGAAAAGTGTAGCTTGAAATGTCACAAAATACCACATGTCAAGTAAACTCTATACAAGCATTACATACCTTTGCTAGGTCATTTCCTTCAGTATTGTGCAAAGCATGCTCAAACACCTCCACTTTAGCTATAAGAGTCAAATGATCATAATCAGGTGCAAAACTGAGCATGCATTTGTGTTCCTGATTCAAGGTAATCTGTACAACCAAAGGGTAACCAAATTCAAGCAACTTAAATCATGGAAAATTTCATATCTATGAGGTAAGAAACAATAACTATGTTTAAAACCAGATTAGTAGTAAGAGAAGGCAACAATGACTACGGAGGGCAATAGAGCCGGAGGATTATGGCTGACCTTTTTAGCATCTCTATACTCCCGGATAAGATAATGCAGGGTGTCACAATTTGGGACCCATTCTATTAGACCACTGTTTGGAGATAAAGGAATCACAGCATATCGTTGAATAGACAGATCTTTCTCTGCTGTTTTAGAAGAATTCTTTAGCAGAGTATTCACCAAACCGAAAAGCTAGCAAAAATAATGATATGGTAAGTAGTCAAGATGAATGAACATAGCAAAAAATCATGAACACCAAAGATATACAAGCAGTATGCGCAGCGCAAAGACTACAGAGAGGAAAGAGGCCACCTGTAAGAAGGCATATTTAGTGATAGAGAGGAAATACCTGCATGACTCGTTCATCCTGGCGTAAATCCTCATGTCCCTTTAATAAGAAGGCATAATTATTACCATCACTCCCATGAATGGTTAGTTTCCTGGGCCGTTGCTTAGATGTTATGACAACAAGCTGGCATGCAAATGATGCAATTGTAACCACTGGTGCATCTGAAGGAAGGATATTAATGTTATTGGAATATATGTACATTTAATATTGACTAATCAGAGGAATCTCTCAGTGATCTTATCTGCCATGCGTCTCACAGGAATAATTATAAATACTGTTAGATAACCAAACGTTTTCTGGAATCAGGTTGTCCATAGCATAGATCAAAATCAGATCATGAACTCCTTTTACCATAGAATTAATAGAGTGATGAGTACCAGAATCCATCTCAATCAAAAAGAACAATAAACTGTATATTAATGGAAATATAGGTGCTAAATCAAAATGATAACAGCCCTAGAAAGTAGAAACAGAGTTACAAGAGATAATTGCAGAAATATAGAAGAAAATAACTGTTCTAGGCAATTCAAGAGTGCCTAGCCCCTCCCAAGTCTAATCCCAAAATCCAGCCTGCCTTCTCTACTACTCTCCAACTTTATTTATTCTCTAACCTGACATCTCTACTACTCTTCAACTCTTTAAATTCTCTCTCACAAACAGAACGTTCATATTCCCCACTACTACTTAATTATTAAACAGACCACTATGCATTAATAATGTCTGATCTTATGCAATTATTATATTTTACCCTTCTGCCCTTCGTTAATAACTCCGCATCAACACCTCCCCCTTCAAAATTCACCTTGTCCTCAAGGTGAGATGACATGAATTCTTTTAATGCTTCAATTCGCCACTCCCCTGGATTCTCACAAGCGGGATGTTGCTTCCATTTGATTAAGACCTCCACATTTCTTCAACAAAACTTGTCTTACCATCACTACTTTGTTGGTTTGGACATTGGTCTTCTAACAGCAACCATAGACTTCCTACGAAATCGCAAAGCTTACAACATGGTAACTCAATTAAGCACATTAATGGAAAATAATAATTTCCTCCTGGTTCACATTGGATGTGTTCAATTTTCTCCGTATTGAACCACCCTAACGTCAACCGAAGAGGTCCACAGGTTTCGGCTAAATCAAGTTTCATCACCGCAAGGGCAAAATTCCTAGTAGGAACAATTTCCTGGCTCACTACGAATCCATCCGCGGTGCTTCTTTGGTTATAAAAATTAGGACTCTTGGATATCTTTGAACTCATAGAATCACCATCATGATAATCAAAATGGTATGCCTCTTGTTGAGATTTTAAAAGTATTGGTGGGAAAGATGAGTCTGCCATTCTCCATAGACGCCTACCCTCATGAACCGACAATGACTTATGATACTAAGGAATTCCTTAGTAACAATTACTAAATTTTTCGGTGACCATTATACAACAATCCAATGATTAGTACATACAGTTAAATAGATACGAAGAATAGAGAGACGATATTGGTCACGCAGTTCGGCCAATGTTTGCCTACGTCTGCGACTACAGAGTAGTTGTAGTTCCGTCTTATTAGTTGTATATGTTGTTGTGTAAAGAGTACAAGCACTAATGAGTTTAAATAGACTATACTATATGAAAACCTAACGGGCCTGGGCCGAATACACATATAAATAAATCTACTATTTACACCACATCTCAACACTCCCCCTCAAGCTGGAGCGTATAGATTGTAGGCATCCAGCTTGTCACATATGTAAGTTATCCTTGGTCCTCGAAGAGCTTTTGTGAAGATGTCTGCCAATTGATCATTAGAACCAACAAATGAAGTAGCAATGTCGCCGGACACAATCTTCTCACGAACAAAGTGACAATCAACTTCAATGTGTTTGGTTCGCTCATGAAAGACTGGATTGGACGCAATATGTAGGGCTGCTTGATTATCACAGATGAGACTCATAGTGCCTATTTTACAAAAACGCAACTCTTGGAGAAGATGTTTCAGCCACGTGAGCTCCTGAGTGGTAAGCGCCATAGCCCGATATTCAGCCTCAGCACTGGATCTGGCAACAACATTTTGCTTTTTACTTTTCCATGAAATTAGATTTCCACCAATAAGAACACAATACCCAGATGTGGACCTTCTATCAAAGGGGCAACCAGCCCAATCAGCATCTGTGTAAGCGACAATATTTGAATCACCTCTATCCGTGTAAACAAGACCTTTTCCAGGAGCTCCCTTGATATACCTCAGAATTCTAACAACGGCATCCCAATGACTGTCACAAGGAGAATTTAGGAATTGACTCACCACACTAACAGCATATGAAATATCTGGCCTCGTCATGGTCAAGTAATTTAACTTTCCAACTAGCCCCCTATACCTTCCTGGATCTGAAAATGGCTCCCCCTGATCTGGTAGGATCTTGACATTAGGATCCATAGGAGAGTCAATTGGCTTGCAATCCAGCATTTTGGTTTCTTCTAAAATATCCAAAGCATACTTTCTCTGGGAAATAGCAATCCCTGCCTTAGAATGAGCTACCTCAATGCCAAGAAAGTAACGTAACTTTCCAAGATCTTTGACCTGAAAGTGGTGGACTAGATGTTGTTTAAGTCCTGCAATCCCATCATGATCATTACCTGTAATGACAATATCATCGACATAGACAACCAGATAAATACATTTGTTAGAGGAGAACTTATAAAAGACAGAGTGGTCAGCTTCACTCCGAATCATGCCATACTCTTGAATAACACTACTGAATCTCCCAAACCATGCTCGAGGGGATTGTTTAAGACCATACAAGGCTTTGTGAAGTCGACAGACATACCCACGACACTCCCCCTGAGCAACAAAACCAGGTGGTTGCTCCAGATAAACTTCTTCTTCTAGATCTCCATGGAGAAACGCATTCTTGATGTCTAGTTGATACAATGGCCAATGTCGCATTGCAGCCATAGAAAGGAATAGACGAACAGAAGCCATTTTAGCCACCGGTGAGAAAGTATCACTGTAATCAAGGCCAAAAACCTGAGTATAGCCCTTAGCAACGAGGCGTGCTTTCAGACGATCAATACTCCCGTCTGGACCAACTTTGACAGTATATACCCAACGACACCCAACAATAGATTTACCAGGAGGAGGCGGCACAAGAGTCCATGTCTGGTTAGATTCTAAGGCTGTCATCTCATCAATCATAGCTTGTCTCCAACCTGAATGAGAAAGAGCTTCCTGCGTGGACTTAGGAATGGTGATGGAAGAAATAGCAGAGACTGATAGAATATATGCTGAGCATAGTAAAACTGAATTGTATTTTCATTATGTAAATGGAACAGATACACTGCTATATATATAGCAGATTGATACAAAGGGTAGTTAGAGTAACTAACTCATAACTTCTCAAAAACAGAAGCAACTAACTAATAACAAATATCCTAACTGAACAGTTAACAGTAACTGCATACAGAGAGAATAGAATAGAGAAAAACAAAACTGTTTGCCTAGCTTATTCTCTAATACTCCCCCACAAACTTATGTGGTGAGCAATGAAATGCTTGAAACATTAAGTTTGTCCCTGAGATAGCAAAAGGGGCCCTTAGCCAAGGGTTTGGTAAGGATATCAGCTATTTGCTCCTCTGCTGGAACATGGCAGACTGTCAAGGCCTTACTGAGAACTTTCTCACGGACAAAAAACAAATCTAGCTCCATATGCTTGGTTCTCGAGTGTAAAATAGGATTATGACTCAAAGCCACTGTACTTTGATTGTCACAGTAGATAGTTGGGGTAGAGTGAGTGATCTTAAGCTCATGTAAGAGAGATTGCACCCAAATAACTTCTGAAGTTGCTAAGGCTAAGCTGCGGTACTCAGCTTCTGCAGTAGATCTAGCTACTAAGGACTGTTTCTTTGACCACCAACTGATGAGATTTGGTCCTAAGAAGATACAAGCACCTGATGTGGACCTTCTGTCATCCACATCACTTGCCCAATCAGCATCACAATAAGCTTGGAGAGACAGTGGTGTAGAAGTAGATGCTGGTTTGAGAACAAGACCATAATCCAAGGTGCCTTTGAGGTATCTGAGGATTCTTTTAACTGCTGTCCAGTGGGGATTAAGAGGCTGAGATAAGAATTGACATGCTTTGTTGACTGCATAGCCAATTTCAGGCCTAGTTATGGTGGCATATTGGAGAGCACCCACAATTGAACGATAAAGAGAAGGATCTTCAAAGTAATCCGAACCAAATCTGGACAGTTTTAACTTTGCTGGAAGCGGTGTGGAAATCCCTCTGGCAGTATCCATACCAGCTCTCTGAAGCAACTCTCTAATGTACTTGGATTGAGTAAGGATGAGAGAACCATTGTTAATAGCTTTGACCTCGATGCCCAGAAAATAGTCAAGTTCTTCAAACCTCTTTAGAGCAAAAACAGTGGTAAGCTTGTCTATAAGTGACTGAACAATGTTAGAAGAGCTGCCAGTGATTATAATGTCATCAACATATATCAGGACATAGATGCAGCAGACTTTGGTACAATAAACAAGCAGAGAAGGATCACACTTGCTACGTACAAAACCAAAGCCAAGGAGAGTTTTTGTGAGACGATCATACCAAGCTCTAGGAGCTTGTTTGAGGCCATAGAGAGCTTTATGCAACTTGCAAACCAATGATTTGTCTTGATGTTCAAAGCCACTAGGTTGCTTCATATAGACTTCTTCATCAAGGTAGCCATGGAGAAAAGCATTGTTGATGTCAATTTGCTTGATAGACCATTTATTCGTGAGGGCCAAAGTAAGAATAATTCTTACTGTGATGGGTTTGATCACTGGGGCAAATGTTTCAGAATAGTCACAGCCTTCTCTTTGATTAAATCCTTTTGCCACAAGCCTAGCTTTATACTTGTTGAGAGAACCATCCGGATTTTCCTTAGTTCGAAACACCCATTTGTTGCCAATAGCTTTCTTTCCTGCAGGGAGATGAACTAGAGACCAGGTGCCATTTTTAATGAGAGCATCATATTCAACTTGCATTGCGGCTTTCCAATGAGGAGAAGCCAATGCTTGTGAGACAGTGTAAGGTTCAGTATTTGTAACCCATGGAGGACTCCATAGGAGCTGGCCCCCATAGATCACTAAACACTAGCTCAAAAGGTTGAGTATAAACAGTGGAAGATAATTGAGATGGCAATTTATGAAGTTTCCCCATAGCACAAGCTACACAAAATGGCATTTTATTGACAGAAACAGTGGGTTTATTACATTGTTGCAGGACACAATTAAGAGTATGGACATTAGGATGGCCTAACCTATTGTGCCAAAGGGCACCACTATGACTAGTGTTTACATTGTTGGAAAGAGCAGTAAAATGTAAAGAAGGACTAGAATGCACAGAATAGGACTTAGATGCTGCAGAATGTAGTCTTGGGATGTGGTAGAGACCATCTTCTTTGCCTTGTCCACGAAGAAGAATAGAATGATCATCCTGCGATTTGGCAATACAATGGTTAGGATGGAATTGGAAATAAGCATTATTATCAGTGACAAATCGCTTAACGCTTAAAAGGTTTTTATTTAATTGAGGAACATAGAGAATATTTTTAAAATGAAGTAGCTGATTAGGATTAAAAGGGCTAGGGATTGATTCAGAGCTAATTGAATGGATCGGCAAACCTTGACCGTTGCCTAAAAAGACATGATCTTGCCCTGATAGAGGGGTTGCAGTAGCTGGATCTGGAGCTATACCGCTCATATGATGTGTTGCAGCTGTGTCTCCAACTTGATTACTCGTGGCAAAAGAAGGATTAGCAGTCATAGCAAAGGCTTGTGCTGGTGTAGGAACCATAGGTGCTATCATAGGAGTGACCAGAGGAGAGAGAGCAGCCTGTTGTGGCCAGACAGTGGGTGTAGTAGCAGGAATTTGAGGCCACATTGAGATATTTGCAGAAGGTACAGGTTGTGGTGCAATGTAACCAGGTCTTGTATACTGATAAGAATTGTTAAAGATCGGTGTCATAGGAGGAAAAGATGGTTGAGGAGGTGTGTACCTATAGTAACACATGGTGGCATCATGACCAAACCGAGAGCATAGTTGGCATTGAATACTTCCACGTCCACCTCTACCAGACCGGCCACCCCGTTGAAACCTTCCACCTTTACCACGATTGTTACCACGGCCATTGGTGTATTGCGCCTGAGCAGTAGGTTGAGATTCTGATTTAGCAGAATCAGCCACAGAATTGACTTGTGGAACTGAATTAGCAGCAGCTTGAGTGAGGTTTAATGTAGCCACAGTTTGAGAACCTTTCTTTACACTATAGAGATCAGCTCTAAGTTGCCTAGCTTGTGCCTTTGTCTTGGCCTGTGAGTGATTGTGAATCTTTTCCCAAAGTTCAAACGAGTAACGGCAACCAATAACTTTTGCAAGAACAGAAGGGGACAGTGAAGATTGAAGCCAAGCTAGCAATAGCTGATCTTGCAATTCCCAATCTATGTAAGCGGGATTTTCAACACCAAGAAGACGATCTTGCTCAGTCAAATAACGAGGTGGGACTTGTGGTGACACACAGTAACGATGCAGTTTATGAGCACGGAGCACAGGCTCAATTTGTTGAAGCCAAAGAGGAAGATTATCACCGGTCAGTTTTTCGGTGACCTGATATTGAAAGGACTTGAACGGTTTAAGAGAAGGTAGTCCTGTTGAATTGTTGGTAAGGTCTGCCATGATCAATGAAAGGGAAAGGCAGAACAGGGGATGAAGGTTTGCGCAAGATTTGAAAGAAAGAAAATTCAAGAAGCAAAGAAAAACAACAGATAATAGCGCAGAATTGAAATACGATAGCAAAGGAACGCAAGCGGAAGCCAAAGAGAGCGTCCCAGGCAGAAATCCCCAAATTGAAAACAGTTCAATCGCAGAAACCCTAGAATATTGCAGAAGACGATTGAACGAGATTTATGTTGTCAAAGTAAAAATTGAAGGTAAAGGGTTGAACGAAATATGAAAGCGAGCAGAAAGGAAAGGAAAGGCATTGACTTTGCACCGGCGACGGTGAAAATCAGAAGCACCAGCCACGGTGGTGGCGTGGAGAAGACGACGGAGTGTTGGAATCTTCTGATACCATGATAGAATATATGCTGAGCATAGTAAAACTGAATTGTATTTTCATTATGTAAATGGAACAGATACACTGCTATATATATAGCAGATTGATACAAAGGGTAGTTAGAGTAACTAACTCATAACTTCTCAAAAACAGAAGCAACTAACTAATAACAAATATCCTAACTGAACAGTTAACAGTAACTGCATACAGAGAGAATAGAATAGAGAAAAACAAAACTGTTTGCCTAGCTTATTCTCTAATAGAGACAAATGTATAATGCGAAGGTGATAAGCGGTGATAGCTGAGGAAATTATAAATAGGATGAGGGTTACGGGTGGAACGTGTACCTTTACGCACTGCAATAGGAGGGTCTTCTGACTCGGAAGGCGGATCCAGAGTAGAAGAGGGAACCGGGGCAGGAGATGAGTCACTAGGATCTTCGGTAGGAGGTGGGTCGACAGGAAGGAGACGAGCACGGCGTTGATAAGTTTGCAAGGGAGCGGGACTAGAAGGACTAGGAGTTTCCGTAGGAGAGGGGTGATCTATCTGGTCAATGATGGGTGGGAGAGGAACTACCGGGACAATGTTAGGAATAGGTAATACTTAAGAGACAGACTCAGACTCAATGGGAGATGCAAAGAAGGGAGCATCCTCAAAGAAGGTGACATCAGCAGACATGTAGAAGCGATGTGTGGAGGGACAGTAGCATCGATATCCTTTTTGAACTCTTGAATAGCCAAGGAAGACACACTTAACTGCACGAGCAGACAATTTATCAAGTCCCGGAGTAAGATCATGAATAAAACAAGTGGATCCGAAGACTCGAGGAGAGATACGGAACAAGGGCTCATCGGGAAACAATATGGAATGAGGAACTCTATTCTGGATAGCAGAGGATGGCATTCTATTAATCAAGTGCCCTGCAGTGAGGACAGCATCCCCCCAAAACTTCAAAGGAACATTAGCATGAATAAGTAAGGTGCGTGCTGTTTCAATTATATGACGGTTCTTACGTTCAGCAATCCCATTTTGTTGTGGGGTATGGGGACAAGATGATTGATGTATGACGCCATTTTCAACCATAAAAGAATTAAATGATGTAGAAAAATATTCTTTCGCATTATCACTGCGTAAAGTGCGAATAGAACAACCAAATTGATTTTTGATTTCCTTAAAGAAATTTTGAAAAACACCAAGAAGTTCAGATCTATCCTTAAGTAGGTAGATCCACGTACATCTAGAAAATTCATCAATAAAAGTGACAAAATATCTATGTCCTACAACTGAAGTGACTCGACTCGGTCCCCATACATCTGAGTGAAGAACATCAAAAGGAGAACGAGCTTGAGACTGAGTACTGCTTGGGAAGGAGGAGCGAACATGTTTCCCAAGCTGACAAGACTCACAATCTAATGACTGCAGATGAGACAAATGAGGAACCATAACTTTGAACTTCTTGAGACTTGGATGACCTAACCGACGATGAAGAAGACTGGGGGACTCTGTAGTAGAAGTGGAGGCAATTGTAGATGAAGGATGGATGGGCTGGAGGTAGTAAAGTCCATGTGACTCATATCCTGTACCAATCGTCCGCTTCGTACTCCGGTCCTGTATAACAAAATAATCATCATCAAAAATTACAGAACATTTTAGGCTTCGAGTCAGACGACTAACTGAAATTAAATTAAATGGGCAATTGGGAACAAGTAGAACATTGTCAAGGGGTAAGGATGGAAGAGGAGTGGCTTTACCAATGCCACTAGCTTTAACTTTTGATCCGTCGGCGACGGTAATATAATGTGGGGTGGTAGGTTGGGATATTTTGGATAAAAGAGATGGATTACCAGCCACGCAATCGGAAGCTCCAGTGTCCATAATCCAGGAGTCAACAGGTGATGATTGAGAGAAACAGACTGTAGAATTACCAGAATGAGCAACTGTTGCTGATGATGAAGCCTGGGAAGTCTTATACTGCAGGAATGCCTTATACTCCTCATCAGAAAGAACATTTTGTTTAGTGCTTCTCTGTTCAGAATCATTAACCTGAGTCACATTTACTGGTTTCTCTGGAAAGCCATGAAGGGAATAACACTTGTCTTCAGTATGACTAAGTTTCTTACAATAAGTGCACTGAGGACGTCCTCCGACACGACCTCCTCGACCACCCCCACGACCACGACCGCGTCCCCCACGACCTGCAAAATTAGAAACAAGAGCAGAAGATTCTATGTTAGTCTGAGATCCATTCCCTCCAGTTCCTTCCAATCCAGGAAGACGTATGAGACGCCTGATAAGATCCTCTGTTGAGGGAATGTCTGATGCAGAAAGAATGTTGCTCCGTAGTACTGACTCATACTTTTGATGGAGACCATGAAGAACATAGATCATACACACATTATCTAATTTTTCAAGCATCTTCTTCGGGTCATTGTCGGTCACAAGGAGCTTGAACTCATTTGCTGCTGACTGAGCTTTATTAGCATATGTCATGATGTTATCTTCTGTCATCTGAAGGGTGGCTAAATTATGAATAACACCATAGAGACGCTGGATATCATTAGAATAAACATTCTTAGCCTTCTGCCAAATATCATAACAAGTGGTGTATGAACGATAATGGACCAGCAACGAGGGTTCAATGGATTGCCACAAAAGAGAGACCAATTGACAATCTGCTTGTTCCCAATCTTCACGCAAATCCTTACCAATCTCTGTAGAATTCTTGGTGAGGTGATCTAAAAGTCTTTGTCCCATAAACCACATTTTGACAGAGGCAGACCAATTCAAATAATTATCGCCATTGAGTTTCTCCGTTGTTATAGAGGGATTGCCGGAAAAAACATAAGACACGAGACTCTTACCTGTCGATTCAGATTTGTTTTTGTCATTTTCTGAAGTTGAACTCATTTTTGACAATAATAGGAAGGTTAACCACAATCAGAGAGGAGCAGTAGAAAGGCGTGGTACGGAATGAACAGTAACGCCGTATGGACAAACAGGACCACCGTACGGATGAACGGTACGTCGTACGGACGAACAGAATACTGTACGGACAAACAACGATCTGCGTACGGATAAGCAGGGCGCCGTACAGATAAACAGTGTGCCGTACGGATGAATAGTGATTTCCGTACGGAATGAATAGTGGCGTCGTACGGAATGAACAGTGACGCCCTACGGCTGAAAGGGACTGTATGACTTTCGTAGCACCTAGGGCTGTTGAGGATGAACAATCAACGGGACAGCTAGGGTTCAATAGCGTGACGGCGCGACGGCTAGGTTTTCAGGCCCAGTGATCATAGGCTTTTGATACCATGTTAAATAGATACGAAGAATAGAGAGACGATATTGGTCACGCAGTTCGGCCAATGTTTGCCTACGTCTGCGACTACAGAGTAGCTGTAGTTCCGTCTTATTAGTTGTATATGTTGTTATGTAAAGAGTACAAGCACTAATGAGTTTAAATAGACTATACTATATGAAAACCTAACGGGCCTGGGCCGAATACACATATAAATAAATCTACTATTTACACCACATCTCAACACATACTAACCACAATTTAATGTTTGTGTGGTGAGTGAGCGGGTAAATGAAAACACTGGTTAGTACATACTAACCACAATTTAGTGTTAGTGTGGTCACCGAATTTTTTCATTGATGGGGAAATGACTATTATGCCCATTTAGTAACAATTACTAAGAAATTCATTAGTACTCTAAGTCAGACTCAACTATCCTTCTAGCATCTGCCAAAGTCAGCGAAGTTGCCGCTCTGTTCAATGCAGGGAACAATACTTCTCCCTGCTGTCCAATTACCTCATCGCACACATCACCAATCAAAGCAATGATGTTTTCCATCTATGATTGGGGCCGACGACTCAACCTTGACATGGTTGGAAAACGGAACTACCAATGGACTATTTCATCTGTGATTGGGGCCGACGACTCAACATTGACTGTGGTTGGATAGCGGGACTACCAATGGACTATTTCATCTATGATTGGGGCCGACGACTCAACCTTGACATGGTTGGAAAACGGGACTACCAATGGACTATTTCATCTGTGATTGGGGCCGACGACTCAACCTTGACTGTGGTTGGATAGCGGGACTACCAAAGACTATCGATAGTGTGCTCGGATTGTTAACTAGAGGGCTTGCCAGTAGAGACTGACAAGGCAGAAAGCACACTGGATAAAAGTGACTAGACAGATGATCAACAAAAAACTGAAAACAATGAACAACCTGAAACAAAAAGATGTGTGAAACCAGGCCCGAAAGCAATACACCGTGATTGAGAAGTTGATGTGACATAATTGCAGAAACAGAGGGCCAAGAATTGATATATCTTGACTAAAACAGACTAGAAACAGACCAAGAACACTGAAACAAACCCGAAGTAGACCAAGAACACTGAAACAAATCAGAGACAGACCAAGAACAATATAAACATTGTTCAACAATACCTAAACAAGCAATATGTACCAGAAAAATGCCTAAACCAAGAGAGAGAAAGGGTTGTTTGTACTGTACCACGTATAACCAGGGACCAAACCTAATAAATAACCATAGATTCGGGACCAGAGCGGTGGTCGGACGTGCCTCCACGCGCCGGTACGGCGGACAGACGTGAAACAAAGACACTACCATTGTTTCCACGCGTGACGGCGGAGATGTAAGCAAGATTTCGGTGGTAGGGCGATCTGACATAGGCGGTTTTGATGGTTGTGGTGGTGCACGATGATTTGACCTGAAAGATGGGTTTCTGGAATGAACTGTGTTTAAGGAGAGAGAAAATGGAAACTGAGCCAGAACAGGAACAAAGACTGGTCTGATGAAGATGCACCTTTGAACAGTTGAGTAGATCATCGAATTCTGCCCCTATTGTTGGTGGTTTTGCCGGAAAACATCGCCGGAAAATTTTCTCGGTGGCGACAGACGGTGGCTGACGGTGGTGGGTCTGCCGGAAACTAAAAAGACACGTTGGGAAGTTGAAAACAACGGAAGGAAACAAACTGAAAGGGGGTTATAACAACACTGAAAAGATATAAATTGAAAACTAATGAAAGGTGGTGCTGCTAACGGCGGCGGCGAATGCCGCCGCCGGCAGCGGTGATTGCCGCCGCCGGCAGCGGTGATGAAGCTCAAAGATATGTTACAGGATCAGAACTTGCTCTGATACCATGTTGAAATAGTAAAGACTTTGAATATAATTGAGAATATTTTTGATAATAGCTTGGTTGACCGATTACAAAGACTAAACACTAATCCCTATTTATAGGGATAAATAGACTCAACCCTCAATAACTAAATCAGGAAACAAATCATAATAATAATGATGTAATATGAAAACTTATCCTAGAAGGTACGCTATAACACTAAAAGATATGAAACTAATCTGACTATGATACTCTAACATAATATCATGATATTATATGGTACTTTCTTATATAATTATCAATGGCAAATATTAATCCCGTGTTTTTTTATATATCACTGCAGTTATCCCGTGTTTTTTTATATATCAGTGCAGTTATCTCGTAGTTTCAATTGATTATTTTAGTTGATTAGTAGACTATAGTAGATAGTAAAAGTTAGATAGTAGATTATCAATAAGAAATATTTATTTTAAATATTAATTAGTAGTTTAAAAAATCATTAAGCTTCTTGTTTTTTTTTGGTAAACCAAGGTATCCTCGACGGCGACTGTGGAGACTAATCCTTCTTGTTTTTTAGATACTAGGTTTGTAGTAGTAGTCTTCAAAAATTTTAATTATCAATGACAAATATTAATCTCGTGTTTTTTATATCTAAGTGCAGTTATCCCGTATTTTTTATATATCAATGCAGTTATATCATAGTTTCAATTGATTATTTTAATTGATTAATAGATTATAGTAGATAGTAAAAGAGTCACAGTAGATTATCAATAAGAAATATTTATTTTAAATATTAATCAGTAATTTATATAGTAATTAAATCTTCTTGTTTTTTAGATAGTAGATTTATTGTAGTTTTCAAAAATTTTAATTATCAATGACAAATATTAATCATGTGTTAATTTATATCAGTGCAGTTATCCCGTGTTTTTTTATATATCATTGCAGTCATCTCGTAGTTTTAATTGATTATTTTAGTTGATTAGTAGATTATAGTAGATAGTAAAAGATAGATAGTAGACTATCAATAAGAGGTGATAGTAGATTATCAATAAGAGTGTAAACAGATTTTAGAGAGAAAAATTAAAATTTTAAGGTGATAACATTATCTTTTTTAAGGTGACAGTATTTTTTTTGTTTTTTAGTTCGACTCATTTACATTTTTATAGGTAATTTTAGTAGAGTAGTAATTGTATAAATTTAGAAATTTAGTTATAAAAACTAAAGTGAAGTGATAAGAGAAAGAGAAGAATTGTTTATGGGAAAAATAAAAGTAAAGTAAAAAGAAAAAAGGAAGAAAGATAGTGTTAGAGAAGAGTGAAAAGGAGGAAAGAGAGTGTAAGAAGAAAGGGAAAAAAGGAAGAACGAGAGTGTAAGAAAAAAAAGAAAAATAGGGTAATGACAATTTTACCCTTAAATTAGATATGTATCTTGTTAATAAGAGATCCAAATTAGTAATTTCATAGGAGATTTGTTTGTATAAATAGATATTAGATTGACTTAGATCTTCAAATACCCAAGCATTAAAATTATAATAGGGAGTATAATCAGTTGTTTTCCTCTTGAAACCCACCCTTTACATGAAAGAGCTCAAAGATTAAGGTAATATTATTTGCCTGGAGCTGCCATACTTTGTAGAGACCATTAGGGATGACTTCTTCCTTGAGAAGCTGCCTCCATGGTGAAACCCATCTCTCTTTCTGGCCTAGCAGACTTCTCTCTCTCTCACTTCGTTCATCTTCATCAGCCGCATGGAACCAGAATCGCTCACTCATATCTACAGACATACACACCTCCGCCTTGAACATGCCTCGATCTAGTGGTTCTGGTGGCTCCGAAGGTCGAGCATGGAGATCTCCGGCAAGTAACTTCCCCGTTTTGGCTTGTAGTGGCTCGGGAGACTTGAGCTTGGGTTGGGGCTGCACAACGGCGTCACCGCAACTCTGGCTTGGCAGGTCGGTTGCGCTGGTCTTGTCGGTCTGGACTCTGGACGGGAGCGAATTTGCGGTGGTGTGATGATTTCTGGTGTGGCGGCAACATCGACATCATGGACGTTAGTGGTGGCAATCTGACCCTTGTTACCATCGTTACTAAACTTATATGTCGCCTCTTTGATCCTGTTCTGTATTGGAACTACGTGCGTTGGTGGCAATAAACTACATAAAATCTCTTCATCATCCCTCTCGAATTGGCGCCCTTCCTCATCTTTTTCTGGTTTCACACCTGCATCAGTGATCTGCAATTTCAAATTAACATGATCTTTCAATTATTTCCTCCACTTCATCTTGTTCTTCCTTCGCGATTACAATTGGCTTTTCACTTCTTTTCGACGTGTTTGATCCAGCGTTGCTCTCGCTTCTTCGACTCAGAGCTTGATGCCGACGAGTTCGGCGTCTCGTCTCTTTTCGCTCCCTCCTTTTCCAGAGTCGCCCGATCTCTTCAAGCTTGGCTCTCAAACCCTCCATGCAATGCTCTAGTTCTTCTGATCCAGACTCCATTTTCTTCCATCTCAATCAAAAAGAACAATAAACTGTATATTAATGGAAATATAGGTGCTGAATCAAAATGATAACAGCCCTAGAAACGGAGTTACAAGAGATAATTGCAGAAATATAGAAGAAAATAACTATTCTAGGCAATTCAAGAGTGCCTAGCCCCTCCCAAGCCTAATCCCAAAATCCAGCCCGCCTTCTCTACTACTCTCCAACTCTATTTATTCTCTAACCTGACCTCTCTAATACTCTTCAACTCTTTAAATTCTCTCTCACAAACATAACGTTCATATTCCCCCCCGCTACTATTTATTCTCTAACCTGACCTCTCTACCACTGTGGCTATTTCCACACGTGCTCCTTTCCCTTGTATTAGTCAGTTAGTTACTCACTTAGAGTAAGTTAGGGCACTTCCCTATATAAAGTGCAATCACACTCTGATTCAATTAATGAGAAACAGTTTTCTAAATCAGAAATGGAGTTAGTTAGAATTCTCTAATTGTTTCATGGTATCAGTTAGCCTTGTTTCGCTCCACTAGCGTGGTTAGATCCTCGCTCCGATCCACACGAGTGGTTCGAATCAATCCCCGTCTTCTCTACACAATGGCGTCTTCGTCACAATCACCGGCGTCGAACATCGCGTTGCTCAAGCCGTTCAAGGCATTTTCATATCAAGCCACAATTTTGTGCTTCACTCCAAGACAAAACACATGGAGTTGGACCTATATTTTGTAAGGGAAAAAGTGCTCAGTAAATCTCTTATGGTCTGTCATGTTCCTGCAAAAGCTCAATGGTTATTAGTATCTTACGATACATATGATTCGATACGAAATCAAATAAAAACGATATGTATCTTAGTGTGTATATTTTTTGCACCTGTATCGCACGGCTAAAATGCCTGCTCAAGTGGTTTTTTGTGGAAATGTTTCTTATATGATATATATTAAGCCAAATACAAGTCTTCTAAATCACCCAAGTTATTGACTAAGAAACAAACCTAACACACTGAGTTTTTGGTCTGCACTCCCTCCTGAAATGCAATTTTTTTAAACTTTCGACTTTGTTTTTATAGGGGTTGAATCAAACACGTGTTTTGTTTATTTATGACTTGATTTATTTTGAGGTTCATGTGTTTTTCTACTTATGTTACTTAGTTTTACTTAAAAAAGTTATATATTCTTTTTATCAAGTATCTTACGATACGATACAAGATACGATAGACAATTCAGAAAATAGGTCTTCCGATACACGATACGTATCCCGATTTGATAACCATGCCTCAAATTGCAGATATCCTGACTAAACCACTGGCCAAGGAATCCTTTTGTTCTCTAAGGGACAAACTCAATGTGTCAAGCATTTCATTGCTCTCACCTTGAGCTTGAGGGAGAGAAATAGAGGAAACACTGTTCCGGTTATAATACTGTAATAACAGTTAGCAGTTTAGTTAGTAATGAACTGTGGCTATTAACACATGTGCTCCTTTCCCTTGTATTACTCAGTTAGTTACTGACTTGAGTCGGTTAGGGCACTGCCCTATATAAAGTGTAATCGCACTCTGATTCAATTATGAGAAACAAATTTCTAAATCAGAAATGGAGTTAGTTAAAATTCTCTAACTGTATCAAGAATAAACTCTATTTTTTAGATCAGATTAGCTTGTGCCTCTTTTCTCTGTACCATTATATGAGTCGTTGAAAATGAAATAGAATCATGTATTTATGGTATAGGAATAACATATAATGTAATTAAGAACAAAAGAACCATGTAATTAAGAGTAGGATATTGATAAGAACCAAATATATGAAAATAGAAGATAATGTATTATTTACCAAAAGAAAGGAAAATATCATAGGAGGATCTCCCCTGTAATCCCGGAGCAAGCTCCACAGAGATGAATTTGTAATTCTCTCTGCCCAGCCACAAGCCGAAAGTCAGAAAAATATATTATACCTCCCATTCCCCTCGCTCTAAACTCATATACTCCCATTCACTAGTGTTTTCTTTCTCACCCTATAAGTAACTTTCTAGTTCAGCTTTTCTTTCTTTATTTTCTTAACCCCCCATACATATACATGCTAAACCACTGTTCTGTGAGGCACAGGTTTATCTTTTGGGCTTGACCAACAGCCTTGACTCCAAGGCTGAGATAAGGAATTGACTCTCTAAATAGATTCCGTCCTCCAAAGTTGCATCTTTAACTTGTGAGTCTTTCCATGACACACTCTTTTCTGCCCAAAAATGCCACTGAAAACAGTAGCAAATGTATTTACAAAGGGGCTTCCCATATTGCGGTTTCATGACTTTGCTTGCAAAATCAATTCATATCAATTCCTTCATCTCTTTCCAACCACATACTAATAACTTACTTGCCTATGAACCACCTGAGTTTCACTCGCCACCTAACAACAATATTAGACATTTCTCAACCACTTGTATTTATTGTTTTTAATGTATATATATATATATATATATATATATATATTATATACCATGTTGTATGATGTTCAAGATATCAAGTGACATAGAATTGTGTTTTTTTCTTCACTATTGTTTTGAAGTCCAATCCATTTCCTCCCCATCCAAACAATAAAGAAAATTCTACCATTGTTGTATGATGTTCTTATTTTTTTTCCCTCAATTTTGTACTGCTTCCAAACGGAGCATAAATGTCTAAGTATAATTTAACAAGGAAATAGTAAAATTACCAGCACAATATGTCCCGGGAACTGCAAGCTCCAAATTGCGGCATTTTAGCAACTCTGGAGAAACAGACTACAAAATATGCACCAAATTTAAGGCTCATAATATCAATGACAAATATTAATTGCACGAATGAATGACCAAGCATCATTCTTACCTCAAAGTCTAAAGTAGTAAGACTTTGAAGTTGCTTGTCTATCTTTCGGAATACATGATAATAGATATCCCATGCCTGAAACAAAAATAGATTAAAAAATTATTTCTAGACAAGGAAAATGACAAAAAGAGACTATAGCTATTGTCAATTCCACAGAAAGAACTAGCAATGTGCTAGAGATACAAAATAGAAATCATTCATGGATCTTCACCTAGCAGTTTATTCTCTTAGGATAGTTGGTTTCAGACACCATGCATGCATGCATGCAAGGGTTCTTTTATTTACTGCCAGAATTAAAAAAGTAAGCTATACTTGAATCTGCATATCATCACAATCAATTTACAAAGAAAGAGAAGTTGAGCCTAGTAAAGTTTCTTGCATTAATTTATTGAGTCTCAAGTTTGAGAGCTCAAGTATTTATACACAACGGAAATGGATAGTTCACAACAGTTTGCTAAACCACACTAACAGAACAATTGAGTGGTAAGCCTATTCTAACATAATGCCGAGTTATTAGTAACAAACGGCTGAGCTGGCAATAGTGCATGTGCACTAAACAGAGGTCTAACTAAGTCTCTATTACTGCCCCACAAACTCAGAGGGAGAGCCGACTGAGGCTCCGCAATCTGAGCCTCAATAGGAACATAGGTTACAATGAGTGCTTAGTTGAGTATCTTCTCATGCACAAAAGAGATATCAAGCTCCATATGCTTTGTTGGTGAATGAAGCACTGGATTGTGGCTCAATGCAGAGACTAAATCGAAATAACCTCAGCCAGCTAGAGCCAAGCTGTGATACTCCACTTCAACACTGGATTTACCAACCATTGTCTCCTTAATAGACCACCAAGAGATCGGACTGGGACCAAGATAAAGGCATGTTTCTAGGCATGGAAACGGGGCGGGTCGGAGGCGGGTTTTGCATCCCCCATCCCCGCCCCTATCTCAAGCGGGGTCGGGTTTTGCATCTCCCATCCCCATCCCAAATTAGGACGGGTTCCCCGCATGTACCCGTTTTCGCCACTAAGTTATAGAAAAAATAAAAAAAATTATATTTATGATAATTAAAAGAATAAAATCATAATTATTAAACAATGAAAAAATAAAATTAAAAGTATTGGAATAGACTCTTCTATTGAAAATAGACCATAATTATCATCAATGTCTGTGATAGAAGCCTCGTGTAGGGATGACGAAAAAGACGAAAAAGTCCATACTCTTTGTGGATAAAATCTGCGACAGGTACGGGGTGGTTAGCTTAATGGGTAGGCACGTATAGATGGCAATGGGCACCATCTGAAGTAGGGTACTATAGTGCCCGTACACCGAGTCCGCACAAGCATGGGTAGTAGCTTTAGTGCCCGTCTCCATACCTTCTAGGCACCTAAGTGCTCATATTCGCACCCGTTACCCACACTTTAATTGCGAAAAAATAATAAAAACATAAAAATCATCATAATCCAACTAAAAAATGATCAATGTTTTTTTCAAATCTAGTTATTAAAATATTTGAAATGAAGGTACTTAGCAAAATAAAAATATCCAAAATATTAGTAGTTAGATTTAATGTTTAATGGATAAATATCCAATTTTATATAGTTAAAATTGTAATATATATATATATATATATATATATATCTGTGTGTGTGTGTGGGTGCGGGACGGGGTGGGTACCATTGTGCCCGTACCTGAGCTCGTACACATTTGTGCGGCTAATTACCTGCTCGCCATGGATAATTTTTGTGGGAGCCCAATAGATGGGCCAAATTGCCATCCAATCTCCAGGTCAAATTGAGAAGATCGTAAGATAGTTTCGGTACAAGAAATAGGAGGAGAGCGAACGCATAGCCCATGGCGATGGAACTTGCACCGGTAGAAGAAGCCTCTTGAAACGCTTTCAACCTACGCTGGTGGAGAATTCCTTTGAAGTGTTACTGGGGTTGAAGCAAGAAGGAATCGTGCGAGAGTACGAGGAACAATTTGAAGTGCTTTCTGGATCTCTCAAGATCACACAGTCAAAATGTGTGGGATCTTCGCGAACAGAGTCAAAGAGGAGATTAAAGCGGAGGAATTGGTTTGTAGGTCGCAAAAAGCATTGTATGATTTCCAGCAGAGTCACAGAGCCAGGGTTGGTAGATTGAGTTTAGCTCTTCGGGATTTTGGCATGCTTCACAACAAAGTTGACCACTCGGTGTTTTATAAACATAAATCTACTAACTGATGCATTTATCTTTGTATATGTGACTGACATTGTAATCCCATGAGATGACCAGAGTAGTATTTGGGGTCCTAAGCGGCATTTATTTCAGCCCTTCCAAACCAAGGACTTGAGCGGACTAAAATATTTCCTTGCTTTCATTCTAACTCATTTGAAATATTTTCTAATTCAAGTGTGTAACTCGAAATGAAAATAGAAACCAAACATTATAGCCCTAAGAATAAGCCGATCTCTTAATATGTCTTTTGCTTTCATTCTACTTCAGAAACAGTTATTCATTTGTTCTTATGCTGCCCAACATCTCCTCCACTGGGATCACATCGTGACTTGGAGGATGTTTCCCGAGTTTGGAACAGTTCTTCTTTAGTTTTAGAGGTTTCAGTTAGTTTGGGGAAGCCAAAATTTCATTGAAGTAGCCTATTCATGCTGTGCATTTGGCCAATAAGGAATTATAGTTCTCTTCATTTTTCTCCAGGAAAATAATGTCTATATATCTGCTTTAAAATAGTGAGGTTTTGTGGCTTCGGGTACTCAACAAATGGCCCATTTAAGAGTCACCCTACATGATATGCCTGGAAACCTTGTACAGATTTAAAAAACATGGAGGTGCTTTATTTTGGTTATACATCTCTTGGGTTCCCCTTTCAAGGAAAAGTTTTCTACAATGAATATGATTTGAAGATTTAGGAAACCTAACCCGATAAATTTTAGTGTTCAAATGTTCCAGGAGCTACAATTCATAACCAGTAATTTGTTAGAATTGGAAGTTATTTGTGTTGTTATTATTATTATTATTGTTGTTATGTATTATTATTGTGTTTATTATTATTAGGAATGGTTATTATTTGTGTCACTGTTAGTGGGCAGTTTTTATTATTATAGGTTGTTTTAGTGGACAGTTTTAGTGGGCAGTTATATAATTAAATAACTGCCATATGGCAGTTTTATTAGAATAAATAGGGAAGAGGGAGCCTAGAGGGGATCATCGTGGAAATTATTGGGAATTGGGGCCTTTTACGCATTGGGAGAGACTAGAGGCTCTCATATGTCCTCTAGGAAATCATACTTCTTGTGTATATTGTGTGAATTGGGTTTGTATTTCAGAATCTGTTAATTAATTAAACAGATTTCTGTGTGTGTTTAATTAACTGTGAAATCAGTTTCTATCAACTGGTATCAAAGCAGTTGCTTTCCTGGTTATTAATGGAGTCTACAAGAGGAGAAATGGAATTACACTTCGAAGAACTGGAACGCGCAAGGGAAGAAGACAGAAGGAGAATCGATGCTATTTTAGAATCTGTCCAGCAGTTGCAGAATTCGGTTCAAGCACTGCAAACATCACAAGGGGTGCCAGAAACCCTAGGGCGCCAATTCAGGCGCAGTGAACCATATAGGCGCCATGACAGGCGCGATTTTCTGGATTCCTGTGATGACGCAATCAGAGGACAAATGGGGGAATTAATTAAATCCATGGACAATATCTTACAAACTGTACGGCAGTTACAAAATTCCTTCCAATCTTTCCAAGGAATTCCAGAAATTGTCCAAGAACCGCACAACACTGTGCAGGAAATTAACGGGCACGATTTCCAGGATTTTGGCCGCAATCCCTGCATACCCCGAAACACTCCCTGGATTTTTTTTTCTTCGCAAAAAAATTCAGGGAGTGTTTCGGGGTATGCAGGGCATGATGGCAGTTATCATACTGCTGGTGGGTTTTGGCACAACAAGGACCAGAACTGGTGCAACAACAAGAACAGGACAGAAACTCTTTGGAAAAATTCTGATGCAGTAATTGAAGATGTCAATTCTGTGCAGTATTGCTGTACCAGAATTAAAGAAGAAAGATTGGTAGAAAATCAAGAGTGTGGGCCAGAAATTGATTCAATGGAGAATCAAGAACCAAGATTGGTTGTAAACTCAAGAAAAGGATCAAAGACAACAGAATTGCCATGGCCAAAACAAAAGGGAACAAAGAAGAGAATGTTAATAAGGAAGAAGGCCAAGAAAATTTTGGTTTTTGATCACTCAAGGGTGAAAGCAAGAGGGATGATTCACTCAACCATGGGCAAGATGAATTCTAATTCCATCAAACGCCACTGCACGAATTCTAACAAGTTTGGCTCGTTATTTTTTCAACAATGGGATCCGGAAGGTCATTTGTTAATTCACCTTTCGGATAAGGTGAAAGTTTAGGAGGAGAGTATTGTTAGAATTGGAAGTTATTTGTGTTATTATTATTATTGTTATGTATTATGTATTATTATTGTGTTTATTATTATTAGAAATGGTTATTATTTGTGTATCTATTAGTGGGCAGTTTTTATTATTATAGGCTGTTTTAGTGGGCAGTTTTATAATTAAATAACTGCCATATGGCAGTTTTATTAGAATAAATAGGGAAGAGGGAGCCTAGAGGGGATCATCGTGGAAATTATTGGGAATTGGGGCCTTTTAGGCATTGGGAGAGACTAGAGGCTCTCATATGTCCTCTAGGAAATCATACTTCTTGTGTATATTGTGTGAATTGGGTTTGTATTTCAGAATCTGTTAATTAATTAAACAGATTTCTGTGTGTTTAATTAACTGTGAAATCAGTTTCTATCATAATTTTGCACAATCAAACTTTCATACCTGAGTAAGCTCGGCATCTTTCCCAGTTCTCTTATAATTCATACAGCATTCATAAGCCTCTAATAATTCCTGTCGATAGGCCTGCCATCAGAATAAAGAACTGACAATTATTTTCGAAAACCAGTAACAAAGCTAAAATATAATTTTGAGAACAATACTATTAGAATTTGAGTTTGGGCCTAACTCAACCTCAGAAGCTAGCTTGTTGGGTGAGGATTTCCCTCCACTTATAACCACTATTCATGCTATATCACTATCTAATGTGTGACTCCAACAAATACAACCAATTGTTCAAAGACAGCCAATTATCCATTATAGTGGTTTAAACAAACAATCAAGGCAAGGATATTATAACACAACCTCAATAAATATTCTCTCCATTATGGTAACATTGTTTTTCATGGCTCCTACTTCAAGCATTTCATGCAACGGTTCCAACACCTTTAGCATCCCTTCGATATTATGTTCACCAAAATAAAGACGGCTGGCTTCTTCCAGCGCTTCATGCCATAGTTCATGCCAAAGAATAGCAACTCTGATAAGTTCTTTTGATACAAGGTGTGCCTGTAGACAAAACCAGCTAATGGTTAAAAAAGGTGGAAATCTAACATAAATAAACTTCGGATAGATTACTATCAAACCTGATCCACAAGTACACCACTATGCTGCCGAACTTTCTCCACAACCTCTTGTGCTGCAGCTTTGCGTAAGCTGCTTATTGATTTACAGGCCACAAGCAAAGGATACATGAGAGCCTGAAGGAAAAATTAAACATAGTTTAAAGTTAATAACAATTTGGCATCTAAATCATACATGGCCACCAAAAGAATAAGAAGCATTCAGTAAGTCATTCAAGTTTACTGCTAGGGACAATAACATAATGATTGTCAAACAACAAAGTAGACAATAGAAGGATAGGTTTATATACTATCCTAGAGTCTATTCGCCTTGACTACTGGTTCAATTTGCCAGCAGCATAGAGAAAAACTATTCTTGCCAAAAAGATCTGTTGTAAACATGTAGTGTAGTAATTATTAGCATTGTTTGTATTAGGCTCATTAATCGGGAAGAATAGGGAATCCTTTTTCTATCAGATAGGAAGGGACCCACTAACCTGCTAGTTCTTTTAATGAGGGAGAAACAGTAAAATGTAATATCAGTCAGATACCTGTGGATGATTTTGTCCAATTCGAACCAAAAGCGATTGTATCAACTCTCGTACGACATGGTTATTCGAGTGAATCCTGGCAATTATTTGAGGAAGAACTACAAGCCAGGTATTGATATTAAGTAGTGAAAACCCTTCCTTTAGGGCAACTTGAACTTCTGCTGTAGCTCCATGGTTGAACCATAGTGTCAAAAGTCGAAGAATATCCTGCAGTCAACACCACAGAAAGCTTACAATTCAAAGGAAAAGGTATATAACTCAATTCGATTACCCGGCACAACAGGTCATACAGAAAACACGTGTAAAAATTATATTGCAAACGATAAATTTTTAAGAATTGCACTGCTGATTGTTTAACATGTGTCCGTTTTTTACCCAAATATGCATATGTTTCTCGGGAAAAGGAAGGAAAAAAGAGGAAAAGAAAACCTTTGATCTCCTTCCTGACTATTTTTAAGATGCCTTACAGTGTTGATTAGTAGCCAACCCCCACCTAGTGGAAAGTGGTTTGTTATTCTAACAGGATTCTCCTTTGTCAATTCCAAAAATCAACTTGTTGATGTCTTTACTAAATCTGGATGCATATGATGTATATGCTCCACCTTCACATTCACCAGAAAAAAATATGATCCACTTTGACAAGGAGAGTTGAGATATTGTCATTATGATTGGTAATTTCCTTTCGTAAATGATTCTTTCCCCTTAATTCTTGGATTGGTTAGCAGACTCATGTGTATATATATGTACTTTCTTTTCACATGTTATATAAGAAAATTTTCACTCTCGAGTAAAACATAAAAACTTTTCAAATTATTTGAAAAGAAGGCTGCTCTGTTCTCAAGTCAGGAGATATATATATATATATATACATACATACAAGTTAACAACTCAGCCAAAAATTTATTCATCTATAGAAGTAGGAGTTACCTGTAAACTATTATCAACACCTTTAGAACTTGCTCCGCATGCTATAGAATGAAAGTATCCAGTGACACCAGCAACAACAAACTGTGCTGCAATGTCAGGGAAACCTCTTGAAGTGTAATGAGATATCACTGCTGTATTGAACAGTGCCCATTTATGCCAAGCTTTGGCCCATTTATTTGCATATTGGGTAGCTTTTGTGAATACATCAAGTATATCTACAAAAATTGAAACTACATCAAAATTTGATCAATATAATTTTATTTTAAGAGACCAAATTATAAACTATGGCAACTGTGCAAAATAGGACGGCAGAATTTTCTGAATGTGCTTTAGTGAAAAACACTCCACAAAGTTTAATTTTTACAAAAAAACATACATTGTGAACTGAAATTTACAAGACGAGTAGTTAAAATATCTCTATTCCCTAAGATGGGTTGAAGCTATTTTACTAGCTTTAAATGTGAATCTAACCTACTTGGAAAATGGAAACATTAAATCTGGATTTATTTCCAACAGAGCATCAAATGTGAGTTTATTTCCAACAAGTAAAAACCTTTTATGGACTCATCCACCAGTTCAGGAGAAAGCGACCACTGCCAGGACCCAAGTTTCAGATAAACACGAGCAAGGAGAGGAACACTTGGATTAATACCACTAATGAAGCCCGACTGTGTAACTGGCTGAATGTTGGGTACACTTGAAAGTTCCGTAGCAAAATTCTAGGCCAAGTAAAGCAGATAGATAATTGGCAATGGATATCAGAGCTCAGGTAAGTGCTCATTATACAAAAGAAAGACACATGATACCTGTAGCCTAACAAATGCTTCTCTGCGATTTAAATCCTCTCCAACTGACCACTGGTACTTCAAATACGCCAGCATTACTTGAGGTGGGCCAAGATATCTTACATTTTCAGGGGATATTTCAGGGTCATACTGATGGAATGAAAAATAACTAGTCAGGTATACAAGTGTGAGAATTAGCAAATCAACCTTCATAAACCAGGTACACAGTACAGACCTGTAAAAGTTTAATTAAAGTAGATCTTGATTGGCTAATGCGCCCATTTTTTCTGCAAAGAGAAGCAAATTTGAGCCATGTTTCAATGTCTTGCTCAGGAGGCAACACAAGTGTTCTAACAGACAAAAGTGCCTGCCAAACCTGCAAAAAAGGTATCAGAAAATCAGCGGAAGGAAATAAGCTAATCCTATGAACTATTTTCATAAGAGATTTTGTAAGGAAATAAGCTAATCTCCGCTTGTGTTTAGGAGCAAACTATTTTCCAAAGAGTGTATAGAAATAAGCTGAACACAACTTATGAAGAGTCTCACAAGTGCTTATCCCACTAGATAAGCCAAATAAGCTAATCTTATATTTATTATCCAAGCTTAACACTTCATTAACCACGTGTGTGAACTATTCAGTTTGATGTTCAAACAACAACCACTTCTATATATAGAAGACTCTAATTTTTATAAACTTTTGATAGACAATCTTGATAGGAAATAACAATACGGCTTTCAGTACCCAAACAAGTTATGACCCCAACATAAACAATTCCCTTTCGAAGGAACAAAAAAATAATATGAAGATCCAATTACACGCCTCAAAGTTGCTCTTTACATTTCTCTCCGTAAAATGAAAATCATGTTTAAGCATGTTAGATTTTAGAGAATATGAACATTCTGTTGTTTTCATTACATTGATGAATGAGTACATGAGGTATTTAAAGCTAATGAGTTATTACATTGACCTAACTAACTCAATTGTATTCTAACTAACACAAACAGAATCTCAACAATCGATAACAGATCTAACTGACTAAACCAGAATAGAAGCACTGTACAGTTTATACACTGTTATTTTAATTCTAGGTTACATCCTCTATCATTCCCCCCCCCCCCAAGCTCAGCAGTACTGAGTACTCTGAGCTTGTCTCGAAAGTGACAGAAGTGAAGCTTGCTAAGGGGCTTAGTGAGTATATCTTCAACTTGGCACAACTTGGGCTTGAGCAGGGACATATGCAACAACCAGTGATTTGTTCAAAACCTTCTCTCGGCCAAAAAAGATGTCCAGCTCCATATGCTTTGTTTTTGAGTGAAGGACAAGGTTGTGACTAAGAGCCACTGTGCTCTGATTGTCACAGTAAATTACTGGAGCAGGAATGGATACCCTTAGCTCTTGTAGGAGAGACTGAACCCAAAGTACCTCAGAAGCTGCCAAGGCAAGACTGCAATATTCTGCTTCTGCACTGGATTTGGCTACTAATGATTGTTTATTGGACCACCAAGAGATGAGATTAGGCCCAAAGAAGATGCAGGCGCCCGAGGTAGACCTTCTGTCATCAATATCCGAAGCCCAGTCAGCATCACCGAAAGCATTAATACTGAGAGGAGCACTACTGGAAGCTGGCTGCAGAGTTAGGCCCAGATTAATGGTGCTTTTCAGATACCTCAGTATTCTTTTGACTGCAGTCCAATGTGAGGATAGAGGTTGGGACATAAATTGGCACACCTTATTTACAGAGTATCCAAGTTCAGGTCTGGTTATAGTGACATATTGTAAGGCACCAACATGCTTCTGTACAATAGAGGATCTTCAAAATAATCAGTACCATTTCTGGACAGTTTGAGATTTGCTGGAAGAGGAGTGGAGATGCCTTTGCAATCTTCCATGCCTGCCCTATGAAGAATGTCTCTGATGTACTTCGCTTGTGAGAGGAGAAGGGCACCAGAAGATGTGAATTTGCATTCAATGCCCAAAAAATAGTCAAGGTTGCCCAATTGCTTAAGTGAAAAGGCAGAGTTCAGTTTGTTGATGATCAAATTCACAGTTGTGTTTGATGAGCCTGTGATGATTATATCATCAACATAAATCAGAATAAGTATGCAGCAGCCACGATTATTGTAGATAAGCAAGGAAGGATCACATTTGGACTGAGAGAAACCAAAGGAGACCAATATTTTGGTCCAACTCTCATACCAGGCCTGTGGTGCATGTTTTAAGCCATAGATTGCCTTCTTGAGGTGACAGACTAGGGAGGAATCACCTTTAACAAAGCTCAGGGATTGTTGCATGTAGACATCTTCTTGTAAATGCCCATTAAGAAAAGCATTATTCACATCCAGTTGCTTAATAGGCCATTTATAGGTTAAAGCAAGAGTGAGAACAGTTCTCACAGTTACAAGTTTTGCAACTGGTGAGAAAGTATCTGAATAGTCTTGGCCATACTTCTGATCGAAACCTTTAGCAACCAAGCGTGCTTTATATTTATTGATAGACCCATCTGGGTTCTCTTTGATCCTGAATATTCATTTACACCCAATAGCACGTTTGCCAGAGGGAAGAGGCACCAAATTCATGTACTTTTTGCTTGCAAAGCTTCAAACTCAGCCTGCATAGCTTGAGCCCAGCAAGAGGAGGCTAAAGCTTGCTGAACACTAGTGCGTTCTGTGGTGGTAAGGTTAAGGGTAGGACACAGTGGGGGTTTTAGGTTGCCAGTTTTGGATCATGTGAGCATAGGATGAGTGTTATGTGGTGGTGGGGGGATGGTGAAGGGGGGAGGAATTTGGGTCAATGGTGCTAGAAGCAGTTGAAGGTAAGGATAAAGTGGGTGAGAGAGGTTCTGTTGGAGGAGGGGAGGGAGTATCGTGGTGAGGTGAGATGTGATTTTGGGGAGAGTTGTTAGTAGGATAATTGGGTGGTGGGGAAAGAGATGGTGTAGGATGTGGGGGGTCACTGTGAACCACTCCAAAGGGAGCAGCTGGTGTGGCAGTGTGTTGAGTGATAAGAGGAACAGTTTGTTTGCCTTGATAAGGAAAATGTTGCTCATTAAACAATACATCTTTAGAAATATAGAGACGAACAGTTTTGTCAAGACACTTATAACCTCAATGAGAGGAAGAATATCCTAGGAATGTGCATTCAGAAGACCTATATTGAAACTTGTGATTATTATATGGTGTAAGTAAGGGGTAGCAAGCACACCCAAAGGCTCTAAGGAAGTGAAAATCTGGTGGTTTATTGAACAAGATTTGAGGAGGGATATGTTGAGAGTGAGCAGCTGGTAGTCTATTGATAATGTATACTTGAAAACATGATCCCAAAAATAATAGGGTAGGGAGGAGTGGGAGAGAAGAGATAGACCCATTTCCACAATGTGTCTGTGTTTTCTTTCAACCACCCCATTCTGGTGGTGAGTATGAGGGAAGATGACACGATGAATGATCCCTAAATCAGATAAGTACTGTTTGAATGGTCTAAATTCCCCTCCCCAGTCAGATTGTATGGACTTAATCTTCGTATTAAGTTGTAACTCAACAAGGGCCTTAAATTGTTTGAAAACAGATAGTGTTTCAGATTTATCATGCAAAAAGTATATCCAAATGTATCTACTAAATGCATCAATAAAAGAAACATAATACTTGTAGCCCATTGAAGATTTCATAGGAGCAGGGCCCCACAAATCACAAAATATTAGTTCTAGTGGTTCATTATACACAGTTAGAGACAAAGAAGAAGGTAATCTGTGTGATTTACCTAGACAGCAGGCAACACAAAATTCACTATTATTTCTTTGGAAAGCAGACAAATTACACAATCTAAGAATTTTATTTAGTGTATCTAGACTAGGGTGGCCCAATCTATGGGGCCAATTGAAGTAAACATTAGAAGAATCGGAAACAGTAGAGTCAACCGTAGAGAAAGAAAATTTGTTTGAAGACACATTGCTTGAATGAAGCAGATAGAGGCCATCAGATGCCAATCTTCCTTGAAGGAGAATTTGATCATTGACTTAGGATTTCACAACATAGTGAAAAGGATGAAATTGTATATAAGCATTATTATCTAAGGCAAACTTACTGACACTTATTAAGTTTTTGTTAAGTGTAGGAACATGTAAAACATTTCTGAGATAAAGTGTACTACTAGGGTGTGTGGGTGAAGTGAAGGAGAAAGAACTGGAGGAGGAGGAGGAGGAGGAGGAGTTGAGCCAGGGGCAGCAGGCATATGGGTAACGTGATTGGTGGCAGCAGTGTCCATGAAGTTGTTCATGGTTGGATGAGTGGGATAAGCGTCTGTGAAGTTAGCCTGAGGTGCAGCAGCCATGTTGCCTTGAGGCCAAGCATTGGGATTCATAGCAGGGGGTCAAATATACTGATATGGATTGCCATTTGGGAATGTGGACGATTGGGATGGGCCATAGGCAGCGTTGAATCTGTGATAACAGTAAGAGGCATCATGACCCGTGCGATGACAGACCTGGCATTGAATAGCAAAACGTCCACCTCCACGGCCTCCACGACGACCAGAACGGCCACCACGACCACGAAATTGGGAATTGCCCCTAAATCCCAAACCTAGGGCTTGAGAATTCTCAGAACTAAGGGTATTACCAGTGAAATTGGCCTATGGTGCTGGCTGAGATTGCAATTGCGAAGCATCAGACGAAGACGGTGTCTTGGTTTGCGTAAGATTTAAGGACGCTGCTTCTTCGACCACATGTTGTTTGTCAAGGCGCTGCTCATGAGCAAGAAGCAGAGCCTTGATTTCTTCCAAATTAAACCAATCGAGCTTATTGTTGATGAGGGTAACTAAGGACTCGAATTCATTGGGAAGTCCCTCAGAGAATAACATCCAACTGATCTTGGAGTGAGACGGACTCACCAATAGAGAGAGTCGGAGGAATTCGGAAATCGTAGACGTACCTTTCTTGGTTGTGCGTAACTACGTATGCAATTGACGAGCCTGGGCTTTCATTTTGGACTTTAACGCTTGATGAATGTTCTCCCATAACTGGAATGTGTGACAACATCCGATTACGGAAGGAAGAATCGCTGGGGACAGGGATGCCTGAAGCCAGGCTAACAGCAGTTGATCTTGAAGCTCCCACGCCGTGTATGCTGGGTTTTCTGTATTAGAGAGGCGATCTTGTACGGTGGCAAATTGAGGTGGGATTTCAGGCGCTACACAGCAGCGATGGAGACGATGTGCTCCCAAGACGGGCTCAATCTGTTGTAGCCACACGAGGTAGTTGTGTTCATCGAGTTTGACAGAAATTTTATAGTTGAATGTGGACAACGGCGTGTTCGTAGCAGACGATGCCACCAATGGTGGCATTGGTGGTGTTGGCGGCGGTGTCGCAGCCATTGATGATGGTGGTGTCAAACTCGATGAACACAACTACCTCGTGTGGCTACAACAGATTGAGCCCGTCTTGGGAGCACATCGTCTCCACCGCTACTGTGTAGCGCCCGAAATCCCACCTCAATTTGCCACCGAACAAGATCGCCTCTCTAATACAGAAAACCCAGCATACACGACGTGGGAGCTCCAAGATCAACTGCTGTTAGCCTGGCTTCAGGCATCCCTGTCACCGGCGATTCTTCCTTCTGTAATCGGATGTTGTCACACTGCCGCCAACACCAATGGTGGCATTGGTGGTGTTGGCGGCGGTGTTGCAGCCATTGATGATGGATTACGCGGCGGAAGGGAGTGAGAAGAGAAGATAGGATCTTGCCAAATTGATGGCTTCTAATTTGCTCTGAATACCATGTTAGATTTTAGAGAAAATGAACATTCTGTAATTTTAATTACATTGATGAATGAGTACATGAGGTATTTAAAGCTAATGAGTTATTACATTGACCTAATTAACTCAACAGTATTCTAACTAACACAAACAGAATCTCAACAATGTATAACAGATCTAACTGACTAAACCAGAATAGAAGCACTGTACGGTTTAAACACTGTTATTTTAATTCTAGGTTACATCCTCTATCAAAGCAAACATATTCATTCCATTGTGAAAGTCTGTTTACCTCAACATTGCTCTTGACTCCTTGAATACGCTGATTCCACATATTGCGAATAAGAGCCCGCCGCTCTTCAGCAACTCGGTCTCGAATAGGAAGGGTACAGTAATCAATCACCTGGGAGAAGAGAAGATCTCTTTATGTTATGGTCATAATTGTTATACTTAAATATATTGGTTTGAATTTGAATTGCTTGAGAGAAATTACTCCCAGCCTTGTTATTTAAAACCAAGCAATTACAATCAAATCCCTTCACTATAGGGATAAGAACCAACAATCCTAATCTATAGGGATAATTACATAACAGAAAAGGAAACAAATCACATGCATATCTCAATTGTCACATTAAGTAAATGATAACACACCATCTTAGAATTTGAGTTTGACCTAACTCTCAGCCTTGTACTTAGGCCATATCGTTATTCAATGAGAGACTACAACGCATCCTTCACGCTATGAACAGATGCCGGTGGAACAGGGATCTCAACACACCCCTTCACACCCAAGACTATATATCTAGAGCATGGACAAATGTATGGAACATTAGAGATTTTGGCCCAATAACAAATCCATAATAGTTTCTGATACCATCTTAGAATTTGAGTTTCGCCTAACTCAACCCTACAAAACTGGCTTGTAGGGTAAGATTGGCCAAACCTTACAAGGATTACTTAACTAAGGTCATCTCTATTCCATGTGGCACTTCAACAATAACGATTGAAGGTAAGACTTCTAAATGCTAACCTCTTCTAGTTCTGATAGTTGTTGAACACGAATCATATTGCTGTAAGCACGCTCATAGCTCTCCAAAACCTGGAGGTGGAAAAAAATCATATGGCAGCAAAATTTAATAGAATAAGATCACTTCACACAGACAACACATGGAAACAATAAAAATATCACACTAGGCAAAGAAAGCAATTGGAGGAAGTCTATCAGCTATCAACCAATGTATCATTGAAATTAGAGATATTAATAGGAACTCGAGACATTGTTATTTTTAATAGACATTGTTATTCAGAAAGCTCTCTATGGCCTCAAGCAGGCTCCTAGGGCTTGGTATGAACAATTGACAAAAACTCTACTCAGCATTGGGTTTGTCACTAGCAAATGTGACCCTCACTACTGGTCTATGTTCAGAATGGGTGCTCAGTGTACATTTTAATCTATGCAGATGACATTATCATCACTGGCAGCTCTTCTGTTGTAGTCCAGGATCTCATCAACAAACTTACTACTGTCTTTGCTCTTAAGCAGTTTGGGGCCTTAGACTATTTCCTTGGAATTGAAGTAAAATCTATAGCTACTGGGTCACTCCTTCTCACTCAAATTAAGTACTTGAGAGATTTATTGGAAAAGCCTGGCATGGACTCAGCAAAAGGGATTTCTACACCTCTCCCTACCAAGCTCAAAGTTTTTAAGTATGGCTCGGATTATCTTCTAGATCCAACTCTCTATCGTTGGGACCTTACAATATGCTACCATAACCAGGCTTGAGATTGGTTATGTTGTAAATAAGGCTTGCCAATTCCTCTCACAGCCTCTGGAATCACATTGGACTGCAGTCAAGAGAATGCTTAGGTATCTCAAGGAGACTATAGATTATGGGCTTGTGCTGAGACCGGCTACCCTCACAGCTCCCTTACCCCTGCAAGCCTATCGTGATACTGATTGGGCTAGTGACATTGATGACAGATGATCTACTTCAGGTGCCTGCATCTACCTAGGGCCTAACCTAATTTCATGGTGGTCTAAGAAAGAAACACTAGTGGCAAAATCCAGTGTTGAGGCCGAATACATAAGCCTTGCTTTCGCTGCTTCAGAAGTTCTTTGGGTCCAATCTTTGTTGCAAGAACTCAAGGTGCCTCACTCAACACCTGTTATTTTCTGTGACAACCAGAGCACTGTGGCTCTAAGTCAGAATCCAGTGTGGGTATGGAGACAGGCACAATAGTACATGAGTGCACCTTCTAGGCAGGGTACTATTGTGCCTGTCTCACTGCAGAAGGCTTAATAACATGAGGCAAGGAAACTCATTTCAAAAGTTTAAGTTATTAGTTGTAGAAAGGCTCAAAAATGGTTTATTTAAAATTCTTTAACTTTAGACATTCTCAAATTAAGACTACATGAATGTAAGCACGTGGAGATGCTATCAATGATGTCTTCTCTAGTATGATGATTGGTGAATGTACAGCATATGGTCGAGCATGTGACTTAAATGCAAAAAAAAAAAAATCATATTCCTTTCCCAAAAAGACACTGATATCAGAACTATCAGTTAAACTTTTGGCTATCAAATGATAACATACTAAGTGATTAAGTCATGATGTCCAATACATCTACAAAAATATTGGATTACAAATTAATCAATGCTAAAGAATAAAACCCGTAGGAAATTTTATGACACAAACTCACTAGGGCGGCAAGCTCTGTTGCCAGACATTTTCTGGCTCTTTCAATACAGTCGCGTGCTTCATCATACTGCCAAAGAGAATTAAATAACAATAAGTAAATTTGAATAGAACAAAAAACCAAGAGTAGTAGTAGATGCCTCAAGAAGACAAGATACCTTTCCTCGGTGAACCAATAGAACAGCCCTGAAGAAGGGACCGTTACTACTTAAATTACTAATAGAAGTGTTGTTTGCCAAGCTTCGAATTGTGGTTTCACCACCATCATCTAATTGAGAAACATATACTTCCATTTGATCCCATTCTCCCATGTTCCAAGCAGCATTAGCAGCCTAAACCAAAAAGATCAGTACCATAAACGCCAAAAACACAATTAGTGCCAAAAGTCCATCATCACACATGACAAGAGTGTAAAAACCAACCATTGTTGCTATTTCAAGAATAACAGATTGATTAGTTGGGGCCCAAAATCCGTTACATAGATTACTCAACTCTTTCCATCGAGCCAATGCAGCAAGGCATCTCATCCTACCTGCAAAGTAAGCTACAGGCTCACATGTTTTCCTAACAAACAACAAAAATATTTTCCCACTACAGGTAAGGTAAGCTACATAGATGAAAACCATCATAAAGTCTTATCCTAAATAAAGTGTAAAAAGATAGTCAAAACTTGAGAGCAAGACTGATTTGAATTGCTCGAGAGAATTACCCCTCAGCCTTGTGTATTTATGACAATTTTAGTTACGTTAAACTCCTTTGATTATGGGAATAAGAACCAACCACCTAATCTAAATCTGGTTGAGAGCAAACTCTTGATACAACCTCCAGATGAGAGACTTATAGCAAGCAACTAACAAGTTCTTATGTGGAGGGAACACCATGAAGAGTAACACCATCCACACGTTAACAACTTTGTTGATATTCTATGTAAGGCAATTACCAGTCAAAAGCAATTTTACTGCATAGCAAACTATGTTCTATTCAAGTACGATGGAAGATCTTGATCTGTCATCTGAAGAGTAAATAAATTATGAACCACATCATAAGGACGTTGGACATCATTTGAATAAACATCTCTTACTTTCGTCCAAATGTCAAGGCATGTTTTGTGGGGGAAAAATAAACCAACATTGAATCAATAGATTGCCACAAAAAACCATCTAAATATGCATCAGCTTTCTTCCTCTGCTAGCATTCTTCTTCAGCAAAGTGATTGGACAAACCTTGACCAAATAACCACATTTAGACAGCGCCTTGCCAATCTATAAAGGAATTGGCAAGGGATTGGCTCACATGCGCCGAAAGAGGCCGTAAATGGTGGAGGCACATGGATAGGTCTCCTACGACGAAACTTTGGTGAGTGGAAAATAGGCAGTGATCAGTACTGATGTTGTTGCAAATGTCTCTTGTTGCGGCGGCAAAGACACTCCACTGACTTATACAAGACAAACCAAAACACAAGAAAAGAAAAGAAACAAAAGGACTAGTTCCGGATACCAGGTCAGGATTAAAGAGTAAGACTGACTTCTGTATCAATAGCAATGTAACTACAATCAAATCCTTTGATTATAGGGATAAGAACCAACAACCCAATCTATCTGATTAATTTGAAATACAATCAAGGGTATGAACATGACAAATAAAGGAAACACATCATTTATCATATATTAATAAAGATAAACAATTTAAACCTACATAAATCTTATTAGTTTTCCCTATAGAGTATATAGACTTTTTCAGTCTTCATCTACATCTAGTTGACTACTCTCCAAAAGATATACTATCATATTGGGATTTCCACTGGTTTTCTCCAAACATGCTCAAACTCTAAAATGAGTCCAATCCACTCATATATCATAACAATAAACATCTAAAGCATTCTTCCATTTCATCCATCTACTTGAGTCTTATATAGGGTCCGCTACATTGATCAAACGCTGCCATTATCTCCTATCATGTTTTAAGCTCAAATATAGACAGTTTACCTACAAATCCCTCTTAATGATTTTGCCTATAGTTTTTCACTATCTCTCTACTTCAAACTATTAGACTATCCACCATCCCTTCAGTCCACCTTACCAGTGCTTCTATGGGTCTTCTTCACATATGTCCAAATCACCTAAGACGATATTCTATCATCTTTTTACAATGGCAGCAACACGTCTATTCTCTTTTTACAAGTACAATTTCTTGCCCAATATATTAATTCATTTTTCATTCTCTTTTGACTATTAACTCAGCATAACGCGCAGTAAAATATTGCCTGGATTCCTATAGATTTCAGTATCCATACCCATAGCTTATCAGGTACCATACCATGCCAAAATTGGTGAATTGTCGAAGCACATTCAAGTAACTCAAAATAAGAAAGCTACAATGGAAGGAAAAGTCATGATTACAGACCTAAAGTGGCATCCAAGAGAATATCTGAACTCACTACTTGAGAGGCCTTTGCAGTATATGCCACGAGGGCATCATCCCATCGCTGCAATTTCTCATACCTAATGTACAAGTCACTAATCTTCTCAAGAGCTTGCCCGAGATATAGACAAAAGTTGCATACAAAAAGGAGCAACGAATATAGACATTAATATGTCAACCATTACCAAGACTCCTTAAGTTGAAAATCTAGATGCTGTTGAGCATACGTCAATATTCCAACTGCAGCCTACAAAAGTAAATGTTTGATTGAAATGCTGAGATAGAAAAGTCAAAACTATGAGAGCTGCAGCCGAGTGATAAACTTGACATATTTATAAATCAACCTCGTGCTGGTGTAATTGGTTGTTTATATGAATAAGAGCTTCAACTATAGCAATTGGGTCAGCATCCATCTCCTTAGAATGTGCTCGTTCAAATTCTGCTTCTTTATAGTGCAGGGCTTTTGCAAATGCACGACACTGTAGGGTATAAAAGAGTAATAACACATGAAAGGGATAGGGGGAAAGTGAGGACAAATATTCAATATAACCAGGTAAAAAAATTTAAAAGAACATATGCATCAGGTGAAAACACACACCCGAAAAGACCAAAAGAAAAAAGAAAAGGGAAGACCTTCTCAGCAAGAGCCCCAAGAAGGCAAATATCAATTGGAAGAGGTTTATCATCATGTTCCATGAACTCGGCCTGCAGATTCAATAAACAAAAGTATATAAATTCCAGAGGTAGCAAAATATCAGAGTCCGGTCTAGCTCCATGCACCTTCAAAATCAATATTACTAACTCATGAATGAGGTCTAACTATTGCTACCAAAGAAACCAAGCTTGACAGGAAATTATTTCCATAAAACAGCATGTTTGGGGCAATAACTAATTGGTGAAAGATCCCTGAAGAACCAAAACATTGAATCGTTTTCTATACAAAAGTGATAAATAAACAAACAACAATGGCAACAAAACCATTCACTAATAGATGGGGTCAGCTACCTGGATCAAACAAAGCAATCTATTCAATTGTCACCTGAATTAATAAATCTAAATAGATCCAAGTCCTTTTAATGGTTTGCACCAAGAGTTTTTTCGGTCCCCTACCTCTAAGGCTACCCTCCATCTAATCCGCTCTTTACTGGGAATTTTTGTGGTTCTCTCACATGGCTGAATCACCTAAGGTGAGACTCTACCATCTGTTCCTCAATAAGTTCAACCCAACTTTCTCTCTAATGTGCTTATTTTCAATCCTACATGTGTAAACAGTATGTACATTTATGCACCGCAACATATGAATATCTACAACACTGAACCTGCACCATTATTGGCTATTAACCACCCGACATTCAATTTCATACAATTTCATATAGCATAAGGGTCATATAGTATTGCGTTAAAAACACACTTTGAGCAAGTGTACTCTACGGTAAAAGCAGAATAAAAGATTACTGTCTCCATAAGTATTAATTAACAAGTACAAAACTAATCAAGATTATTTATTATTTAGACAAACAATTGGTTGAGTTGTTACGATAACAATGCAATTAATAGAGAGGCCTAAGGTCACGGTTTCACTTGGAAGCTTCAATTCCCTTATGTCTAATTCTACTAGAATTCCTTTATTTTACTCGATTATTACCAATCCCTTTACTAAAGCTAATAATTTGTTTAGTCGTTCGCGATTAATATTCTTTTTTCTGAATTAATTCCTTGTTTGGTCATTCAAAGAATTTAAATTCAAGAAAAGCATAAAGCACAAAAAAGTTAAATGATTGGAAGACTAAATTAAGGTTTGGTCATGTAATAATTATAGTTTCAATTACCCTATAGATCCACCAATTAATTGCAGTACGATCGTGGATCAACTAATTGACTATTAACATGCAAAGGGTGAACTCTTCATAAAACAATTCCAAATTTCCAATAAAAAAATAATAGGATGTCCTCTAGACTCTAGTTGATTATCATCCATCAGTATCTGAACCCTAACTTAATTCAGGACTAGATACTTCTTTCACCAGAACCAGTGAACTAACTGCTCAATCCAATGCCACATATAATCAAACTATATATTTGAGTGATTGAACCCTAAATTAGGCAATTTTGGCAAAAATTAACACAATTCAAGGCATCAAAGTTAGCTTAGCCAATTTCAAACCATTTTATGGTATATTTATCGGTAATAAGGCCGCTGGAATTGAGATTTATCCATGCCTCCACTTAAAATCTACTTGATGGACCTATAAAAGCATACTTCTATAAAAATAGATTATTCCAATCAAAATATAACCACGTTGTTAAACTCCAATTTCTGGACAATAAAATGATCATATTTATAACATATAAAACCATTCATGTGTTTTTACCTATTAGCTTAACCTTTTGAATTAGTTGGTTCAAGTCATGGTATCGGATCCTTTATGATATATGATCAAGTGTTTAGAGTTTGATGCTTCTCCCCCCATCCCCCCTCAAATCGTCTAAATAAATGATGAAACATCAACATAAGGTTGGCTGGGCTCGTACGCTTCAAGCTCAAAGTGCTCATGTATGAGGTGGTGTATTAGATACAAAATCATATATCTGTTTCATCTATTAGCTTAAGCTTTTGGGATATTTAGTACTAATAAAAAAACTGAAAAGAAATATATGGAAATAAATTAACATATGAAGATAGAAGCATCAACATATAAATCCATACAAAAGGGCAACTCGGTGCTAAAAGATCCTTACTCTGGAAGGGTCAGATCAACTAAAGGCCTTTAGTAGTTAGTTAGTCTTACCTTGCTATTGGGAGAAACCCAAGTCCCACATTGATTAGAGATATGGTCTCAAAAGAATATATAATAAAAGGGCATCTCTCACCTTACAAACCGGTTTTATAGGGTTGAGTTAGGCCTAAACCACATTCTAAGACTTCCATTTCCAAAACATTTGCAAAAAGCTGATTCACATATATGATTAGAATAAAAAATAAGTAGAAAATATATATTTAGGAAAAAATATTCAATAATGTATGAATATGTGATTAGAAATGTAACATCAAACGCAAAAAATAATTGCGTGCATACAATTATGTTACCATCAAAATTATCTAAATTACTTGGCGTCCAAATGTATTACAGTTGCATGTCTTCAGTAAACTCTCACTTTTGGCAATTTTCAACAAGATGTACTCGATCACTAAACTTTATGAAGAAAATACAGAAGAAATGTCATAATTCACATTCAAGATTCAATATAATCACCAAGATGGGAACCTACCAAGTTGAGAAGTGATGCCAAAATTTCTGGAGTAATAGATTGAGAAGAAAAGGCCATCTCTAGATTCCGCACCAACTTTTTTTGAGTAACCTCACACAGCTGTGCCCAACAGCTGACAAATCCAGCTGCAAACAATTCTCTTCCAATAAAAGGCTGTAAAACCCAGAGACAAGTGAAAAATCAGATAGGAAAAATCAACCACACCAATGTCAAAATGAACACTACAAATATTGAATGAAACCTGCAACTGTGCAAGCCTAGCACAGGTTCGTAAGGCTGGAGAAGGAGATTCCTTTAGAAGTTGAATGCTAAAATGCCTCATCCATTCTGCCCAGTCTTCCTTTGTACTTCGCTGAGAAGTCTCCCCGGCAATCCGTAATCGATCATCATTTACCTGTATGAAAGTTTTCAATCCCACAACAGAAAAAATGAAACCTACAGAAATAGAATCCTCCAAATCGTATTTCTGTAAATCTTACTTCCAAATTTCATTTACCACACTCCAAACTTGTATATAAACCAAAACAGAAGGTGACCACGTGGGAGGCAAAATTGTCACTACTTTTTTTAATCAAGAAAACTGTCACTACATTAAATTACCTCTCATACGATAATAAATCTAACAAGGATTGCAAATAATCCCAAATCCAATACAGGGAAAAACAGCATTGACAATATACTAGGTTTACTACTTTTATTCTATTGCTTATTCTCTGGGATTCTTAATTAATTCGGGAAATAGCCTATTTTTTGCTTCCTTATTTACTTCCCTGTCTTCCCTATTTATGTAATTTTTGATCATTTCAATAATATAAGAGGTAATACATACTCTGATCTTAAACAGAAACAGCAATCTATTATTTTTGTGATTGATGAAAATGAAAATTTAGATTATAAGGAACTGTTTCTACCTATTTATAGATTTCTATGACAGTCACACTCACAGCTGTCATCTAACTGAATGAGGTTCAGTTATTTACAGATTGAGTTCTGTTCTGTACCGTGCTTCCGATCTTGAGGATCGATATTATGCAGTTGGTAGATATTTCGTCCTTGATTCTATCTTTGTCTTCGGGCTTTGAGAGGAAGGTTTTGTTCGACCTGGAGAAGTTCGACCTTGAGAGGCGATGTTGAGGTGTTCGATCTTGAGATGTTCGATCTTGGAGGGCGAGGTTGTACCTGCAATGATACTCCGACGCTTAAGTCAGTATTTGAGAGAATAAGTGTTTGGTTAAAAAGTGCTTACCATTAATGAGCATTGAATGGGGTATTTATAGAGTTTGAATGTGTTTGTGTTGTTTATTCTGAGCCAACCGATCTTGAGAAGACATCTGAGCCGTTGATTTGGTTGGGCTGTTAATGGGCCAAATTGTTAATGGGCCCTAAATGAGGGGTGCAATTATTATTAAGACATATTACCATAACAGTGGCCCCCCAAGTCTGGTCGATTTGAGGAGCGACCTTGACTTGATGGGCGACGTAGCCTTGTATTTTTGTCTTTGTTTGAGTAGAAATTTCTCCAGTCTTGAGTTTATGTCGAGCCTGGGATTTTTGGCCGATGTTAAATGGTCGTCGATCTTCCGAGCGAGGTAGATAGTTTTTTGAATTCTGTGCTGCTTTGGAATCAGCGTAATCTTGGAATCAGTGCCATCTTTATTGTTTCTGACAAAGCGTGATTTCACAGTGGCGGCGCGTGATGGTGACGTTTATTCTTCATCGTGCGAATTTTAATGGGCTAGGGTTTGGATGTGACGCTTCGACTTCCCGGCCCAGGCCCATAAAATCCGCTTTGCTATAAATAAAGGGTCTCACCTTCCCATTTATTGCTTGCTGATTATCTGTCTTCGATTTATCGATCTTCGAGAGCTCCCGAGTTTCTTTAAAGTAAACGAGTTTGAAAAGTTTCGAAGTACTTTTAAGGTCGGTTTCTGTGGATTGACAACCGTATTTCTCCAGATATAATCAACTTGCGGCTTAGTTCCGAGGTTAGTCTATTTTTGATTTTTCTTTACTTTTCTTTTTGTTTGTGCCTGGACTTCCCCCAGTCCCCTTTGATCTCAGAATGGGGGTCGTCAGGTCGGGTTCCGACTTGCTCGCGAACCCATTTTCGATCTTTAACCCTGACATTTCGTCCCCCATTCCTGTAGATTCGCTCTGGCGAGGACAAAACAAACTCGGAGAGACGTCACTCAGTACCGGAAAGAGTTTACGAGTGCGATGGCTTCTGGTGGTGAAATCCCTGAGGTCCGTGCCGAGCCTCTTGAAGTCGCCGCCCCGGACGTGCAAGAGCACTCTGCTTCCGCCCCTGTGAGTGATAAGGCGGAAGATAATTTTGAGAGCGAAAGTTCTTCTCCTGCGACCGATGCTAATGAGCCGAATGACGATACTCCCGAAGATGTGGAGGAGGATTGCTTGGTGGATGTGATGGCTGTTACTTCCGAGTCTGATGAGGAAATTCCAGTGGAGGAATCAGAGGGTTCCGAGGTCGATCTTGGGTCGAGTTCCGACTCTGCTGATGAGTCCGATAGAGAGGGTGTTGAAGAACAAGTTGAATCTCGCCCTAAGAGCCAACCGGAGTCCAGCCGAGCTTCTGCCGTTTCTCTGGATGAGTACTCTAGTACTGGTTGCGGGGACCTTGACGTACCGGTGCGAGAGGTCTCCCAATATGATTGGGTTTCCAAAAATATTTTGGAGATCGAATCGTTGTACCAGCATGGGTTTAATTTGGAGAGGGTCGGGAGGAAAGCTTCGGGTCGCTCGAAGCGAATTTGGAGAGTCGAGGGAATGAAGAAGGGAGAGCATGTGGCTTTGTGGCCAGGAGAGCTTAAGTTTACTTTGTATCATATGCTGATAAACGAGATGAATATCAGGCCTCCTTTCACTTGGTTTGAGCAGACGGTCTTGGCGACTTTGGATGTTGCGCCTTCTCAGTTGCATCCAAACGCGTGGGCTTTTGTTCGAGCTTTCGAGCTAATGTGTCTTCATCTGGAGAGGCCGGTCTCGCCGTCGCTCTTTTTTCATTTGTTTGAGATCAATCGGAATAGTAGTGAGAATAAGTCCGGTCGCGAACACGTCAGTCTTCGTTCGAGGCGAGGTGCCAAGATTTTTAAAGCCTATGCGGACTCGTTGAAGGGGAATTGGAAGGAGTTATTTTATTGGGTCGAACCGGTGACCGACGAAGCGATTGAGAGAGTGGGAAAGTTTTCAGAGGATGGTCGGACTTTGGTGTCCACCAAGTTTCCCATTGGTTGGAGTCAGGCCCATTTTGAACGATCCACCAATTCCTTTTCAGTTGGTCAGAATCGTTTGAACGCTGCCGATCTTCTTACCAAGAGGATCCTGATGTTTATTTCTGAGAACATTCCGTTTTCAAAACATAAGTATCGGGGTATCCCTGCGGCTAAGATAGTTCAGGCCGGAAAGCGAAGACGAGTGCAAATTGTCTTAGGTAGCCTTGTTTTTCTTGCTATTGATATTTGCATATTTTTGACCGTAGTTTGTATGACCGATTTATGTTTCTTTTCCAGATACCATGGCCCCAAAGAAGCTCGCCGTAATGAAGGCGCTGGCGATGAGGAGCGTCGAGATATCTGGAGATGCTGAGGGGGTTGGTGTTCCGCTTCCGACTTCTCCCCAGGCCGAGACTGTTGTTGGGACGGTCACTGCTGCTTCTCCGATAAATATCGTTACCCAGGAGGACCTTGCCTATGAGGCTATGGTCGATCTTGTTTCCAGTTCTCCTCCCCCGACTGCTCCCGAAGTTGGTGCGGGTACCTCGGGAAAAAGGGTGCGCACCGAAGCAAGTGGCGAGCAGAGGCCAGAAAAAAGGAGTAAGACTTCGAGGAGACCGAAGCATAAGAGTAAGACCGTACCCTTGGAGGAGGGTTTTTTGGAGCAGAATTACGCCCAATGGCGGGAGGATCCTGTCGGGGCGTCTGTTAAATTGTTGGCGAATTTGGCCGATGTTCATAGGATCGAGAAAGAAAAATACGAGCAGCGGGCTAAGGGTAAATGACATCATTGCTTTTTATATTTCATAAAAACATCTCTTTCTTCATAAACTGATTTCCCTCATTTTTCGATTTTGCAGCTTCGTTGGAGCTTGAGAAGTCAAAAATAGTGAAGCTCGTGGAAGACGTGGCTTTAAAATCGAAAGAGCTTGCTCGAACAAAGCAAGAACTTCTGGTTCTGAAGGAAAGCCAAGGGGAGGTTGTACGTCGGGCGGAGTTTGCCGAGAATCGTGTCAAGGAGCTTGAAGAAAGGGAAAAAGTTTTGGAGGGGCAACTTGCCGAGGCCAACGAGAAGATCAAAGGTTTGGAGTTTCGTGTAGCTGGTTTGGAAGAGGATTTGAGGAAAGCATCTGAGGCGCGGGTCGGTACCAGCGGCGATGCGGAGGCTCGAATTGCAGAGCTTGAGGCAGCCCTTCAGCAAAGCAGAAGAAATGCTAAAGAGGCGACAAAACTTGCAAATGAGGCTAGGAGGGAGGCTCGGGAAGCTGCTAATTCTGCAATTGAGCTGTACAAGGAGGGTTTTGAGTCCGCCCAGGAGCAAATTACTTTGGTCCATCCTTCTATAATTTTGGATCGGTCGATTATTGACGCCGACCATGAGGTAGAAGGGGGTCAGATCTTTAAGATCGATGCTCAGACGCAGACGAAGAGTGTGATATTCCCGACCTCCACTGCCTGATGTTGTAATAGCGTTTCTTTTGCAGAAGTTCCTGGTGTATGCTTTTACTTATGCATTTTTTGTATAGATCCGGAACTTCTGTTTGGTCTTAGCTGGAGATATTTGTAACCTCTTTTTGGAATATGCTTATAAGGCCTTTACGAGCTTTAATGAATGCTTTTCGAATTTCGCATGTCATGTATGTCGTTTTTGCGAGTTTTTAACGAGTGCTTTTTAAATTCTGCACGTCGCGTGTGACGTAAAAACGTCGGTAATCGAGGAACTCGGTTTACCGGTTTTGAACCTATAGGACAGTTTACTAGGACTCGGCCCAGATTTAACTCGCCCCATAGGGGTATCGGCAGCTGTGGCCGATGGTCGTTCGTAGGACGTTTCGATCCTTGAAGACCCGGTCTCTTTGAGATAGTTTGCCAAGACTCGGCTCGGATTTAACTGTTTTCTCAAAGAGTTTTTGACCTTTGGGTGGTCGCTTTTGGGGAGATCTTTTAAGATCGGTCCCAGTTGATTCCTGTTGGGGGGAATTAGGTCCCTTCATTTCTGTTTGATGAAAATCAAGAATGTGTGGCGACTTGAAAAAACTTTTGAGAAGTTTTGAAAGCGTTTGAAAGAAATGTCAAGCTTCTTTATTAATAGCTTATTTCGAGTTTACATAAGATCGGTATGAGTGACTTCTTTCTAAGGATAATAACTTTTCAGTTTTGTTGCGTTCCAAGTTCTCTCAACCTTTCTTCCTTGGAGGGTCTCCAATTTAAAGGCTCCCGTGCCGGTTTTAGATAAAATTCGGTAGGGGCCTTCCCAGTTTGGGGCGAGCTTTCCTTGGGAGGCGTTTTTCTGACCGACGTCAGCCCTTCTGAGTACCAGATCGCCAGGATTGAAATCTCTGTGAACGACCTTGGTGTTGTATCTGGTTGCCACCTTTTGTTTGATGATCGCTTCTCGGAGCGAGGCTCGACCTCGGATTTCATCGATGAGGTCGAGTTCTTCTCTTAGGGCTTGATCATTATTGCTTTGTGTTTTGGGATTTGCCGTTCTCCAACTAAGTTCGCCGATTTCGACGGGGATGACCGCCTCGCTGCCGTAGGATAGCCTAAAAGGTGTTTCCCCAGTGGAGCTTTGGGGGGTCGTCCGGTATCCCCAGAGGACGTAAGGCAATTCTTCTACCCAATTTCCTTTAGCATCGTCCAAACGTCGTTTCAGCCCGTTTAGTATTACTTTGTTTGCAGCCTCTGCTTGACCGTTGGTTTGAGGGTGCTCTACTGAAGTGAAATGGTGTTTAATTTTAAGCTCGAACATTAGTTTGCGGAATCCCGTGTCTGTGAATTGCGTTCCGTTGTCTGTTACTACTACCTCGGGGATCCCGAACCTGCTCATAATGCTTTTTTTGAAGAACTTTATGCAGTTTTTTGCAGTGATAGTTGCCAGGGGTTCCGCTTCTATCCATTTACTGAAGTAGTCTACGGCGACGATCAAGAATTTGACTTGTCCTGGTGCTTTTGCGAAAGGTCCGAGCAAGTCCATTCCCCACCATGCGAAGGGCCATGTGGAGGATAAACTCGTGAGGTCTGTGGGGGGAGCTATGTGCACATTGGCGTGGATTTGACATTTCTTGCACTTCTTCACGTGATCACTAGCATCACCGATCATGCTCGGCCAGTAGTAGCCGGCTCGAAGGGTTTTTCGTGCTAAAGAACGAGCTCCCATGTGCTGGCCGCAGATCCCCTCATGAATTTCTGTCAACACATAGGCCGCTTCCTCTCCCTCGATGCATTTAATTAACGGGGAAGAGAGGCTTCGTTTATAGAGCGTCCCGTTGATGGCTGAAAAAGCCGAGGCTCTTCTCCTGATATATTTGGCGTCGTTTCTGTCTGGGGGTTCCGTTCCTGAGACGATGTACTCTAGAATTGGGGTTATCCAGCTGTCTGCCTCTTCAAGTACGTAGATGGTCGGGTTAAACAGCGGCTCGATAGATACACTGGGATTGTGTAGTGTTTCTTGGATGGTCGTCCTTTGGTTACCCGGGGTTTTTGTGCTTGCGAGTTTGGCGAGGATATCAGCTCGTTGGTTTTCCGTTCTTGGGACATGAATTATCTCGCTTGCTTCAAATTTAGCTATTAGCGACCGTACCTGAAGTAGGTATTTTTGTAGGATCGGTTCTTTGGTCTCGTATTTGCTTTCGATCTGGGAGACCACCAAGAGAGAGTCGGTATGGAGTTTAATTTTTTGGACTTGGAGGTCAATTGCCAGGCGAAGTCCGGCAATGCAAGCTTCGTACTCTGCTTGGTTGTTCGAGGTGGGAAAACCGAATGCAAGGGAAACTTCGATGATGACCCCAGTCGGGCTTTCTAGCATAATCCCAGCACCACTCCCTTTTGGATTTGAGGAACCGTCGACGTAGAGGATCCATATGTCAGAGCCGGTGTTAGCAGGTGTCATCTCGGCGATGAAGTCGACTAGAACTTGTGCTTTAAGTGTGGTTCGAGCTTCATATTTGATACCGAACTCTGAGAGTTCTACGGCCCATTTGATCATCCTTCCAGCTAGATCGGGTCTGTGGAGTATCTGTCTGATTGGGTAGTTAGTGCGGACGACTACCTGGTGGGCGACGAAATAAGCTCGAAAACGTCGAGCTGCAATAATGAGGGCCAAGGCGATTTTCTCGATTTTCTGATATCGACTTTCAGCCCCGTGCAGAGCCTTGCTTGCGAAGTAGATGGGACTTTGCCCGGTTTCGAGTTCGCGTACTAGAACGGCAGCTAATGCCTCTTCCGAGACTGCTAGATATAGGTATAATGTTTCTCCTTCATTTGGGCGAGTTAAAATTGGAGGCTCGGAGAGAGATTTTTTAAGTTGCTTCAAAGCTTCGTCTTGCTCGGGCGTCCATTTGAAATCTTTTTCTTCTTTTTTGAGGATTTTGAAAAGTGGAAGAGATTTGAATGCTGCATTCGATATGAAACGAGATAGAGCAGCTATCATTCCATTGAGTTTTTGTACTTCTCTTTTGGACGTCGGAGTTCGCATTTCTGTGACGGATCGACATTTGTCTGGGTTTGCCTCGATACCTCGTTCTGTTAAGAAGAAACCTAAGAATTTCCCAGCTCGAACCCCGAAAGTGCATTTCTCTGGGTTTAATCTCATTCTGTTTTTTCGTACCTCAGAGAAAATTGCTTTCAGATCGCTCACATGGTCGGCATCACTTTTGCTTTTGGCGATCATATCGTCGAGGTAAACCTCTACGCTTTTACCGATCTGGTTTTGGAAAACTTTGTTCATCATTCTTTGATAAGTTGCTCCAGCGTTTTTTAAACCAAAGGGCATAACACGGTACGCGAAGTTTCCTCGGTCAGTGATGAAGGCGGTTTTTGCTTGGTCTGGTGGAAACATGGCGATTTGGTTGTACCCGGAGTATGCGTCCATGAAAGATAACAACTGGAAACCGGAAGCGCTGTCGACCAAACGATCGATACTGGGGACCGGAAAGGCGTCTTTTGGGCAAGCTTTATTAAGATCGGTGTAGTCGACACACATACGCCATTTTCCGTTAGACTTCTTCACCAGGACAGGGTTTGATAACCAAGTTGTGTATTTAACCTCAGAGATAAAGTTGGCTCGGATGAGGTCGTCTACTGCTAAGGTGGCAGCAATGGCTTTTTCTCTGCTTTGGGCCCGCTTTCTTTGGGCGATCCATTTTGCTTCTGGGTTTATTGCGAGCCGATGGCAGGCAATCTCTGGCGGGATCCCAGGCATGTCTTCGGCCGACCAAGCAAAAATGTCTTTGAAATCTTTAAGACATTGGGTTAATTCGGTCTTGATCTTTTCTGGAAGGTCGATCCCTATTTTGATTTTTTGGGAGGGGTCTGAACCGAGTTGTGTTTCGACGAACTTTCCATCAGGCTCTGGTCTTCTGATTTTGCGTTTGAGCTCTTTTGTTAGCTCGTCGATATCTATCTGTTTTTCGACCTCCGGACCGCAGTTGGTTCCTACGTTAGTAGCGGTGTTAACTTCAGTCGATCTTCCTTTTGGCATTTTGGGAGTCGCCAGTTCTTCCGAAGGGGGAACCCCTTCATGCTCCGAAGCTTTTCTTTCGTTCTTAGTCCATAGGAAAAAACACCTGGAGGCCGACTCTAAGTCAGAGTTTAAAGTGATAACTCTGTCGCAAAGAGAGTGGAACTTCATTTTTAAGTGAGTGGTGGATGTAACCGCCCCGAGCCTGCCGTTGTATAATGCCGTTGTATATGGATTCACAAGGTAAGACGAGGAATTTGGTTCTGACGGTTCGGACCATTGGTTCGGTTCCGTAGGTAACCATTAGCTCCAGATGTCCAAGGGGTTTCGTTCGAGATCCGTTAAAACCGGACAAAGCCGTCCCTCTATAAGGGGTGAGTTCCTCTTTATCGATCCCCATTTTGCTCAGAAGATCGATAAAGATGATGTCTGATGAGCTCCCCTGATCGACCAGGATTCTACGTACCTCCTTGTTGGCTATGATTGCCGATATCAAGAGAGGTACGTGTTTGTTAGCTTTTCCGTCAATAAGGTCGTTGTCACTAAAAGATAATGGAGGTCGGTTAGTCTTGACCGGGGTCGTTGACGTTGAAGCCACGCACAACAATTCCTTCCATTTTCTCTTCATGGATTTTCCCGATCCTTCATGATCGAATCCCCCAGTTATCATCATGATAACCGAGCGTTTTTTATCCAGCTCTTCGCGGTCTGGGTCGGTCATTTCTTTTCCTTTTGCCCTGAGGTTTTCATTTCTTTCTCTTCCGAAGTTGTCAGACCGTTCTCCCTCCCTTTTGACGTAAGAAGATAGTTTTCCCCGTTTTATCAAATCTTCTATGTCATCCTTTAGGGCGTTGCAATGGTTTGTGTCATGGCCATTGCTTCTGTGGTATCGGCAGTATTTGTTGGCCTTCTGCCCAGGTCGGATAGGTAAGGGCCTGGGAGGCTTGACGTCCCTGAATTCGACGTTCCAACATTCCCCTAGTAACTGGGCGTTGGAGACGTTGAGTTCGGTGTATACCTGGTGACGATTTTTCCTACCGATGTTCCAGGAGTTTTTCCGAGGGTCGACCTCGATGTGGCGTTTCGACGATTCTGCCTGTGACGACGTTTTGTCGATCTTGGAATTTTCTTCTTCGTTAATGAAGCACTGGGATAGTTCGAGGAATTCTTGAAGGGTGTTAGGTTCCCAGGTGTTGATGTGCTTTCGGAACGAGCTTCCAGGGAGCAGACCTTGGGCCATGAAGAAAATTCGAAAAGCGTCGTCTAACTGCCGAACCTGAAGAGCTTCGATGTTGAATCGCTCTATATATTCCCTCAGGGGTTCATTTGCTTTCTGGACAATAGATGCTAGAACATTTTTGTTTTTGGGTTTGCTCTTGGAATGGGCAAAGTGCACCGAGAAGTGTTTTGCTAACTGGTCCCATGAGGAAATGGTATTCGACCTTAACGTCCGAAACCATTCGGAAGCCATTTTGTCTAGGGTCAAAGGGAATATTCGACATTTCATTTCCATGGGTACATTTCGATACTGCATGGTTGTGTCAAATTGGTCTAGATGTCTGTCGGGGTCGCCCGTCCCGTCGTAAGTCTTCAATCCTCCAGGTGGTTTTTCGAGATACCGGGGGACCCGGAAGTTGTCGATCGACTTTGTGAAAGGACCTTTCCGCCCAAGTCGATTTACTTGTGACAGTGGTTGGCGTCTGTGATGGACCTTTTGAATGATGTCATGGCTTCTCGATCGTCTCCGTGACGAGGTTGAGCCTTCAATTTGTCGAGCCAGAGGAGAACGGGAACCATTCCCTCGGTGGCGGCGTGGAGGAGAATGAGGATCATCTAGATCGTCATATTGTCGAGCTGACGGAGAACGGGAATGAGCCTCGTGTTGTCGAGCCAGAGGAGAACGGGAACCATTCCCTCGTTGACGGCGTGCGGGGGAGCGATGAGTGAGCTTTCTCCGTGGGGGTGATCGATGAAAAAGTCTTCTTCGAGTTGGGCGTCGTTCCTCCAGCGAGCTCTGCCCGGATGATTGTTGATCCAGGACGTTCCGACCTTGCAGTCTCGCTACTTCGGATTCGAGGTTGGCGAAACGGTTGTTTCTTTCTTCATTTACCGCTTCTTGCCGGGCCAATAGCTGAACGAGATGTTGAACCGCGTCCGTCAGGGCCGGGAGTAGTTGAGGGGGAGATGGTAAGCTCGTCTCATCCGCGCCTGATTGTGCTCGGGAAGGTCCCGTGTTGGGATGTCGGCTTCGTGTTTGCGACGAATTCGTGAGTTCCTGGACGTGGCCTTCGGGAGTTCGCTGAGGGCCGAGGTCAGGTTCGGCCATGAGACTAGTCGGTATTGAGCGGTGTGTTGGTGCCATTCAATAAGTTCAAGGAGATGGTGAGAAAAATCGGGTATTGGTTTCTCCCTCTGTGGTCGCCAATGTTCTGTACCGTGCTTCCGATCTTGAGGATCGATATTATGCAGTTGGTAGATATTTCGTCCTTGATTCTATCTTTGTCTTCGGGCTTTGAGAGGAAGGTTTTGTTCGACCTGGAGAAGTTCGACCTTGAGAGGCGATGTTGAGGTGTTCGATCTTGAGATGTTCGATCTTGGAGGGCGAGGTTGTACCTGCAATGATACTCCGACGCTTAAGTCAGTATTTGAGAGAATAAGTGTTTGGTTAAAAAGTGCTTACCATTAATGAGCATTGAATGGGGTATTTATAGAGTTTGAATGTGTTTGTGTTGTTTATTCTGAGCCAACCGATCTTGAGAAGACATCTGAGCCGTTGATTTGGTTGGGCTGTTAATGGGCCAAATTGTTAATGGGCCCTAAATGAGGGGTGCAATTATTATTAAGACATATTACCATAACAAGTTCTAAGGCCGTCCCCAATGGAGCAACCATCATTTTGGTGCTTAAGTGGGGCTTACTTGTACACATCACTCATTTAGTATATTTTAATATTATTTCTTAACAAGCACTCAATCACATCATTTTCAAATGGGACCCACATAAAGTAAGAAAGAGAGAGTAGCTATAGAAGGACTTCTCCTTGTTAAGCAAAAAACAAAATTCCTCCACAATGGTAATCCTTATAAGATACTCTCCTTACTAAGCAAAAAACACTTTAAGGGCTACCATTGTGGATGCTGTAAGACAGTCTAGTGAATAATCCCATACAGTAAGGTCTATGCAAAGAAATGTAATACGATTATACGACTGAGTGATGTTACTCTTAATACAAAGAAAATGGAAGCAAGCTAAAGTAGATATATTTCTCTGTGGCTCAAGGCAATAATAAAACTATAAAAGGACAAAAAAAAAACTTTGCAACTTGTTGCAAGAAGGTACCTGGTGGCCATTCAGATTTTGAGCATCAAATCCAGCTGCATAAGGGTCAGTCTCCATATCATCTAAAGGATCACTAATAACCACAACAGGAAGCCTTCGGTTAAGTTTTTGAGTAGGTGTGGCCCCAAGGATTAGCGGCTCACGTCTCTGTAAACGCCCTTCAATTTCCTCAAATTCCTTGTGCTGTTGTAATATAACACTTTTAGAATTTTAAAGGGGAAAAAAGATTTACCAATTTAAAGCAAAAAGTAGAAAAAAAAAGATTTGAAAAAAGCAAGACCCGCAAGTGATATTTCAGTAAAAGTTTATGTATTGATGGGATAAAAATTGTGAAATCCTCGCCAAGGGCATGAGCCAGACAACAAAGTGCATCAACGGCATCCTTTCGGAGCTCATGATTTTTCCTGTAAATTAGAAGCACAATTGATTGACATCACAGGATCAGCTAAGAGAGAATGAAAAAGATGATATAAAAAATGAATTGAAGGTGCAAACTAAGCAAATTAAATGATCCAAGGAATTCTAATATAGTGTAAAAGCTATATCGCCTCTTTGATCGCAAATATCAATTACATAAAAGGGTTGACAATTTTTCAAATCCAAGAAGGATTATTATAAATTGGTGATATAGAGCGGAACAAACAACAAAGAAGCAAGGAACAATCTCAAAAAAAATTCAACGTTCAGCATTTAGCAATAAGCTGTCATCCGTGAGAGAGAGATAACATGGCTTATATAGGTTACTAAACAAATTTTTAAAATCTATTAAGGCAAAAAAACCACACGTAGAACTCAAGGAAAATTAATGCAAAATATAGATTAAACCACATTCAGCTGGGGATAAGATATCCCTAACCAAAAACCCTAAATTCCCAAATTGTAGATAACTATTGCCTAAATCCTCAGTTGCATACTCCCAGTTCCAACATACAGTTACATTTAAAATTAAAATTAATTATAAATATTAATTCCCCATAGGGCACAATTCTCCCTGGGTTGGAGAGCAAGCTGCCAAGGAGTTTTGCAATTCTTTTAGGCATAATAAACCACTTGATTATAATAATAGTAAGATTGGACAAAGTACATCGACGCTGTAGCATAAGGAAGTTCCACCAGTCATTCAGAATGAACTGTCTGAGGACCCCATTGATGTGCGTGCATACCTCTGTTTAACAATTCACAATTTACTTTGACATAAATCTCTGTATTATCATTAATCATATGCAGAAACAAAGATCTCCGTAATTAGTAGATGTAAAAAGAGGTATGGTACTGAATATTTGTTGTGTATTGATCATTACATGACGTATCTATATATTACAAGAGTCCAGAGTTATTTACGTAATAAATACAAATGATCCTTATGTGTGTAGGAGGACTCGGTCATACTGTGATTTGAAAAAACACCCATTAGAATGAAATTCAAAAAAGACATTATTGTCTTTACTAAACTGACTTACAGTAGCTAAATGGTTGGTAATGGAGGGAACACATAATAAGTTATTTAGATGAAATTTACCATTGCAAGATGTTTGTAAAACGAAGGGTGCTGAACCAATGGATTTGATTAGCAAACCTTGGCCATTTCTATAAAACATGCTCCTAACTTTATAGTGGAGTAGAGTGCAGCAAATGCTGTTGGTTAGAAGTAATGTGATGCGATGCCCCAAAATCAACTACCAATTTTGACACTGCTGTGAAGGAGCTGCATTGGCAATATGAGCTTCTGGCGACTCAGAAGAAAGCCTGGGGCTGCTGAAAGGTGCTAGTGCTGGGATAAGCTCGGGACCTAGCTACAGAAGGGGGTGGCTAGGGTACAAGCTGTGAGAGCTGAGAAAATGGTTTATAGTTAGTTGAAACTGACAAGGGGAATGGTGGTAACTTTGACTGAGTGAAAAGAAGCTTGCTGCTGCGGAATTACTGTGAACTCTGCTGCTGATAAGGCTGTTGAGGTGACAGTGGAACATAATTGGCATTGAACCGGTGATAACAAACTGAAGCTGAATGCCCAGACTTATAACAGACTTAGCACTGCAAATTATTGTGGTCACCACGGCCACCATATCTGCCACCCCTTCCTCTATAATGTGTATTATGAATTCCACTGTACTGCTGTTCAAATCCAGTGTTCTGAGTAAGTTGGACTAATGGAGATGCAGCTGTATTTGAAACACCATCAGAAGTTGCATTAGGAACAGTGGAAGATGTCCTTGCTTGTTTGAGATTCATAATGACGGTCTCAGTTGCTTGCTTAAATTTTTCAAATCTAGCTTCTTGTGCCACAAGTAAAGGCTCAATTTCATCAAACAATAAGAGTTCAGGCTTGGTACATAAGAGATATCGTGGTCTCATGTCAGCTAATAAGCCTTCAAAAATAACATCAAGTTGTTCCTGTTCTGGAAACAGGATCATCAAAGCAGGCTAGAGAATCTGTCAGTGCCGTGATGCGAAGAAGAAATTGAAGAGTGGGATGGTCGCCTATTCTAAAGTTATGAAATTCTGCTGAGTTGCCTAGATTTGTCCTTGATGTGAGCATGGAAATGAGAGTGAATCTTCTCCCAAAGCTGAGAAGCATGTACACAGCCAATAACTCTTGGTAAAATTTCGGAGGAAAAAAAAATGGTTGTAACTCATATGCTAGCCTTGCTCCAAATCCTTATGCCTATGGTTATCCCCAACCTCTATACCAAAATACCTGGACACGTCCTCAATATGCACCTAGACCCTAACCACAACCTTCACAGCAACTATTTCCTTACCTTCAAGCCTTAATGACCACTGTTGTACCATCCAATGTGCCTAACACTCAGTTACCTTAGAACCCAGACATTGCTGCCTCCCTCCACACCACACTTCAATCACAGAATATTCAGCAACAATCTCCTTTTGAAGGACCTGATCAGATCTACATAGGCAACGGTCAAGGTTTGCGTATCAAAACTTGTGGCTCTTCCACTTTTTCCTCTCCTATAAATCTTCAAGTGTCTCTAGTATTAAATAAATTAATCCATGTCCCTAATATCACTAAAAACTTGCTTAGTGTCAGTCGTTTGCTGCTGATAATAATGTTTATTTCCAATTTCATGCTAAATATTGCCTTGTGTTTTCACAGGACAACAATGAACTTCTTCTTCATGGTCCTGTTTGTGCTGATGGTCTCTATGAGTTTGCTCCATTCAAGTTTTATCCATCCTCAGTCAACTCCTCTTCAGCTACTTCCCCTTCCCCTCATGTAGTTCAAAATACTGTAAATAAAGCATCTGTTAATGCTGTAACATCCCCTTCCCCAAATCCTAGAACTACTAGGCATAGAACAGAACTGTAAATCTGAGAAACTAAATTGTATTTCTGAATCTGTCTTTTTGAGCACTAGACTCAAACGGGCGGATTTACGTAGGACCCAGGGTGTGCAGGTGCACACCCTCAATTTTTGAAAACTTTATTGATACCCAGGATAAGAAGAAATTGTTGCGCGTGAGTGGTGGTTGAGGAAAGAGAGATGGAGTTTGTAGTTCGGACACAGTGCAGAGAAATAGGAAAAGTAAATAGAGAAAGCAAGAAAAAAATATGCTGGAAAACGTGAAGGAGGAAGAGAAGAACATGAAATAAATAATTAAGAGGAGGAATGGTCGAAACTTGAAAGAAGAGAAACAACCCAGGCCGTGTTTTTTTAAAAAGTTTTATTTTGCTGTCTGCAGGTTGATGAGGATAGGGAACTAGGGAAGAGTGAAGCAACTCTGTATAGATACTGACACACGTTTCTTTTACTAGTATTTTATTTAGGTTGTACTTTTCCAAATGCCAAACTAATTCATCCGAGAATTTGAATTCCAAATGCTAAACCTTTCCAATGGATATTAACTCATTTTATGGAGTATAATAATATAAGTAGTATATTTATATTCTTGTAAAAAAAGTAATATATTTATAATATATTTATTCAAATTCTAGTATTTTTTTTTAGGCAATGTTAGTGGGGGAGGGGGAATGTTGGTTTCCCGGGTTCAAACCCGGGACCTCCTGCTTGCACTCCTTTGGTGCACTCCTTCGGTATCCCTTAGTTCGCCAACTAAGCTACCTACTTGGTATTTTATTTTTATTATAATTAATAATCATAAAATTTAGGTTGTAATATTTTAACATAAACTGGTTCATGCGGTTAAATTATTGACCACCCTGAACCAGGGTCCTAGATACGCCACTGGACTCAAACATACATGCTAAAGTTTATTAAATAAAGAGAATGTCTTTAACATATTTTGATGTTACACATACTGAAAACATAAAGCTAATACACTAGAAGCTTGATATATCTTTTAACATATTTTGATGTTTTAGAATTTGCAGACTCACCCATCCAAAACCAACTTCAAATGATGAACTAAAGAGGATATGTGACCCGTGACCTGATGATAAAGGGGAAAAGACCTAATATCAGACTAGAACAATCAAGACCAAATAAGAGAAGCAAAAATACATGTTAATTAGCATAAACAAATCCAATTTTATAATGTGAGGGTGAACACTCAATTATCAACCTGCACACGTGGGATCAATCTTGCCAATGTTTTAATTGCAGCGCATCTTATGTCTGCCGAGGCATTCAACTTAAACAAACGAATAAGAGCAGGAAGAAGTAGATGCATGTGTTCATCCAAAGTCCCTGCATGACCAGAAACAAAATCGTCAGTTTTCCGTATCCAGCCACAAGTTTATAATATCCCCATGAAACTGAAAATATGAAACCTGTTTTTACCATTAAACAAAACGATAACAGGGCGTGATTTACACAATCTAAGCTTAGGAAGTTGATTGGTTTAATCGGATGTACAAGGGGAATGTTGCACATAATCAAAAGTCAAAGTCGTCTTGTGTGATTTAGCACATAAATAAAAATACACAGAATATGCTACAGAAAGAATACAAACCACCAAACACTTCCAGAGTGTGGAGAATATCAGGAACATAAGTATAGTCATTGCAACGTTCTGCATCACTGATGACCTGTATACAACTCGGCAGAATAACTGGAAGGTATGTTCTAAATTCATCGTTAAGAGCCAAGCAAAGCTGTTCAACCAGGTGAAGTACCTGTAACATTCAAGGGGAAAAAACAAATAAAAATCTTAAACCACGAGAACCAATCTTTTGGTTACTCTACCAAAATTTGAGGAAGCTGCAACACTAACTGGATAACCAATGGCAGGACGTGCTGGAGCAGGAAGAGAGAATGATGACCAAAATTCTGAAATTATAGAAAGCAAATCTTGCATATATTTTCTAATGTGCTGCACAATAGCATCATAATTGAGCCAGTAAGCAAATGAAAATAATGATCATGCAAATATTGGAAGTGTTTTGAAGAGACTAAAAAGTACCTGGCGCACAATGGACACAAGGGTTCCAAGCTTCCAAGTTATAAAGTCCTTTAAACTATCTTCACATGTCCGGACAGTGTGGAAAAGATCTGGTAAAACCTACCAGAAGGATAGGCAATGCAAAAGCCATGGTTCAATCAAAGAAAACTATACACACCACCAAAAGTATCCCAGTTATGAAAATGAATTCAAATGTCATAAATAAGCTCCAAGACAATAAGAAAGAAACCAAAAAAACAACAAACATGGAATAAAAGAGGGTAGAGGGAACTAAGATCCATACAAATGTAGATTTAAGGACTAACCTTTGGCAAGTATGGAACGCAGCCAAGTCCCATTGACTGACCTCAAACAAAATTTCAATCATATTAGCAGTGAGTATCAATAACATATGGAAGAATTACTGTAATTCAACAAACTCCATCAAATTAAAGAGAACACTTAAAGGTTCTTCAGTTTTAAAATTTGTATCAGGATAAGGAACCCAAACTAGTTTACTTGGTTTGAAAGGAATTTTTTTTCTAATATTATTTTTACACTATCATTCATGCATGCACAGAAGTATTGATATAGAGAATGTTATTTGAACATCCAATTTGGACACCAGAATCAACAACAATTTTGCTGATTAACGCAGTTCCCATATGGGTCGAGTTGCACCACCTGTTGTAAAAATCATAACCCTCTAGGTTTTTCACCCAAATTTTACCTTTATCCCTCCATCTCTTATCTATCATCAAACTCGTTGGCCTCCTGTATAATGTTTGATAACAAAGCACGTCCTCAAATGCTCTTTGCCATATACACACGATTCGAGCCTAAATTTCGCATCAAGTTGGTGCTTTGAAGATCTGGCCATGATGTTTGTAGAAACCCATGAGCTTCTCACTCTTCTTTGACTTCATTTTTCTATGGTCAAACACTCTTTTCTTTTCATGTTTGGGGTTTTTGAACCATAAAACGAGTCAGAGGGGCCAGGAGGATTCAGTGACCATAACAAAAGAAGCGACAATGTCAATGGATGCCAGGAAGGTGGTGTGTACATCTCACATGCCAATGAAAACCAACATAAAGATCTCATGCATGAGTGTGTGATAAGAGCTCTGCCAACAATGTATGGAGGAACAAACTTGGTAGTAGATAAACAGAGGTGTATCCTTGGACACCTAACAACTATACATGACTGATCTGCTTTTATAGTAGATAAAACTAGGGTGAGCGTGAGATGGTTTAAGTAGCCCTTCACTAGACCCAAAATTTTGACAAGGTCAAATTTTAAGACCTAGGTCCGACCCTACACCCAAAAAAATATGATTGACTTAGAGCCTGTTTGAATCTCTTCTTAACATCTGTTTTTCAATTTTTAAAAAATTAGAAAATTGTTTGAGTAATTTGTTTTGTAATGCTATTTTAAAAAAATGTTTCTTGTTTTCTTGTTTCTAAAACTAAAAAAACAAAAAATATATTAGTTGTTTTAAAAAACATTTTCTCAAGACTACTTTATAAAACAGTTTTTAAAAACTAGAAAACCAAAACACATTCAAACAAGCACTTAGAATCTAAATAAGATTGAGTCTAAGTAAGACAAAACTCAGTTGTCCCAGAGTATTTAAGGATGATCATATATCAATGCACAAAAGAAAAATAGTCCAAGCAAATAGTCAAAAAAGTCATTAACAGGTTAGCTCTAACTTGTCCCCAACCCAATGTCAGGTAATAAAACGAGACCCTACTTTTGTCCCTATTTTATTGTAGAACGTGGTCAAACCTGAAGCTGAATAACTCATACTGGGTTGGGTCAGCGAGTTGGGTTGTAATGTGATCACCCCAAGCTGAATAACTCATACAGTTTTTAAAGTAGGGATCGAATCTGCAAACTCCAGTACCAAGTCAAATCCAAATATTATTGTGTTATGAGGTTCGCGAGAGCAGAATCAAAATCCCTAAACTCTGGGTATGAGGTCAGTAACAACCTAAATAACCTATATAATGAACGGATAGAATAAATAAATAATAATTATAATCGACAGTAGCACTACTTGCTTTTGATCTAAGACAACTATTTATGTGGTAATGGTACAGAGGTCATGGGCTCTAAATTATCAGGTACTCCCAACTGAAAATTAAATGAAGAAATATTATTATTTCATTGTTGATCTAATTTCCGTTTTGAGTTTCCACCAAAGAAGGTTCAAGATCCAGTGCTCTCAAAACTTTCGGTACGCCACTGGTTCATCCAAATTTGAATAACATTAGCATATAAGGTGCAGGGAGAGAAATAAACTAAACAGAACAAACCCAACAGCTCCTTTTTCTAATTTTCCCCTTTATATAGAGAACAAACCAGGAGGATCATATTCATAAGTCCTTTCAAACCTAAACAAAAGACAATAGGGAAGAAAGAAAACACAAGAGATAATGCCTCTATCACGCTTGCATACCTTAAATATGAACATTAGAGACCCAACCACCTTTAAGTGGTGACTAGCAAGTGATGGATCCCTCAATATACGCATGAGAGAACTAATCGCAACCTGAAATAGAAAAGGAAGGATTATGAATATCAACACAAGTTGGAAAAATCTAAACATTAACAAGGAATGGTAATTTCCTACCGTGGAATAATGGTCATCTGATGAAGCAAAAGAAGGCCATAGTTCCATGGGAAATTCATTCATAGACTGAATCTGATTACTTGGATCACTAGCAGGGCGTGTAACTTCCCCATGAACCCCTGGCAATGCTTCTTGATTTCGTTTATGCAAATAAGGATCCAGAGCGCCCATAATGCCAAGAACCTAGCAGAATCCAATTGTAATTTAAGTACCACCTACATGATATCAGAAGATCAATTTACCTCATAATCACCTTCAATGCTTCGCGTCTGGTAGACCAAACTAGCTCACCATTCAGTAATTTTAAGAGTAACCCAAGTAATTGTGGATACTCATTATATGGAGTTATAACATACCTGCCAAAATAGGAAAATAAATTAGACCTCATTAATATAGCCAAATTAAGCATATGACTAGGATATCTAATTCAAAGCTCAGACGTCATTTTATTCTTCATATGACATCAGCAATTAGAAAAACAGCAAACAAATCAAAATTAAGTATACAGATTAAAAAAATCTTGAATGTAAAAAATTGCACGTCATGGAAGCACCGGTTTTTGAAGTCTTAACATTTTGTCAAAAAGGTATCCCAAACAAAGTTCATAATATGCACAGAGAAATGCACAGCTAGTTTATATACAAACAAAAACGACAACATGCATACCCAGTGCTCTGTACAACTTGACCTAGAGTAGCAACAGCTATTTCACGTTTGGAGATAGCTGTTCCATCCAATAAAGCTTCAACAATTAAAGGCATGAGTTCAGGAATGTATTGCCTCATTGCAAAACCCCCCTAAAGAGAATCACAATCCAAATAAATTACCAATAAATATAAAAAGTACATATGCCAAAGGAGAAAAAATTACTAACCACCCAGGCAAGATCCCCCACAGTTACAAGGACTCCACTAATGATTCCAGTATTGGCATTAACATCAATAAGTCTGGCCACGAGTGCCTGATATAATTAGAAAATAATTAAGATACCAAATAAAATAAAACAAGAATGTATCTTTAACACCACGAGATAAACCTTATGAATTGGAGCAATGTATGGAAGTATTAGCCGTTCACAATTCCTTATCAAGTAGCCAATTAACTTCGCACTTTCTTCCTTGCATTTGCTATCTGCTCTGCTGACATAGCAAGAGAATAAAATGACATGGAATAGAGAAGATGTATGTCTTACCATTGTCTCCCTTAAATGAATCTTTCCATAGAGATTCTTATCTACCAATAAAGCTTCGAAATTACCTCTGCCCTAAGTAGGTTAATAACTGTATAAGATGACGACGAAGAGCTGGAAGCACATATGCAGGATTTTTCTCTGATAACCTTCCAGCCACAGAAATTGCATACTCTCGAACATCAAAATCCTGCAGAACAAGACTCCTTTGTATGACCAAGATATAGTAAAATGGAACTCCAAGCACAAACTACTAGAAAATAAATTCCAACAGTACAGAAGAACGCAATGATATATCATAAACACAGCTTTATCACAGAAAGGCAATAGGATCTCCAATCCACGCATACTATTTTTTTAATGAATGAATAACACCATTATGTCAAAGAGCCGAGCACGTTGGAATTAATTTAATAAATGAAAGAAAATATAAAATTTCACCACCAAACACAATACAGTACTCAACACACCAAACCAAATGGCCCCTAAAAGCAGTGTGGCAACATCAAGTATATTTGCGCATGAGTATAAAAGATAAATGTAATTTTCAAGATACCAAGTTTTGTAAAAATATCTAAAGGCCACATAGCATGACATCTAACCAAGAAAGGTATGTAGTCTTATTATACCTCATCATTTAAAGCAGTGAATACTGCACTCAAATTGTCAGCATCTGCCAAATATTCATCAAAACCTCTATCACCAAGAAGAGAAGTGAAAATAGAATGACGGACAGTAACATCAGCATCTGTGACAGCAGAAATAAGAAGTTTCTCCACAAGCTGCAGAAAGTCAAAAACCAATTAGCAACAAACATGGCATATATCATGGCATAATAGAAAGATCCACCTAGAATAGTAATAGGACTAAAAGCCTGAGGAAAATAACATAAAATGTCAAGTCTAAAACATTGAACTTACTAAGTTAATTCCATTCAACAAGATACCATGGATCATGAAAAATCCAATAAAGGAGAAAATAATTAAAATTCAAAGTTCACAGTGGAAACTGATGAATGAATCAGGCACCCTGCATATCTAGGAGATAATCACGCACCCCTCCAAGTACCAAAATAATCTGATGGGCCTCATAATGAGCCTCTATCACAGCTCTACCGTAGATGGCGGAAGAGGAACAAGGGTTGTTCAAAAATCTGTTAAGATGTGAGAAATAGTTGGGATGAGCCTCTGAATCCAAAGTCTAACTAATTGGATCCATAAAACGGCAGTGAGGAGGATGTGAATGATGGAAACGGAGGGTAGTCTAGAGGTGGGCTCATTTAGGTAGTTTTGAGGTGGCTGTTGCTATAGGACTCAGAAGTTTCAGTTATCTGATTTGTTCATTTTCATTCCAGTTTGTAAGGATTGCAAATGAGACAAATGAGGAACCATAATCCATCCCTACAAAACTTGCTTTTAAGGTGAGGACGCCCATGCCTTATAAGGACTACTTAGGTCATATATGTAGTCAACAAAGGACTTCTTCTCATGCTCATGACGAAACATCTTAAGCGTGAACTGGTGCGGGTGGAATAACAAAGATCCAAAGGTATTGGCCACTATTTGATGGTTCTGATCCTGAACTCGTTCTTGACGCTGACCGGAAAATTTGTCAAACAAATTCTAATGTTTGCCGGAAAGTCACTGAGAAATTCTAGTGGTCGCCTGAAAAGTCCTTGGTAAGTTTTAATTGTGACTGGAAAAATTCTGAAAGTGACCAAAGTGTTGCCAAAAAAAACACCAAATAAGTTTCAGGTGACCTGAAAAGCGTAATGGCAGCCCGAAAGTTTTGTTAGAAAAACTATAGCGGCAGTCGGGACTGTAGCAGCAGCCAGCAGTACTATTACAGTGACTGACAGTCCAGTTGATTGTGACGGAGGTGCAATGACAGAGGACAGAAAAGGGAAGTGACTTGCAACAACAATTGAGCCCAACTGAGAGAGCTGTTACTGGAAAGACAGACTTGCAACAACTCAAGCAACAAAGTAAATGACTTGAGCCCAAGTGAGAACCAAGGAAACGCCTTGAAAGAGGAAACCCTCTCCCTCTCTGATACCAACTTCAGACTGAGAATAATATTCTGAATTGAATCGCTTGAGGTTTAGAGCCTCAGCCTTATGCATATTTATAATCAGTTCAGATTACAAACATTTGTTGAAACAGGGGACTAGTGGACAGCATCCTAACCAACATCCCTTGACTAACCACACTAAAACTATAACATAACATAACATAACATAACATAACATAACATAACACTACATAACACAACACGGCACAAGCACAACACAACACAACACAATATAATATAATACTAGCACTACATTTATAATACAATATCTACATAAGCACTAGAAATATAATTTCTCGACATAAACAAAAATATGAAATTTGTCAAAAGTAAATATTAGTAAATACCAAACCTCCTCGACAAGACGGCGGCGCTTCCCTTCTGATTGAGTCAACCTGCTTGAACCAAAATGTTCACACGCTAAACCAGAGAAAGAACTAGCAATTAATTTGCAACAACATAGAGCTGCTTCTTTTCGTATAACTCCGTCATTATCGTCCAAATAGCCAACAGCTGATACTCTGGAAAACTCAAGTAGATCATGGCCCTATATTAACACGGTAAAATGGCGTTACAAGCCCTGGCATTTTTCCAAAGACTTGTGAATACCCGAAAAAACATGTGAAGAATTCATTAAATATGCCTACAGTTTACAGACAAAGAGTATATAGAACCTTAAAATTAAAACAAGCAAGAATCTGCAAAGCAAGTTGAACAAGAGGAGAACCACTGAGCTCAAAAACTTGCTGAGGGGAGTTTAGCTTTGTTCCTCTGCTTTGTGCAGGCCTCCCTGGATTATAATGGGATTTCGAAAGAACCATAGATATGCTGTCGAGTAACCGGTCTTGAATGGTTGGCAGCAGAGATGGAATGCTGAATAACAAATAACACAAACAAAATACCTTTAAATCAATCACTAGAAAGGTGGAAGACTTTGTTCAAAGCCAACCCCATACCTGGTACTTATTTGCTCAAGAGTTTCCACAAGAATAGTTGATAAACCAGCAGAAAACATGACATCCAGAAGTCCACATATGTGGGGTTCCGTATTAGGCCCCATTGATTTTGCAATACTTCCAACACAAGCCAAGGCCTCGAGTGAAGGTTTACTCCTACGTGGAGCAATCTACATTCACAAAATGTCTAAACTGTAAAAAGGTAGCCTTGCCACGTGTGAAAGAAAGAAAGAATAACCTAACACTTATCTAAATAAGAAATGAAACATGAGAAAACAAAAGCACAAGACTGGCGTCTGATAACAGATAATGTAACATACTGCCTCGCGTAAGTGAGTAGATATTGTAGGTAAATAAGGGATGAGCTCCACATTCAATGCCTCAGCCAGCTCTCCGAGTGCAATGAAACCACTATCACGATCTTGAGGCACTCTCAAGACAGAAAGAGTGTGATCCATGCATATCTGCAGGGAATCTCATTTCAATAGACACTCAAATAATTAAAACTTTAAACACACCCAGTAACATCCTCATTCTCCTCCTCCCAGTTTTAAAAAGCATAGTTTTAAGTATTAGGGCAAAATTAACATACTGTTAAGTAGCTAGTAACAAAACGATCACGCAGAAAATGTGCAATTCGAGGTAGCAATAAAGTTATGCTCAAGCGAACAAGCCGATCCCGGTGCTCTAGGTATCTAAGAACAATTTCAGCAACTTCTCGGTGTCTTGACATCATGAACTCACCAGTATTCCTTCACAACCATAATTAGTTGTAAACAATTCAATTACAAAAATAATGAAAGGATTAATAATTAGAATATGACACTAATTTCATAATAATGCACATTTAGTTAATTCAAAAAAAAGGCAAATATTACCATGAACCAAATTCAGATTTTTATTTTTCTCCACAAAGAAATAATCTGGAACTTTGCTGATAACAGTCTCAGATTCAGACCCAATGGCCATAACTGACACTTTTTTTAAAAAAAAATCACATACTAACTATTTAACCTTCAATGTGCCAAGTACGTTTACAATATTAAGAGACCGCCATTTAGCATTTGAAGAACATATAACACTTTGTAGCGAATTTGACTAGCGTATAAGCTTCTTTGACTAAAATAGAGGTGTTTGGTAAACAAGTATATCTCACTAGCTTGTAGCATTATTTCACTGCTTTATAGTATTTTTTAAATATGTTATTTGAAGTAACGTTTCAGCAGATACCTTGTTATTGTTTCTAAGTTTTACTTTTAATATTTTAATTAAAATATTCTCTACCCTTTGTTAAATAAAGCAGAAAATCCCAACTCTTATGTAATAAAATATATATTTAAGTACTAACAAGATATATGCTTAGGATAAAAAATAATAGATAATATATTTTATCAACAAAACAAAAGTAAAATTTATAAAGAAGAATCATGTGACCATGTCATTTCATTGAATAAAAAATATTTCAAAATGAGAGTAAAATTTAAAAATAATATTCTAAAATATAACATGATAAATAATTTAAAGTAATCATTTTAAAATATATAAAAATAAAATTATTTAAAATATCATATAAACATTTCCTTTTGTCTCATTGTGTATTTTCAACTACTAGTTTTACCAAACACTTCAAATTCAATCAAGTAGTTTATCAGTTGTCATCTATTATCAATAAACTCATCCACAATCAGTTAGTTTATATGCTATTTTTGTCAAACAGAGCCTAAACATGCTAAATCCAATAGAAAATGTGAAACTAAATGGAAGTTGGCTGGTGATAACCAAATTCAAAGGAGCTCTTCAAGCTTCAACAAAAGAAGAGAGGTTAACAAAAGAACCAAATGTCGGTTTTGTGTTCAACAAATGAGCTCTAAAATCAAATAGTTCCAAACAATCCATAATTGCCATAATTTGTTAATTTCGTCAGTAAAAGATTGATGGTCAATTAGTAACAATTCCCATTTCATTTTCATATTATTGACCATACATGTATTGGAACATTATTTTTCTAAACCACGTGTCATAAAGGACTGAGCGCTAGCAAGCAACAGACCATGTTGAACAGTATGGTGCTTAAACAAACAGGCACCAATTTCCAAGCCTGTAGACATTGTGGATATAATTTTTTCGGGTGTTTTTTGTAAAGAAGCATATAATAATGCTCACTAAAAATGGTAGCTTGAATCAGTTATAAAACTTCTACATATCAACAATGCAAATGTTGGAAATTCTATTAACCTCATAAGCTCTGCAATAGCAAGCAGCGAACCATGTATAATGTGAACTGGGGCATTTTTAACTAATCCATTTTGTGACACCTCAAACATTTCATAGTACCTGCCATCAAATAGCAAATAAAGGATTTACTCTCTAATAAGGATGTATTGTGTAATAAATTATCATAGAAAAGTAAGCATGCTATTAGATGAAAATCAACAAAAAATCATATATCAAAGAGGTAATGGCATAATTACTCTACTGAGTCTACTCAAAACACTCTTAAAAACACTGTTCTGTCCATCAAGATTAACTTTGTCACCCAGCTATGTGGATTCAAATGACCTGAGATATATCTTTGTCAATATTCACAAGCCAAATCTATTAGACTACTATTGCTAACAGGCCTGCCCGTCCTTTTTTAAGGAACTTTTTTTAAGAAATCACTCAAATGGCGCATAGCTTTCAAGTAGTTCTGCGTGAATTGCATTAAGAACAGTTTGTACAGTACCTATCGTACTGAATACTGTAGATAAGTTTTGTCTTATTTAATACTGCAAAACAGGCGTTAAGTATGGCAGAGAGCACCATAGACTCCCCTTGCTTTGACAATAATAGATAAACTGCCTCTAGTATCAGGCTAGGCTTATATTATAATCTATAATCAGCTGAAAAAAACTTAAAATTAACAGCATCAAGTTGGAACATATGATCTTAAAATGTCTCCCGTAATTATTCATGGTTCGAACAAGAACTCGAACCTTGGCTCAATGCTCAGAGTGTATTCATTAGTTGATTCTACTCAAATTCATTATAGCTGCTTCAAACATTTAAGTAAAACAGTTGGTTGTTGTGTCCTTTAGTCCAAGTACATTTACTACTGTCGCCAAAGGCAACATAGACAACAATATAGTACTAGTACCAGCTTCGGGTTTACCCTAACCCTAGTTTATAAAGTTACACTTAAGAACGAACCATTGCACACGCCAGCGTGTCTCACGCATTCCAACAACACCGAGGCAGGCCCGCAATGCCTCCACAGCCTGCTCACGAACTGGCAATGCTGGATCTCTCAAAGCAAACCAGATAGAATCAACAAATTCTGCCACATGAACATTGAATACAGTTGAAGCATTTTTTGCCATTTCCTGCAATGACCAAAAACAAAACATAGTGCCTTTTCTTACAAGAAAACCATTCCAAATATGTGAGAAGCATAAAAACACATCGTAGATAATCACTGAAATAATTTCTTAATAAATAACTCTAAACATATGAAAACAAAGAAACAGAAAAAGGGGAAAAAGACAGTCTGACTAAAAAAGTGAATCCCGGAAAATCTAAGGGTCCGTTTACATTGTTTTTGAATTTTCAATAATATAACTTTCATATTCTGTTTTCAATAATATAATACATACACATACTAATACACACATAACCAAGAATATGGTATACAAATTACAAAGTTATATGGTATACATAATTGAAAATGGTGAAAATACTACAAAGTTGTTTTTACCATTTCAACTATGTTATTGCTTCTTGCACTACTAGGCTACATTTTCTATATCATTTCCTTATGTATGTATTGGTACGTGTATCTTATTGAAAAACAGAAAATTTGAAAATAAAGTAAACTCGTGACTTCTCACCAAAAAATTGATGATAAGAAAACTTACTTTCAAGATTAACACAGCAGCAAATCGACGATACTCAACTCTTGTCCCTTTAAGCCATTTAAGTGCAGTTTCAACCTAAAAATTTGAGAAAGATCAGCACAGTCAACTCCGGCAGAGAGAGCATAAAAGGATTATGAAAAGGCACGGTACCTGGCTTTCAACTTCATCGGCAGTCATGGCTCCGCCTGCCCTAGCGAGGTGACCGAGAACCTTACTAGCATGAAGCAAAATCTCAGGATCACGCTTGACCTCAAAGACAGTGCGCATGTAGTTAGAAAATCTGGAAACCTTGGAAGAATTTTCCTCAAGCTCCAAGTCTATCAACACATCGATAGCCCTGATAGCTCCCAAATTCTCAGCGACATCGTTGCTATTCAAAAGCCTCGATATCTTGTCATACAACTTATCCACAAAACGAGAAAAAGCTTCGCTATTAAGGTCATGAACTTCTTCCTCTAAATGCTTCTTAAAAACTACCGAAGCACCATCCTGCAGAGACTCGTTCCGATTAAATTAGTGATTCTAGTTGCAGGAATTTAAGTGTGAGACATAAAGAGAAGGATTATCGGTAACGATGATACCTTAGGGTTTCCGCGAGTGCAGAGGTCGGCGATCATGCGGTTGAGGGTCTCGCCAGGTCTCGCCGGAGGAGGACGGGAATGAGAAGCGATCGCCATTTATTTGGCTAGCCTAAGACCTAAATTAGAGAGTGGTGTTACAATTTACCAACGGAAGCTGATTTAGAGTGAGAGTCTCAATTTGTAACGGAAAATATCAGGCATCGCATTTCGCCGTGTCTGGGAGTCGCGGAGTGTTGTTATGTTCTCTCCCAATATACCAAACGAAATTGCTCTTTAAGGCGCGAAGATCGCAAGTGGGCCCGCAATTTTAACCCGACCCTATTGTGACGCCCCCCGACTTGCCTTTTTGATACGTATTGCTCATAATCCAAATTCCAAGAAATTAAAAGAGAAATTAATAAAATTTCCCAAAATTTCTTGATTTGTTTTATTTTATAGGCAATATTAGAAGGTGAGGGGGAATGTTAGTATCTTGATTTGTTGAAAATTGTTCAAAACTTTGTTTTTCGAATTTCTTCCTATTAAAGTTTTTATCTTTTTTGACGATTCATATCAAAGTTCAAATATTATGAATTTGTTCTTTATATTTATTTAATTGTGCTTTTAATCTCATTAAACTTTGAGTTTTTTTGTATTTTTTGTCCTTTACGTTACGTGTTTTATCTAACTATATGCTTATTTATCTTAAGTTGGCAAGCTAAGGGATATCGAATGAGTATAATAATGAGGTCTAAGGCTGGGAACTATCATTTTCTCCACTCTTATAACAATTAACAACTAACATTGCTTGATAAAAAAATGATGTGCTTTTTTGTCACAAAAAATACTATGTACTTTTTTTTTATGAAAAGGAAAGCAAAATGAAACAGAACAAAAGAAACTAAGGCCTAACATACTCTATTTCCATAGCATCAGCTATAAGAATAGGCGAAACTTTGCTAACCAATCAACACACGAGTTGCCCTCATAAAGCGTGTGAACAAAGTTTAAATCCCAAGCCTTGAGAGAAAATGATTTGATGTGGGAAATGATGGAAGCATAAGGGTGACTATCTTCAAGCTCATGAGTAATCAACGACGGAGCGGTTTTGGAGTCCAATTCACAAACAATAGACTTATAACTGTTGGACCAAGCTGAGCTCAATTCCTTGGCAATTGCATAGAGCTTTGCATTCAAGTTAGTAGCAATACCACAGTTTCCGGAGAAACCAAGAAGCCAACTACCTGTATGATCCCGAAGTAAACCGCCAAAGCCATTATGGCATGGCACTACAAGAAAAACACGTTTTTCCGCCGGTAAAACGCTTGTAGGTAATGTTTTCCAGGGGAATTTCCGCTGGTAAAGGGCATTTCCGGCGGATTTATTTATTTGTTCAAAAATAAATATTTAAAAATCCACCAGAAACGCACATTACAGACGGAAATGCACATTAGAAAGTGCGTTTCCGCCGGTAATGGGCGTTTCCGACGGATTTTTTTAAAAAAAAATTGAAAAATCCGTCGGAAATGCACATTACAGACGGAATTTTTTTAAAAAAAATGAAATTAATTTTTTTAAAATTTTTTCAAATTTAAAAATTTAATATGTAATTTAATAAAAAGTAAGTAGAATATGAGAAAAAATGATATAGAAGAGAATGAGAATGAAGAAGTAGGAAGGAATAATATAGGACAGAATAACAAATGAAGAAGTAAGAAGGAATAAGAATGAATGAGAGTATCAGAAGTAATAATATAGGAGAGAATGAGAATAAAGAAGTAAGAAATGATAAGAATGAAGGAGTGAGAATGAATGAGAAAAAAGAATAAAGGGGAAATATAGAAGAGAGAAGATATGTAGAGAAATTTATGGAGATTGGAGAGTATGAGAAAGAAGAAGAAAGATAAAATAGAGAAAATGTAGAAGAGAATGAGAATGAAATAAAGAGTGAAATGAGATAATGAGAAGAGTGTAGGAGAAAGTTTTATTTACAGGCATTTTCGGACGGTTCTGGCTTATTAACCGGCTGGCTTTTTCCCTCCGAATTTTTCCGGCGGATTTATTTTGAAAAAGTAAATTAATTTTTTTTAAAAAAAAATCCACCGGTAAATTAAAGAATCCGCCGAAAACGTACGGACGGGAAAAAATCCGCCGGAAATACTATTTTTTCCATTGGAAATTTCCCACGGAAAAAATCAGCCGGAAATGCCAAATTTCCACTTGAACCGTACCGACGGAAAAAATCCGTCGGAAAAGCGCATTTTTCTTGTAGTGTGGGTTACCAAAGGAGCTTCCATCTGCATTAAGTTTAACAAATTTGCTATTAGGAGGAAACCAACGAACCAGTCTAGGAGGACGAGTAGACACCCTAGCAGGAAAAAAAAGAATAGCATCTTTGGAAGGTTGTTTAGTTCGATTAAGAATCTACCAAGTTGCCCATTTAGCATCATTCAAAACTTTATCGTTTTGAGTCATCCAAAGGAACCAACAACAACGGATAAAAACAATACCTTGCTCACTAGTAGCATGATGTTTGAACCAAAGTTGAGCATCATCATTAACCTCGCCAGCATCAGTGTTAAAAGACAATAGCCTCCAAACTTTTTGAGCTCTAGAGCAGTCCCTCAACATGTGAATAATATCCTCTTTATCAGCACCACATAGATGACAAAAACCATTTTGAGTAAGATGTCTGTAATACTGAAACTCGTTAGTAGGAAGGCTCATGTGCATGATAAGCCACACGAAATGTTTCAAGTTTTCCGGAATTCTCAACTTCCAAATCCAAGACCAACTATCTATAGGATTCATAGTTCGATCCAAATAAAAACGACCTTCAGTACCTATAAGCCACACATAGGCACTATTGGGGGAGTAAGCCCCTCATGGAGACGAAGCCCAAGTCAAGACGTCAGGGAGATTAGGATTAAGAAAGAAACTTTGGATTTCTAGTTGCACATCCAAATGAATTTTGGTATAGAGAAGATCAAAATTCCATCGAGAGTCCACATATATGTCCCTAACCGAGATGTGTGTGTCTTGAATATCAACAAAAAGGAACCGAGTCACTTTAACCGCCTCTTATGCAACCATTTCTCGTACTAAAGAGATATATTACCGTTTTAAATCACTTAGTTTGTTTTAAAATATATCATTTATCACTCTCATTAATGAAATGGCAACATATCATTAAATGCGTGTGTAAAATAATTATATAATAACAATGAGTATTTGATAACTCTTATTTATAAGAGTTATTTATGCTTTCTTAGCTTAAATTGTTGTGAGTTCTAAAGTAATATTGTGTTTAATTAGTTAAAATATGTTGTTTAGTGTAAAAGAGTGATTGATTCTGGTTTATGATCATTTGACATTTTGGTGCCACGTTTGTGTTTTAACATGTTTGTTCAGTATTAATGTTGCAGCATGTTGTTGTGCGAAAAGGTGATGTGCAAGTATACACAATCGCAACAAGTAATATAATGATAAAGTAGAGATCGTACCCCACAGGGATTGATGTTAATTTTAAAGTTTAATTAGTTAACACACTAGTGAAGTGAGCAAAATAAAAGCAATATGGTTTTGGACATAAAAATTAAGGAAGTTATGTGAAAACAGTAAAGAAGTTCAAGTATTTGATAAAATGAGTTGGACTGCTCTTTGCTAAGTAATTTCTCAAAAGTAAGGCGCTATAACATTGGACGCTATAGCGCTAAGTGCTGTAGCATATGATGTTGTGCCTTTCAGTCACTGACGCCAGGGTTTTGTTACAAGACTCTTATTTCTAAGTTCTAAATAAGTCTACTCCTGTATAATAAAGAACCCACAGTGTTCACCTTATGAACTATTGCTCCCCTATGTCTAGAGTTAAGCAAAAGTTGTCTAAATGTCTTTAAACAACTTTTCGTTCATTTCAAACTTTGAGTTAGAATCATGGACCATGTCTGTACCCACGAATATAGTCATTTCAGTTGGCCAATCCCAAAATAAGTTTGAAAGCATTAAAGCACAGAAATTGAAACGCAAACATCACAATATTATATCAACAATACTAAAGATTCATTACAAGCTCTAAGCAATCCAACTACTAAGTGTTTAGCTCATGGTGAGCATCATCAACACAATACAAACCAAAATGTTCATAATACCGAAAATGAAAAGAGAAGACACGGTTGCAAAAGATACACTACGTGAGCTCCTTCTCATGAGACGAGTAGATGACGATATAGCAACTACACAGCGTATAAAATGATGATCTTCACTTGAAAATAAAAGCTTGACAATGGAAGATTAATGGAGGAGAATGGTGTCAAGTTTTCCCCCAAAAAACTCTCCAAGTTCGAATGTGTGTGTTGTGGAAGAAGAAGTGAGATATATTTCTCTATTCTTCAAAACGCAGTTTTCCAAAAAGTAGACAAGACATTCACCACCAACCAAAGGTGATCTTCCAACAACAAGTGGACAAGTGTCCACACTAGCCAATGGTTGGCAGCCGTGTCAGTCCTAGGCACAGAAAAATGAGGCCCTGATTTGACATAGAGTGAGGTTCCAAAATGTAACTTTTCTTTTTGATCTCCAACTGGTCCACCGTCATATAGCATTATAGCGCTTAACGCTGTAACACTAAATAAAGACATTAAAATACTCACAAAGGCACCAAATGTGCCAAATGATAACAAATAGTTCATAACCCTTCTTTCCTCTAAATAGATGACATTTACTTAATAAAGCAGGAATATTACTTGAGAACTTGTGTTGATTTAAGTGATAAGAGCATAAATAACTCATATAAATATGAGTTATCACATGTGATGCTACAACATCGGTTCATGCGAAAGATGAGAGAGAAAAGCTGAGGCACTGATTTTAGCATCTGCTAGCTGTCAGAAAAGGTCGGACATGTCCTGCTGTAGGGACCAGGCTGTCATGCACAGAATATTCCCTTTTTCTGGGGACATTGTACTCCTAGGCACATATAATGACAAATAGTGCCTCCTTTAGGGTTTTCTTGGATCATGTAACTCTAGTACTATTTAAAGCAGCTCATCTTCTTCATTTAGGAGACTGGTTCACAGGAGGAAAAGTATAGAAATAGTTTTCCTCTATTTTTGTACCAAGCTACCTTTAAAATACCAAAGTGGAAATTCTGATGCTGTGAGTGATGCTGCAGCAATACAGAAGCTTAATTACTTGAAGATTTTCGTGGATTTGGGAGCTGATCTGAACCTCCATGCTACTGTTATTGGAGTCAATCTTCAGTATACCACTTCTTATTGTGTTGTTCGCTCATCATGAGCTAAATACTCTTTGTTGGGATGCTTTGATCTATGAAATGAAGTCTTAGTGTTTTTAATGAAATGTATTTGGGGCCCGTTTGGATCGGCTTATTTGAGCTTATCTACTGGCATAAGCACTTGTGAAACTGTTTGGAAGAGCTTATGGAAACAGCTTATGACATATTCATAAGCCGTTTTCAGCTAATTTTCATAAGCTCCAAAAGATAGCTTATCAAAACAGCTTATGGGTTATAGAAAAATAGTTTTAACATTATTTCATCCTTTATTATATAAACAGGTTATGCATAAGTACTTATATGATAAGTGCTTATGCCATAAGCGCTTAATTAAGCTGTTTATCCTAACGGGCCCTTGATGTTTTAGCATTTTATCCTTTGCATAATAATATTTCCAACTTATTTTAGAATTGATCAGCTAAATATAAGTACTATTTATGGATTCAGCCATGGTTTATAAATTGATCTCAAAGGATAATATGGATAGTGGTTATTAAAGGACACTTTAATAATTATTGCTTAAAACCTAGACATAGGAGGGCAAATTCCATAGGGTGAATACTGTGGGTAGACCTATTTAGAGCTTAGACATAAACCCTTGTAACGAAATCCTATAGAAAGTATTTGAAAAGTACACACTAAATGCTACAACACCCAGTGTTGCAGCATCAAATACAACATCAATACATTTTGATGAAATTGAATAGTAAAAAGGCATCCCAACTTATTCTCTAATCTGAATTTTCACAATCATTTACTGTTGTTGTTGATAACTGAAATGGTGTTTTTAAAACTTGTTGTTTTTATTTTGTTTTACATCACTAATTTGTTAACCAAATTAAACATATATTAAACTTCAGTTCTCGTAGGAACGATCTCTATTTATCACTTTACTACTTGTTGGACTGTGTATACTTGCACATGTTTTCACACAACAGTATTAATTAAAGATTTAATTGATAGGGGTCTCTTCCAGCTTAACCAAGGTCCTGGGTTCGAATCCAGCCTTGGGCATACAGCAGTGTTAAATCTCTTGAGCAAGAGATTTGCAGCCCATTATGGATTTGTGGTCCTATCCGGCTCGAGGGTTAGTCTCTTTACATGCACTATGCAAAGAGTTTATAAACCATTAATCAATCGTACTTATTATGCCATTAATTTTTTTTATTTTTATCATAATTATCTTCTTTTTTTTGATAAAAATCGTAATTATCTTTTTTTCGATAAGCAAAAATCATAATTATCTTAGAAGTAGCATATAAGTTAATTTTTTTTATCATGAGTATCAATTTTTTTGTCAAAAAAAAGTTACTTTTTTTATATCCACATATAAGTTAATTAGTGATTGTATAAGAGTGTAAACAAAATTTCCATAATCAAATTATACTCATAAATAAAATTTTAGAAGAAAAAAACGTGCTTTTGTAAAAAAAAAAAACAAAGAAAAGTGCTTATTTTGAGTAACTATACATAGGAATAGATAAGAATATGCATGTCTAAATTTTTTTTAATTGTCAAAAAAAAAACTTTTTTTTGACCAAAATGTCTAAGAACTTGGCGCCTCCTTATTGTAGAGGAGTTAAATTAAATCCCTTACACTAAAACAATTAATTTTTTTTTGACAAAAGCACTAAAACAATTAATGATTTATATATTGAAAAGTGCGAATATTGATGTACGAAAGTCAAGAATACTTGCTACAACGAGTCACTTTTATTCTTTACCGGTTTACCCTCCCATTCTCCCATTTTGTGTTAGAAAAGCTGCATTTAGTCAAGTCTTTTGTCAGGTCTTCAAAACATTAGCACGAGGATTCGTATATTTCTTGTCGGTAAACTCTTCGTAATAAATAGCAGTATATATATATATATATATATATATATATATATATATATTAACTAATTACTTAGTGTACTACTTTTTTTAGACCATACTCTCGGATTCAACTAACTTTTCGAAAGAAAATTTCGTTATCTAACGTGTGAATTTCCTCCACAACTGTGGAGAGGAACTTTGCCCATATAATTATAAAAATTGAAACTTTGAATTTTTTAGTTCAAATTGTAAATTTAACGAATTAATGCAAATTATCAATTTTAACCCAGAGTGTGGGACTCGGCGCACTACAACATTTAGACCCTATGGCAACACTCGAAAAACGTTCCAAAAAGCCATAAAACCGTTGCCAAAAGATACGACAACGGTTTTCAAACCGTTGTTCCTGCGGCCGTTGCCTTAGCTATAGGCAACGGTTATTTGTCCCCAAAGGCAACGCAAGCTGAAAACCGTTGCCACTGCCAGTTGGAACGCAACGGTTTTGGTTTCCACGCTATGGCAACGGTTGCAAACTGTTGCCAGGTATGGCAACGGTCGAAAACCGTTGCCAGGTATGGCAACACGTTGAAACCGTTGCCATAAATGGCAACGGTCCTAAACCGTCTCCATCTGTGGCAACAATTTAGAACCGTTGTCAGGTATGGCAACACGTTGAAACCGTTGCCATACATGGCAACGGTCGTAAACCGTCTCCAACTGTGGCAACAATTTAGAACCGTTGTGTATGGCAACACGTAGAAACCATTCCCTAATTCATCATCCCTTTACTATTATTACTGACAAACGCAAAAAACTATTGTATTCTTCATCCAAGCTTCTTAATCACACCACAAACTTCTTAATCTAATCATTTCAAGGGAAAAATTAACGTCAAAATTAACAGACATAATGTTTCATTATATTGCTACTTCAAGGACATAATTAATGTATCTGAGCATATATAATTTGTTACTTCAATAAGTACAAAAAACATTGCAAAAGTTATATTGCAAAAAACATGTTCTATTTCCAAAATAAAACTTGTCAAGTCTTCAACATGTGTCTTCAACACGTGTATTCAAAGTCTTCATCATCCAAGCCATCAAGACCAAGATCTATACCATCATTATTTTCCTACAAAAGTAACAAAATTCGATTAATGCAATATACAATACTCTATAAAAGGAAACTTAAATAAAAGGAAAAAGGAAATACGAGTTCTAAGTTGCGAATGAAACTGCCAGGAAATTTCTCAACCATCAGAAGAGACCAACAGTCATAATTGCCATACTTAATTATGTTCGGAGAAAATCATTGACTCAAATGAACTAGAAACTAAACCACTAGATGCAACACCAAATGAACACCAAACTAGAAACTAAATCACATTTATAAAGCTACAAGTATATCAAATGAACACCAAATTAGATGCAACAACATTGGCACTGATATTGGAACAACTAGAGCCATGCAAGGTAATATTTGTGGAATGTCAATTTATTGACTCTGCCCTCAAAGCATCAGAAATAATCTCACAAAGAAAATGCAAATCAAGGTCTGTCAACAATTATAACACAATTTAGCTAAAAATTCTAAAATTCCAAGCATAGTGATGTTATAAAAACAGCTGGTGTTAGATACTCACTCTAAGAGCTTCCGGGGCATGTGTTGATGTCGAAGAACATGGGGCACTAGTAACATCAGGTGGAGTTGAAAACATAGCTGCCAAAGCCTCCACATTCAACCCTGAGTTATTTTGATCTAATACGGTCTGTACTAGAAGCTGAAACTTTTTCTCCATGCCTTTCTGATTCTCTTGTAGTTTCTCTTCAAGTTCATTCATCTTACCGGCATGTTCTTTTCTTAGTTGTTCCATCTCATTTGCATGTGCTCTCTTCATTTGTGCAACTTCTTCATTTCTCTTCAACATAGTAGTTGTTACCGCTCTTCCATGGGTACGTACTCTCCCATGTTTTTCTTTACCAACCACCTTTTGAAAAGCTTCCGAAGGAGAATGACCATAACTTACGAAGTCTTGAAGTTTTATCTACCATATTTAAAAAGCAATCACAGTTAAAGATATACATTATTATATTTGAAATGATAAATTCATTAAAAAAAAACTTACAATTGTATAATTTGTTTCTTCGTTCAATTGCTTTCCTTTCTTACTTTGGCGTGTTTCGATGAACAACTCAAGTTGAGAAGGAGGCTCTCCATCCTCACTACTTGCACACTACCAAGATAATAAACTCATTAACACAATAGCAAAGGTAAGGTCTAAAACAGAACCACGTGTAGAAAGTAGAAACAAGTCAAAATCTGAATTATTGATTTACCATTGTCTCCCTTATGCGAGCAAAGCTTACAGGACCAGCTCGATGTCTGCATTTTTGTTGAGCTATATTTTGAGCATTTTGCTGGCATGTTTCCTAAGTAATGGACATTGCAATTTAGTAAATTTGAGAAATGAATGTAATAAAAAACACAAATATCATTATTTCTTACTTGAACGGCCGGAAGGCTCCAATATACCATCAATGCTTTAAAGTGTTCCTCCGGTATGTCATCGGGACGATTTTTCAACCGCTCATGCAAGGTTTTATATTTGGTAAAATGCTTCTTTCTAATAGTACACTTATATCGCCTCCATGCCTCCTCTATAATAGTATACACGACCTTTTTTCCTTTCTCAGGTACATTGTATTTTTCCTACAAAAAAGAAGCTTAATTAGAAAGCTCTAATTTATTAAAGTAAACTAAACACACAAATAGAACTAGATAAGTTATATTACATTGACGTAAGCCCATATATTCTTATCTTTATCCGGTACAGCCTTCCAATTGGTGTAAATAAGAGGGCAAAAATCTGAACTCCTTGCAATGGTTCCCAAAAAATTACTGAATTGGGAAAGTATGCTTGCATTTGGCCCAATGGGTTGTCCTAGTTCATTCAAGATAATATCTTCTCTATCATTAGCTGAACGTGTATGAATTTTCACACATAATGCTTTTCCTCGAGTTCTTTTAGATGCTTCCCCTAATTAAAACACAAATGAGTCAATACAGAAATTAGTAAAAATAAGAGTAAAAAGATACCAAAACATAGCCATTAGTAAAAATACTAGTCAACACAGAAATTGATATACCTTTACTTGTATTTTCATCAAATTCCCCAACTTCCTCACTTCCATAGTTGATATCACCCTCAATTCCTTGTTCTTGATCACTTTCTTCTTCTGATTCCTCCACTTGGTGTGGTTGCTGATTTTTTTCAATAAATTCACCAATTGACATTGATGGACACTTTGTGATGTACTTTTTCTTTTTCAAGGATTGTTCTCCAACCGTTGTCCCCTGACTTTGATTTCCACCAACGGTACCTTAGCTGCCTCTTCATAGGGAGTTCAGAGTGAACAATATTAGTGGCAGTTCTATTGTTCAATGAAGGCTTCATAGCATCTGGCATTTTTTCTTGACTTTGATTTCCACCAACGGTAGACCTTAGCTGCCTCTTCATAGGGAGTTCAGATTGAACAATATTAGTGGCAGCTCTATTGTTCAATGAAGGCTTCATAGCATCTAGCATTTTTTTGGACCCTGTTACTTGGATTGAAACTCCTTCATTGGTCGATGATTGGGCCCTACTTGTGGATTTAGCAATGTCTTTTTGGTGAGAAACTTGAGTGGTCTTTATTGCTTGGGTTGCCGCTTTAATATTCAAGGAAGATTTCATTTGCTCTTCTTGCCTTTTGTTTTGAGATTCTATTGACCATGTTGATCCTCTTACTGGGATCGAAACTCCTCCGATAGTCAATGATTGGGTCCGATTTGTGGATTTACCAAGGACCTTTTGGATCCTTCCTTCATCAATGCCTATTGTTTGGGACTAGAAATAAGGACAAATTCAAACATTCAGGACAGATTCATGCATTCATTGTAAATCTTAAAAACTATCATGTTCCAAACATTACTATATATTAACTATGTAATATAGGACAGATTCATGCATTAATTGTAAATCTTAAAAACTATCACGTTCTGTGCTTTCTTCTTAAGTTAGAATGCTTCCAATAGATTTAGAAAACTTGGAATTGGAAATAACTTCTTACGAGGCAAATAGGCTGTTGCTGAGTGCTTCCAATATGTTGATTTTTTCCTTGATTTGAATTGCTTCCATTTCTTCTTTTTGAAGCTTTCTCATTTTCCACCTTGATTTTATATTTTTGAAGCAAGTCCGCACTTGATTTAGCTTTAAGTTGTTCAAAATCAAAATCATTGTCCTTGTCCATTTTCCTACACCCTTTGTAGTTTGTAACTTGAATGGAGATGTTCTTGAAATGAAATTAAAGAAAACACTACCTGCATCATTGAAACACAATATATATTAATAAGTAAACACACATGTGAGTGATAAAAATTTATGAGAAATTATAATAATCAATGCACAGATTCCAATATCACCTTATATTAACAATAAAAAATTATGAAATGAAAAATAAACTAATCCATGTAGTCAAACAAAGTGTCATCAAAATCAGAATCATCTCCAACATCCCTTTCATTTGAATCAAGCAGAGACTTTTCAATAATGGTTGGTGGTATGTCACTCCTAGCCAATTCAACTTCACAGTTGTCATCGCTCGTAGCTAGATTTACCGCATGATCTAACAACTCTCTTTGATACAAATGTTGGGCATTTGAATAAGACTCATCTTTCATATTAAAAAAGTCTCTCGGAAAAGTCTTCATAACATAGTTCCTATTCACATCAATAGGATCTTGAATTTAGAAGCATTGATGGACTTGTGAAGCTAACACAAAAGGGTCATCCATAGAACATCTCTTGTTGAAGTGAACACAAGTCAACCCGTACTTGTCGTCTTCAACTTCAAACCAATCACATCTAAATAACACAAACTTGAAATGACCATAATAGTCTACTTCAATTATTTCAATGATTGATCCATAGTAATTTATTGAATTTGTTGTAGGATTTTTATCTTTAGTGCTTGCAAAACTTTGGGTTACGGACATCAACGTCACACCACTACTTTGGGTTTTACGTCTTGCATCACGTTGTTTGGTGTGAAACCTATAACCATTAATGACATAGCCAGAAAAACGCCGTGCAACTCTATTTGGTCCTCTAGACAACTTCTTAAGTTGATCAGAAACATCATCCATTAAAGCACGAGTTTTGAACCATTCAACAAAATCTCGCCCTTGACTCTTCGCTTGGTTCCACCTCTTTCTTTTATTGATATTTGTCGTTTCATTTTCATGCTCCCTAAAATTTAAAAATCGTTGTTAGCATAATTGTAAAGCAACTCTTTCATGTAACTAAAACGTACAACTAAATTTATTTACCTACAATTGAATAGGATGTAGCGATGGATTTGATTCCTTGACTAGGAATCTAAAGAAATGGCTCCTCCCTTTTTCTTTCCTCCAATAGGATGACCTATGCCCGGATAAGAGTCTGAGCTTTCAAGTTCATCCGGATCACATCTATCACTATTCCTTGTCATTCTGTTATGTCTTGTTTCAACACCATTATGCAAATATCGTGAGCACAGTGTCAAGCATTCTTCAACCAAGTATCCCTCGGCAATAGAACCTTCAGGACGACTCTTATTACGTACATAACTCTTCAATTTACCTAAATATCTTTCTGGAAAATACATCCACCTAAATTGAACCGGGCCTCCCAATCTTTCCTCATTCACTAGATGTATAGGCAAATGAACCATAACATCAAAGAAACAAGGGGGGAAAATCGTCTCCAATTAGCAAAGTGTTTCTGCAATCTCTGATTCCAAGATATCTAGATCCCCCACTTCAATAACTTTTTGACATAAACAACGAAAGAATGAAGAGAGGCCAATTAAAGGATGGGCGACTTGGTCGGACATTGTGCTTCTTACAGCTACTTGAAGCAAGTAATGCAAGATGAAATGTGCATCATGACTCTTGTAGCCAATAATTATTCTTTCAGCAAGTTGAACACATCTTGAAATGTTTGATACACAACCATCGGGCATTTTTGCTTTCTTTAAGACACCACAAAAAGTAGTCTTCTCATTCGGTGTCATGGAGAAACACGTTTTTGCAAACATAAGTTTTTTACCTTGATTTGTCTCTTTAGGGTGAAGTTTCTTCCTAATTCCCATTTCTTGCAAGTCAAAACGAGCTTTCTCATGATCTCTCGTCTTACCCGGAATATCCAGCAAGGTGCCAATGATGTTATCAAATATATTCTTCTCTATGTGCATCACATCAAGGTTATGTCGTAACAAATTGTGCTTCCAATATGGTAATTCAAAAAAAATGGATCCTTTCTTCCATGGACCATCATTACGCCTTTTTTGAGTCTTACCAAAGACATTTTTAAAGTTTACCAACAACTCTAAGATATCTTCTCCTTCTAACAAAGCTGGTGGAGATCCATATTCTGTAGTCCCATTAAAAGCCCTTGTATTCGATCTATATTTATGATCCATAGGCAAAAATACACGGTGACCCATGTAACACACTTTTCGACTATGCTTCAAATAAGTCGAATTAGTATTATAATTACAACATGGACATGCTAATTTCCCTTTAGTACTCCACCCACTCAACATAGCGAGCCCGGGAAAGTCGCTAATAGTCCACAACAATGCTGCTCTCATTTGAAAAGATTGATTTAGTGAGGCATCATATGTTTCTACTCCTACCTCCCACAACACTTTCAACTCTTCAATCAATGGTTGGAGGTACACATCAATGTTATTCCCGGGTGAAAATGGTCCAGGATTTAGTAAAGACAACATAGAATACTCAGCCTTCATGCACCACCAAGGTGGGAAATTATATGGTATCAATACGACGGGCCAAGTACGATGAGACAGATTCATGGATTTAAAAGGATTAAATCCGTCACTAGCCAACCCAAGTCTTATGTTACGAGAATCAGCAACAAAATCAGAATGGCGCTTATCAAAGTCTTTCCATGCCTCTCCATCAGCTGGATGCCTCAACTTCCCATCTTTAGAACGCTCTTCGTCATGCCACCTTAATGAGTCGGCTGTTTTTGAGCACATGAATAACCTTTGAAGTCGAGGAATCAAGGGAAAGTGTCTCAAAACTTTGTTAGGAACTTTATGAGCTTTATTGTTTTTCTCAACTTGATAATCTCCTTTGGCATTGACAACCCACCGTGAAAATCCGCAAACAGAGCAGGAAGTGTCATTCTCATGATCTTTCCAATATAACATGCAATAATTAGGACAAGCATCGATCTTTTTATAATCAAGACCTAGGTCCCTTATCATGCCTCTGGTTTTATTGAATGTTTCCGGAATGTTCAACTGAGGCATAGCTTCTCTCAAAAGCTCTAAGAGAGCATTGAATGATGCATTGCTCCAACCATAAAGACACTTCAACAAATATAGTCGAATGGTGAATGATAATTTAGAGAAGTTTTTGCAACCCGGGTACAACTCTTGTTTTGCTTCTTCTAAAAGACCATAGAACTTTCTAGCACCTTCACTGAGGCCTTCATTAACTCGACATTCTTCATCATGTGCGACATCTCTGAATCATTCATATAGTAGTCCATCAACATCATCAATTTCTTCATTTGTGCCACTGTCGAGACGATTGGGGTCTTTACGCTTTTCACCATGACAAATCCAGACATCATATCCTCTTTCAAATCCGAAATATACCAAATGATTAAATACAACTGCCCTTGTCTTCCAAAAAGCATTGTGACAATCAATACAATGGCATAGAATCTATTTTCCTTGGGGTTTTCCTATGGTGTATGCATAATTTAAAAAAAACTCAACACCAAGAATGTAGTCTGGGCTATCTCTTGCTGATTTCATCCACTCTTTATCCATCGAGCTTACTAGAATAGTAACAAATAAGAAGGTTGAAGAATATCATAATGAAAAGAATTATCACTACACAATCACAACTCAAACTAATTCCTTCCAACTCACAACACAAACAAAACTCATTTATTTTTTAATATGTATGAATTCCAGCAACTTTTGCCAAGTTTCCAGCAATTATATGTCATGGGGTTACATTCCTCAATCAACATCTATCACAACTTTTAATGGCAAAAATATCAGTTTAAAGGGACATTAACTTGCGGCTTTAAGAAAAAAGGAAAGAAACCACAATACTCATCTAGGCATAATAAATATACAATAAGGCATACACTTGATGTTTTCAGTTACTATATTTTACTTTGTAGAAATAAACAACATAAAAGTTGCACTCAAAACAAGAAATACCAACTAAGTGGGACAACAGTTGTTTGCTAACAAGATTCAACTTAGGTTTTGGATGCTAAAGTAAACTAGAACTGTCATTTGTAAAAATAAGTTGTCATATACTTAATTGTAGAAGTGAAATTCAATCTGATGGTACTTAATAAGGGAGCATTGATGAAATCTAATCAGTACCTTAATATTTGCAAATCACGGAGAAAACAAAACACACTAAAGAAATCAAAAGTGAAATACAGATCCGAGATACAGCAATAGATGGGCTTTAAAAACCAACAAAAAATAGAAAATGGAAAAAAATGACTCACCAATAAAGAAGCGCGATTGGGAACTGATGGTCAATTCGCTGTTACGGAAAGACAAAACCCTGCAAACGACGTCTTCTTTTTTACTTTTCCCCACATCAAATCATCACCACCACACTACCACACCACAGAGAGAGAAAAACAAAGAAAAGAGAATGTTAAACGACGAAGAAGTGGAATAGAAGTGGAACGACAAAGAAAAGAGAATGTCACTTTACCTTCATTTGTAACAATGAGTGTTTCGTCTGAAGAAGGTGCTGAGCGAATCGGAGCGTAGCAGTAGCTTCCAATTCCGCCATTCTCTCGCCAATATGTTATTAATTTAGCTACAACTGAGTATTGCATCCACAGATAACCTAGTGAAAATAAAATGCCACTTCTGAATGGTTATTATTCTGTTGGTGAATTTAGTGAAAGGAAATGATTTAGCAACTTTCCCACTGAAATACTCATAAGAAGTAGAATATTTACAGTGTATCAAGTTCAGAAAAGGACTGGATTGCTGAAGACAGCTGACCCTCCAAATTCAAGCCTGGTAGTTTCCTGAAAAACAAATTAAAGCACTCTTTTCAGATTCATTTTTTTTACAAAATATAAAGTAAGAGACAATTTAAATGGTCCAAAGAAACCAAGATCTAACAATTCTGTAATTCTTGAATTGGTGCAATGAATTCCGTCCCAATTACTGCCACAAGGATCTGAACCCACCCAAGTTAATGGTTTTTTCTTCCAAGATTGTGTGAGAGATGATAAAGCAGTAACTGCAACAATATAACTTATATTAGGAAAAAAACATTGTCATAAAGATACTAATTCTTCAATCAAACTGCATATAACTTCTGAGTTTTCTATAATCTACTTCTATTGAGAGCTATTGCATTTAGCTTTAGAATTTAGACCATATATGCTATTTCAGAAATTAAATAAATAGTATCAAAAGGAAAACATAATAATCCAAGTAACAATTCAATCCTCTTACTCCTAAATCCTGATCATTGCTTAATGACTAATGAGTAATGAACATTATTAGCAGCAAATGATCTTCCATAGAAACCATAGGTTTGCACATTAGTGAATGACATAAATCAGGGCCGTCTTATGAATTTGTGTCAGCTATATTTAAAACAAATGGAAGTGAAGTGATACAAATGGAATCCATAACAATAACAAATTTCACATATCATCCATGACTAATAATCCATTGCAATAGTGGGACAAGTAGAAGTTTCATTTGGATCTCGAAAAGTATCGAAGACAATAAAGTGAAGAAAAGAAAATGAATGACTACACATTTACACTATAATACAATCCTCAAAATAAATAACCAAGTAAGTGATAATATGCTCAAATTTCATCAACCAGATAAAATACTCGTTGTTTGCATAATCATGCCTATGGCATTCTATGATTACTCTTCATATCCTAAAGTGGCACCATGCTAAAGAAACATCTAATTCACTTGACACACTAATATTAATACTAGAGAAATCAACAAACTAATCAGCCAAGCAAGTACTTAAAATTCCAACAGTATAAACTTCAACCATAAGCTGTTTTTCAGGGTATTCATAATCATCATTTACACTTCAGTTTGGAAGCCTGTCTTGTTAGCAAACAAAAATCTGGTTGACTATGTCTTCTTGCAAAGTTTGGAATTTGCTCAATCCCATGACTTGTCAATGCAGATACACACAGGGTAATGGATTTCTCAACCAATTATGTTACTAACACATAAATTACTAGTAAAACCAGATTTCTCAACCAATTATTGAGACACAGGGTAGTTCCATTGTCCCCACGTACCAATTCAGAATTAGAACAACATGAATGCTCTAAAGACATCACAAAGTAGTGAACCTGTCAAATTCCCAATTAGAACCACATTACAAACAAAACGACAAGCAAGACTACTTTGTAAAACCATCACCATTATTTTGTAAAACCATTACTGAGTGAGGGTGAGTTTTTTTTGGTCAGGTGAGGGTTTAGATGTGGGCTAATTTTAGCTGCATATCTACATGATTTTTTTCCTGGTAAGATGTGAAAGAATAAAAGCAAGAAATGTGATAAACATGCATCACACACCAAACAGAGAACAAAATATGACAAAGGTTTAATAAACTTACAGTCTCGCCGTGCACTGCCTCCGAGGGGAAAAGGTGACCGCCGCCGTGCAGAGAGAGGGTTTTGCCGTAGCAGAGAGAGGGTTTGCTGGTTTGATGGTTTCTGAGAAGAGCGCGCGTTTGCAAAGACTTACGAGGTGAAGGTGGACCGCCGCCGTGCACTGCCTCCGTGGGGGAAAGGTGGACCGCCGCCGTGCCCGCACTGCCTCCGTGGCCGTAGCAGAGAGAAGAGCGTTTGATGGTTTGCTGGTTTGATGTGGCCGTAGCGTTCGAGGGTTTGATGTGGCAGAAAGAGGAGCGTTCGAGTGTGAGGGTTTGATGTGGGAGAGAGGAGCGTTCGAGTGTGAGTGAGTGTTTGATGTGGCTGAGTGAGGGTTTGATGCAGAGTGAGGGTTTGATGTGGGAGAGAGGAGGGTTCGAGTGGCTGAGATGCAGAGTGAGGGTTTGGTGCAAGCGTTTGATGTGGCTGAGTGTTAGTGTTTAAGTTTTTTTTTTTAATAATAGTCTCTATGGCAACGTTTTATAACCGTTGACTAAAGCTTTAACAAATAACCGTTGCCGTAGACATTATGGGAACATTTTTTAACCGTTGCCTAAAGCTTAATCAAATAACCGTTGCCGAGACCTTATGGGAACGGGTTTCAGCCGTTGCCATTTAAAAAAAAATGAAACAGCAACGGGTTCAAAAACCGTTGCCACTGTTGGCTAAGGCAACGGTTTTTTTGGCGTTGCAATTTTAGGCGTTGCAATTTTAGGCGTTACAATAGGGTCCAAATGTTGTAGTGGCAGTTGGGGCTGATCATCCCTTAACCAAGGGTCGGGGGTTCGATCCCCGCCTTGGTATGGAGCAGCGTTAAAACTTTGGGCCAACTGTCCTGCCCCTCGAGGCACCTACAATGAGCGAGGGATTAGTCACTGCTGTCCGAGCGGTGGATACCCGGGTTTATCCGCAAATTATCAATTTTAAACTGTCCTGTTTCTTCAGAGAATACCAACAAGGGTTGGTCTAAATAGTAATTGGGCTCGGATCCCACCACAATACCTCGGGTTCGAATATTGGGTGTTGCAAAAACTCTATTGGGAGGGAGAGAACCGCATGAACCGGCAAGGCCATACATGTGGCCAATCAGGGACCTAACTAAGTCCCTTTCATTTCTAATGTTGGCCAATTTGATCTCTTGTGAGTGAGTTATATTAACTCTATATTCTTCCCCATTTGAGCCCTAACCTCCATTTTCCAAGTTCCAATCAGATTCTACCGGAGCAAACTAGTACCACCAGCTTCAATTTTGTGGTCTCTTACACAAAATTCATGACGAGTGATATGATTTGATGGTCTTTTACACACCACAGACCACGGCTTCAACATGTTTCCACTTCTTTGTTTCTCCTATTTTCACTTGCATATCTACTATATATCTATCATAAGAAGATGAGAGAAACTAAGAAGTGAAAACTTTATGTTGAAATGGAAATCATATGGCTCGTCATGTCTTTAGAGTAAATTACAACAAAACAAAGCATTTACCGATAAAAAAATAAAACAAAGCATTTTCCCATAAAATTTGAACCTAAGTATGAATAGGAAATTCCGAGTCTTAACCAAAATAAGTCACCATCGGATGATCGTCAACGAGAAGAGAAGTCCTCACTAATGATTCATCTATGGGAAAAGAGTCGTCATTGAAATGATCGTCGGTGGGAAGAGAAGTCACCACAATATAATTCATTAATGAGAAAAGAAGACACGGCAAACAAAAATAGAACCACACGATCGCAGATCTGAGGCTTGAGGAGGAGAGATAAGGGGTTGTTTGCACTAGAACCTAGGTATTCACAAAAAAAAAACTAAGATCAAATTGTGAACTGGTGAGGAGAGGCGAGTTTGGCGATGGAAGGACAATCGGCGAAAAGGTTGGACGTTCCTGGAGTTGCATATATTGGACAAGAGATGATGGCGGTAGACAGTAAAGGACGGTTGTATGTGGCCAAAAACTGAAAGTTTTGAATACGAACTAGAGAATGGAAAATAGAAAGAGAAAACTGAATGGTAGTGTTACCAGGAACCGTAGCGAGGACCGTTTACAACAATATTGAAGCTTAAGACAAAAAATTTAAAGAGACTAAATGCAATATAAATTAACAATTTTTATATTAATCGTCTCCTAATTGTGAGCTACAAAATACTCTATTGAGGTTTTATATTCAAACAATTCTAACAATTAAGCATTATTACAACACTATTTTGCTTATTTCCAAGCTCTATTCCCTTTATTTATTAGTTGACTAGCTAACATCACTTGTGCAAATTAACTTGTAATAATAACAATACATTTCATTTGGATAGACCAAGTATACATAGCAACAAATAAAAATATGAGTCTAATGTAACAAGTTGTAAAAGAAATGAGGCATAAGGCAATTGCCTTGGTGGCCTTGCACACTATACACAGCTCTGCCGGCAGCGATGGTGAAGTAAATAAACAAAGTTAGAAGATCAATTATTACTCTAATACCATGTTGAATTTGTGATTTCGTGTGTCTCAATCATATCATACTAGACTGTAGTTATAAATTATAATGGATTTGCAATAAATACAATAAAGACTAACTGATTATTGATATAATTATATTGTCAAAAAAGATTATTGATATAATTATAATCATGATTGATATGCAGATATGTACATGAATAGGATTTTATTTAACACTATTTATTGGGATTTTTTTATCTTGCACGATAAATGCATAGAAAATTATACATTTACTTCTGTCATTTTCTTTCTCTCTTTTCCTACCATGCGATACAATAAGGGTGATTATAGGGTGATGGAGAAAATTAAATCATTCACCGGTGAACCATTAAATCTAACCGTTGGATCTAGTATAAAAATTCATTAACAGTTGAGATTCAATACTGTTTGATTCAATCTTAACCATTCATAGAATTTTATCCGATATCCAGCAGTAAATTTTAGTGGTTCAGCGATGAGTGATTTGATTTGCTCCCTCACCGTAGAAGCACCCATACAATACAATACATAAAATTGGTCGTATTTTTTTTTTGCTTTTCTTTGACTACTTTTTTTCACCAATTTCTTCTCGGAAACATACGGTGGTTCAAAACTGAGTATATAGGGAAACATATGAAGCGAATGGTAAAAGGGAATACCGATTACAAAAGGAACGTGAAAAAAACCAGAGGACTTGGATACAATTTAGTATTTACAAGCAACAATGTCCTCATGCTTTATCAACCCAGCTTCAAGCGACCAGCTTATTTCTTGGAGAATGCAAACTAGATGAAGAAGCTCTAGAAATTACAGAGATGATGGAATAAAAAGCATTGGCGGCAATCTTGGATATTATTTGCCCTCTTTTTGGAAGAGGCCTTTTACCTCTCAACCTGTTCCTCTTGTTGACAACTTCAGCAACTGCAACATGACCGATTCTGTTGTTCATTCTCTTGTGACAGTTGAAATAAACTGATATTCAAATGTAGGTAGTGTTTGTTCTTCTGAAAATGGCAAGAACAATGAGTTTATATAGACCTCCGAATCAGAAATTTATATTGGATGGAGGGTGTAGCAGTTCTGTTTCAGTGGTGTGGGTTAGGGAGCATGCCAGCTAATTTTGATGACTTTACAAGATTCCTTTCAGCTCAACGAGGAACAAGTTGAGCTTCTTATATATCTATAGGTTTGATTTTGAGGGACCCTAGAACAAATCGTAGGCGTATATAGCTTCAGAGATACAATATTGTTGTTTTCAGCCTCTCCCGGTGTGAATGATGCATTAAGATATGATTTGTAATTCTATTGCTTGTAATTATAGTAGGTGTAGTTAGAAACCTAGTCGAAATGGGCCAGTCGAATGGGCTAGTCGAAATTATGGGTCTGGGCCTGTTTCATTGTATATAAATATAGACGTCAGTAGCATGTAATTTGTAACCTACTTTTTATGAAATTCAGTGCAGCTTTTACCTAATATTATATTGCCTTATTCATTCCTCTTGTCCCTCTAGCGCCGCCACTTCCTTTCTTGTCCCTTTCACGTGTTTATCCCCAACAAACTGGTATCAAGAGCTTGTTAGATCCTCACAAAATCTATCAAGATTCATGGCAGCGCGAGACAACTCTGGTGGAGGTATTCCGGGAAACCTCTCAATCATTGACGGAAAGGATTATGAACGTTGGTGTGCGCAGATGAATGTGCTGTTTCGATATCAAGATGTACTTGATGTCGTGAATGATGGTGTTCCACCCTTGGCAGCAAACGCCACGGAAGCGGTGAGGAACAACCACCATTCGCTGAGGAAGAAAGATGGAAAATGGCTGTTTTTGATTCACCAATGCGTTGATTCCAACATCCTGAACCTGATCATCGACTGTGATTCAGCAAAGGCAGCTTGGGACATCCTAAAGAACTCGTATGGAGGAGCAGATAGGCTGAAGAAGATACGTCTACAGTCGCTCAGGAAGCAGTACGAGGGCTTGAAGATGACAGATGGAGAATCGATTAGAGAATTCATTACGAGGTTAGTAGCATTAACTAATCAAATGAAAGGTAATGGTGAAACTGTGACTGAAGTAAATAAAGTCGAAAAGGTGCTCAGATCCTTAACCCTGGAATTCGACTATGTTGTCACTGCTATCGAAGAATCCAAGGACCTGGACACGTTGAAGTTAGATGAACTTCAGGGTTCCTTAGAGGCGCATGAATTGAGAATAAGGCAGAGAAGTTCAGAGAAAGAAACTGAACAAGCCTTGCTTTCATACTCCTCTAAGAGAAATTGGAAGGCAGGCAACAAGGAGAAGGGTAGAGAAAAGGGATCAAGCAGTAAGAAGAAAGAACAAGGATCTTTCGACAAGAAGAAGGGAGACCTGTCGAAAGTTCAGTGTTACAACTGTCAGCAATTTGGGCATTATAGGAACAAGTGTAAAAACAAGAAAGTTCCTAGGGATAAAGATGCAGAAGCCAAGTTTGCTAATGATAATGACTCAGACTCTGACTCAGAGGAGTTAATGCTGATGGATGTCGAAGATGAGATTCGACTCGATGAAGGAATTGCTGAAAGTAGCGAGCAAAATAGTGGGAACACTTGTATAAGTGGATTCACTTGTGATGCTCAAAATACTTGTGCAATGTGTGTGTGGCAGGGCAGTGGAAACACTGGTGATGCCTCCAACATTGACAGCAATGATGATGAAGAATTGTCATTCATGACAGCTACTGACCCATAACTATTGTTGTTGAAGGCTGATACAAATTCGACTGAAGAGAAGTTTGTCGAATGGTATCTCGACACAGGATGTTCAAATCACATGTGTTGTCACAAGGAGTGGTTTGTCGAACTGGAGCAGATAAGCAAAAAGATAAGGTTTGCAGATAACAGTAGAGTTACTGCTGAAGGAGTAGGTACCATAAAGTTCCTGTCGAAAGATGGTAAGTGGTGCTACATCCAAGGGGTATTTTATGTACCAGCTATGAAGAGCAATCTGCTAAGTATTGGGCAGATGATATCGAGAAGAAATTAACCGTCGAAAGGGGTGATAACAGTCTCAGCCTATTTGATTCGACCAAGAAGTTGAATCTGAAGGTGTTAATGCAGAGTAACAGAACCTTCAAGATCAAATTGCAAGTAGTCGAAGAACATTGCCTCAAGAGTACTGTCGAATAGGAGCACTGGAGATGGCACAGGAGATTTGGCCACCTCAACTTCAAGAGCTTGAGTCAACTACATGAACAGAAGATGGTTCATGGGTTGCCTGCAGTAAAAGTACCTGTCGAAATTTGCGACAGTTGTTGCAAGTCGAAGCAACCAAGAAACTCGTTTAAATCAGAAGTATCTGGCAGAGCAGAGAAGAAGCTGGAGGTGATATTTTCTGATGTCTGTGGTCCTTTCGAAGTATGTTCCTTAGGAGGGAATAAGTACTTTGTCACCTTCATTGACGAATACACTAGAATGTCCTGGGTGTATTTGATCAAAAGGAAGAGTGAAGTACTAGAAATATTCAAGAAGTTTAAGGTAATGATTGAAAAGCAGAGTGAATGTGCAATCAAAACCCTTAGAAGCGATGGAGGTGGTGAGTACAATTCTCATGGATTTGTCGAATTCTGTGAGAAAGAAGGAATTGTGCATGAAGTCACTGCACCTTACACGCCTCAGCATAATGGTACTGCTGAGAGAAAAAACAGGACCATCCTCAACATGGTAAGAAGTATGTTGAAGGAGAAGAAACTACCTCATAGTTTATGGGGAGAACTTGTAGCCACAGCAGTATACATTCTGAACAAATGCCCCACAAAGAGACTGACTGGGAAGACACCTGAAGAAGCCTGGCTAGGAAGAAAGCCAAGTGTCAGGCATCTCAGAATAATTGACTCAGTATGCTATAGACATGTCCCTGAGCAACTAAGAAGCAAGCTGGATGATAGAGCACAACAAATGATTCTTGTTGGCTATCATTCGAAAGGAGCATACAAACTGTATGATCCTGTGCAGAAGAAAATAGTGAAAAGCAGAGATGTCGTAGTAGATGAGTCGAAACATTGGAGCTGGGAAGAAGGCTGTGAGAAAACTACAATGATGGACTTCGACAAAGTCTCTGATCGAGATGATCAGAATGAAGAGGTCGAAACTGAAGAGCCAGAAGAACCCATTGCTGTCGAACCTTTAAGAAGGTCGCAAAGGGAAAGGCAGAGATCAGTAAGACTAGAAGGATTCGACACTTACCCAGATTCTGCCATTACAGCAGAGGGAGACCTGACACACTTTGCACTAATGGCAGAGGCAGAACCAGTGAGCCTGGAGCAAGCCCTTAGTCACAAGCAGTGGAAGGAAGCAATGATTGACGAGTTGAAATCAATCGAGAAGAATGATACGTGGAAGCTGGTCGAACTTCCAAAAGAAAAGAAAGCCATAGGGGTGAAGTGGGTCTTCAAGACCAAAGTCAAGCCCAATGGAGAAGTGGCCAAGTATAAGGCCAGGCTAGTAGCCAAAGGTTTCCTGCAGAAACCTGGTTTGGATTTCAATGAGGTCTTTGCCCCAGTAGCCAGGATCGAAACCATAAGATTGGTAGTGGCAATGGCAAGTCATAGAGGCTGGCCCCTGCATCAACTGGATGTAAAGTCGGCATTTCTGAATGGACCTCTGGAGGAGAAAGTCTATGTTTGTCAACCACCTGGTTTTGAGTCGAAGGGTAAAAAAGACAAAGTCTATAAGTTGGAGAAGACCCTGTATGGGCTCAAGCAAGCTCCAAGAGCGTGGAACAAGAGAATTTATGGATTTCTCTTGGCTCAGAAGTTCACTAGATGCACTAATGAACATGGAGTATACGTGAAGAAGAATGGAACTTCGACTCAGTTGTTGTTGTGTCTGTACGTAGATGATCTACTTGTAACTGGCAGCAATGAAGTCGAAGTCGAAGCCTTCAAGAAAGTGATGATGTCAGAATTTGAAATGAGTGATCTGGGACATCTATCATATTTCTTGGGGATGGAGTTTACCAAGACAAGTAAGGGTCTACTCCTGCACCGGTCGAAGTATGCAACTGATATCCTGAAAAGATTCGACATGAGCAACTGCAAGGAAGTTTCGACACCATCAGACACTAGCAGCAAGCTGTCGAAAGACGACGAAGGGATTGAAGTAGATGCCACATTGTTTAAACAGATCGTGGGCTCCGTAAGGTATTTGTGCAACACTCGACCTGACATTATGTTTAGTGTCGGAATGATCAGCAGATTCATGGAGAAGCCGAAAAGCTCTCATATGGTAGCTGCAAAAAGAATACTAAGGTATGTAAATGGAACACAAAGTTATGGTATTCTGTTCCCTAGCAAGAGTGTGTCGAAGAATGGTAATGAAGTGTTTGGCTACACTGACTCCGACTGGAGTGGAGACAGGAGTGATCGGAAAAGCACAAGTGGGTATGTCTTTATGTATGGATCGACACCCATCTCTTGGTGCTCGAAGAAGCAAAGTATAGTTGCGTTGTCCTCCTGTGAAGCAGAGTATGTAGCTGCTTCCTCTGCAGCATGTCAAGCATCATGGCTGAGCATGCTACTGGTCGAAATTGGAGTGCACAGGGTCGAAGGAATGAAGTTGTTGATCGACAACAAGTCTGCGATATATCTCGCCAATAATCCTGTCGCACATGGTAGATCGAAGCACATAGAGACCAGATATCACTTCCTGCGTGATCAAGTAAACAATGAGAAGCTGGATCTGGAATACTGCTGTTCGGAACTTCAAGTAGCTGATGCAATGACCAAGCCATTGCAAAAGGGAAGATTCGAAGAACTGAGAACGATGCTTGGGATGATGTCACTCAGCAATGTGAATTAGGAGGGAATATTGAGATATGCCTTCTAATTCTATTGCTTGTAATTATAGTAGGTGTAGTTAGAAACCTAGTCGAATGGGCTAGTCAAAATTATGGGCCTGGGCCTGTTTCATTGTATATAAATATAGACGTCAGTAGCATGTAATTTGTAACCTACTTTTTATGAAATTCAGTGCAGCTTTTACCTAATATTATATTGCCCTATTCATTCCTCTTGTTCCTCTAGCGCCGCCACTTCCTTTCTTGTCCCTTTCACGTATTTATCCCCAACATGATGAACACGTGCGGGTTAGTATCTTAAAGCTGTCCTGTTTTGTGTCTGGTAATGGGGTTCAATCACTTAGTTTTTCTTGGTCGGATATACTATTTGTTAATATTTCGTATGTCAATTAGGTGGGATTCAAGGAGCAAATGTGTGTTTTTTTATATATACCGAGCATGCAGGCCAAGCAAACATTAATACTAATAAATCACTCCCCAATTATATATGGATGATGATGCATGCGGCGTCACATGGTCTTGAAACTTGTTTCGCAGGTATATTATATTGTATATTAAACAAATACAGGTACAAAATTATCTTACTTGATCACAGTTTCTGTTAATTTGGTAGTATATGTTGAATTTGCCTGTCGGTCAAGGTTGTCTGGGTGGTGTTTGCTTCACCCAATTGTATAGTATGCGGAAGATAAGGGCTGACTCCTGTTTGGCTGGGCACAAGGACATGGACGGTTATTGTTTATTCATATAAAAACCAAAAATAGTCAAAAACCAATTTACAATACTAATTAACCAAGTTTTTTAGGTCATTAACCAATTAATCAATTAACCAAGTTTTTAATAAGTGGCCCAAAAAACGATTAAAAGACAGGTTGGTTAATGACCTAAAAAATTTAGTTAATTAGTGTTGTAAATGATCTTTTTGGCTATTTTTGGCTTGGAATTTTTGATCGAATAACATTACTCCTTAATTAGCTGTATCCAAACTTATGAACGTGACAATCGGAATGTAATTAACCATAATGCAGTGAATGAGCTAGATGATGGTGAATATCAGTAAGATTGAAACCGTTTTAGGGTAAAAATTGAGAGCTTTTTTATCCTTATTATTGAACAAGAAACTAGCTCAGGTATCACTGGTAGGCTCGGGCTTCTTGATTTATTATCAGAAAATTGATCAAGAGTAAGCCATTACCTCTCTAGTGAATTTTTCACCCGACACTCTCAAGCGTTAAATCTCTACTATTTAACCTTTTTTTTAATATTTCTCTCACTTTTTATCTTATTTAATAGGTGCCTGAAATTTAACTACACAATAAATTCACTCAAGGAGACCCGTCTCTATCCAACTACAACTAGGAATTTGTCTTCTCGACTGTTTTAACTTTAACCTAAACTCAATGCTAAATTGAGTCAAAGCTTATCCACTTATGGATAATCAGAAGCAAAATAAAAATCAACCCCATTTGTCATGCTCTGACTTTGCTAAACCTGATGAAAGCTGAACCGTGGTTTTTGAGCAGGTCTATGACTGACTACAGAAGTGTCATAATTGATTTGGAATGACATTAGTTTATACTTGAGGAAGGTTAGCTTCGTTCGAAAGAAATGATCTAAATACGATTGAAAATGAAAACACAAGTGGAATGATTACTGTAATGTCTATCACAGCAAGCAAGGATGACAAGAGCAACGTGATAAAGTTTCTTAACCTTACAATTTACGTGCCATGGTAAGCAAGGGTGGAATAAATTGTTTTATATCAATACCACCTCGATACTTGGTAGGTAGCCAAGGTTGAGAGCAAGAATAATGTGTTCAACAACAATGTTATCTTAGGCCGTGAGTGTGACATCAGAGGGTGAGAAGTTTACAATCAAAAAACAGAAAGTAGTAATACCGAATGAGTGCAAGAAGGAGGTCCTCGGGTTCAAACCTGGGCAACTAACATTTCCCCCACCCCCACTAACATTGCCTATCGAAAAAAAATAAAAAATCCATACGAGACCATGTAATGAGGTAATGTGGTAATATTCTTGGATTTCATGTCAAGGCAGAGATAATAAATCAAATGGAGACGCTAAACAAACTAGGAACTGATTCTTTGGCCAAAGATTGAGAGAGCTCTTTGTTCATTTCCTCCCGTAGGTCACATAAGCAGCAATATATTAGTGAGTTGGTATTTCACATAGTACGTTTCTTAAGAAAATTCACATATGGATGCTGTATTCAAATTCCCGGCCAGAGCTTCATGCTATTGCCCGGGAATAAACCAAGACATCAAAAAGAGGCTAGCCCACAGTTTCTCTCCTAGCAAAAGAACATGCAAATTGCTCAACAAGATGGAGGTACAACAAAGCAGCATCTGTTTCAAGAAGAATGTCCAATACAAATATTGGGATAGCGGTAGAATTTCCGCTAAAGCATCTAAGAGACCCAAATCCGGGAAAAATTCATCGTCTCCAGCAGAGACGGTAGATCACTTCTACACATGTATCAATGACAAAAACATAGAACAATTGGATGAATGCATATCTAAAGATGCCTTCTTTTATGACTATAGCTTCATCAAACCATTTGAGGGAAAGAAGGTTTGTAGATTGTACCTCAACCATACTTATTACCAAAATAAGCTATCATAGATTGCATCCAGTAAATACTAACTAGCTATACTACATGGTCTAAAAATAACATTGCAGGAAGTGATGCACTTCTTAAAACAGCTTACAGCTAGCATGAGCCAGAATGTTAAATTCAGAGTGAGAAATATATGCGAGGGAGATGATTTAACTGTTGCAGCAAACTGGCACTTGGGTTATATTCCTTTCCCTGAATTTACTACTTTTCACCTTATTACTTTTTGTTTCCTAAGGTACAAATTGATCCAAGATCTAATGAAAGATCTGTGGTTTGGCAGAATGGAAAAAGGAACAGATCCCATTCACCAGAGGTTGCAGCTTCTTCCAGTTGACGGAAGTCGAAGAAAACATGATCATTAGGTACATAACAAAGCATATAATTGAATCACCAGTTTTAATAAACATATATACTCACTAAAAACTATATTCAGGAGAGCTGAGGTATTAATTGAATCACCAATCAAACCTGGAAGCATAGTTTTGGTAACTCCAAAAATGCAAACTGACTCTTTTGAATATTCCAATTCTCGTATGAAAAGTCCTATGGTATTTTTGTTTCTTATAGATTTATTCAATTGTTTCCTCTTAACAAATTCAGAGTGTGTTGAAGACTGTGACTTCATTATTTGATGACTTTCCAAATGCAACTGAATGTGAGTAGGGATTACTAGATTTTTCATTTCCTACAAAATCATCCCAAAATTTCCATTAACATATGTGCATATCCCTGCAGGGTTCTTAAGAAAACCTCATACGATACTAATATGGATATCGAAAATTTACAATATATTTGTAGCACCTTTGGTTAATCCAGTACTAGATGGCTACCTAAAGCTATGGAGCTTCATGATTAGATTGCTTGGCTATGCATTCAGTGCTATGATCTTTATATCTAAGATATTATTCAAGTAAAGGGTATGATCTCACATCACTTGCCATCATCATCGGTGCCGCTGTTCCACCATAATAAGAGAGATATCAAGGGTCCTATGGGGGGAAGTGGTGGAGGCCGGCTATAGGCGGTGATTGGGCCAATCATCTCTTTAGAAGCTATCCTCATTTCACCAGATTCGTTCTTTTCTTGTTTCTTTGGTGTTACTGTCGCCAATATACCTGTTTCAAGCACACAAATTTATTTCATTAATTTTTTTTATATTTGCAAGTTCCTCCTTTTCCAACAAGTAAAAACTGCTTCAACAAGAAGAGAATATAGATAAAAACTGAAAATCTTTACAATAAATAATAATAATAATAATAATATCTCCACAATATAGGCATCAAAGAGATTGCACATACCCCATGATCCATTCACCGGGTACATTTGCGTGAGTCTGGTTGTCGCACGCAGCAGCATAAGTGTAACAAGTTCACTCACGAACTTCATGCCGCTAACAGTACTGATTTTCTCTGCAGCATAAGTGGAAAAAAAACAAGCTTTAGATTTATGCAGTTGAGTATCTAAAGCGTGATTTCATAAGAGCAAATTGAGCAACCGTTAACAGTACTGATTTTCTCTGCAGAGAATATGTGAAGAAAGAAAGTGAAAGCAAATTGCGGAGAAATTGAGATGCAGATCTTCTTTAGCATCAATAACAAATATATATCTATATATATATATATATATATATATATATATATATATATATATATATATATATAACCGTATCATAACTGAATAACAGAATGAAAACTGAAAAACACAATTCAGTAACAGAACGAACAGAAGAGAAACTCATTGATGAATGTTAAACTAAACAGCACACGTATAATTATCAGATGCCGCTAACAAAGATGGAGTTTGATGCACTACTCAATAATAGGATTCCAAGCACTCGCATATATATATATATATATATATATATATATATATATATATATATATATATATATATATATATATATATATATATAAAGCCCTAAGCTCTATTTTGTTTTAAGGCAAGAGGAACACAAAATACACAAAAAAATCAGAAGCTATGCCGCTAACACGATTGCAATTATGCCTAATAATAAATATGAATGCTTCAATGAGCGTGTATGCATGCGAAGCAATCACGAATAATGTGAGTGGAGTAAAATAGAATCAACAACAGTTTAGCCACAAACGAGATCATTTTTGGTGAAAAGTATTTCGGAAATAAGGGAAAAAGGTTAACGAAGTCTCAGGAACAGATGAAAAGCTTATAAGAGTGTACTTAGATGATCATTGATCAAAATAGTGAACCGAAGACTTACAAAGAGGAAGAATCTCAATGGATAGGAAAAGGTAACTGTAGGAAACACTATCAGAGGTCAGAGCTGAGAAGAACGAATGAGATGGAGTCCGCAGTGAAAACGTCTGAGACTGAAGAGGAGGCGGCAATGGAAAGTTAGATAATTCCCGAAGTTTCCGGACAGTCAGGGTAAAAGCCTAGTGTAAGTAAAACAGATGGCGTGAATCGGGTACTATTTTGTCAACAAGTCGATACCTAGGTAGGGTTCTTTTTGGACATTGCACCTCCTTATATCTCCTATTCCCCTCCCCCAAACTATCAATACTTCAATTTTGTTTTCTTACATATAAATTTTAAATTATCTACTATTCTACTATCTGTCTATCCTATTAACCTACTACCAAAATACAAATTTTACAATTTTTCCAACTAAACAATTTTAGGATATTTATGTAATTTCACTTTTTCACTTTTTCAAATTTTTTCACTCTCTCACATACTTTTTCAAACTTTTTCACTTTCTCTCTCCCACATTATTTTTAAACTTTTTCATTTTTTCATTCTCTCCTCCTCTTTCTTCCTCTATCTCTATCTCATTTTTCTATTTTTCACATTATATCTACTTTAATTTCATCTATATGTCTCCTTCATTGTTTTAATATTCTATTTTTCTCTGTCAATAAGTTTTATTTAGTCTCTACGGGAAATATTACAATTTGGAAATTTTGAAATTTTAATACAATTTTATTTTCTAATCTCTACGAAAAATATCACATATTGCTGGTAAATGTTCACGGGGTAATGTTCGGACTAACTCAATTACAATTTAAAACATTTTGTCTATCTACTTTAAATTAGTCTTGATTTTCACAGGGTAATGTTCGGACTAATTAAATTATGTCTAAGTCTATTAATAAAAATAACACGACAACACTTGTAACATCCCTAGTTCGGTTAATTTCACATAACGAAATTAACTAGCGATTTATTGTCAATTAAATGATAAGTCGAGTCATGGCTAAGTTGTGTCGGGAAAGCATTGTTAAATTGCTCAATTATATGAATTATTGTGTGTTTGTTTGATTAGAAATGAGTTTAAGTGATATTAGAGGAGAGTTAAGTGGAGGGGTATTTTGCTCATTTACATTTCATTAAACCTTCAGCTAGAATTAAATACCAAACACACTCCTCACTTCCATAAAACAACAACCATAATTTAAGAAAGAAATTATTGGGTTAGTGGTTGATTAGAAGTAATCGAGGTGATGAAATGAGTTAAGGGCATTTTGGTCCTTTCCAACCAAAATAAAACTTCAGCTCATTAAAACTGAAACACAACACATATCCTCCTGGACTTCAACAAAAATCAGAAAACTAGAAGGGAGAGAGAGGGAGAAACACGAGAGTGAGGGAAGGAGAATGCTTCATGGGTTCTTCATGCATGTGAGCCTTTTAACCATCAATCTTCACCATTTTTCTTCCTCTACACAATGATACCAGAATCATCAGTCACTTCTCCTTCTTCATCAATTCACCATAGCTGGAAGTTCAAGCTCCAAAGTGAGAAAATGGAGTTTTGAGAGTTGTTGGGAGCTTGCATGTCAAACTTAGTACTAGCCTTGAGAAAAATAGAGCCTACATGGTGCTTTGGAGTAGAGTGGTAGGGATTTCAGTAGCTGAGCTTGTTGGGGTAAGTTTTGAAGCGGTCTAGGAAGGGTTACAGCAGCTGGTTGTTGTGTTGGAGCTAGCTTAGAAGCGATTTCGAGTTATTGGAGCGTAGAGTACGAGTTTGGGATCGTTCGAGAGGTTTTGTTCGTACGTGAGCTTCACCAATTTCTATGGTTTGCGATTTTCATCGCAAGAGGTGAGTTCTATACTGGCTTAGGGATTTTGTTTTCGTTTTGAAGTCTGAATGTTATTGAAAATATATTTCGAGGTTTCGTTTCATTGAATTCCGTCAAAAACCGTTGTTTACGAAAATTGGTATTTTGGTGTGAGTGCTTGAATGAATGTTATGTGATTGTTGGACTGATTATGATGATTTTTTGGACTGACTTAATGTGTGGTTGTGTTCCGGAATTGATCGGAACGGATATTGGAACGATCAGAATGGCCAAGTTTACATGAAAAATCACAGTTTTGGCATACTGATGGGTACGCACGGACCGTGCGCCCCTTCATCTGTCTGTACCTGCGCACAAATTTTTTTAAATGCGCACGGGTCGTGCGCCTTAACGCACGGATCGTGCATGAGCCTCTGTTACCCTTCTTTAAAACACGTCCTAGCCTATTCCAATCAGTTCCAATTCCATTCTAATCCCTTCCCCAACCCTATGTATTGATAAATAAACCGTAATTCGTGGAAAATACGTAGGTATGAATGATGTGATGTAAATTTCTCTTAGTTATAAGTTTATATGAAATGGATTGGTTAAATCAAAGTAAATAAGTGTTGTTTTTCTTTATAGATTGGTTAAAACATTGCTTGTTTATGTTCAAGTGATAAATGGACTATATGTCTGATGAGGTTAATGTTTTGTCATGATAAGCGGACTATGTGTCCCCTGAGGTTGAGGTCAAAGAAAGTAAAGATAATAATGCTTTGATGTTGATTGTGATTGAGATACTTATGTTTGGATTGAATTGTGAGAATTCCCTGAGTTATGTTATTGAAGTTGACTGTGATTAAGTTATGTTAATGATAAATTTTAGTAATCACGAGTGAGGTAATGAAATGATAAATGTTTAAACAGACTAAATGTCCTTTGAGGTTATGTTAATGTTTAAACGGACTAAATGTCTATTGATGTTGAAATTGAGGTTATATATGTATAAATTATATATATTGAGGATGGGTGACGACCCTATTGAGGATGGGTGACGACCCTATTGAGGTTAGCGTACTAGGGGAGGGGATGTCATGAGCCCTATGAACCTAGGCCCCTTGAGGTTTGCCCGCAGTTTATGGTAAGCGGATTAGGTTCACCGAGAATATAGACAATCATTCACGGTGATATGCTAAGCAAAAAGAGGATTGTACGTAGTTATCTTATTGGACTACAGACAGTAGAAACATAGTTATATGCTATGTTATAAGAGGTTTGCACGTAGTTAACCGAAATTCGGGCTACGATTAAAATGATGCATAATGAACCGCGAGAGTAGTAAAGGGTCTCGATAGAACTCATTGAGATAATGTTTATCCCACCCTTCATGTTTTGGGGTTTTTACAGAGAAACAGGGAAAAGCTAAGGCGATGAGGCACGACTTGTGAGTATAGATTGCGCCTAAGAGGGGGGGTGAATTAGGTACTTAGAGATTTTTTCGGTTTTAAAATTGGTTTGATAAAATCTTGTTTTATGGTGAGTGTATGGAAAAGGTAAAGTGCTGGAAAGTAAAAGGACACAAGAGAATTATACTAGTTCCCCTCCACAATCCGGAGAGTACGTCTAGTCCCCTCGCCAACTAGCAAGAGATTTCACTATAGTTAGAATGATTGTACAGCCTATTCACACCAATTGTGATGCTTACTATCTAACCTATAGGGAGATCAAAGGCTCTTAAAAACCTTTAAGATCTAAACACCAACTGCAAGAAGAACAATCCTCTTCAATGCACACACTTGCTCCAACAATCCTGGAATGCAAGGTCAAGTTTATACAAATCTGAATTTTTGTAGAAAGTGTTTGAAATAATATGTGTCAATACAAGATTGATCTTTTCTCTTGTGACAACCAAGTCTCACAATGATATACAAGTGTTCTTTATGTATGATATGAAACTTATGACTTTGAATGAAAGTTTTGGAACAAAAGTTTCACTATAAAAATCTGGTCTGAACACTTGCCATTTTTGAAAGTTTTCAATATAATGTATGTATGTGAAAATTGTAGCAAGAGAGATTGGTTGTTTTTGGTTGTTTGAGAATTGAAATACTGAAGTTTATATAGGCCTTAAAACACCTTTTCAAAAGAGTACCATTTGCCAAAAGTTGCCATTGTCAAAGTGCCAAAAGTTCCAATTTTTTTGAAAGCAACACGGCATGCATGCATGCATGTATAACGTTCATATTTTTTTGAATGATTTCAATAACGTTTAAACCAAGTCTTCAACGGTACCAATTATAACGTTGGTAATCAAAAGGAAACTCAAGGCATAACGTTTGAAATCAAAAGAAAAAACTAATTGGATGTAACACGTTGCCATGCATATATGAGTGTATAACGTTCCAATTCAACGTTTCAATTATAACGTGGCAAATAAATGGAAGCATTTTGGAAGCATTTTGCTTCCTTTCAATTATAAAGTGCCAAGTTTAACGTTTATCAAGTATAAATCTTTAACGTTATATACGTTCATATATTTGTTTTTGAAAACTCAAATATATATAATAATATTTTATTTTATTATTATATATATATATTTTTAAAACTCATGGCATGCATGTATGATAGCTTGAACACTTGTAATCAAAAGTAAGATGTGAATGTCATATACCTTTGATCAATTATAGACAATTCTTGCACTTTGATAACTTTGAGCAAATTGAAACTTTTAACATATTTGATCCATTTCCTCTTGCACAAATAATCTCTTGATTGTTGTTGTCTTCATCAAAACCACTGAGAAGCTATGTCTTCACATTCTCCCCCTTTTTGATGATGACAACCCGATATGTGAAAATTAGTTGTACTTTTGTTTCTCTACACAAGACTGCTCCCCCTGGATTAAAGCTCCCCCTTAATCCATAATTAGAGAGTTTTGAAATCTGCAAAATTTGTTAGAGAAACCAAAACAGAGCCATATTTTTCTCCCCCTTTGTCATTAACAAAAAGGATGGGAAAAACTTGACTTTATTATAATATATAATGAATGAGAATAGACGAATTACACATCTCCTTCATCTAAAATCCCAAGTTCTCGCCGAATTTTGTAAAACGGTTCTCTTGCGAGAGGCTTTGTGAAGATATCTGCTAATTGATTATGCGTATCCACACATGTAACTTCGACATCTCCACCATGGTCGCTTCTTATGGAGGCAATTGTTAGAGATTTCTCATTTTGGATTTGTTTTGCATATTTCTTGAATGCCTTGAATGCATCACTTTTCTGCACTAAAAAGAATGTCCAAGTATATCTAGAAAAATCGTCAACAATAACTAAAGCATACACATTACCTCCGAAGCTTCTTGTTCTTGATGGACCAAATAAGTCCATATGCAACAATTGTAGTGGCCTTGTAGTGGACACCACATTTTTAGATTTGAAAGTTGATTTAGTTTGTTTCCCCTTTTGACAAGCATCACAAAGTCTATCTTTGACAAATTTCATCTTAGGCAATCCAATGACAAGATCATGCTTCACTAATTTGTTCAAATGCTCCATATGAATATGTGCTATTCTTTTGTGCCAAGTCCATGAATCATTGTTGTTCGCCATGAGACATTTAACCTTCAAAGATAAGTCATCAAGGGATATCATAAAAATATTATTGATTCTTTTACCTTTAAGTTTAACCTCATTTGTGGCTTCATCTTCTATCAAACATTCATCTTTGGTGAAGTTGATTTTGAAGCATTTGTCGCAAAGTTGGCTAATACTAAGAAGATTGTGCTTTAGTCCTTCAACATAAAGAACATCTTCAATGGATGTGAAAGGTGGTGCACCAACTTTGCCTATGCCAAGAATCTTTCCTTTGTTGTTATCTCCATAAGTAACATAACCCTTGGCCTTAAGCTTTAGATTTGAAAAATTTGTTGATGTCTCCCGTCATATGCTTGGAACAACCACTATCGAGATACCATAGATTTGATGTGGTCTTCAAGCATACCTACAAAACAAATTAAGTTTTGTTTGGTACCCAAGTTGCTTTGGGTCCTTCATAGTTAGTACCTTTCTTTACCCACACATAATGCCCACTAGCCACACTAAAGTTTCTAACATGGCAAGCATTAGGTGTATGGCCAACAATACCACAATAAGAACAAGTAGGCACAAAGTTACTTCTATATCTAGGAGGATAATATTTCTTCTTAGTAAATCTTTTCCTCTTAGGATATTGATGAACTACTTTAGGCTTGTTTACTTTTACATTGGAAGATTGGTCACTATCCTTAACAAAGATAGTAGTGCTAGAACTTGGTTTTGAAAACTTTGAATAACCAAGCCCACTTTTATCGTTTGAATATCTAATTTGTTGGCTAAGGACACCTTCCAATCCAATTTGCCCTTTTTCATATCTTTCAATAATTCTTTTCAATTGGACAATTTGGAGAGTAAGAGATTCACAAGTATTGCATACAAAATTCTCCTTTTGTTTACTATTCATCTCTTCATTATTGAAATCCTTTTCCATTGTCTCAACTTTTTCTTTTAAAGATGAGATTTGTTTGTTTTGAGATGATATAGTTTTACATAGAATTTTGCATTCATTTAAGAGTTCATTTATAACACCTTGTACATCATTATCAAAAAGAGAGAAATCAGAACTTACATTGCCATCTTCATCATCGGAATGGTGTGAAGCCATCAATGCTAGATTTGCACTTTCGTCACTATCCGAATCGGATGAAGAACTTATCTCATTATCATCCCATGCAACATAGGCCTTCTTATTCCTAAATTTCTTTTTGTCTTTGAGACCACCTTTCTTGAGGAGTTTCGGACAATCCGGCTTTATGTGACCTTGCTTGCCGCATTCATAACACGTGACATCTTGTGTTGAAGTGGATGCTTCTTTATCCTTGCTTTTTGAGAATTTCTTCCTTTTCACAAAGTTAGAATTGCCAAAATTATTTTTATGGCCAAAGAATTTCCCTAACCTTTTAACAAGTAGCATGACATTTTCGTCTTCTCCCGAATCGTCATCTTTCTCAACTTCTTTAGAATCAACTTTCAAGGCAATGCCCTTGGCCTTCTTGTCTTGACTCTCATGTTTTTGTAAGATTCCTAGTTCCGTCTCATATTCTTGAAGTTTTCCAAATAATGTTGCAAGAGACATGTTGGATAGCTTTTCTTTTCGGATATCGCGGTTACTTTTGGTTGCCATTCCCTGGTCAAAGATCTAAGAATTTTAAGATTAAGTTCATCATTAGTAAGAGTTTTACCTAATGCCTTCAAGTGGTTGGTCAAGTACACGAATCTCTTTTGCAAATTAAGGATGGATTCTCCGGGCTGCATTCTGAAAAGTTCATATTCTTGACTCAAGGTATTCAATCTAGATCTCTTAACTTCGGCGGTACCTTCATGTGTTTCTACCAATGTATCCCATATTTCTTTTGACGTTGTGCATGTTGAAATGCGGAAGAATTCATCCATGCTAAGTGCACCTTGAAGTAGATTGATTGCCTTTTTGTCATAGAGCACCCTTTTCTTATCATCATCATTCCATGAACCTTTAGGCTTTATAGTACCAACACCATTGACTACACTTGTAGGAACAAAAGGACCATTTTGGACAGCATCCCATATTTCTTTTCCTTGTGCTTCTAAATGAGCCTTCATGCGAATTTTCCAAAAATCGAAATATTCACCACAAAACAATGGAGGCTTGTTATTGCTACCGCCATCTTTAAATACCGGATTTGCGGAAGCCATTATGGATCTCTAGGAGCAGGTTACCTATAACCTGCTCTGATACCAAATGTGAGTATAGATTACGCCTAAGAGGGGGGGTGAATTAGGTACTTAGAGATTTTTTCGGTTTTAAAATTGGTTTGATAAAATCTTGTTTTAGGGTGAGTGTATGGAAAAGGTAAAGTGCTGGAAAGTAAAAGGACACAAGAGAATTATACTAGTTCCCCTCCACAATCCGGAGAGTACGTCTAGTCCCCTCGCCAACTAGCAAGAGATTTCACTATAGTTAGAATGATTGTACAGCCTATTCACACCAATTGTGCTGCTTACTATCTAAGCTATAGGGAGATCAAAGGCTCTTAAAAACCTTTAAGATCTAAACACCAAGTGCAAGAAGAACAATCCTCTTCAATGCACACACTTGCTCCAACAATCCTGGACAAATGTGAGTATAGATTGCGCCTAAGAGGGGGGGTGAATTAGGTACTTAGAGATTTTTTCGGTTTTAAAGTTGGTTTGATAAAATCTTGTTTTATGCTGAGTGTATGGAAAAAGTAAAGTGCTGGAAAGAAAAAGGACACAAGAGAATTATACTAGTTCCCCTCCACAATCCGGAGAGTACGTCTAGTCCCCTTGCCAACTTTGCGAGAGATTTCACTATAGTTAGAATGATTGTACAGCCTATTCACACCAATTGTGATGCTTACTATCTAACCTATAGGGAGATCAAAGGCTCTTAAAAACCTTTAAGATCTAAACACCAAGTGCAAGAAGAACAATCCTCTTCAATGCACACACTTGCTCCAACAATCCTGGAATGCAAGGTCAAGTTTATACAAATCTGAATTTTTGTAGAAAGTGTTTGAAATAATATGTGTCAATACAAGATTGATCTTTTCTCTTGTGACAACCAAGTCTCACAATGATATACAAGTGTTCTTTATGTATGATATGAAACTTATGACTTTGAATGAAAGTTTTGGAACAAAAGTTTCACTATAAAAATCTGGTCTGAGCACTTGCCATTTTTGAAAGTTTTCAATATAATGTATGTATGTGAAAATTGTAGCAAGAGAGATTGGTTGTTTTGGTTGTTTGAGAATTGAAATACTGAAGTTTATATAGGCCTTAAAACACCTTTTCAAAAGAGTACCATTTGCCAAAAGTTGCCATTGTCAAAGTGCCAAAGGTTCCAATTTTTTTGAAAGCAACACGGCATGCATGCATGCATGTATAACGTTCATATTTTTTTGAATGATTTCAATAACGTTTAAACCAAGTCTTCAACGGTACCAATTATAACGTTGGTAATCAAAAGGAAACTCAAGGCATAACGTTTGAAATCAAAAGAAAAAACTAATTGGCTGTAACACGTTGCCATGCATATATGAGTGTATAACGTTCCAATTCAACGTTTCAATTATAACGTGGCAAATAAATGGAAGCATTTTGGAAGCATTTTGCTTCCTTTCAATTATAAAGTGCCAAGTTTAACGTTTATCAAGTATAAATCTTTAACGTTATATACGTTCATATATTTGTTTTTGAAAACTCAAATATATATAATAATATTTTATTTTATTATTATATATATATATTTTTAAAACTCATGGCATGCATGTATGATAGCTTGAACACTTGTAATCAAAAGTAAGATGTGAATGTCATATACCTTTGATCAATTATAGACAATTCTTGCACTTTGATAACTTTGAGCAAATTGAAACTTTTAACATCTTTGATCCATTTCCTCTTGCACAAATAATCTCTTGATTGTTGTTGTCTTCATCAAAACCACTGAGAAGCTATGTCTTCACACGACTAGTCGGTGTGACCTAAAGGAGATGTTGAAGCTTTAGTCTAGTGTTTATGTTAATTCCCTTGTTTCCTTTGTAATTTCGATGTATGACTTGTAATGATATTAGAAGTTATAAATCGTTTCCGCTATTTCTGTATTGGATATTGAACATTAGGATGAGGGAAGGTTTATTAATATGTGGTTTTTATGTTCAGCCGTACTTCTATTTGAAGTTAATAACTATGAGGGATCGCTTGATGAATTTTTATCAAGTTTTAATTTTGTTCAATATCTGAAGACAAAAATTTATCTCTGATGTATGCCTTAAAGTGCATTCTAGTATTTCTTCTACGGTTGAAATATTAGGGTGTTACATTTTGGTATTAGAGCAGTTCGACCTTGTCGGACTTAGTGACCTTACGGTCAAGAGGTAATTAGATCGAGCCGATTAGGGACTTAGACAATTAAATGTCAGAACCTTTCAGTATATTATGTGAAGTATTGAGTCAGGATCCGCTCAACGTTTCATGTGAGTTACTGAGAATGATGACTATTGGGAATGCATTGAGCATGTGCTTGAGCCCCAGGGTGCATGGTTCGATTCCCACGGAAGGCAAAAACTCCACAGCGCCTTTTTTGTAACAGCCTGGGCCATTTTCTTTCTAGTAGGCTACCCCAGAACTGTACAACATGACATTCTCTACCCCCGTAGAGTTTTTGTCTTCAGTGAGAATCGAATATTGTACCCTGGGGCTCATGATGTACAGTTCTGGGGTAGCCTACTAAAAAGAAAATGGCTCAGGCTGTTACAATACCCGTGCGTATGCACGGGTATACTGCTGGTATGTTTAAAAAGTAGATAAAGAATTTTCTAATAGAAGTCTTTATACAGAGGACTTTTAAGTTTTAACACATTAATAAAAAATAATTATATTGTGTTAAATTCTCAAAGACATTTGATTGTCTTGTTGATACTACTACATTGTAACAAAATATAAGCAAGATCCACTTAAGGGTCGATCTCTCCTACCACAGAATCAGCTTGGTGTGGGGAAGAGGATTCAAGAAGCTTGAGGTTGAAGTTGATTCAATGAAAGCTTTGGAGCTGCTGGACAACGGTGGGAGTGATGTTGATGCGATTCGCATTCTGGTTCGGAGCATCTTGGATATTGGGAAAGGAAGAATTAAACTCAAGTGGAAGTCAATTGGTAGAGATGTTAATCCTGCTGTTGATAGATTGGCTAGTTACAGTTATGAGATAAGGGATGAATGTGTAATTTTTGATATTGTACCGGACTTTTTAGTCCAAACACTTGTTGTGGATTCTGTTGGGCTAGTTGGCCCATCTATGAATTAGTTTTCGGTTTGGGCCTTCGGGCCTATTGTTCACCAAAAAAAATCTCTCCTACCAGGTATTTTTTTATATGCGCCGGCTAGAGATCAAACTCTTATAAAATAGTTAAATAGCTCAAATATCTACCACTTGTGATATATATCATGTTGGTAAAAATCTATAACTTTGGTAAAAATCTATAACTTTTTATGCTTAGTATTAAATATTCAACATTAATGAATGACATTTTTGGTATACTGTCAATAAAAGGGTTTAAGAAAGTAATTTTTTTGCTTATATTTAAGGTCAAAAATTTGCTTACAGTGTTATAGAGGGAGTACAATACTTATAAAATAAGATTAATTATCTTGTTGTTGCGCTTTTGAAAGAAGAAGTTTTAAATTGAATTTACAAATATACCGTGCCACGTGATAGATTAAATATTCATGTCTTGATTCTTTTCAAAAATGGTATTTAAATTTAAAACATTCGATATAAACGAACTATTAATGATTTTACTATAATAAAAAATGTAAAAAGAACCTCCTTAACCAATGGTCGGGGGTTCGATCCCCGCCTTGGTACGGAGCAGCGTTAAAACTCTGGGTCAGCTGTCCTGCCCCTCGAGACACCTACAATGAGCGATGGATTAGTCATCGCTGTCCGTGTGGTGGATACCCAAGTTTACCAAAAAAAAATATGTAAAAAGGATCATATTTATAAGGTGAAGAGAGCCTCATTTTCTTTGTTTTTCAAATACATCCAAAATCTAAAGACCAACCCTACATCCTTCTCCTTATTCCAAAATCGTAAACCTTTCCTCCCAAAACCTCAACTTGTAATATACTTACACCATCCTTCCTACCACCATGTTTCTCACTCCCCCTCAGCTACAAACGTGTCCCTCACTCTCCATTCTACTTTGTTTTTATCGAAAAAAATGGTCTTGATCTAATGTGCCTACATCTTTGCCTAACAATTTAGTCGCTACGTACAAGTTGCAAATCAATCATTGCAAGATAAAGGGTGGATAATGAACGCAATCTTCTAATGCATTACATGTAATTATATAATATTAGATAAGATGCATTTGATAGTTCATAATTTTGGTGACAAACTATTTTTGAAGAGAGGAAGCCGAGAAAGAAAATTATAGATATAAGAGAAACGGACACAAAATATACAAACACATGCATTTCCCGCTCTAAAAACAGTCAATTCCTCCTCGTAGACAATTGTACAGTTGGATACAAGTTCTACGTCACACAATATATGTATGACACTTAAAAAAACAGACGGACATTTGTTAATGATGTTGAAATAGTTTGCATATCGAACTTATTTGCTTATATTTTATACAAATAATACAATTTATTGATAATTTAAATATTAGATAGAATATAGAGTACCCGAAATGAAATTTAGCATTTTGAATATTTTAAAATATAAAATTTGTGGAGTCTTCCACTCTACTTTTCCTCCAAAATTCCACCCTCTCCTCCCCTACTTTTTTTTTATTATATATTTTTATGTTTTTGGAATACATTAAAATTTAGAAAAAAAATTATATCAAAAAATACACGAAGTTTGTTCCTCAGTAATTGGATAGATGAAAATGAAAATGAATTTCGTGATAAATTGTGTAAGTGTGATGCTATCCAGTTTGTTTTTTGGGACTTTAGAATTCAGAAAAAAATAGATGTGCAAATACATAAAGTCTGTTCCTCAATCTAAAAATTAATTTCGTGGCAAAATACGTAAAGTGCGATACTAAGCAGTGTGTTCTGGGTACTTTCATTTTTTTTCTATTCATGTTTTAAGAAGCGTGTTTTCGGGGTAGTTTAGAATTCAAAAAAAATTGAACTGTTCAAATACGCCAAGTTTTTCATCAATAATTGGTTAGTTGAAAGAAAATAGTAATTTTGTAATAAAATATGTAAAGTACAATACTCAGCAGTGTATTTTGCTGTACCACTAGTGGAAAAAATGCATTTTATAACTGTCATTTATATCGGTTAAAAAGACCTGATGTTAAAAGTGACGCGGTGGCAGTTTTGTAATTAAAATTACACTTTTTATATCGGTTGCCACAGGAACCGATATAGAAAGTGTAAAAACCATCTTTAATATCGGTTCAATTGCATAACTGTTATAGAAACGAAACAAAATTAGGCTTTCATATCGGGTCACAAAACTACCCGTTATTGAAACAAACAAAAATTAGGCTTTTGCACCCTTCACTCCCTCTCACTCTCATTCGCCCCCTCTCACTCTCATTCACCGTTTCGTACTCTCCCTCATCTCTTCCACCACCGTTCGCACCTCCCATCTCTTCCACCACCGTTCGCACTCCCTCATCTCTTCCACCACCGTTCGCACCTTCGTTATTGCGCGTCTCCGTTGCTGCGTTGCTGCGCGTCTCCGTTACTGCGTTGACGAATTCGCGCGGAGAACCACCGTCGCCACAGCACCACCGCTGCAACAAGGTGTGTAAATAGTCCTGGAATTCAATGATTGCTGGTTATGCTCAAAATGGCGAGTCACTGATGGCAATCGAGCTGTTCAAGGAAATGATCTCTAGTAAAGATTCAAAACCAGATGAGGTGACTTTGGTGAGTGTCTTTTCTGCTTGTGGACACCTTGGAGAGCTAGGTCTAGGTAACCTTTCCTTCTTCCCTTCCCTTCCTCTCTACTAGATGCGTAGCTTCAATTTGAAAGTTACTTGACTATGTTATCTTTTGTCACTCTTTATTCTAATTATTTAAAACTGATTTCAATAATTTCTTGCAGCTATTATTTTCTAATTTGCAGATGCTTTTCTTATTTCTGATTAATATGATTGTCATTGTGGGGTGATATCAATGGCTGAATTGGGTACTTTCACAACATGCTGCAGCATTGAATTGGGGATTGGAGAGTAGATACCAATGGCTGAATGGTAAAAACAAGTTTTGTATATTTTTTCCTTCACATATGCACCCATTCGTAGACTTAAATCCAAAAAAAATCAGAATATGCATGGTAGAGTCAAATGACTTAATTTAACTGTTAGATGAATTTAGTAATCAGATGGGTACATAGCTGTAGTCATAGCTACATAACCTGTTCATTATTTTGGTCTCTATGGCTATTGGGCTGAGGTTCCAACTTGTGGACTACTTGTTGTGTTTGCTATCCCAGAGTAACTTCTCTTCACATATTCTGTTTTCAGAGGATCTCACTTTAAACTTTTTTGCCGTCAGAGGCTGTTGCCCTGCTGGTGTGATGTGCATGTTCCTGGCTTTCATAGAGAATTTTTAAAGGGTTCAATTCAATCAATTGAATGTAAGAAAAGAAAGCTGTACATTTTTTCAAGAGCATCAAACACTCTTAGTTCACCTGATGTTAGATTGGTGATGCCATGTTGGTAGCTGGAGGATTTTTTTTTCTACTGTGTCGTGTGTGAAGCTTAAAGCTGCACAATCAAGGGTCCTAAAGCCTTCAAAACTGATGTACGCATGTTAGCTACACTTAGCTCAATACTTAGTGTGCAGCTACGGAAATGATATTGAATTTTTGGTGCCTATTATCTTTTGCATCTTTGGTGTCAGCTAAGCTCTAGTCAAGAAGGCTTTGGCTCATGAGTTTTGATCCCAAGTTAGTGATAATGGATGTGCACCGTAACAAGGTGGAGGCAAAAGGAGGGGCTGATCAACAAAGTTAGAGAGTTTGTATGATGTCTTCCTTTTCTATTAGTGCAATGGAAAGATATCATAAGTTGATGGGGACTAGAAAGAAGGCACCTATATGGATTTCCCCCGATGTAAGTAGTTTAACTCTTGAGATTTAATTACAATATTTATAACGTATTTTATTACTATATAATATTTAATTCTACCCATTAAAAAATGGGCTGCTGGCATAAAACAAAGCTACTGAATTGCTTTGTATTTTCAGTTAAAAACATGTATGCTACTGAATGTATTGATGATGTGTGCTGTATGCTACTGAATTGCTTTGTATTACTATCTAAAGTCCTTGAACCTCACTTTTTTTTTAAAAAAAAGAGACTTTTCATATCGGTTCCCATAGAAAACCGATGTTAAAAATTCATTTTTTTTTAAAAACAGAGACTTTTCATATCGGTTTTCTATGGGAACCGATATGAAAAGTCTTTTTTTTTTAAAAAAAAGAGACTTTTCATATCGGTTCTAGGGACAATCGATATAAATGTCAACTTTTCATATCGGTTTTCTATGGGAACCGATATGAAAAGTCTCTTTTTTTTTAAAAAAAGAGACTTTTCATATCGGTTCTAGGGACAACCGATATAAAAACAACTTTTCATAACGGTTCACGAACCGATATGGAATGTCCCTATTTTTTATATCTCATTTTTCGGCATCGGTTCGGGAACCGATATGAAATATCAATTTTAACCGATATAAAAAGCCTTTTTTCCATTAGTGTACTTTAGCGGTCGAAATTTTTTTAACTATTCAAATACGCAAAGTTTGTTTCTCGGTAATGAGTTGATGAAAAAAATAATTTCATGACAAAATATGTAAAGTGCGATGCTAAGTAGTGTGCTTTTTGATGCTTTAGTGTTCGCAAAATAATTCAACTATTCAAATATGCAAAGTTTGTGCCTCAATAAACCGGTGTGGTGAAAACAATAATAATTTTGTGACAAAATACGTAAAATGTGAAAACAATAATAATTTTGTTGAAAAAAAAAATTAATGACACACACCTATACAACTCACCCTTTTAGTGATTCCACCACTTTAAAAATATAATTTATTTTTATACTAGAGTAAAGGCCCATATTGGTCCTTGACAAATTTTTCGTGGGACGAATTCGTCCCTCACAATTTTTTCGGGACACATTGGTCCCTGACAATTCCAAAACGGGACACGTTAGTCCCTCCATCCATTTTGACGTTACCAACACAGTAAACGTGTCCTACGTGGCACGTTAAGTGGCACGTTAAGTGCCACGTGTCACGTTAAGTGCCACGTGTCACGTTAGATTTAAAAAAGGGACGAATCGGTCCCTGACAATTTAAAAAAGAGACGAATCAGTCATCTGTTACTATTCATCGTCTTCTACCTCCAAACCTCCAAATCCCCAATCAACGAAGGTTCCACCCCTCCCCCCTCACCGATCCTCCTCTCTCACAGCTCTCTCTCACTCACAACCCCCCTCTCTGGTTCGCTCTCCCCTCTCCCCTCCCTCTCTGGTTCGTTCTCCCCTCACCGATCCTCCTCCCTCTCTCTCTTCGCATCTCGTCGTTCCCTCTCTCGCTGTTCTCTCTCTCTCTCGTCGCTCTCCCTCCTCTCTTCTTCTCCTCCTCTCTTCTATCCCTTTCGTTCCTACGGTGAGGGTTTGGTAAGTGATGGCTTACGGTGGTGAGAGGGGAGAGCGAGATCTACGAGAGGCGGTGGTGAGAGGGGCGAGTGCGATCTGCAAGAGTGAGAAGGAGATGGAGAGGAGGAGAGAGAGAGAGAGAGAGATGAGTTCCAGATTTAACGTGAGTGAGGAGAGAGAGATGAGTTCCAGATCTGGGGGGAGGGGTTCACGGTGGGGGAGGGGTGAACAGTGGAACGGAGGGGGAGGGGTGATTTGTCCCCTTTTCAAAAAAGTCAGGGACTGATTTGTCCCATTTTCAAATTTGTAAAGTGAGGGACTTATTTGTCCCAAAATAAACGTGGCAATTAACGTGACACGTGGCACTTAACGTGCCACGTAGGACACGTTTACTGTGCTGGTAACGTCAAAATGGATGGAGGGACTAACGTGTCCCGTTTTGGAATTGTCAGGGATCAATGTGTCTCAAAAAAATTGTGAGGGACGAATTCGTCCCACAAAAAATTTGTCAATGACCAATTTGGGCCTTTACTCTTTATACTACTTCTCTTTATTTTATACTACTTCTCTTTATCTTTTTGGACCCAAAATATTTATTGAGTCGATTAGTTCGGTCACTATTAAGTCACACATATATTTAATTTTTTTTAGCATTTACAATTTATAGCTAAGAATAACTCTTTTTTTCTTGGTATCTAAGGATCGCCAATTTCAAATTTATAATCAATCTTCTTATTTAATTTATAGCTATAATTTAATTTTTATTCACAAATATTAGACTATATATTTTATAAACCAATACTCTTACTAGGTTGTATAGATTATATCTAGAGGCATTGTATTTTAGTTTTTAAGTTCGCAATTGATATTTTTATTACACATTTTTTTAGTTCATATTTACTTCAATTTAAACAAAGTTTTTTCATGATGCAATTTAAAAAACAAATATTACCCAATAACAATTTCATAGAGTTTTTATTCTCAGCGTTAGTCAAGAGCCCGTAAAAAGAAATCAACTAATTTGAAACACATGCATTTCAATGGGGAATCTATTACTTTTAAGAGATATTCCATTACAATACCCTCTACGAAAGTTTAATAAGACCCTCTACGAAAACTTCCAACTGCTGGGTAAATTATCCAGTTTGACAACATTAATAATCTAACATCCAACATGAACAAGAAAGACATCGTACTTAACAAAAACACTAGATTCAAAATCTTCATTGCATAAATAACTGAATATGAAAACAAATGTCAGATTTATCAAAAAACTTCCAGGGGAGAGGGAATACTATAGACTTTAATGACAACCACCAAAACTGGAGAAACTGAAGCAGATATCATTACATTTAAGGAATGTTTGAACTAGTTGGTGCTCCAAAACCACCAGCACCACGACCAAAACCAGGCCTTCCGCCAGGACCCTGCAAATGTGGAGTAAAGCATAAAATGGCAATCAGAAAAAGAAAACATAAACAGTTATCACAGTCGGGACAATGCTCCATAGGATACAGTGGTATCATAGAATCATTCTGTAAATGAGGCGACTTGTCTCTCATAATCTAGATACACTTGCAATTTCAACAGAATGTGTCGAAGCACATAGAACTTTAATCATAAGGAAGCCTAATACATGGAACAATTATTTGGAGAAGAAGCTAGAGGCAACATAGTACATATGAAAGGACAAGAAATGTGGGGTAACAATGAACCGCAATAAAACATGGAAAACTAAACTACATTTTGCAAATTTAAAGCAAAGGAGAAAACGAAATAAACCGATAGCAATTTTGTTCAACTCTTTAAACTTGGTTTTACTAACAAACAAACACTGTACATAGTCATTTGATGGTTTGAACATGCATGACAAATATGCCCATTAGTATCCCACGAGACCTTTAAGTGAATTAACTTCATTTTATCAGAGGTAACAAAATAACCAACAACCAGTTAATGATGACTTCTAAGGCATGGGTGCTTTTGAATTGAAACATGTTTGGAAAAAGTATCTAAGAACATTAAGAAAACTTAAATGAGCTGAAGCTAATCTGGACTTCCATAAGAAGTTAAAATTGCTTAAAAACTATCAATATTCTTTAATATTCTAAAAATAAAAAAAAATGTATTTGCTTATCAGAGTGTAATCAAAAAACAGAGTCAGAGTCAGCTTGATAATGAAAATTAGGCACAGAGCAATAGAAAACAAAAGCGGACCAAACAAATCATGTGATCAAAGATAATATTGAAGCAGATAAATACTATAGCATCAAAAACCACCTACCGATAAAGTAAAGGAAAAGGAAACAATCACAGAATCCAAGTAACTAAATACATTAATTAAACAAAGAGAAAAAAAACATTCAATCTTCATTCACATGAATAAATGGTGCAGTAAGATTACCCCAAAAGAAGGCTTGTAGTCAGCAGGAGCGCCACCCTTGTCACCAAAATCACCACCAGGTCCACGAGGGCCACCGCGGTAACCATCACGATCACCACCAAATCTCCTTTCACCCTCAAAACGAGGTGGGCCTCTGTTAAGACTCAAAGACATCACATTTCAAAAAAGATAAAAAGAACAGCAAAAAATTGGAACCCTAACCAAAACAACAAAGTTAGATTACCTAGGGCGATCACCAGGTGGGCCACCGAATGGTCTTCCAGGGGGTTTAGCTTGCTTCTTCAAAGTAGCCGGCACAATTTCAGAGGGAAGATTGAGGTAAGTCCTTAGGAACTCAATGCCATCGTTGGTAAGAAACCAGTAATAGTGCATCCATGCAAAGGTTTCCCTCACGTACTCCCTTGACTTGAAGCTCTGCATAAGCTTAATCACTTGCAAATTTGGCACATCAATCTCTGGGTGCTTTGCAAGATTGAAGTCCTTCTTCGCAAAGCAAACACCCTCTGAACAAGAAGCACAATTACAGCTTAAATCAATTGAAATTTCAAACATAACACAACGAAATGTAACCCTAAAGCAACGCGATAAGTTGAACGAACCTTGGAAGAGGTATTTGCAGATCTCTTTGCGATTTTTCTCTGAAATGATCTGAACAATTTCAACAACAAAAAAACGAATGAATCAATTCAAACAATACAATGCAAGTAAATTTTAATTTTTGCTGGCAACGGAATTGGGAAGATGGTGTACCATGGTTACAGGGTGAAGGCGGGAGTGAAACCGGAATCTGCGCCAATGACTCGAATCCCCTTTTCAATCTTCGATTCGATATAAACCCTAATTTCACCCCATTTTATAATGGACTTCGTTTTTTGGACAGGTATAATGGACTTCACAATTCTTTTTTCTCTGGGCCTATTGATGGCCCGATTATAGTTTCAAAGCTACCTAGTTTGTTGAACAAAAAAAGGTGTTATCTATTGATGAACAAAAACAAAGAACAAAAAAAAAGCTACCTAGTTTGTTTTTCTTTTTCATTTAAGTTGTTATTTATTATTTATTATTTATTTGTTGATAAAAAGGTGTTATTTGTTTATGAGTTTAATTTATATACACACTAGCAATATACCTGTGCAAATGTACGAGTGTTGTCGGGTTATTTTTATTAATAGACCTAGACATAATTTAATTAGTCTGAACATTACCCCGTGAAAAATGGAATATTAAAAATTGTAATTGAGTTAGTCCGAACATTACCCCGTGACCATTTACCAGCAATAAGTAATATTTCCCGTAGAGATTAGAAAATAAAATTGTATTAAAGTTCCAAAATTTTCAAATTGTAATATTTCCTATAGAGACTAAATAAAACTTACTGATAGAGAAAAATGGAATATTAAAAATGAAGGAGACATGTAGATGAAACTAATGTTTATATACTAAATAGAAAAATGAGATAGAGTTAGAGGAAGAAAGAGGAGGAGAGAGTGAAAAAATGTGTGAGAAAAATTGAAAAAATTTGAAAAAATATATGAGAGAGAGTGATAAGTAATATTTCCTGTAGAGATTAGAAAGCAAATTTGTAAAGTTTCAAATTTTACAAATTGTAATATTTCCATAGAGGCTAAATAAAGCTTATTGACAGAGAAAAAATAGATATTAAAAAAATGAATGAGACATGTAGATAAAATTAAAGTAGATATATTGTGAAAAATAGAAAAATGAGATAGAGTTAGAGGAAAAAAGAGGATGAGAGAATGAAAATATGTGTCAGAAAAAGTGAAAAAGTTTGAAAATATATATGAGAGAGAGTGAAAAAGTGAAAAAGTTTGAAAAAAGTGTGAGAGAGTGAAAACGTATGTGAGAAAGTGAAAAAGTTTGAAAAAGTGAAAAAGTGAAATGACATAAATATCCTAAAATTGTTTAGTTGGGAAAATGGTAAGATTGATATTATGGTAGTAGGTTAATGTTATAGATAGATAGTACATAGATTGATATTAGATAAACAAAAAGTTTCAAATAGTAATTAAGTTAGTCCGAACACTTACTGTGAATATTTACCAACAATATGTAATATTTCTCGTAGAGATTAGAAAACAAAATATCATTAAAGTTTGGCTAAAGTGCTCCCGGGGTCCCTTATCTTTATTTAAAGTAACGAATTAGTCCTTTATGTTTTTTTGTCCCAAATAAATCCTTTATCTTTCAAATTTTTGACACATAAATCCTTTTCCGTTAACAGTGCTGATTTATGTGTCAAAAAAAAGGATTAATGTGTTAAAAATTTGAAACATAAAGGACTGATTTGGGACAGAAAAGGATTTATGTGTCAAAAATTTAAAACATAAAGGACTGATTTGGGACAAAAAAAAGATAAAGGACCAAATCGTTACTTTAAATAAAGATAAGGGACCCCGGGAGCATTTTAGCCTTAAAGTTTCAAATTTTCCAAATTGTAATATTTCCTGTAAAGACTAAATTAAAACTTATTGATAGAGAAAAATGGAATATTACAAATGAAGGAGACATGTGGATGAAATTAAAGTAGTTATATTGCGAAAAATAGAAAAATGAGATAGAGTTAGAAGAAGAAATAGGAGGAGAGAGTGAAAAAATGTGTGAGAAGATTGAAAAAATATAAGAGAGAGAGTGATAAGTAGTATTTCCTATAAAGATTAGAAAACAAAATTGCAGTAAAGTTTTAAATTTTACAAATTGTAATATCTCTCGTAGAGACTAAATAAAACTTATTGACAGAGAAAAATGAAGAAGACATGTAGATGAAATTAAAGCAGATTTATTGTACCCAAGAGCGCATTGGGCATGCAGTAGCGTTAAATCTCTTGAGGGATAGCTTTACCACCCATTGTGGTCCTACCCGACTTGAGAGATTAGTCTCTGCAGTTGCTACCCGGTTCGAGGGATTTTTTTGGTATCAACCGGGTATCCTCTACACGCAACTGTAGAGACTAATCCCTCGAGCCGCGTAGGACCACAATGGGTGGCAAAGCTCTCCCTCAAGAGATTTAACACTGCTGCATGCCCAATGCTGGATTCGAACCTAGGACCTTGGTTAAGCTGAAAGAGACCTCTACCATCTCATCCAAGTGCTCTTGGGTCTTTTTCATTTAAGTTGTTATTTATTATTTATTTGTCGATAAAAATGTGTTATTTATTTATGAGTTTAATTTATATACATATATGGTGTATAGACTTTTACAACTACCACCAATCACAATTTATGGAGTGGTTGGTTACGAATTGACTAATTGGTGGTTACCTAATGACCAATTTTTTTAATGATGTGTCAACCTATAAATGATATATAGTGTAAAACAATATGTATACACCGATTGTGTATATAAATTAAATCATTTATTTATTGTGGAACAAAAGCTTTTATTTATTCTGTTGATCAAATAAGGAGTTGTTAATTACTTATTCTTTGACCATAAAAAAAGTTGTTATTTACTCAATATTTTTGTTATAATAAAAAAAAAAATTATATCTTGATTAAAAAAAATCTTAATTTAATCCTCCTTTGAATTTTTACGAATGCAATTTTGATCAAAAGAATTCTACAAATGCAATGTGAATGTTTTATTTTGATTGAGCTCAATAAATCTGGTGCGTTTGTGCTTGTTTACTGCTTCCCCATGTCTTTTTTTTGGCAAACAAAAGGAAAGAAGCTATGTTAAAATCTTTTGATGTTAAGAAACATTAAGTAGAAAAAAGAGTACTTCTCCTCGATTTTATTAAAAAAAAGAGAAAAAAAAGAAGAAGACAGAAAAGAGGCCAGGAGGGCACAAGACCAATACTTTGACAAGAAAAGAAACTGAACACAAAGCAATAATAAGGAGCCATGCGTTAGACCCCCTAAAACAAGTCATCCTAACGGAGAGGTATAAGACAGGTTAAAAAACTAAAATGCAAAATCAAATCAAAAGGAGACAGAAGCAGAATTTGTCTTTGAACGAGTATTGTAGCCGACGACGAATTTCTTTTTTTTGCCTCAATTTCTTCTTGAGTCTTGGACACAACCGGTTCAAAATAATCATGCTGAGCAACTGTTTCCTGGGTATCAGCAGCCACCAGATCACCAATATCATCTGACATCGCACCCCAAAGCTTTCCTAAAATTCTCATATCAGAAGCCACTACTGGATTAGAAGTAGCAACGGACTCTGAGGCAGTAAGCGAATTTTGGGTCTTGGACAAAGCCGCAAATGCTTGAGAATTAGCGACAACATTATCATCTGAGACATCCCTCCATACCTTCCCTAGAATTTTCATGTCAAGTACAACCAGTGGGTTAGAAGTAGCGTTTGATATTGAGACATTTAGCGAATCAAGCCTTGTCGTGGGAGATTGTATGGAGGATAAATCCACATACTGCAGATTCTGAGTCAAAGATTTATTTGATGAAGAAGGAGCCACCACCACCACCCCTACAGTGTGGGTATTCATAGGAGAGCTTTGAGCAAATGTAGGTTTCTCAGAAGAGATATCAAATTGATAAGCCGACAGAGACAAAGAATCCTTTTGCATAGCGATACATTCAGTATTTTTTGCTACACCAAGAAGAGGGTTTGGGCTCTCTGCCATCGTCGCAGGGGTTAAAACAATGTTATTAATACCTTTGAAACGATTAAGATTATTATCTTCCTCTACTGATATAACCAAACTAGTACCTTGCAGAGCTTGGGAATGCTCAACATTTTCTCCATGACAATTGACTTCCCTTTATCGTTCTTCGGTACATGCTGAAAATTAGGTTTAAGAGGGACAAGATTCCCATTTCGAGGCTTCACCCGATTTCCTTTTGTCTTCTCCGCATCATGGGAATTCTTGCAATTTTGAAGAGAATGTCCAATACGATGACAAAATTTACAAAACAAAGGCACACACTCGTATTCCACTCCGATGCGAAAAGCGAATCCCTCTCTCTCTCAACTAGTACAAGATTCCCCGTGTCTATTTGTATGGATACTTTGGAAGGGAAAGCATTGGCACTTCATGCTCCTACCTATATATTTTCGGGTTCGTGGGTCTCTTCTGGTTTTTGGATCCCTCCGCTCGTGACCAATCTCAATTCTTGGTTCTGATCGTGTTGTTTCTCTCTGCGCGCGATCTGTTGCACCTTCCTGCGCGCGATCTGTTGCTTCGGTTGCTGTACGCGCGATCTGGTGGCTTCTTCCTTGCGGTTGCTGTACGGTGGTTCCTTGCGATCTGTTACGTCGTTCGTGACTGCGTGTTCTTGGTCGCACCTGGGGTTGGTGCGTTTTGCGATTTCGGTGGCTCTGGTGTTCCTTACTACCTGCTCTTGTTTTTCCTTCGAGACTGCTCGCGATTTTGACTTCTGGCTCCGATCTTGGTTCTCCTCGTGTTTTCTTGATTCGCTGCTGGTGTTTCTCCTTGCGTGTTTGATTCGCTGCTCAGATTGTATCTCTACTTGCGAGTTGTGAGTTTTGGGCTTCCTTCAATTTTTTTTGGGATTTTTGCCCCTAAATTTGGGACACATGTGTTGCTGGATTGTAGTTATTCTCTCAATTCCTTTGGAAATCATGATGACTTCGGAGAAAGATAATTTGTGTCCGCTTTATCGGCAAAAATTATGCTGCTTGAGAATTTCAGTTCAAGATGTATGTCAAAGGGAAAGGATCATGGAGTCACCTTGATGGGATTTCCAAGGCGCCAGAAGATAAAATTGCCTTAGATGCGTGGGAAGTAAAAGATGCTCAAATTATTTCTTGGATCCTCAGTACTATTGATCCTCAGATGATCAATAATTTGCGAGCATTTTCAACTTCTCAAGAAATGTGGAATTATTTGCAGCGTATTTACAACCAGGACAATACAGTCAAGCGTTTTCAATTGGAGGTAGAGATCGTCAATTACAAACAAGGTAACTTGTCAATTCAAGAATATTATTCTGGCTTTCTGAATTCATGGACAGAACACTCTACTATTATCTATACTGTTGTTCCCAAGCCGTCACAGTTGGTCGTTCGTGATGTTTATGATACTAGTAAACGGGATCAATTTCTCATGAAACTTCGTCCGGAATTTGAGGCCGTTTGAGGTGCTTTGCTGAATAGGAACCCCGTTCCTTCCTTGGATATCTGTGTTGGTGAACTGCTCAGGGAAGAACAGCGTCTTAATACTCAAGGCACCATGTTTCATGATCCCGTCCATTCTGAACCTGCGACAGTTGCATATGCTGCGCAAAATAGAGGCGTGGGCCGTGATATGCGACAAACTCAATGTTTCTCTTGTAAAGAATTTGGACATGTTGCTCATAGTTGTCCTAAGAAATTTTGCAATTGCTGCAAGCGGCATGGTCATATCATCTCTGCATGTCCTACGCGTCCTCCTCGACCGACTAAGCGTCTGGTGTAGGCATTCCATGCCACTACTAGCTCTACAGCTGGTACTTCCACCACTGGTGCATCTGATGGTGGTGCTCTACAGCCTGAATTAATTCAACAAATGGTACTATATGGTATTTCTGCCTTGGGCATTACTGGTATGTCTTCTTTCATATCTTGGTTACTTGACTCTGGTGCATCGAATCACATGATGGGTTCCTCTGAACTCCTGCACAATTTCCGTTCCTATATTGGTAATCAGAAAATTCAAATTGCTAATGGCAGTACCCTTCCTATAACTAATGTTGGTGACATAGATTCTAATTTTCGAAATGTGCTGGTAGCACTTGGGCTTGCCTCAAATTTATTGTCTGCTGGTCAATTAGTAGATGAATGTTGTAATGTTAATCTTACTCCGGATGGTTGTCTTGTACAGGATCGGGTGTCGGGGAAGGTGATCGCGAAGGGGCCTAAAGTTGGAAGAGTGTTTCCACTCCAGTTTATTTCAAATCATTTATCTCTTGCTTGTAATAGTGTTTTGAATGCATGTGATGAGGATTGGCATAGGAAATTGGGCCATCCAAACTCTGTTGTTTTGTCTCACTTATTTAAGAATGGCTTGTTAGGTACTAAACTGGTGGATTCTAGTACCTCTATTTCATGTTCTGTTTGCAAATTAGCTAAAAGTAAAACACTTCCTTTTCCGTCTGGTGCTCATCGTGCTTCTACTTGTTTTGAGTTGATTCATAGTGATGTTTGGGGAATCTCTCCTGTCGCTTCTCATGCTCACTATAAATATTTTGTCACCTTTATCGATGATTATAGCCGTTTTACTTGGATTTATTTTCTTAAATCTAAATCTGAAGTGTTTTCTATGTTTAAAAAATTTCTGATGTATGTTGAAAATCAATTTCAAACCAGTATTAGAATTCTTCGGTCTGATTCTGGTGGTGAGTATATGTCTCACGAGTTTCAGGAGTTCTTACTGCAAAAAGGTATACTGTCTCAACGATCTTGTCCCAATACCCCTCAGCAAAATGGTGTTGCAGAACGTAAGAATCGTCACTTGTTGGATTGACGCGTACCTTACTTCTCCAGGCCTCTGTTCCATCCAAATTTTGGGTGGAGGCTCTTTCCACAGCTGTCTTTTTGATCAACCGTCTTCCTTCCACGGTGATCGGGTTTGAGTCTTCTTACTTTCGCATTTTTAAAACTCAGCCTGATTACAGTAGTTTACATACTTTTGGGTGTGTATGTTTTGTTCACCTCCCATCCACTGAAAGACATAAGCTTGGAGCACAATCTGTCCAATGTGCATTTATGGGGTATAGTCAGTCTCATAAGAGTTTTGTGTGTTATGATGTCTCTAACCATCGTTTTCGCATTTCTAGGAATGTGACATTTTTTGATAATCAGTTTATGTTTCCTTGCTCTTCTCCTGGATTGAATGAAAATACTATACTTCCCCAATTCCAACCAGGACTCCTTCCCACTTCCCCTTCTGACGCTGATCCGCCACCTGATCCTGATCCTGTACCGCCTGCACCACGACGTTCTAGTAGAACGTCTCGAGCACCTGATAGATATTCCCAGACAGATTTGATTCCTCACATACTGCTTTAACTGCTTCTCTATCTGGCACATCTATTCCTACTTGTTATTCGCAGACTGTTAAAGATGTCTCTTGGGTAAATGCCATGAATGAGGAACTTCAGGCCCTTCAGGACAATTTCACTTGGGATATTGTTCCTTGCCCTCCTGGTATCAAACCCATAGGCTGTAAATGGGTTTATTCTGTGAAATTGAATTCTGATGGATCTCTCAATCGGTACAAGGCTCGATTGGTTGCTTTAGGCAACAAGCAGGAATATGGTATTGATTATGATGAGACATTTGCACCAGTTGCTAAAATGGCTACTGTTAGAATGGTGCTCTCTATAGCTCCTTCTCATGGGTGGTCTCTCCACCAATTGGATGTGAAGAATGCATTTCTTCATGGCGACCCGACTGAAGATATTTATATGACTCCCCCTCAGGGCCTATTCTCTTCATCTAAGGGGGTGTGCAAGCTCAAAAGATCTCCATATGGTTTGAAATAGGCGCCTAGAGCTTGGTATGCGAAATTCCGTTCCACTCTACCTGGGTTCTCTTTTACTCAAAGTCAGTATGATTCTTCTTTGTTCATTCACCGCACATCTACGGGCATTGTTCTGCTCCTTCTTTATGTTGATGATATGATCATTACTGGTTCTGATGCAGCATCCATACAGGAAGTTAAACAAAAGCTTCAAGCCTCATTTCAAATGAAAGACCTTGGTCTTTTACATTATTTTCTTGGACTCGAGGTTCATTCTACCTCTAAGGGTATATTTCTCCATCAGCATAAGTATGCCACCGACCTTGTTGCTATGGCTGGCCTCAAATATGTTAATCCTGTGAATACTCCTCTTGAAGTTAATGTCAAATACCACTATGACGAGGGTGAACTTTTGACTAATCCTTTATTGTATCGACAGCTCGTGGGTAGTGTTAACTACTTGACCATTACACGACCCGACATTTCATTTGCTGTTCAGCAAGTAAGTCAGTTCATGCATTCTCCTCGTCATCTTCACCTGGCAGCGGTTCGTCGTATAGTTTGTTACTTGAAAGGTACCTCTCAACGGGGTTTATTCTTTCCTAGTGGAACCCCTCTTAAGTTGAGTGCCTACAGTGGTGCTGATTGGGCTGGGTGTCCTGACACTCGTCGCTCTGTCACTGGTTGGTGCATCACTACAAAAAAAATTGGTCATTAATTAGCGAGGGAAATTTCCCTCGCAAAATGACCTAAATCCGTCGCTAATGGTCATTTGCGAGGGAATTAGCGACGGAATGGTTCCCTCGCTAATTCCCTCCCCGCTACTGGGATTAGCGAGGGAATTTTCCCTCGCTAATTCCCTCGCTAAGTCTGACTGTTTCTGTTTTTTTTAAATCTGCTTTTTTTATATTTATTATTATATTATTTTAATTATTATTATTTCCAAAGAGAGAGAGAGAGAGGAGTGAGAGTGGTGGTGGCGTGGTGAAGATGGCGTGGTGGTGATGTGTGGATGGTAGAGAGAGAAGGAGAAGAGTAAGGGAGAAAGAGAGAGAGAGAGAGAGAGGAGTGAGAGTGGTGGCGGCGTGGTGGTGGTGGTGGTGAAGGTGGCGTGGTGGTGATGTGTGGATGATAGAGAGAGAAGGAGAAGAGTAAGGGAGAAAGAGAGAGAGAGAGAGAGAGAGAGAGAGAGAGAGAGAGAGAGAGAGAGAGAGAGTGACAGTGGTGGCGGCGGTGGTGGTGGTGTGGTGGTGGTGTGAGTGAGAAGAAGAGTAAGGGAAGAGGAAGGGTGAAGAGGAGAGAAGAAGAGTGAGGGTGTTGTGAGTGAGAAAGAAGAGTGAGAGGGTGTAAAAGGATTTAAGGAAAAAAAGTAAAAAAATTTGTGAGGGAATCAGCGCCGGAACTGTCCGTCGCTAATTGCTGCACATTTACCAACCCCTGCACTGAGTCCCATCATTTGAGAACTGGTAGAAATTAGCGAGGGAATTAGCGAGGGACTGAAATTCCGTCGCTAATTTTCCCGCCTAAGCCATTAGCGAGGGAATTTCCGTCGCTAATGTCTAAATTTCAGTCGCTAATTCTTAAAAATACGACAGCCCCTATTCCCTCGCAAATTCCGTCGCTAATCCAATTTTTGCGAGGGACCATTAGTCCCTCGCTAATTTCCGTCGCTAATTGGTTCTTTTCTTGTAGTGTATGTTTCTTGGTTCTTCGTTGATCTCATGGAAAAGTAAGAAGCAAGCGAGGGTCTCTAAGTCCTCAACCGAATCGGAGTATCGTGCTATGTCTACGGCATGCTCCGAAATACTTTGACTTCGTGGTCGTTTGGGTGAACTTGGATTTCCTCAAACCGAACAGACATCTCTCTATGCTGACAATACAAGTGTCATTCAGATTGTTGCAAATCCGGTTTTTCATGAGCGTATTAAGCATATCGAAGTTGATTGTCATGCTATTCGTGAAGCCTATGATAATCATGTTATATTCATCCCTCATATCAATACTCAATTTCAAGTTGCAGATATTTTGACCAAAGCTGTTCCTTGTCCACGCCATCAGTTTCTTGTCAGCAAATTAATGCTCCTTGATGACCCGCATCAATTTGTAGGGGGATGTGAATAAGGAAATAAGGAAGTTGTAAATAGTAGATTTGTAGATTTATTTATATGTATTTGGCCCAGGTCCGTTAGATTTTCTCAGAGAAAAGGCTATTTAAACGCTTTAGTGTTTGTACTCAAGGCATCGAAACATAATCAATAAAACAGAACTACAGCTACTCTGTAGTCGCAGACGCAGACAAAGTTTGGCCGAACTGCATAAACAATATCGTGTGTCCTGTTTTGAGAGATTTAGTCTTAGCAAAGTATAATTTTTAGTTTGTTGTACAAAAGAGACACTAAAGTGGAAAAGGCAAATCCATTATTTATCATTCAAAAATCACCTCTTGTACAAACAATCAAATAACAAATTGAATATTTAGATGCTTAACTTGTATGTACTTCTCTCCAAATTCAAACTTTGCTGCTGCTGGATGCAATCGCCTTTATTATTTCTTTTTCTTGCTTCCTCTTCCATGTACAAACACTCAATAAACACTTCAAGCCTGGTTACATATACATTAATTATAACTTCACTCAATCCAAAATCAGCAATCAAAAGGAGAAGGAAAACAAAGCTGCGAGTTTCAGCCTGGCCTCAACCATTCCCCAGTTAGGGAAATATATATTAATAATTAATTAGGGAGAAAATCTTCGCATGCAGTCATTAATTCTTATCTCAGGAAAAGGAGAAAATGTATTGGTTCCCATATTTGATGTATTTGGTGGTAGTTCTTCTTCCCCTCCAATTTGTCCTTCAACATTATCCCAGAAAATAAAGCTAGGACATTGTTGTTGTTGAGTTTCCACCCACTCATTCAACCCTTGTCTCTGTAAAGACTCCAATGTTAACTCTCCAACTTCCTCCTCCATATTACATGATTGCACTTCATGAATTGGCACCATGTTTTCCACGTTCTCTATTAATGGTGGAAGCAGATAATTATTAGTTCCTGTAAAATTTGTTGCATCATGAGGTGGAAAGGCATGGATTTGATGGTGGGTCAAGTTCCATGTTTCAGAACTCAAACTCATATTATCATTATGGAACATTTCTGCTCGTGCATTGGTGTCTGTTATTGTACTTGTAACATCTAGTGAACTAGTGTCAAACATAAATAGAGGGCACGTTGAAGAAAATATTAAGGGTTCTTGTAACGTTGGCTTTGCTGCTGTTACGTTTTCTTGGTTGGTAAAGTAATCTAGTTGATTGGAATTGTAATTGAAGCGGCCCTGTGGACGATGATCAACACTTGATGAAGCAGTAGGAGGCTTTCGTATTTTCTTTTTGATCCAAGAATTCCAATAGTTTTTTATTTCGTTATCAGTTCTACCAGGCAAGTGGCTTGCAATGTGAGCCCATCTGCATAATAATTAGATAAAGCAATTAATATATATCTTGGAAATTAAGATGCTTACTTAAAAATTTAATATCGTAATTTGGAAGCATTATATGTCGGGTTGAGGAAAACGTGGCAATAAATTTTGTTGCTTATCAAGAAACAAAGAATGTAGAGGTGGCAGGTAGGGATTGTAATTTGTAGTACAAACACTAACACATACGAGTAGTAAATTTCAACTAACAAAATTGCCAGCTTAACTTCCCCAAAACTATGGCTTATATATATTATGGAGTATATAAATTTTTATATCTATACCAAGCAGTATGCTGTTTTTATACATGTCTTGAAGACACTGTTTAATTAATTTGCAGCTTCAGTATTGATTATTTATTTCAGTACAGTGCTGCGGTAATTCAGGTTTGCAATTCTATGATTGGTGGAGCTGCCCTATATATCTCTTGTTTATTGGCACATAAAAAACTACAAGAAGAGGAACAAGGGATCGAACAGTGAAGTTGATTAAAAATGGTTGTTAGAGCCTTAGAGGTAGTATGAGTGAATAGTGTGATTCAAACCTGTTGCCAACAACCCCATGAAGGCTTATAATTAACTTTTCCTCCTCAGGTGTAAACCTGCCTCTTCTAATATCTGGCCTCAAATAATTAATCCATCTCAGACGACAACTCTTACCACACCTTTGAAGCCCTGAAACCAATACGCCAAACAAATATATATCATATATTGATGATTAATACAGAAGAGGATTTTGAAGGAGAAAATAAAATAAAAGACAGACCAGCTTTCTCTGGAACTTCACTCCAGCAACCATAACCATGAGTTGTAATGTATCTGATGAGTTTCTCATCTTCCTCAGGGGACCAAAGCCCTCTCTTAACTTTCTGTTGGTTGCAGCAAGCATGGTGACCCATCTCTCTTTCTTCTTCTTCTTCTTCTATTCCTGTCTTTTACTCTTGTAATTCCCTCTGCACCCTTTTATTGCCTGGATCAAATGTGTGCAATAGTGTATACTACTACTACTAATTAATTAGCTTACTCTCTCTATCTCTTCGCTCTTTTAAAAGTTAAATAAACTGAGGGGCACAGAATAGAATAGAAGTACAGGGCTATAAGCCGACATTTACTACCTGCATGGGACCCATATCTCCATCTAACCCTAAAGTGACGTTCCATCAACTTTATTCTAACTAGCTACTAGTGTTCCCATTTTCTACGTACATGTGTAGTATTACGTAACTAAACTTTAACACACACGAACAAGCCTCAAGGTCCCACACACAGTCACAAAGTCTATAGATAGCAGTGGAAAAAATAAAATAAAAAGGGTGGAATACTACCGGTTGTTTCATGTAGGGGTGGACAAAAAAGCACGACCCTGCCGAAACCCGTGAAAACCGCAATAAATGAATATTTTCGGGTGGGTCGGGTCGGTTCGACGGGTACACTGTTTGAAAGAATCGGTTATAAGTGGTTTTGATTGCTCGGACTTCAAGTAAGCAACCGAATGGGACTCGAAATCGACCGCAGATTAAACCTTATGCACAAGACTCCTCAAATATAATATCTTTGACCTATGGTTACTCTCTGACATAGTATAATAATAACATAGTATAATAATATGTTATATATCACATAGTATAATAATAATAAAATAACTAGATGTTATAAATTAGTTATTTCTCTCTCCAAAGTTCTTCTTCTCCAAAGCCTCTTCTCCATTTTCGATCTTATGGGTTCTTTTTCTTCAAGTTCTGCAAATTTCGGCCAGAACTGCTTTTAATTTTTACCATTTGTCTAACCCGTTTAAACTCGCCCGAATAGCTTGAGAACCGACTGAACCGAACCCGCAATATCCGAAAGTAAACTTGGGCGGATTTGGGCCTCTGTTTGTGAACCACGGTTTTGCCCGGATGGTGGTTTTGGGCCCGAAACCGCCCAAAACCGCCCGATGTCCAGGCCTAGTTTCATGAACCTCCTTCTCTTTCTGTCTGCAAAGTGCAGACTACTCAGCAGTTAACGTCATTATACATTAGTTATTTACTACGTGAAAGAGACTGGAAGAGGGATTAATGTAGAAACTAGGGTTGTTAAAATTCAAACTATTCCAAACAAAGATTGTAAAACTCTTTCAAACTAAACTGAAAATTGCAAAAAGTCGATTTTCATGGATGTGTTTCTACTATTATTTGTCAATAAAGCGGTTCGGATCGATTGACGATTTTGTTACCTATAGCTGAACTAACGCAAACCTGTTGGGGAAAAATAACATAGAAATAAAATGAGCAATACAATAGAAAAACCACGAACTGTTGTCTAATAACAACCAGAGAATAACATTATGTGAAAATTGTTACAACACATAGACTTCTCTCAAACACCCAATGACTCCAATACACCCACACTCCTAAGAAAATATTTAACTACATCTCACAACACTCTAAAATTAACAAGAGTATAAGAGAAAGAAAAAAGTCAAATTAATACAAACTTAAAGATGTTTTTGACGAGTGCATTTTGTAAAGGAGAACTTGAGCCTCAATATATAGCTTTAGTCTCCATCTTCCGTCATAAAACTAGGCAATGTGGGACTTCTTCAAGATGCTCAATTTTAGGGATGGCAAAACGGGCTTAGCCCGCCGGCCTGGCCCGCTAGCCTGCCAAAAAATGGCGGGTTGGGTTGGTGATTTCACCCCACCAATCTATTGTAGCCCGCCTCGCCTAACCCGCCAATTCGGCGGGCTACAAACGGGGCGGGTCAGCCCACCAAGTTTTTTTATTTCCCCTTGTTTTTAACTAATTCAAAATATTTTTTAATGTTTTTTTCGCGGGTTGTAGTGGGAAGGCCCACCAACTCGCTATTTTTACTTTGTTTTTCGCTGGCTTGGGCGGGCTAACCTGCCTACTTTAAGCCCAAAAAGTATGCTTTAAATACATTTTTTATTTGTTAATTTTAATGGCGGGCTAGCTCGCCAACCTGCCAAGGGGCTGGGCAGACTCAATTTCTCAGCCCAATCAACTCCAACAATCCCAACCTTGATTGTAATTGATACACGAGACATCTTCCACCTTCATTGTCTACACCGACAATCATAGTTCAAAAGAACTATTATACTCCACCATAGAGAGTATACCTCACTTGAAGTTAAATCACTTCAAGAATTTCTACATGTCGAAAGGCATCGACATAATATCACAACACACCTTGCATAAATCAATGCCATGTGTTATTTTGAACTTGCTAGCAATAACATCCTTTTCCATAGCAGTGCGGCAATGCCATGAGGATACACTTATCATTTTTAGATAAATCATCTCCCGTAACAAAGGAGACATTGTTAGCATTCACCTCAGAGCCTTTTCTGATACTGCTCCATCTGAACAATTTTTCTTTACATGCCCAAAACTTTCCACATTTCCAACATGTCAAATTCATTCTATGGATCTTCTTCCCATAGCCCCCATCTCTAACTACCAATACTGAGTTTGATGAAATGCCTTCCCCACTATTCAATCTTCTTTCTTCTAATATGATCTTACTTGCAATATCTTCAAAACTCAAAGTTTCCTTTCCATATATCAAAACATGTTTGATATGACTTTAGGAAGATGGAAGTGACAATATGAGTCTCAACGCTTTATCTTCATCATCATTATTGACTCCAATAGCTTCTAATTCAAAGACAATACCATTGACACTACAAGAATTTCGCCCATTTCCGGCGGAATAAATCCGCCGGTACATTACCGGCGGATTTTGGGCGTTACCGGCGGCCTGGTTCCCCCAGTAAATTACCAGCAGATTTTACAATGTTTTCGGCGGAATTTAAATCGACCGTAACTTACCGGCGGAATTTTTTCACGAAAAAAAATTTTAAAAAATCCACCGGTAATTGTAGTTACCGGCGGATAATTTTCGCCAATTTAAAAATAATATTTAGCATAAATCTGTCGGTAATTGCAACGCAATCCGCCGATAAAAACCAACGAAAAAAATCCGTTGGTAAGTTGGATTTCCGGCGGATAATATTTAAAATTTGAAATTCAAAATCCGCCGGTAATCTATCTAATCCGCCGGTAATCTATCCAATCCGCCGGTTAGCCAATAATCCGTCGGTATTGCGCATTTTCCGGCGGATTTTTGTATGGGAATCCGTGTGCTTACCTAGACTGCTATCCGCCGGTAAGCCATAAAATCCGCCGGTAATCGACAGTTCCGGCGGATTTTGCGAAATAGCCGTTGCAGCCTTCCTATATATTTGAACCCCTTCTTCAATCACTCTTCACTCACTCTTCACTCTCTTCTTCGAAATCTCTCACTCTTTTCTCCGAAATCTCTCACTCTTCTCTCAAATCTCTCAATCCACTCCTTTCAAAGTCTGTTTTGTTCTTTCTGTGAGATTATTCTTAAGTTTTGTTTAAGGTGTGTTTTTTAACTGAATTTTGATTGTTTTAGTTAATATTTAGTTTTTAAATATGTGTTGTTTAATATTTTTTTTGTTATTATTTGTTTGGCAATTGATTGGAGTTGCGAGTTTGGAGTTTTGTTTACAAGAGTCCGAAAAGCATCAAGTCAGAGACTTCTCTTCACTAGGGATGTCAATTTGGGCCCGGCCCACTGGCCCGATCTTTTGGGCGGGCCTGGGCTCTAAAAATAGTAGCCCAAAATGAATGGTATGTTTTTTGGCCCAGCCCGATTGGCCCGATGATATAATTGGGCCGGGCCGGGCCGGGCCATGGGCTTCGGGCTGGCCCGTTTCTTTTTATTTTATAATAATATATAATGTAAATAATATAATGTATAATATTTTTTTGAAGATAATATAATGTATAATAAAAAATATAGTAATAATATTATTAGTATAGTAAAAAAAAGTTTTCCATTCCACAAATAACTTTGTTTCCAAATTTTTTAAAAATATGTTTTAATATTGGGCCGGCCCATTGGGCTGACCCGTGGGCCCGTGGGCCAGTGTTGGGCGGGCCTGGGCCTTGAATTTCGCAGCCCATTAGAATATTGGGCCGGCCCGACCCTGCCCATATACACGGTTTGGCCCTATGGGCCGGGCCGGCCCGAGCCCGGCCCATTGACATCACTACTCTTCACTACCGGTTAGTTAACAAAATTATTTGTTATAAAATGTATTTGTTGTTATTATTATAAATTATAAATTTTTTGCGAAAATAAAATAAATTTTATTTATTGTGTAATAATTAGATTATGTTTACACTATTTGTATAATAATAATTATCTAAATTTTTGATGTTATTAGCTGAAATTTTTCTTGAAAATAAAATTATTAGTAAAATTATTAGTTATTATTTAGTAAAATTAAATACGAATTATTTCAATGTTATTTGATGTTATTAGCTGAAATTTTTCTTGAAAATAAAATAAATTTAATTTATTGTGTACTAGTTTTTTTTAGTAAAAATTATTAATGTTATAGAAATTATTCGAAAAAATAAAATAAATTAGATTGTAATAATTGTTTGTTATTTGCATTTTTTCAATAAAATAAATACAATATTATATATATATATATATATAATATAAGTAAAAAAAGTAAATTTATTAGTAAAATAAAATGTTACCAAAAATATATTACCATTTGTATATTTGGTCAAACATAAAAATATCAATACCAATGTGTATTGTTCTAATACACATATATGATATATGTTGTGTAGTATATATATATATATATATAATATAAGGAACATACACAAAAAAATGGATCGTAGCTGGATGTATGATCGAATGTATCCTGGAAGAGCTGGGTTGAAGCGGCGTTTTGTACGAGGAGTCGAAGAGTTTGTTCTTTTTGCTAAGCGTCAAAAAGAATTTGAGCGACAAGGTGAAGTTAGATGTCCTTGCTCCAAATGTAAGTCTTGATCTATAAAAAAGGAAGATGATGTTTGACTTGATTTGTACAATAATATATGGGTTTAAGCCAAATTATTGGATATGGACCTGTCTTGGCGAGTTAGCAGCTAGAGTTCCTGCGGTTGATATTGTTCCTGTCCAAGTAGAAGGTCCCACATCAAGTCCAGTCGTAGAAGCTTCCACATCAAGTAGTAATCCAACGACTATGGGATATCAACCGCCGTTTGATGTTGTTCAGGGATGATATCTGATGCTGTCGGTGTAAATTTGGATTTCGAAGAACCACAATATGATGCTGAAGAAGTTCCAAACGAGGAAGCTCAGAGGTTTTATATGTTTTTGAGTGAGACAAATAAACCATTATTTGAAGGATCTACAGACTCTAAGTTATCAATGTGTGTTCGGTTGTTGGGTCTTAAGTCTCAATTTAACGTTGCAGAATTGTGCATGGAATACATGACTAAAATGATGTTGGATGCAACCCCCTTTAGAGGACTTTTGCCGCAGAGTTATTATGATGCTAAAAGATTGGTATTGAAGCTTGGTTTAAATTCTATAAGAATTGATTGTTGTGTGTCTGGTTGCATGATCTATTATAACAATGAGTTTGGCATAAATGATGGAGAGTTGCTGGAATGCAGGGTTTGTCAAGAGCCACGGTATCGTGTCAGCAGGAAAGGGACAAGCAAAGGCAAACCAGTTCCAAGGAAAGCAATGTTCTATTTGCCGATTATACCAAGACTGAAGAAGATGTTCACTTCAATGGAAACTGCGGGTAAAATGACGTGGCACTATGAAATTAGAAATAATTCTGGTGAATTATGTCATCCATCTGATGGTGAAGCTTGGAAGCATTTTTATCGTGTTCATCCAGATTTTGCCAATGATCCACGCAATGTTCGGCTTGGTTTATGCTCTGATGGTTTCACACCATATATTCAAGCGTCAGCAACACCGTATTCTTGTTGGCCAGTTATTGGTACCCATACAACCTACCTCCTGAAATGTGTATGTCTAAACCCTACATGTTTTTAAATGCTATAATACCAGGGCCAACTAATCCAACAGCTGGTATTGACATATATTTGCAACCTTTGATTGATGACCTAAAAAGGTTGTGGAATGGTGTTTTAACTTATGATGCAGAACGAAGACAAAATTTCATGATGAGGGCGGCTTTGATGTGGACCATTAATGACTTTCCTGCGTATGGAATGTTGTCTGGATGGGGGACACATGGTAAGATGGCGTGTCCAATTTGCATGGTTGACACAAAGGCTTTTACTCTTAAATATGGAGGAAAAACCTCATGGTTTGACTCGCACCATAGGTTTTTACCTACCGAGCATCTTTTTAGAAAGTCAAAATATGCATTCATCAAGGGGAATGTTGAAACAGCTGAACCTCCTCGTAGGCTGACACCAGAAGAAGTTTGGAACAATGTCAAGGATATCCCTCCTGTGGAAGTGGTTGCTGGTGTTGTTTCTCGTCCAGATGGTTATGGACTATGGCATAATTGGACGAAAAAAGTATTTTTTGGGAACTTCCATATTGGAAAGATAATCTATTGAGACACAATCTCGATGTAATGCATATTGAAAAGAATTTCTTTGATAACATATTTAACATTGTTATGAACGTGAAAGGTAAAACGAAAAACACTGAGAAGGCTAGGAAGGACGTGGATCATTACTGCAGGCGAAAGGATTTGTTATTGGTTGAGCAAGCTAACGGTAGGACACTGAAACCCAAAGGCAATTATACTGTATCTACGGAGCAAGTGAAAGCAGTTTATCGGTGGATTTCTGAGTTGAAAATGCCAGACGGTTATTCTTCCAATTTAGCAAGATGTTCCGATGTGGATAATGGGAGGTTACATGGGATGAAGAGCCATGATTGTCATGTATTCATGGAGTGCTTTCTTCCTTTTGCCTTTAGTTGGTTGCCAACACACATTTTGAATCCACTCATTGAAATAAGTCAATATTTTAAGAATTTGTGTTCTGCAACGCTAAAAGTGGATGACCTTACAAAAATGGAACAAGACATCCCATTTATCTTATGCAAGATAATATTTCCACTGGGTTTCTTTGATTCTATGGAGCATCTTCCTGTTCATCTCGCATATGAAGCTAAACTTGGCGGACCTGTCCAATACAGATGGATGTATTCGTTTGAAAGGTCAGTTAATATATATATATATATATATATATATATATATATATATATATATATATATAAATTAGATCGATGATTATATATTAACATATGATGGATATCATTTTCTAGGTTCATGGGTGATTCAAAAAATCAGTTAAAAATAAAGCTCGAGTTGAAGGATCGATATGTTATTCTTACATCGTGAAACAACTCATTTTTGTTCTTATTATTTCCAGAATGAATTTGCTCCTAGAAGTAGTCGAAATGACATGGAAATTGAATGTCCAAGACATCATTTAGCTTTGTCTGTCTTTTCTCTACCTGGCCGTCCGGAAAGGAGTCAATTCATTGGCTAACAGAAGAAGAGTTAAATTCAGCCCATGTTCATGTCATGATAAACTGTACCGAGGTCCAACCTTTTATTGAGTATGTATTTCTCGACCTAGCTATCTCAATTAAATTAAATTACACAGTTGTATATAACAATTAATAATTTCTTATTAGGGAGTTCTTGTCATCAGAGGCAGTACGTGAAGACCAATCTTCTGCTCTTATTCATGCGCATTTTCCAATGTGGTTTAGGCAATGTGTGTATTCCCTCCCGCCGACTCCTACCAACCAACACTTGAGGAACTTATCTGATGGTCCTCGTAGATGTGTTAAAGAATGACACACATATTTTGTCAATGGATACAAATTTTACACTAAGGGAATGGACAGAGGGTAGAGAAACAGTCAATAGTGGAGTTTGCATGAAAGGTGTCACTGGAGAGGCGAAGATTATTTCTATGGTGTGGTTGAACACATATATGAACTTGCGTACCCATATCTTGATTATAGTCAAAAGGTAGTTGTTTTTTATTGTAATTGGTTCGATCTGTCCGCTCGAGGAACAAAGTTTAATCCAAAGACAAATACAGTGGACATTAAAATGAATAGTAGATATTGACTGTATGATCCATTCGTCATTGCACAAAATGTGAGACAAGTCTATTATGTCTCTTATCCATCAACACTGACTGATCGGCGTGGTGTTCATGTATGTTATTCATCATGTGTTATTCATCATTTATGTTATAAATTATTATCTAAACATTTATCTTTTTTATGTACAGATTTATTCCTGGGAGGATTGTATCTAGCACGATCACAGACATAATCAAAGCAAATTACACTAAACCCTGGATGAATTGGACGGAGGTAAAAAAAGATAAGGATTCTAAGATGTGGAATGCATTCAGAGTAAGTTTTTTTACGAATTAATTAATTTTTAGTTTTTTAATTTTGTTGAATTGATTAATTTGTTTTTACTAACCAGTAAATTTGTTTAAATAGGAAAAAATGGCATGGTACCCTAATGCGGCAAAGGAAGTTGAAAGAACATTCAACACAAGAGCTTCTCACCGCTTTTCTGAAATGCTCCGGCAATAGCGTAATAAGGGGATGCAGCCGACATGAATCGGTGATTCTGATTGGCATGAGCTCCAACTGAAATGGAATGATCCGAAGTATAAAGAAAAATGTGACAAAGCCAAGAAGAACCGTGCTTCTGAGAGAGGGGGTTGCATAAATACGAGTGGTTCTATCAACGCAGCTGAACATTACAGACACATGGTAAATTTAATAATTGATTAAATTTATATTATATATACATACGTATTGCATGTATATTTTATAAAATAATAATATTAAATAATAACTGTGTATATATATATATATATATATATATATATATAGGAGGCTAGCCTTGGTCGGCCACCTACTTTGTCTGAGTTATACCGCCAACTTCATACGCGAGAGGAGACTGGAGATTATATTGAAGAACGGTCAAGGAATATTGCAGTAAATAACGTTTATTATATTTATATTTATATATTTTTTATTATATTATTATATATTACATATATTACATACTAATTTGGTTATACATTTCTTGGTTGTTGCTTTCAGGAAAATTTTTATGAATGGCAGACCAGTTATCATGAAGCTCAGCTGAGTAGTGGCAGTGAGATTGATCCCGTTGACGAGAGTCGATCGGCTTTTCTTGCTTGGAAGGAATCTGTTGGGCCAACAAAAAGTTGGCCGGTTAGTAGGAGCTGGTGGTTTGAGACCGTCTGCTTTCCCAAATTCCATTATTCCAAATGTGGTTCCCGCATCTTCTAATTCAGACAGTACTGGTCGCTCTTATGTCCCTACGCCTTCAGAAATAAGCGATGTTCAGCTGTTGACGCAGAAATTGAGTGACCAACAGCGTGACATGGAAGAGCGACAGAAAAAACATGATCAGGAAATACAGCAGATGCATGAGAAGCAGGCGGAGTTGCACAGGTTGAATGCGGAGCAGCAAAGGTTGAATGAGGAGCGCTGGAAGCATATGATGGATACTATGTCTCAATACCCGAGGCCATCTATGCCATCATCATTTTATCCACCGCAGCAGATGCAGCCTTACGACTCTGCTTTTCAGCCGTACGCACCAGTCTTCAAGCCTTCCTTCCACAGCCCATATGGTCAGCCGTACTCTGGTTTCAACTCTCAGCTCCATCAATCCCAACAGCAGCCCCAGCAACCCCAGCAGCAGCCCCAGCAACCCCAGCAGCAGATCAACACAGATCTAGACCTCAACACTGATTTTGAAACATGGCTAAATAATCCAGACCTCAACAACAACCCGTCTGAGCCGTCCGAGCGCTACTATGACTAGTAGTTTTTTTTTTTTGAAAAAATGTAATAAATATTTTAATTCTTGGATGTTTATGCAAATTTTATCATTTTAAAGCATTATTCAATTCTCGTTTAATTAGCATTTATATAAAATAAATATTTATATTATAAAACTAATTATATTTTTTTGAATTAAATAATAGATATTTTAATTAACGAATACTAATAATATTATTTTTTTAAATAAACGAATTAAAAAACTATTTTTTTAAAAAATAAAATAGATTACCGGCGGATTCCATTATTTTACCAGCGGATTTTTGAAAACTTTCCGGTGGCTTCTTAAATAAATACCGGCGGATTTGGTGCCGGTAATTACCGATGGAATATTAGCATTTACCGGCGGAATATTACTGGCGTTTTTTTTGCAGTTACCGGCGGATTTTCCGCCGCTAATTTCTGGCGGAAATTCCGCCAGAAATTAGTGGCAGCAAATCCGCCGGTAACCGTTACCTGCGAGCGAATTTCCGGCGAAAAAAAACCGCCGGTAATTCCCAATTTCCGGCGGATTGTGTCCATTTCCGGTGGATTTTGTCCGCCGGTAATCCCCAAAATTCTTGTAGTGTGAGAGCACTAAGATGATCAAAGACTTTCATACCTTCATCCATGCGTAAATCGTGAAATTGCTCATTCAGCAACGATCGATTTGAGATGTCCTTTGCCTGATATAACCCTTCGAGTTTCTCCTAAAGATCCTTGGCTGACAAAATTTCTTGCACATTCCCAAGAACATTCTTAGCCAAACACAGAAGGATTGCACTTGCACACCTTGAAAAAAATAATTTGCATCTAAACCCTTAATTTTGCATTCGGTCCAAACTATACCACACTCATACAATCTCTCACATCAATTCACCCCCCACTCGTGCGCTTAGAGGATAATTTTTAGTTCTGTAATTTATTTAAATAAATATATTAGAATTTTATTTTTAGTTTTTTTTTGACAAATTTTTAATATATTTTTAGCGACATTTGATTTTAGAAAACTTGACCCCCCATCCTGGATCTTAGATCCGCCACTGACAATGGTAAAATCCTGAAAAAAATAAAAATAGAAATATAATTAAAATAAAATAAACAATACAAAAATAAACAGAAAAACAAGCAGCAGAAGTGGAAAGAACAAAAAATAGTGATTGGTTAAATACTAGATGGGAGAACGAGCAGAGGGATGCACAAGTGATTGAAAAATTAGAGATTTAAAATTCTTAAGTTTATTTTAATATGTAAAAAAATAATTTAAGAAAAATAATAAAGGTAGAAATGACAAAAAAATGAGACGTTATACGCGATAAGCTCAAATGCTATTTATTTATTTTTTATTGAAGAGAGGGCCGAAGCCCGAAAGAAAATTACAATGGAATTACACGAGGAGTAGAGACTCCAATAATATCAACCAACACTAGAGATTCCAACTAAGGTGGAATAGAAGTATGTAAACTAAAAATGTTATCTTGACCACAAGCCATATTGGCAAGGGCATCGGCACAAGCGTTTGCCTCCCGATAGCTATGACGAAACTCAAGCTCTCAGTCATTCTGAATGATACGATGAATCTTGCGTAAGAGTCCCCAACCATCAGCACTCCCCAAATTGCCTTTGTTGATGCTATTGACAACAAGCTCCGAATCAACATTAATCACAACATGCTTAAAACCCATTTGGAGCGCAATCTGAAGTCCTTCAAGCACTCCCCAGAGCTCCGCAACATAAGCGCTACAGGACCCAAGTTTCTTAGAAAAACCACAAATCCAACTGCCGTCATGTCTCCGGAGAAGACCCCCACACCCTGCCATGACAAATCCACGCTTGCTAGCACCATTTGTATTAAGCTTAACCCAACCCACATTCGGATGGATCCATTTGATATGAGAAGTGATCTTAGGCCTTGTATGCTTCGCCTGCAGATCCAATGCTATCCTCTCATACTCTATTGACATCGCAAGAATCACTTTCCATGGATACATGGGACGATGATAATCCTCTTCATGATGCTCCTTATTTCGCCAACCCCAGATGCTATGACAAGCATTTTCCCAAATTGAACTCCACGCCACCCCACTAACATGAGTTTTTCTTACTCTTGATATTAACCTCAATCCAACTAGCGAGATCAGAATTAAAAAATTCCTCTCTATTATCCAAGGCAACTAGATTCATCCACACAACAAGAGCTTTAGGACAATCTCATTAGTGAGTATTTACCCATGGCAAACTAACCAAATGAACATGCGGACTCGTTCCTTAACAGCTAATTTCCAAATGATACGCCAAATATCTTGCACCAGAAAATTTGAAAAACCACACAGCAAGTTATAAGTGATGGACAGCAAAAATTTACCTTGAGGATCCCTGGGCCATAAACACACATCACGCCCAGCTTCTGCCTCCGGAGGAACCAACGCTGCAATTTTGTTTAAAACGCTTTCAGGAAGCCAGTCACGCAAAACTTCGAAGCACCACTCTCCATTTTGGGTCACGAGTTTGGAAACGGACCAATCCCGCATGTGAGGTGGAATAACAACATTCAGGTCAGCCACTCTAATATTAGTATCAATCCACCCGTGATCCCAAGCTTTAATCATACACCCATCACCAATGGCCCAATTGCTGAAGTTATCAAAGTTAGTCCCAAGTTTACACAAAGCCTTCCATAAACTAGAGTCGGGACCCTTAGCAGTCCATCTTTGCTCTATGGGGAGATTTCACCCATACTTTCCATGAAGGACCGCAACCCATAAATTATCAACGCCACAATGAACTTCCCACCCCAACTTCATTAAGCAAGCATTAGTCATACTAGGGAGCCTACGCAGACCAAGGCCTCCCTAGCTTTGGGACGAGTAACAATATCCCAACTAATAGCATGATGTCTTTGACCATTTTCATCATCTCCCCACACAAAAGCTCGCTGTAACTTCTGAATGTCTAAGAGAACCCCTTTAGGGATAACCGCTGTCATCATGGGATAAATAGGCATAGCTTCAATGTCCGACTTAGCCAATGTCACTCTACCTGCCATGGATAGTTGCTTTGCCTTCCAATTACTCAACTTAGCTTTAACTTGATCAAGAAGATATTGATAATCTGCTTTCTTGGGTGCTCTACCAAGTAAAGGAACCCCAAGGTACTTACCAAGGTCATGAACCTCTCTGAAGCAGGAGAGCATAGTAAGATGCTGCCTAGTAGCCGTCTTCACATTTTTAGAAAACATAATACTCGTTTTCTCTGCACTCACTTGTTGACCTGACATGTTGCAAAAAGTATGAAGCACATTCATCACGCACTCCATGGTACCATCAAAGGCGTACCCAAACAGCTAAAGATCAACAGCAAACATCAAGGGACTAATTGTAGGTCCACCACGCCCAGCTTGCAAACCCTTACATTCACCTAACTGGACTCTCTCTGAAATAAAGTGTGATAACTTGTCCATACACAAGACAAATATATATAGGGTACCATTCCAATTTACATTAGATCTCACACTAGTGATTGAAGCCATAATAACATTACACATATGATCCAAAAGCCCAATCTCTTGAATAATGTCATAAATGAAAGCCCAATTGAGTTTATCACAGGCTTTAGAGAGATCAACCTAATTAATAACAAAAAAACCAATCTTCCCCTTCATCGTCTTCATACTATGAGCCATTTCCTAAGCAATAACGATGTTCTCATGAATACTACGGCCAGGAATAAAACCAGTTTGAAAAGGAGAGACCACCTGTGGAATAACTGCCTTCAACCTATTAATCACCACTTTACTCACAACCTTGTAGATTGTATTACAAAGTGAGATGGGTCGAAACTGATTAACAAACTCAGGCTTGTCCACCTTGGGTATGAGACAAATATCTGTTCGATTGAAATCCTCCAGCAAGGTAGGATCCAGCCATGCATTCCGGACAAAATCACACACACTATGACCAACAACACTCCACGCTTGTTGATAGAAACCCGCAGGGAACCCATCAGGACCAGGCGCTTTCCACGACCCCATGCTAAAAAGAGCTTGCTTCACTTGATCGTCCCCCACCACCTCATCTAGATCACACAACTTCTGGGGGTCAATAGTAGGATAAGAGTGGTTAGTTTGAAACCATACACCGTCACCAGCAGGTTGTTGAAAAAGTCGTTGATAATAATCATTAACCATTCTTTTGACTTCATCACAATTCTCGATCCATTCACCATTAGCTCCTCTAAGCATGACAATCTGTTTTTTTTCTTTTCCTTGTCACTGCTTTGAGATGGTAGTATCTAGTATTCCTATCCCCATCCATGAGCCACTTGGCCCTTGATCTTTGAAACCACATCGACTCCTCTTGGTAATTAATGAAGGACAATTCCTTATGCAGCTTAGATTCCAACCAAAGAAGATATCCATTTCCCCTCCCTTCATGTATACGACGTTGTATGCCATTTAACCGAGCTAACAACTGGTGCTTTTGCTTCTTGACTTTAGCAAAGGAGTTTTCTTTCCAATGCATAAACATATACTCTAAGTCATGAAGATTCGCCCCCATCTGCTTCTCACAATTCCACACAGTAGAGACCATATCAAGACAAGAATCATCAGTGAACCAGGCACTCTCAAACCTAAATTTCCGTTGAGGCACTACAAGGTTGCTACCATGAGGGCAAACAATAATAGGATGATGATCAGAGTACTTCACTCTAGGAAACACACGAACAATAGCATCAGGAAACCGAAGACGCCAATTATCATTGCACATAGCACGATCTAGTCTCTTAAAAACATGGTTACCATCATGATAAAGAGCCCCCTTCCATGTGAACTTGGTTCCAACTGCACCCAAATCCATCAAACCACACAAATTTATCCTTTCCACAAAGTTATCAATCTTAGCAAAAGGAATGGCTCCCCCACCTCTTTTTTCAGACGCACAAGCAATATCATTAAAATCTCCAGCTAGCAACCAATCATCAGTCATATCATTAGCTATAAGTCTCAAATCCTCCCACACGTGCTTCCTATTCTCATCGCAAGGGCTACCATAAATTGCTGTGAGAAACCACATGCGCCCACCATGAACTCGAACCTGAACATGAATAAATTGAAACGTGGTCTAGACCACATGCAAGTCGACAACGTTTTCTTTCCAAGCCAACAAAATACCCCCAGCATAGCCTCGAACATCCGAGTAACAATAACCACCATAACCAAGAATTCTAAAGGTTCTTTTCAACTAACCCGGGTCAACTCTAGTCTCCATAATTAACAAAATGTCAGGCTTGTGCATATCAACAATTGTTTGACATTACCATATAAGTCCGTATTTGCAGCGCCACAGACATTCCACACGAGAATTTTAGGATGAGCAATCATTAAGAAATTAATCAATATGCATAAGGGCCCCATCATTATCTCGTTGTCCCATCCCAGGAGTCTCCTCCACCATGTCCACATCAGCTTCCACATTGACAGATGGATTTGGTCTCCGGCATCAAGAAACACGTCCCCCTCTAGGCGGCCATCACTCACAAGAGTTGTATTAGTAGCATGGGGAGGTGCCACAATTAAGTCTGGTGGTCTAGCATTATGGGCCACAATTGACCCATTGTATGGGGCCGTATTTAAAGCCCGTTCACTAGTCCCAGTATTATCCAAAGGTGAAGCATTTCTAGCAAGGTGTGATTCCAAAGACATTCCACGTTGAAGAATAACTACCCCATCACGTTTGTTGCACGCGTTCCCATTTTCATTAATTGTTGGAATCATGTCTCATCATTACTTTTTTTTTAAACAAAGGTATCATTCACGTCGATTATGGAGACTAATTCTTGGAGGTATCTGAGATCTATTTAAGGGGTTGACATCTCCCAACAAATGTTTTTCCATACGCACCGGCCAGGTATCTGAGATCCATTACTCTTTTTTGCATGGCTGACTCTCGGTTGACTCTGAGGAATATTCTCTGAAATAATCTGCTTCATATTCTTCCCATTAATATACTCATTATTAGCTGACTTAAATATAATTTACCCCCTCCAAATATCACGTTTATCTATTTAGCCCCTGCAAAAAAAAACTTTTAAAACAAACCCTGCAAAATGTAATTATATCTAGTTACCCCCTGCTGTTAGTTTTGGCTAACAACGTTAAATCTAGACTGACTTGGCTGACATTTGGGATCTAGTTACCCCCTGCAAATATTAAGTGTTTCTAGTTACCCCTGCAAATATTAAGTGGGTGGTAGTTACCCCATGCAAATATTAAGTGTTTCTAGTTATCCCCCTGCAAATATTAACGCTGTTAGCCAAAACTAACAGCAGGGGGGTAACTGCCTAACTGGATACAGTTACATTTTGCAGGGTTTGTTTTAAAAGTTTTTTTTTTTGTAGGAGGGTAAATGGATAAACGTGATATTTGCAGGGGGTAAATGACCTTTAAGCCTTATTAGCTTTCCCTTTTTGCTTCTCATCACGTTTTTCTCTCCTTGATTCATGCATTGGTCTGCCATTTTGAATAGTAGGTTTAGGAATTAAAATCCCTACACTCGGAATTTAATTCACGTTGCTGGCCTTCCATATTATCATTATGAGTAATTAATGCCTCAAACCGTGATCCTATAGCTACCGTTTTCTCATGCCGGCCACCCGTGTCACCGCCGGTGACTTCTTTTTCCTTCCCTTTTCGCCCTCTTCTCTGCATCTGAACAACCGTCCAAATATTATCTTCCGCCACTACACCATGGGTATCAGCGGCAACCTCCATCTTCGTGGGATCACCATGTGCTTTGTTTGGACAATTGTTCTGTACCTTGCCGTGTTGGGTGGACTGCAGTTGGTAGGTCGCCTGCTGCCTGGCCAGAAGTAAATGTGAGCCCGGGAGGGGTACCTGCGAAGCCACTCTGACGCTCAAGTCAGAATTGAGAATAGGTGAGTGATTTAGCTAGGAATGAGAATCTACCTCTTTATGGCAATGTGTGCCAGTATTTATAAGGAATTGTGCCCGTGATGGGCCGTTGGATCGGTAGAGTGAATCTAAGCCATCCAAGTATGAGAGTCATGAATCGGCTTGTGTATTGTGGATATGGATCAAAGTGATTGAGCCAATCCATGTCTAAGTGCTGAATGAGCCTCTTGGTCTAGTCCAGAACAGTTGCCCCCCAAGCCAAGATTATTCCGAAGGATGGTATTGGCTTGAAGAATTATTGCCGATCTACCCGAAGCGTTACTTCATCTGTCTTGTCGGGTCGTATAAGATCTCTTCACCGCGACCGTGACTCACACCTCCCTTGGTGTAATCCTTGTGCCAGGCACCAAGCTAGGGTGTCGTATCCTGATGTTGGCGCCCTCCTGGGCGCCTTGTGCCAATGTGCTGCGTCCTGATGTTGGCGCCCTCCTGGGGGCTTTGTGCCAAGGTGCTGCGTCTTGATGTTGGCGCCCTCTTGGGCGCCTTGCGCCAAGGTGCTGGGTTCTGATGTTGGCGCCCTCCTGGGCGCCTTGTGCCAAGGTGTTGCGTCCTGATGTTGGCATCCTCCAGGGCGCCTTGTGCCAAGGTGCTGCATTCTGATGTTAGCGCCCTTCTAGGCGCCTGGGTACCTGTTTGAGAGGCGCTGGGTGCCTTCCTGCAAAACTTGTTTTGGTGCCCTCTAGGGCGCCTGGGTGTCGGTCTGGAGATGCTTGGTGCAGTCCTGCAAAACGTGTTTTGGCGCCCTCTAGGGCGCCTGGGTTCCAGCCTGGAGGTGCTTGGTGCAGTCCTGCAAAACGTGTTTTGGCGCCCTCTAGGGCGCCTGGGTTTCGGCCTGGAGGTGCTTGGTGCAGTCCTGCAAAACGTGTTTTGGCGCCCTAAAGGGCGCCTGGGTGCCGGCCTGGATGTGCTTGGTGGCATCCTACAAAACGTGTTTTGGCGCCCTCTAGGGCGCCTGGGTGCCGGCCTGGATGTGCTTGGTGGCATCCTGCAAAACGTGTTTTGGCGCCCTCTAGGGCGCCTAGGTGCCGGCCTAGATGTGCTTGGTGGCATCCTGCAAAACGTGTTTTGGCTCCCTCTAGGGCGCCTGGGTGCCGGCCTGGAGGTGCTTGGGGCTGTCCTGAAAAGCATGTTTTGGCGCCCTATAGGGCGGCGCCTGGGTGCCGCCCTGGATGTGCTTGGTGGCATCCTGCAAAACGTGTTTTGGCGCCCTCTAGGGTACCTGGGTGCCGGCCTGGATGTGTTTGGTGGCATCCTGCAAAACGTGTTTTGGCGCCCTCTAGGGTGCCTGGGTGCCGGCCTGGATGTGTTTGGTGGCATCCTGCAAAACGTGTTTTGGCACCCTCTAGGGCGCCTGGGTGCCGGCCAGGATGTGCTTGGTGGCATCCTGCAAAACGTGTTTTGGCGCCCTCTAGGGCACCTGGGTGCCGGCTGGATGTGCTTGGTGGCATCCTGCAAAACGTGTTTTGGCACCCTCTAGGGCGCCTGGGTGCCGGGTGCTAGGCACCCTCCATGGTGCCGGATCCTGTTTTGAGTTGGCGCCCGTCGGGACAATTTGTAATGAAGTATACCCTTAGCACAGTTTACCAAGACTCGGCCTGGATAGAACTCGCCCAAGGGGTTGTGACCACCAAGGTCAATTTGAGGTATACCCTTGGCACAGTTTACCAGGACTCAGCCCAGATAGAACTCGCCTAAGGGGTGGTGACCACCAAGGTCAGTTTGAAGTATACCCTTGGCACAGTTTACCAGAACTCGGCCCAGATAGAACTCGCCCAAGAGATTGTGACCAACAAGGTCACTTATTTGGTTTGGCGTGCCATGGCACTCTTGACTCCATTACTAGGATTCCCAGAGGTGTATTTAAGAACACGGCCTTGGGAAGATGGTTTTGGCTTTGAGCTAATGCTGAGGTTGCCCCTGCGATCCAGGCAGTCCCTCTCTGCAGGGTATGTCGGGTCTCAAACTTGTCTCGCTCCGCCCCTAACTATGGAGTTGGACCCTTTTTCTCTCTTGATCTTAAGGAATTTTCTTTGGAACAAGTGTTAATGCTAGTGAGCTAGAGCAAAAACTGTAATTGCAAGCTGAACTTTTGTTAATCATTCATATCGAGCTTTTACATTCTATCTTCGTGTTTAAACAACAAAATTCTTGACTAGGCCTAGCCCTAGGTTCAGGTCCTGATGCCCTGCTCCCTACTCAGAGTCACAGGTCTCATTCTCTTCTTCATTCACGTATTGGGCGAGCTTCCCTTCGCGGATCAGCTCATACCTGAGGGTGTTACATTTGTTGGTACTGTGCCCATAACCTTTGTGATAACGACAGTACTTCTTAGAGGTTTGACATTTCCTTTGCACGAGAGGTTCGGGTTGTTTGATGTCCCAAAACTCTGCGTCCACGCATTCGGTAAGGATCTCAGCCTGGGATGTGTTCAGCAGGGTCTATTCTGAGAAGCGACCTTGTCGGGGTCGGGAATCCCGAGGAGTTCTCTCATCTTGGGCTCCCTTCTGCCATGGCTCTTCAACGGCCTTGTAAGCCAGCTCGTCCTCCTTGCTGCCAACATTGGCTTCCTCTTGGTACGCCATCTTGTCTTCTTCGTAGTCCATGTACTTTTGTGCCTTCTGAAGGAACTCATCCAAGCTTCGGGGTTTGTTAACCCCCACGTCCCTTTGAAACAGGCTTCCTTTCTTGAGGCTATCCTTCATCCAAAAGAGACTCCTCTTGTCTTCAAGGTTCCTGATGTTGGCAGCCTCCTTGTTGGACCTTTTCAGATATTCTCTAAGTGTTTCTTTCTCTCCTTGCCTGGTCGCCCTAAGAACTTCTTCAGATTTTGGCTTCAAGCGAGAGGCGACAAAGCGGGTCGTGAACATGGTAGCTAGTTGCCCCCAGGATGAGACTGAGTTTGGTTTTAAATCCTGGAACCAAGCTAGTGCTGAATCCGTGAGAGTGAGGGGAAAGATCTTGCAATGGACAGATTCTTTTGCCCCCGGTAACGCATCATGATTGAGAAGTAGGTCAAATGACTGTCAGGGTCCCCAGTCCCGTCATACGTTTTGAGAGCTGGGAGTTTCTCTAAGGTCCTCGGAATTGGGCAGTCGTCAACCTTCCTAGTGAATGGTCATTGATTGGAGGTCCATCGCAAGTTGTGAGGTGACCAGTCCCCGAGATCTATGTCTCAACGGTCACGTCGGGCTGGAGATCTCCTCGAGGTAGATCTATGGCGATGCCTCTTATGGGTCTTGGCTCGGCTCCGCGACCTCTCGCGAGAATTGGAGGTTGCGAGCGATGAGGTCCTGGGGAGAGACTCCTCAGGCCAGTATGTACCGTCAGGCGAGGTTGGAGGGGTGTTTGGAGGTGAATCTGATCCTTGGTGTCTGCCGCGTTGAGGAGGAGAGTGGCGAGCTCGCTTCCGTCTAGGTGGAGAGCGATGATTATGATGACGCCTGGGTGGTTGAGATCTGCGGCGCCTGGAGCTCATTGTCCTTGTGGAAAGGGTGTTCCAGCGAGGATGGGGTTGCTCAGGCATGGCTGTCATTCGCCTCTCTATCTGCCTGAGGCGCGCTTCTTGCTGCAACATAGTCTGGGTGCAGTTGCACAGTAAGTCCAAGAGCTGGCGGATGGTTACCGCATCCCCCATGTTGGACGGGGATCTGGATAGAGGCTGGCTGGGGTGCCGGGACCTGAATGTCTTGGTCTGGCGTGGAAGCAGCAAGACCTTCGGGAGTGCCCTCTAGCTGGGGGTGCAGAGCGGAAATGCTTTGGACTCGGGGTCTACCTCTGGGTGCCATGGGAAAGCAGGAGGAAGTTCAAAAAGTAGAGATGATGTGAAAGATAGATATCTCCCACTGTGGTCGCCAATGTTCTGTACCTTGCCGTGTTGGGTGGACTGCAGTTGGTAGGTCGCCTGCTGCCTGGCCAGAGGTAATTGTGAGCCCGGTAGGGGTACCTGCGAAGCCACTCCGACGCTCAAGTCAGAATTGAGAATAGGTGAGTGATTTAGCTAGGAATGAGAATCTACCTATGGCAATGTGTGCCAGTATTTATAGGGAATTGTGCCCGTGATGGGCCGTTGGATCGGTAGAGTGAATCTGAGCCATCCAAGTATGAGAGTCATGAATGGGCTTGTGTATTGTGGATATGGATCAAAGTGATTGGGTCAATCCATGTCTAAGTGCTGAATGGGCCTCTTGGTCCAGTCCAAAACAACAACCTTCTCTATAATGGCCGAATTTGCCACAAGAGAGACATAAGAGATGTAGTCCTTCATATTCCACTCTATAGATCTTGCCCTTAAGTTCAAAGACTGGTAGTAATGGCTTGGTCAGATCCACCTCAACGCAAATCCGAGCATACTTACCTCGCTCCTGAGATAAAGTGTTTTTGTCAACTTTCACCGTGCGTCCGATTCGATTCCCCACAAACATCAGAAAGGAAAAATCATAGTACTCAATGGGAATTCCAGAAAAACGTACCCATGCAGTCACTGAATCAATGGATGCTCGAGCTGGATCAAAATCAGGGGACCACTCTCTAACTATGAGATAGTGATCATATATTAACCATGGCCCATTCTCAAGCGCATACTCTCTATCCGCCTCATCACTGAAAGTCACAAGGTAAAAATCATTACCAATATCAATAATAGTCAAAATACCATTTAACAGCCATAGTTGTCTCAGCCTATTCTCAAGAGCTCTGTAACCTATTCTTCTTCCCAGCAACTTCACAATAAGACCCTTCCTCCAAGGCTTTTGTATCCTTTCTTCCTCCTCTTTGGAAAGAATGAAACAAGGACACTTCTTGGATCCCCATGTGTTTTCTTCCACAGTAATTCGACCCTCCATGGCAGCATCACTATAATCATACTCAGATTCTTTCACCTCAGTTTCCTCGTTACTAGTGTCTCCTTTCTTCCCTAGGACCTTGTCCTTAAAAGTTTGTTTCTGTAACGTTGCACCCGATGAAGAGGATCCTTCCACAAGATCGTTATAGCACACGGGTTGAGAGAACTCGTGAGAGAAGCGTTGGTCGCCTCCTTTGACCTTTTTAGAGCTGCGTTCCTTTTGATCATCTTCCGTCGAGTTTTCGTGCGAAACAGCACCTTGCCCTAGCAGAGCGGCGTGCCCTAGCAGAGCCATTTTTTTGTAGTATATGTTTTTCTGCTACCACACCATCAAGAATTTTTCGCCCAGAAAAAAGTTATTTGACAAGAAGATACTACCGATTCAAGCACTCTTTTCAATAATGCTACTTTAAGTAGCGTATGAAAAAACATTAAACGCTGTCTTACCCCAATTTTGTCCGGCTTATGTCAAAACCCTAATTTTCCACAAAAAATAAATAAATTGAAGAATGAAGAGCATCATGCATTGCATTTTGGGTCCTAGAAGTCATTCCAAGGTCTTTAAAATCATTTTTAGGGTTGGAATGCATTTTTTAGGCGAATTAGGGTTTTAGGGTCAAAAAGGGCATTTTAGTCATTTTTTGCAAAAAGATGATTTTCTCGCCAAAAATGCACATCCACAAAAAGTACATTTTTATTCTATCAAGGATAATTTTTGTACAATTTTTTAGAAAGAAAACCCTAGTCAAAATAATTAAAAATGTATTTTTCCATTTTTAGTGCATAGAAAAATAAAAAAGGACCATTAAATATTCCTCAATTCTTAAGTGACAATTTTTATTGTCATAGGTGACTAGAGGGAATATTTTATGGTGCCCAAAAGCATGTGACACATTTTCAATAGTTGCATTCCCATTATTTCCCATGCCCAAAAATTTTAATTTCAAAAAAACTCAAAAAATGGAAGTGTCTTCAATAAGACAAAAGACCAAAAAAACAAGTTTTTTTTTTCTCTCTTCCTCCCCCACCTACGAATTCTCTCTCTCTCTCTCTCTCCAATTTCTTCCACACTCTTCCATTATACCCTCTTTGGTAAATTACTCCACTCACCTACACTAACCCCTTCATAAGAAAACCCAAAGTTCCCTCTTTGGTAACAATTCTCCCCTAAAATGCCCTTAACCCTACTTCACATAAAATATCTCTTCCAAAATAAGAAATTCATTTTTTCTTTTCTTTTTTTTTCCCCCCTAAATTTCGCCCCCCACTCTCTCACTCTCACATTTTGTGTTTTCTCTCCACCCTCAATCCTTGTGATGAGTGATCTCAACCCCCCATTCAAAATCAAAGCTCAATCCTAGAGCACATCAAAATCACAAAGACTAAAATACCCTTAGACCTAATTTCATCCTATAAATACTCCCTCATTCCCACACCTAAGGTCACTCTCTTTTTGCTTCTCATAAGCCTCTCATTCTCCTACACAAAACCCTAGCACACCTCCTCTCCCTCTCCTCACCAAAATCGTAGCCCCTCCTCCCCTCTTCCATATATTTTCTTCAAAAATCAACCACCAAATCCCTCATTTCTTGTTAGATCACCATCTTCCCTTCCATTCTCCTCAAGGTTGCATCATCAAATTGCTAAGATTTAGTAATTTTTGAGCTTATCATCTCCCTCTTCACCTCCTTGTGGTTTTGAGGTAATCCTTGAAGCTTTACACCTCACATTTAATTTTCTTGCATAATCTCTCCTCTACTCCAAACTCCTTCTTGATTGTTGTTTGCTTTGAGGATCCATTTCAAACATTTTGACAAAGACTTAGGGAGCTTTGGGTGTTTGAGATGGGTCCTTGGCCTTGAAGGAGTCATTCTTCTACTTGAATAATTTCCCTTGCATCTTTACATATTTTGCACTAGATTTCATAAATAAAGTTGTTGTTCATAGGCTTTAATATTTCGCATATCATAAAAAAATTAGGGTTGATATGATTTTGTTGTGCTTCCTTGCTTAATCATATAAATCCTTGCAAAAAAATAGATCTATGTTGCTTAGTGTTAATTTTGGTGTTTTCTTTATTAAATAAAATGTGGATCTATGTTTCCTTTGGTTCACATGCTTATAGATCTAAAAATATTTCCAAGTTGATTTTGTTGTTGTTCTTTGTTTAGTGATGTTTGATCTTATTATTAATATTTCATTTTAGTGTTAAATGTTACTTTTGTTGTTTGATGATTTAGCAATATGATTCCCACTAGTGCCTAGTGCACCTTGACCTAAGTGGTGAAGATTGCTAGAAATGACTCAATTTAGTTTATGTGTCCATTCATTTTTGTGTCTTAATTTGCTTATTGTTCATTGTTGATGATAGGCAAGTTGATTCCCACTAGTGCCTAGTGCACTTTGCTCAAAGTGGGAGGATTGCTCTAGGTGATTCAACTTATTTGTGTGTTTAGTTAATCTTTGCATTTTAATTTGCTTATTGTTCATTGTTGATGATAGGCAAGTTGATTCCCACTAGTGCCTAGGGCACTTTGCTCAAAGTGGGAGGATTGCTCTAGGTGATTCAACTTATTTGTTGTGTTTAGTTAATCTTTGCATTTTAGTTTGCTTATTGCTCATTGTTGATGATAGGCAAGTTGATTCTCACTAGTGTCTAGTGCATTTTTCTCAAAGTGAGAGGATTGCTCTATGTGATTCAACTTGGTTTTAGTGTTTATTTACTTTTTACCTTTTTACTTTACCATTCATTAACTTTTTACCAAAAAAACCTAAAAAGATTTTACCACTTTAGTTTTTTACCTATTCATTAACTATTCACCTAAAACATAAAAAGATGTTACCATTTTACCTTTACCACTTCATTAAAATTTTACCAAAAACATAAAGACATTTTACCACTTTGGTTTTTACTCATTCATTAATTATTTACCAAAACAAAAAAACATGAAAAACATTTTTGCTTTTATTTACCTTTTACTCAAACATTTTTACCACATTCTTACTCTAACTTTTTACTACTTCTTACTAAAACATTTTCAAGCTTTGTACTTCATTTATGTGCATCATCCATGTGACATACTCTCATGCTTGCACCCTAACACTTGCATACTCTCATATTCTCACATGTTCATGCATTCTTGCATGCATGCATTCTTGCATGCTTATGCATCTTGCATTCTTTTATCCTTTTACATGTTTATGCATCCTTATATGCTATACATGCATTCATTCTTAAATGTCCATGCATTCATTAGTATCATGTCTTGCATTCAATAACCAAATGTTCATGCATTCATACCATGTCAATTACTTCTAAATCAAACAAAATTGCATTCAATAACGCTCATCCATTCCTTGTATGCTCATGCATTCGTAGTCTTGTATGCTTAATCTTTCATTCATGCATAGTCTTATATGTTTATTCATTCATGCATAGTCTTGTATGCCCACGCATTTGCATATTTGCCTAATCATGCACATCATTGCTTGCATGTTCATCCATCTAACCTGGATCATTCTATGCCTATAATCAATTGTATTCTCTTGTTCTTGATGCAACTTAAATGTCTTGATTTAATTGTGTGCCATCCTTTCTACATGTATGACCTCCTAATGAAGACGTAAGCCTACTTGCTTGTTGTAGCATAGAGTCATTAGGGTAAATACACTCCTTTGAGATTGTTGCCCGTCCCGTAGCAATTCTCACCCACACAACACAATTGCTTTGAGAACTTTGTTTTGCATCTTTGATAATTGAATCCCTTGATTGTATTGGCATGCTTAATCTTGGTTGATGAATAATATGTTCATGATTGCTTGATTGTTGAAGTATGAGTCTTGTTCATTCATTTGCATTCGGTTATGGATTTAGAATTGATTTGAAGTGTTCTACTTCTTTTCCTTTTTCTAAAAACCTCTTTCCTAGATTCATTAATAAAAGAAAACCCTTTTATTTTCAAAACACGAATAAAATAAATTGTCATTGACGACCAATCGCGCCGTTGCCGATTAGGTTGTTAATGATGATGTTGTTTTCAAAAGAGTTAGTAGTGAGGCCATTCTAACCGTTGTTGTTCGGGTCTTCGCAAAAGCTCTATCCCATTTTCGAAAACTTATTCATTTCTAAAAAATAAACCAATTGTCATTAAACACCAATCGCGCCGTTGCCGATTAGGTCATTAATGATGATTTCATTTTCAAAAGAGTTAGTAGTGAGGCCATTCTAACCGTTGTTGTTCGGTCTTCGCGAAAGCTCAATCCTTTTTCAAAACCAAAACCCGAGAACTACGTAGCTTTGATCCCTCTTCCAGTGAGGGTACGTAGGAGCGGGGTCCTGTCCTGTCAAGCACACTTTTAAAAAAAAATCTTTGTTTTGTCCTGATTTTCAAATATAACCCCGAGAACTACGTAGCTTTGATCCCTCTTCCAGTGAGGGTACGTAGGAGCGGGGTCCTGTCCCGTCAAGCACACTTTTAAAAAAACTTTGTTTTGTTCCCGAGAACTACGTAGCTTTGATCCCTCTTCCAGTGAGGGTACGTAGGAGCGGGGTCCTGTCCTGTCAAGCACACTTTTAAAAAAATATTTGTTTTATCCTGATTTTCAAAGATAACGCCGAGAACTACGTAGCTTTGATCCCTCTTCCAGTGAGGGTACGTAGGAGCGGGGTCCTGTCCCGTCAAGCACACTTTTAAAAAATCTTTGTTTTGTCCTGATTTTCAAAGATAACCAAAAATATTCTTCTTCCCCCTCGTTTTCAATAAAACAAACTCCTAAAAAAAAGAAAAGAAGTAGAATAAACCGCTTTCAAACTCAAAATTTTGTCCAAACCACACATCAAGTTAATGGTTCCCTTTCGGTAGAAAGGAGGTGCGGGGTGCTAATACCTTCCCCGTACCTAACCGACCCCCGAACCTACATCTCTAGTTTTCAAAAGACCATCCGCCTTGTTTAAAAGACCTTTTTTCAATGTTTTGGTCTTAAAATTAAAATATTGGTGGCGGCTCCAAACTTTTTCCACGTTGTCAAACGAAAAGTCCCAAACCGGATTTTTCGAGCGCAACAAACGCTACCTAAAAAATGTTAAATGCTAGTGGTATCAAACACATTTATTCGTCGGCTAGTCAAATTTGCTACCTGCTATTAGATAAGACTTGTCAAACCATGTCTAAATGTATTGTTGATGGTCGGATAGCGTATATCTAAAATATTTAGGGTGTGTTTGGGAGTTTGGAGGGGAGGGGAAGGGAGGGATTGAGACTAATAGTGTAAATTCTTTAATAATTGGGAGAAAAATTATCCCCTAAACCCCCCAAACCCCTCTTCTAGTTTATTTTTGGAGCCCCTCCAAACTCCCCCAAATATGGAGGGTTTTGGAGGGGTTCCAAAAATAAACTAGGAGAGGGATTTGGGAGGGTTTAGGGAGATAATTTTTCTTTTCATCACTAAAGAATTTACACTATTAGTCTCAACCCCTCCCCTCCCCCTCCAAACTCCCAAACAGACCCTTAGAGTTTTTCAATTTTTACTTCTTCATGGAATCTCCTAAAGCAATAGTATATCTGTTTGTGAGAAGGACGGAAAATCACTTCGTTGTTTTGTGATTTAAGCAAGCTCAAACTACTAATTATTTTGATTTGATTGTGTCTTCATTCAATTTAGAAGGAAAAATAAATTCATTAATGTTGTTGGCATAATAACGTGTATAAGTAACACGATTGACGTTAATTAAAGTTAATAGCCTTATTATCAAAAAAAAAAAGTTAATAGCCTTATATTGGACCTGTAAACTTCAGTTTGTAGATATCATAGGTTGGGAATTCAATTATTGATATATATACTCCCTCCGGTCTCTATTATAAGAAAATTTTTGGAGTTAATTTTGGTCTCAAATATAAGAAATTATTCCTTAGTGTATATTTATCGCTTAAATACTATTTTTACCCTTATTAAATGCTTAATTTGTCTTTTCTGTTTTCAATGTGAGTGGGAGTAGCGCACACAAATCTCACTTGAGGGGAGTTATTTCACATGTGGAGTTGAGTAGAATGTATTTTGGAGATTTAACTTAAAAAAGACAAGAATTAAATGAGCTCATTGATAGTAATGATTTTTGTATTTTCTTATTATAATAGGGATCAGAGGGAGTAACTTATAATCATCGTTGATCTTAACACTTCTCAATAATTTCAGCCGTAAAATAGGACCTGTACTTATTTTCCTAGACCATATGCGGACCACTAGCACAGACGATTGGTGACAAAAAGAGGAATTGTTTCGACAATATGCAACGTTCCGCCATAGAGAATTGATAGTAATGAAATTATGGCAACAACATATCATGTTTACTTGTTGAAACTTTTTTTTGACGAGATACTTGTTGAAACTTAAAAATAGAAAATAATTTTTCGGACAATATCTAGTGTTTTCTTGTGCGGCTCAAAGGAAAAATGTTTATTAATAATAAATAAAGAAATTATACCAACAACAGATAAGAAATAATTATAAACAATCAAACTATTCATTTATAAAAGTAAAAATATTTTCCCGTCTAAAGAATGGTAGTTTGGTATTTTTGGAAGTGGTTGTTTTGATTAAATGTATAATTGATGTATAGTTGATAGTTGATTAAATAGAAGAAAGAAAAATAGAGATTTTAGTAGTGGGAGTTTTGATTAAAAATATTATAGATAGATTAAAAAAATATAAATTTGAAGAGAGGGTTTTTGGTACACTACAAGAATAAGCTCCGTTTCCCACTAAACTTTCCGACGAACTCTTATCCGTCGCAATTTCCGACGGATTTCCGACGAAAAAGTCGTCGCAAATGTTCAGCAAAAGAGGCGCTAAAATTCTCGCTTACGTTTGCGACGAAATTATTTTTCGTCGCAAATTTCCGACGGATATTTTCGTCGGAAACCTCTAAAAGTCCGTCGCAAAGTAACAGATCCCAAATTAAAGGATGGCTCTTCCCACGACCTCTCATTTCACGCATGACAATCGACTCCACTCTCACTTCTCTCTCAGTCGCCTCCCCTCTCACTTCTCTCTCAGTCGCCTCCCTCTCGTCTTTCACCCTCCGCCATTGCTCACTCTCCTCCGCCATTGCTCACTCTCAGTCGCCTCCCTCTCCTCCGCCATTGCTCACTCTCGCACTCGACCATCATTCTCTCTTCTCATCACAAAACACTCTCGTCTCTCCCTCTATCAATCAGCAGCGACGCCTCTCTCTCTCTCAACCACCACAGCCCTCACCTCTTCCGCCGGCCATACTGTTGAACCAAGGGTAAAACAGTCCTTTATTTTGAATGATAACAAATTACATATATCTACTAATCTTTCACATTGAGCAAAGTGCAGGACTTATTTTAAAAGGAAGAAGACTCAAAAAGGAGAAGCTTGAAGAAGAAGCATCATAAGAAGTTCAAAACCCTATTTTGTGTCTAAGCCTTTTTCTTAGGACTCTTTGTAAAGGTCCTATCACCTAAAGTGTGTGACACTTTAGATATTGAGAGAGATGATCTTTTCTAATCATACATGATGCACAAAAATAGTTTTGAAAAATATTTTACAAAATTGCATGCATGCATAAGGTGGCAACCAAAACTAAAGAAATATTTTTGAAGCAAAAGAATCGATTTTCACTACATTACATATACTAAGAATCGATTCCTTCTTGGTTTCCTTAGCCTAGGAATCGATTCTCAAGTCATTCCTTAGCTTAATGAATCGATTCTCAATATTTCTACATGGATAAAGAATCGATTCTCAGGACCTCCATATGGCCTGAAAATCGATTCATGCCTTTCTACATATGCATTGAAATCGATTTCCTCTTTTTTCAAACATCTATGAATCGATTCTTCACCTATATTAAATGCTTTTCAAAAATTTTCAACGGTGCCTAAGCCTATAAATACATAGGTTGAGCCTCACCTTCAGAAAACACCACTGCTCACAATTTCTTCTCTACTCTCTCATATTCGAATCTCTATAGATCTATTGTTCTTCATTGTTTTATTTTTATAAGCTTTTGATTTTAAATTGTTATATCTTTTTTCAAAAGCTGTTTATAGATCTAGATCTGAGATCCTGTGCTCCAACTGTTTTGAATCTTGTTTTTCAAAAAGCTTTGTTTTTTCAAAATCATATCTATATTTTTAAAAGCTTTCAAGCAACCTCAACTTCTATTGTTATATCAATTTTGAAGTGGTTGCAAAAGCAAGATCATCCCTCATCTTATAGAGCATCTATAATATCCTAAGATCACTCATCTCTCTCAGTTTCTAAATTGACACATTCTCTGAAGTGATTGGATCATAGAACTCTATTGTGCAATTTATTTTATTTCAAGGTGTTTTTGAAATCCTGGGCTTTGTACTTGGGTCTCTCAATCAAGTGATTGAGTTGGTGCTTTTGAAATCCTGGGCTTTGTACTTGGGTCTCTCAATCAAGTGATTGAGTTGGTGTTTTGAAAACCTGGGCTGTGTACTTGGGTCTCTCAATAGGGTTATTGAGTTGGTTTAGAAATCCTTAGCAAGAGTGCTTAGGTTCTCAATTCAGGGGAATTGAGATTCACTTATATTGGGGTCGACTGTTTGTATCAAACTCTCTTCAATATAGTGGTTACTAAGTCCAAGGGTTGAAAAGCCTAAGGCCGAGGACGTAGGGGTTTTATCCCGAACCTCGCTAAATTGCTGTGTCTCTCTCTCTTCTCTATCTCTTTATATTTTGCACTCTATTTGCTTATAATATTATTATCATATACTTGATATAACTACTTATCAAATTCTCAATATAACTGTGCAAATATATCATATTGTAATCTTATCCTGATCTCTCTATCCTTCTTCTCATTATCTATTTTATTGCTGTATACAATATTGATCTGTCCATCATCTCATTCTACTCCTCTTCTCCTTCTATATTGGTCAAATATTATTATTCCGCATTTAATCCAAACCAATATCAAAAAAGTTTTTTAAATTGAAAAAGAATCCATTAATCACCTATACCCTTATTCACCCCCCCCTCTAAGGTTACTTTATAGACTCTCAAGTCTAACACATACTTCCATGACCGCCTCTACATCACCTCCCGCCTTGCTCGAAGCACCACCACCATCAGTGACCAGTGACTCTCCTCTCTCAGTCGCCTCTCGTTTCTCACTCGCTCTTCTCTCTTATTCTTCTTAAATGGTAAGTGTTTTTTCTTCTTCTCTACTTCTATTTTTGGTTGAATCAAAACCCTAACCCCTTCCATTTTTGAATGAAACCCTAAATCCCCATTTTTGGTTAGAATCAGTAGCTGTTAGGGTTTCCAAAATCACCAAAATTGCGACCCCTTCCAGTTTTGAATGAAACCCTAAATCCCCATTTTTGGTTAGAATCAGTAGCTGTTAGGGTTTGATTTAAGTTTGATTAGTTGTTGTTGTGGATTTTGGAATCAATAGTTGTTGTTGTGAATCGAAACCCTAACCCCCTTTTGATTTTCCGTTTGCTGTTGCAGTGTTTCGTAATTGTAAGTGGATTTTGCTGTTGTGGATTTTTGGTTAAGCAACTAACGAAATTGTACTCTACTGCTGTCGTTCTGCTGTCACCGTTGTTGCTGTTGCTGCTCTGTTTCGCTTCTTGCAGGAGTTTGCTCTTTGATTGCTGGGTTTTGCTTGAGGTTTTTTCTCTCTTGTTCCCTTCTCTTTGTTAATGCTTGGCTAAAACCAAATAGTGTGGTGATGTGTTTGGTTTGAAGAAGTTTGGTTCTGCTTTGTTAGTTGCTTAATTTTGAAATGCTTCTAATTTCCTGCCTCTTTGTGGACTTTCTTGTGTTCTAATATGGGTTTCAATTTGATATATGTGGCATAAATTTGCAGGCATCAGAAATTGAAAGAATAGAGTTGGAAACAAAGGCTGAAAAACATTTAAATCAAGGTGTCAATGTCTCTGCTTTATGTTATAGATTATAATAATTGTCTGATTTTTTAATTTTTATGTTGATATGATTAACTCCATGTTTCTCACAGTAACTTTGATGAGTTTTAAATATGAATTTATAGTTCTCTAAACTAAACGTGGTTTTGCAGGTTGACTGAAAAATATGGTACCCATGTAGTTGTTGGGGTGAAGATGGAAGGTAGAGATGTGGTTCATACCAAGGGAGAATTTTGATCGACCGTTATGGATGGACCGATGATTCAGAACCGATACAATTTCCAGCACAGGTATCACTTGCTTGCATACTATAGTTGATATCACAGGATTTTCCATTGATTATGTTTGATTATATTCTTTTTTATGATTGATATTGGATCACATGATGAGTGCAATTAATATTTTCAGGTGCTCAGAATGGAAAGTTGCCACCATTACCTCGCAATTTAGAGAACAATGGAACTGTAAGGATTTTTTCATTTCATTCAGCTCCATCACTTGTATGCTTAGTTATTTTTAACTACTACATATGTCATTTTTTCGCCAAGAACTTGTCATCTCTGTTTTGGTGATAAAACATATGATTTTTCACGAGCTTGATTTTTTCCCCGGACATTTTGTAGGTGGTCAGCTCGAGACAATGGCCTCTGATATCAAAATATAGGGCATGTGTACGTACCCAGTCTTCAAATCATTGAGGTTCATAAGCTGATCAACTGTACTATTTAAATTTTAAATTTTATTTTCATTTTCATATTATACAGTTCAGGTGTGAAGGAATAATGTTGACTTTGAACTTCTTAGGCATGTAAATGATGTAGGAAACCTAGTTATTTGTGTGGAAAAGCTTTGTGTAAGAATTTGTATGAACTTCTTTTTTCCTTTTTTAAAATATTGTGCTCAGGGTACCAGTAGGCCAACACATTACCATGTGCTGCTAGATCAGGCTGGTTTCTCTCCTGTTGAATTGCAGGAGCTTGTACATTCTCTCTCATATGTGTAAGTGTAACTCTGGACCTATTTGATTGCATTAGACTGATAATTTAATGTTTTACTTAAATTCAATCTAATTATGATAATTCTCTATCATATGACAGGTACCAGAGGAGCACAATTTATTCATTTGGATAGATAGATATTGTCATGTTCTAATACATGGTTGAATCTTGCTTATAATTCATATTTTTCTCTGCAGTTGCTTCAAATTTTCCTTCTTTCTTTTCTAATGTTATTTGAATTCAGAGTTTCTATATTGTTTACTTTCAGGCAAGAAAGGCTCTTAGAGCACTGAAAGGATTGGTTAAGATACAAGCTCTTGTTAGAGCACTGAAATCATCTTGCAGAATTACAGACCAGTGATGGCCATTGGCCTGCTCAAAATGCAGGTCCTATGTTTTTCCTTCCTCCCTTGGTGAGTAGCTTAATATTAATATGAATTCTTATGATAATTATTTTCTATTCTATGGCCAAAAATGAAATGGACCCTGTAGAATTAGAAAATCAATTTGGAAATTGCATCCCTCTCTTGGGTAGTGTTTTGACAATTTGGTCTCTCTAAAATTCAAGTCTAGTATGTTGAAATTGGAAATTTCTTTTCATTGTTGAAATTGGAAATAACTCTTCCTTTCGTTCGCACCATCTAATCCCTACTGAGTACTGATATTATGAATTTTTGAACTATTGAATCACTTTCATGAATTTTCTAAATCTAATGCTGAATATAGTAGATATCCACTCCTTGTGTGATAAACAAAAATTCAATTTGTTTGGATTTGTCTTAGTCTCTATAAAATTTTTTCAGTAGACTTGTTGGGAAGGTTAGTGAAAAATAAGGAAAACTCAGGGGGTCTAGAATGTTTTACTTCTGTTTCTTTTTGGAAGGGAGGTTCTTTTATACTTTCAATACTTGTAACATGCAAAAGCTGATACTCAGTTTTGAGTTTGTATGGATCTTTTCAAATACTTAGGTATCTTACTCTAATTGTGGTCACCTTGCCATCCCTTTAGTGCTTTTTGGTTCATTAAGTGAAAAAATTGTCTTAGATCTATTTGTTTATTATGTTTGATTTTCATCTTCTTATTGCTCTATTACTACCTGTGCTAGGATACTGGCCTCTGGGCATATAATTTCATAAATGCTTGTAATTTGATCGTGTGTTGTTATACGTGTCTTCTGTATGGGTTGAAAATGTGTTGAAGATATTTTGGCGTAAGATCATTCACGCGGAGTAATATATCAGTTGGTTTCCTTTTGTTTTAGTACCACTTGATTAAGTTAGTATGTTTATTTATTATGACTGTTATACGTCGCATTGTTTCATTTCCTGGGGACCAAGGATGGAACTTGAAATTTCATGTTGGGCATGTCAATTCGACTTTTTTTATTAGTATCATGAATAACTTCGAAATTCAATATCTAAAACACAGGAAGGGCTAATAAACTGCTCTGGTTTGTGGTTTTGAAACATAAGGCCAGGACTTGATCAAGTTTTTTCCTTTCTTAGCTACCATTGCTAGATTAAAAAGCTTTAGAGTCCTTAGAATTGCGCACCTTGCTTCTTACTCTTATCATATTTTCTCATCTCACCTTGGCTAGGTCCCTTAATCTAGAGTTTTTGCTCTACAAAAACTTCCTTAATGTTGATAAGCTCTTTGCAAAATTTTGCTTGAAGTTTAAAACAATTACAGGAAAAGAAATCTCCATAGTCACTTATTCAATTAAATTTTCTCTAACTTCAGCATCAGAAAGGAACCAATTAATTAGACCATCAATAAGTTCAAGGATCACAAATTTTCAATAATATAATTTTTCAATGGTTGAGCCTTGGGGGGTCATTGCCCCTGCTGCCATCCATACGTGGCTCAGTCCTTGCTATTTGACTAGGATAGATGGTTGTCATCTTTTTTCTTTGTTGTTTTCTTTTTATTCCATGACACACATGATCTTGTTTCCCTTTTTATTCCTTGGTTCAGTGCAAATATCTGTATGCCAAGCACATTAATATTCTGTCTGCCTCAGGAGCCTAGGGATGACATGCTCTTAAGTCTTAACTTTATGATCAACAAGTAACCAAAATACTCAATTTCATTGGTGTAACACAGTGTACATGTGATACCACACTTTTTCCCTTTTTTGAAGAATATAAATATCAATTTCAATGCAATATGTAGTAAAAATGCTGATGGTTTTTGTATTCTACTTGTCATTGTGTGCATGCAGCCACTAGTGAGATTGTGACTATGTTAGCCATGCAGGCTGTAACATACTTGTAGGGAAATCTTGTGTGTGATTTCTCATGATTAAAATATTTGCTTGATTTCAACCCATTTCATTGTTACTACTGTGCAGGGTACTTCAGATGAAGTTGTAGATTGTTCTCATGGTAAGCATCTCTGGGAACTTTGTAAAGACAAGTACGAACCACTGTGGCTCAAAGGAGGCAACCACTGTGATTTGGAGCTCTTTCCCGAATACACAAGGCATCTGAAGAAGTTCATTACAACGGTCGAGAAAGAGTACAGACATTTTCGAAGTGAGTAGAAAGAGCACGGATCGAAGGGAAAAGCCAAGGAAGAGCAGAGAGACCAGAGAAGGTGAAAAACACGTCTAGTAATGGTGGTGATATGTTGGAGAAATTGAGAATGTCTTTTGATCATAAGGAGAGATCGAGAAGAAGTGTCGATTGTCATGAGAAGTCTCGAAAAAGCGTCGATCATCAATTAGAAAAAGGAAGGAAGAGTGTTGACCGATTGGATAGAGTAAGGACTGGTTAATTCTTGTTTGTATTGAAATTGAATTTATATACATGCAACGGGTTGGTTTTGTGGATTTTTTTATGTTGGTTTACTTGTTGTGTAATATGGCTTATGTCAGATTATATGATAACTATTGGCATTGAAGAAAGGGTTTGGTGTTACAGTGGGATTCACTTTACATTCAGATGATATGGTCTCTCTTTTGCTCTCTCCCCTTGTATCTCTCTTTACTTTACTGGATGTATAATTTAATTTTTTTTTATTATTTTTTTTAAATTTCCGACGGATTTGCGACGAAAAGGTGTCAGTGTTTGCGACGACTTTGCCACGGAAATTTGCGACGGGTTTCCGACGACTTTGCGATGGACTCATTTGCGACGAACATATCCGTCGGAAACGATTTGTGACGAGCGATTTTGCGACGAAAATTTGTCCGTCGGAAAGTCCGTCGGAAACGTTAATTTGCGACGAAAATCAGTGCGTTTCCGACGGATTTTGCCGTCGGAAATCGTCGATTTTCTTGTAGTGGTAGTAGTAATTTGGTATTTTCGACAATGTCTAGTATTTTCCTATTGCGGCTCAAAGGAAAAACGTTCATTTATAATAAATAAAGAAATTATACCAACAACAGATAAGAAAAAAATTACAAACAAACAAATTATTCATTTATAAAAAGTTAAGAGTGAGAGAGGAAAATTAAAATGCAGATAACCCCATTTCCATCTAAACATACAAATTATTCAGCGACGGTTCTTCTGGTTTAGACGTATAAATGCAGATAACCCCATTTCCATCTAAACATAACACGAATGGCCATCATGGCTTGGACGTCATCGTCGTTGTTGACATCCATTGCAGACCAGTGCACATGTCCATTAACCCAAGCTGGTTTTCGATAAATTATACTAATTATTTCATGCTCGTCGCCTCCGGCTCCGCCTTCACCTGCAGCTGCTGAGGATGTTGTTCCACTTCCCTTCGAGTCCAGAATGACAGTAGCTACGCATGTCCAGGATGCCTATGATCGTCTTTTGTCAGTCGACGGAATCGACGGCATTCCTGAGGATGTCTATGATAGTCTGTTGGCTGCTTTACAGATTTTGAACATTTAGTTGTATTATTTTTTGTATTTTTACTGTATTATTTCGCGTAATTTGATTTCACGTTCGATTACAATTATTTTGCGCGATTTTAAATAATTTTTTTTTTTTTACAAATTTCCGGAAATACACATATTTTCGGAAGGCAGAAATATGGGTTTTCCGGAAATACCTCAGAAAAAGATATTTCCGGAAGTCAAAAATTTTCCGAAAATTTGTAAAACAAATTTTTTTTAGGGTATTTTAGGGATGTGGCGTAAAAAGGGAGTATGGGGTTGGGGGGGGGGGTTTAAAAAAAAAACACCCATAAAATATTAACTACGTAAATGTGAAGACTAAATTTTTTGGTGGATATATGAAGACTAACCATTGATTCTCCACACTTTTCTTTGATAAATATATTCTCTTGGGGTAAGTGGTGAGGAGTATTAATTTTTGAAAAATGTATTAATTGTGGCATGACAGCTTGTTTGCAATTGGCTCGGAGTTGATTTCGACATGTCCCTAGATATTGTTGACTTCTTCCTTAGTTGTGGTCGCTTATGCAAAGGGAAGAAGGCGAAGCGCACGAAACACATGTTCTGGTTAACAACATGTTGGAGTGTGTGGCTTGCAAGGAATGGTGCTATTTTTAACAACGATGAACCAAATGCCGAATCCGTGGTGAACCGCATCAAATGCTTAACTTGGAGTTTGTGTGTTTATAGATTGAAGTTATGCTCCTCTATTTCAATTTCAATGTGGTGGTCTAATCCACTTCAACGCTTAGAAGGGGAAGAAACGGTGGGTTGACATTCTCATTGTTAGCAACCTTATTCCGTTTTGAGGTACTATTTTTCCTGTCTGAGTCTTTTTCCCAATGGGTTTTGGCTCAGGGAGGTTTTAAGGAGACCCTCCCCCTTTTATTAATGTATATGAGATTGGTGCACCCCTAGTGCCTCCATCAATACAATTCTTGCTTATCTATAAAAAAAAACTAAAATTATCATTAGTTTTGATATTGGTACTAAAAAATCCATCATTATTTTGGATCGTGGGAATTCGCATTTATCATCATTTTGATCACTCGTGTGTTGTCTAATTCCTGCTCAAGGAATATACAGGAACATTAAAAGTGAAAATCAGTTTTATAAATAAAAGCAACAAATCCTAAATTCAATTTATCATTATTTCGATAATTGTTGGAACTTCTGGACTTTTTTGGACTTAATGTAAACTAAAAAAATGGGAAGTCTCGCTAACAATTCACACAATATTAGTGTTTATAAAGGTAGAGGTAGACGTTTTAATAAATGTCACACACATGTTTTCGTTGTGTGTCTCGCCCTCCACGATCAGCACATTCCACTTTGCATTACTGTTGCTCATTTTCCTCTACAAATTAATTTTTTGCTCATTAAAAACACATAATTAAAAAACTCGATGCATTTCTGAATTTTCTTTTCTCTTCCTCTTCTCCTTTATTTATGTTTTTTTATATTTAAGTGGTCATAGTGTCATATTGAAGGTGTATTTCTAGAATGGTTTTCTGCACTACGATAGAACACTGATATATTTGTAATTAAATTGTTTTATTCTGGAGATGTTGTGGTTGGAAGTGTGCTTGCACAACACATTTCTGTACCGTGTCACAAAATTTCTTAAAGATATCATCGTAGTACGTCGCTCAACACAAGAATTTCTTCATGAGATCGTGGGGGAATTTATTTTCCAAAGCTATTTTCCTTTGTTCCAAAAAAATTAGTGTCAACAAAAAAATAGTATTTCGTCCCATATTATATGACTTTTTAGCCAAAAAAATTTGTCCCATAATACATGACTTTTTAGAATCCCAATGAAACATTAATGTTTCTTTCCTAACATACCATTCATTATTTAATATTATCTCTTTCATAACTCTACTAATTTATCTTCCCAATGGCATTAATGAATGTTAATTTGGTAAACTAACTCACAATTTCTCTTTCTCATACAAAATTAACTAATTTTCTTAATATGTGTGAAATGACAAAAAAACGACATATAATATGGGGGAGCTAGTAATACAATCGGGAAAGATATGCTGTCGGCTTAGCCTAAAGCGCGTGTTTCAACTTTCAATGATGCCTCAGTCGAAAAGCCCCATTAGTTATAGAGGTGAGATCATGTTGCTATTACACAATGACTTTGGCTCTTAAAAAGTAACCATGCAATGAACTTCTGTAATCTCCTGAATCTTAATATCGTCAGCAAGATTTTGCAAATAGATTAGTGAATTCGGAGATCGATGATTTCTTTGTCTTGATAATGATTGGATAAAGACGACATGTCGCAAGTTCTGTTCATGAAATTGATTAATGTAGTGTCAAAAAAATTATTTCAGCAATAGTTTTTCCTTTATTGATATGTGTAATGAAGCTCAAAGGATAAAATGGTTACAAATGGTCATGACTCAGCCAGGGGTTGGATCTTTTTGTTGGGACATAGGGGTCATTGCTCCCCCCAAATATTTTTTATTAGTAGAATTAGGGTGTGTGTAGACTGGGCTAGTGCACATGGTCTCATCCGAATACCATTTTTTAAGGGGTTCCAAAAAAAATTAGTATAGTCTGATTTTTCGTAGTTTTAAAAAAATTGAGTTTTTGGTGATTCATTTAATAAAAATATAATAAAAGACCAAATTTTTAAGATTTGAAGGAAACTCTCAAATTGTTTGATACGCCCTTATTAATAGATATACATCATTGAAGTTTTTATCAGTGGAAACAAAAAATTCTACTATTAGTGGGTAGAGAATACTAGTACATAATAGTAGTCTAGTTTTTGTCAATATATATATATATATATATATATATATATATATATATATATATATTTGTTCTTGCATAATAGGAGACTATTTACAATATTAACCATCTTTTTATATGTTGTACACCTCACTAACTTGGTAGAGTGACATATGTAGAAATTTTTGTTAGTAGAGGCAAAAAAACTGGTCTATAATATTTTTACATAAGAAAGTTAGTATAAATTTTAATAAATTAACTAGTTTTTATTGGGAAAAACCCAAGTCCCACATTGACTAGAGATATGGTCTCAAAAGAGTTTATAAGTGGGAAGCAACCCTTACCTTACAAGCCGGTTTTGTGGGGTTGAGTTAGGCCTTAACCATATTCTAAGAGTTTTTGACAAATAAAACTTAATTCCAACATCTATTGCTTTTTGTGTCTATTTGTATTTAGTGTTAGAAAACAAACCAATATTAGAAGGATATAAAGAGAGAAAATATATAAAAATTTATTCTCTCATTTTATAACTTTTTACTTATACTTTTTGATAAAAGTTGTCTCGTGGGGCAACAACAATTTTTTTGTGAAGGTAAATTAATTTTATTATGTATATTTAGATAGAAAATATTTTAGTAGGGACCCCCAATTAGCATAATGTGTAATCTTTAAATATCCTTCACCTTTTTCACCTTTTTACTTCCCCTTTTACATCCCACTTAACTTTTTCACTTTTCCATCTCACTTCAACTATTTATATGAGAGTACAATAGGTAGGTAAAAAATAAAGTTTAGATTTCTTATCTTTATATTTGATAAAGTTTTTTCATTGCTTAATTACTCTCTCTCTTCTAAATTTTCAGAAAACTAAAACAACTAATTATGTTTGTCACAAAATTAAACTTTTACTTTATAAATAAAGTATGTTTCAAGCAATGTATAAAAACATAATGATACGTGCAAATGCATGAGGGTCTTGCTATAGTTTAACTTAACAACAATATATAAATTAACTTACTCATTTATATTCAATGCTTATTTAGTTTTTTTTGCTATAGCTTACTTTACCTTAAAAGCAATATATAAATTAACTTACTCATTTATATTAAATGCTTATTTAGTTAAATTAAAATAACACATTAATATCATACTTTAGGAATTTTTTAGTGTAAATTGGATATCCTCTACGAGCAACTGCAGAGACTAATCCCTTGAGTCAAGTATGATCACAATGGGCGGCAAATCCCCCCCTCAAAATTTTTAACGCGACTACGTTTCCAATGCTGAATTTGAATCTACAACCTTATCATACTTTAGGAATGTCACACGAAGAAATATCATGCTTGTTGAAGAAAGATGCCTTTGTTTGTGCTCCATTTGTGTGGATTAGTTAGAACACATAACTAGTAAAGCATTCGTTTAATATGTCATTTCAAACGTTTGTATTGATACGTATATGGAATATAGTAAGGGTAATACCGAAAGGGATGGGGGAGTGTTGATTGATGCGAACGAACCACCAAGTTGATGTGCAAGACGCCAAGACAGAAAGAGGGACATTTGCTTGTATGAATCGCAAGCTAAAACTTTGAAAGTAATATACAAATGATTTATAAAATAGACCTTTTAGAAGGAATTGAAAAGTGAAAACGAGTGTACTTAGCTTTAAGGAGGAGCAAGAAAGATGTACGTGGGCCTCCTAGTTGGATATTAAGGACATTGCCTTTATAAGTAAGGTTGGTTAATTAAGTTATTAAGTCATGGATGAAATGTCCCCAGTCCCCACCCAATTCTTTCCCTTTATCTCTTAATTAGTTAATAATTAATCATACTACATCATCTATACAATGCCAATCAATATAGTGCAATTTGTCCAGGAATTGAGCCACACGCATGCAGGGGATTTAGAAAATAAGGCTATAGAAGCTATATATCATGCTGAGATAGGGATTTTGTCCTATAACTGTTTACTACCCGGGGTGTAACATTTTTTTTTTACCAATGGGGTGTAACATATTTAGTGGTGTATTTCTATATTATATTATTACTGTTATGATTGATTATGAATTTTCTTGTCGAACTCTTCTACGGCCTAGCAAATGATTTGGGAGCTCTCTGCAATTCCTTTATAGAAAGTGGGTATGGTGTGCGATTAATGATGTTGGAACTTGACCATATTGATGAAATTTCTCCTATTTATCAAAAAAACATGATTTATTCCTCCCGTGTATCTATCTAGCTATATTTTTGTTATAAGCAAATGTTAGTAGGGGTGGGGGGATGTTAGTTTCAGGGTTTTAACCATGTACCTCATTCTTGCAACTTTACAACTCCTTCATGTCCCTTAGCTCGCCAACTGATATATTGATGAGCGTTCAATATAAGCATTTTAATTAGCCAATTATATATTTCTAAGTAAACAAATAGCCACTCAATGAACATATATGACTCAGTTAGCAATGAGGGGGAAATGTTTGATTTCCCCAAAGCACACTGTTGGTGCGATGCTATTTGGTTTCTCGTCATGTGTGGTATTTGTTTGATTCTGATTGACAGATCAGCTTCGATCAACTACAAGTTAATTAGTGACTTGAGCGTCAATGTTACAGATTTAGAGACATGGTATTTCGGTGACTTTGATGTTGTCACATTTGTAGGCATTTTGCCATTTGACACTATTAACTTGGGTGGTGTGAGTTTGTTCGCGGATTCATCCTTTTATGTTTCTAGCAATTTTGAATTTGTATTGTTATCGATGTATTCTATCGATTTGAATAAATTAATCTTTTTTAATAAAGAAAAGTGAATGGTTAACTAAATAAATAATGGTTGGAAAACTGGAGGTTGGTTATTTAAAATAAGCAATAAATAATGTGCGAAAAAAATAATGTGCAAGTAAACACAGTCGACAACAAGTAGTATAAAGAAGATGAGATCGTACCCACAAGGATTGGATTAATTTTTTTTAATGCTTTTCTATATAGAGATATTGTGAAGTATCCAAGTAATAAACAGTGGATGGTATTGTGAAAACAGAATGTAAACAAGTTATAATTTGTGTGTGAAATCAGTAGAGAATGATAGTTGAGATGTTCTTTACCTAATAAGTCACTTTCAATAGTTTTGTGTTTATATATGATGCAGGTGCACTGAATGCTGTTGCATTAGAAATGTGTTTTTCAGTCACTGTCTTCAGAGTTTCATTACAAGCTCTTATGTCTAAGATGCTAAATAAGTTCACTCCTGTATTTTAAGTACCCACAGTATCACCCTATGGACTATGTTATCCTATGTCTAGGTTTTAGCATGGTTTTAACAAAGTTTCCTTAATTAAAACATTTACCCATATTAGTTCTTGAGTCCTAAGTCTAAACCATGTCTGTATTTATAACTCTACTCATTCTAAGTGATCAATCTCAAAATAAGTGTTGAAAGAAGTATAAAACAAGAACTAAAATGCACACATCACATATGATCACAATAACTTATTTAAAAGATCATTATAAGGTTAGAACATCCCAACTAAAAGAGTTTAGTTCCCGCTAGACATCACAAGGCATATATAAACTGAATAACTCATGTTCATATAATTGAAATCTCAAAAGGAAAACAACAAGGTAGAAGTTACACGGTTGGAGTTCCCTTTGTATGAAATTGCCAAGCAACGCATGTGCATCAACTCCACTGCATTCAGCTAGCACTACTCAATTGTGTGGAAGTAAAGAAAGAAGTTGTCAATTCCCTTCTTGCCTTCTTACAAGAGAATGAAAAACTAAATTTAAAACTATATATATATATATATATATATATTAGAGTACAAAATGAGTTGTTTTCAAGTGAGAGATGGAGGTCTTTATATAGGCTTCAAGTGGGGCTTTCCTTCACAAGAGGGTTTACTTGATAACAAAGTTAAGGTTGCCTTTAGTCACTTCAGCCCAAAATGTAGTGCAAATCCTCCACTCAACCAAGAAGGGAGATCCTCTAATAGATGGGCAAGTGTCCCTAGGTGAGTGACTCTTCAAAGCTATTTTTTATGGTAGGCGCCGAAATTTGTGACTTGCATCTAAGCATGACGTCATCAGCTGAGTGTTTGGCATCTTGATGTTCTAGGATTTCTTTAAGCATTGTAGTCTGTTTTGAGTGCAGGTGCATCCAATGCGAGTGCATTGAACAAACACATCAAAAATACCAAAATATATGAAAGATGCTAAGTTATATGCATAACCCTCTTTTAACTTTGAATGTTGTTATTTTATTTATAAAACTTTATTTACTATATATTTTTATTTAGAACTGAGCAATTATTTAGGTTTAGATGCGTAAATAACTCTATATAAAATAGAGTTTGCTTCTATTTTGTTTTGAACTTCAATATTTTTTTTGGTTTGGGCTATTGTTGGCTTCCCACGGAGTGTCCCAACATTTTCCCACGGAGTGTCCCAACATTTTCAATGAAAGAGAAATCTCTGCTCGTGCTTAGGAGTATATTTTCACTAGCCAACACCAAGTTTATCTACTACGAAAATCGAACTTGGGAGCACCGTTTTGTTAGAGTTTTGTACCATATATTGCAAAATATTGACCAATTGATTGTTTTTGATGCAGGGTTGCAAAAAGAAAAACTGAGTGTGCAAGAATCAAAATAACTAGCACAGAAATGCAAGCCTGATCCACTTCAATCCTAGCCCAGTCACACATACGGGTCTATGCGACACCCAATGGGTCAGCCACTGTAGAAACACGCGGAGCCACTCATTGGATACGGGTTTGACCCGTTTCTTAAGCAAAAACACTATAAACCCTAGCTCCGCGTGTTCAATGACTTGGTTTCTTATCTTTTGTATACTACTGATCAATGACTGAATCTGAACACACTTGAGTTCTTCACTTAGAAAACTCAATCAACAAAGTATAAACATGTATGTAATCTTTTGCTCTTACTGTTTCTTTCTTTCGTTTCACAATTTTGAAAACATCTGTACTAACACTGTTTATTCTCTCTTATGAGGTATTCAACCACTTGTTGAATACTTCAACTCACAGAATGAACGAGGAAGAAAGCACAAGAAGAAGAAAGGCTTGCACAGAACTTAGCATAAAGAAAAGAAATGTAAAAACTGTTTATTCACTTTGTAATTTCTTGTAAAAAGATGCTTATACTTAATATATTTTTAATTTTACGATTATTATAAATGGATGTAAATGATTTGAAAAAACTCAAGCCCTCCAAATTGGGCGGCGGTCTGGTTTTATGAAGAAAAATAAACTCTCTATTGAAGTTGATGGTACATCCTTCCTTATATTTGCTTTTCATCCTTCCTATTTTTTCAAGCCCTCCCCTTTCTCCCTTCTAAACTCCCAAACAAGACACACTTTATATCATGTCTCGGTTCGAAAACAAGACCTTTCAGTTGTGTGCGCGAGTTTCATGTGTCACTTATCATTTTGTCTACGGACAAAAAAAAGAAAAATCAGTCAAATATTTTTTTTTGAAGTAAAGAAAAATCTATTAAAAAGAGAAAAAGAAATACATAAAACCAAGGGGGGACCAGACCAAAACCCAAGGCCAGAATAAACTAGAAAAAGTAGAGAAAGAGAGACCTAGGCTAAGGCTCCCAAAAACCAACCAACCAAAAGCAGGAAAAAACAGACCAAATAAATGACTTATAAAAAACTACATCAGATCAAAATGAGACAGAGACTGAGCTAGCTTTGGACCGAGTGTTGTATCCAACAGTAAGACCATTTTTCTGCCTCAATTTCTTCTTTTGTTACTTGGTCATAACCGGTTCAGTGTACCTCTCAGCTGAATCCGGAATCACCGGATCGCCAACATCATCTGTCGACTCCCCCCGAAACCTTCTTAAAATTTTCATGTCAGCTTCAACTGCCGGATTCAAGGCTGAATCGACAATCGACATTTTGGCCTTCGAAAAGAGGTTTATTGTTGCTTGAGAATTAGAGACAACCTCATCATCTGAGATATCTTCCCAATTTTTACATAAAACAGTTGCCTCCACCGCGTAGGAAGCATCAGAATCAAGCCTAGTCGTGGGAGACTTGGTGGAGTGTGCTTCACCAATAGCCTGACCCCCCAGCCATCTCTTCAGGCGTGATAACAATACTGTCAAAACCCAAGACGGGGGCATTTACTTCCATCACCAAAACCACACTATTGTCTTGCAGATTGGATGGACCGGCATCCAAAGTAGTGACTTTCTTCCCATTATCCTTCTTTTGCACAAACCGAAGAGATGGTTTACTAGGGACGTGATTCACCTTTCGAGGCTGAATCTTGCCACCTTGAGTCATCTCCGCGTTTTTAGGTAACTTACAATTCTGGATAGAATGACCAATACATTGACAAGAGTTGCAAAACAACGGTACACTCTCATATTCCACCCTGATGAGAAAGGCGTATCCCTCTCTTTCTACTAACAACTGATCATGCAGCTTCTCAGAGAAATCAACATCAATAAGAACTCTAGCAAAATGACCAAAAGTCCTCTTCATAGTGGCTTCATCCAAGGCAATAGGAGCTCCTAGGCTACCACTAATCTCAAACAAAATTTTTGACCTCCAATATTCCCGGGAAAGACCATGGAGTCTAACCCAACACTGAGCCTTGGTTTGTTTTGCAGAAAGAGGGTCAAAATCAGGCCTCCAGGCAAACAAACGCAGCACGCCAGGATGGAGATTACGAGATCCAAGCGACCAAACACGCCTAAAATCATCATTGGATACAAAAGAGAATTCAAAGAATCCCTTACCAAGCGAAACCAGAGACCAATCATAAGAAATATTCCACATATTAGACAATTTTTCCTTTAATTCTTTAATCTGATAAGGTTTATCTCCTTTGGACAAAATAATTCTACCATGTAATAGATTGACGCATTCAGCAATACTAGCTTGATATTCATCTTCAGAAATTTTAACAGCAAGAACATCCCCTTTTAAACAGGGTTTCAGTTGTTTACTGTAATCGAGATCTGCAAAAGATTTAGGGGTTTGAGTGATACCTTTCAGCGCTTCAGAAAAAGATTTCCTTTTAACACGACTCACAGATCAAATAGCATCAGAGGACTTAGGTACGCCTGATACATCCAAATGAACCTTGCTCACTGAATGAGCACCGTTGTTTGAAGCTCCAAGAGTAGGACCGCTGGATCCCACAGGCGCTCCAGGAGAGCTATGAGAGGCATCCACCGCCGCCTCTGGAAAAAGAAGACCATCGCGTGACAGTTCTGAAGATGATGGCGCTATGTTGTTGGCGCAAGGAGAGGGAAGATCCCCCTTTCGACCCACCTGCAGAGAGCCAGACAGAGACAGGGGAGCCTGAGGCGGATCAGCATCTGAGCCCCATGGAAGGAGCTGCAGCAAATCCTCGGCGAGGAAGGCCATGGAGGCCGCGGAAGCGCCTAGGGTGAAGCCCTATTGGAGCGGCGCTAGCCCTATTGGAGCGCTAGACCTAATTTGCTCAACCTAAGCTTGTTATCGTGACTTATAGACTTCTACAATTAAACCACCTACATTCATGTATCTCAAACACAATCCAAATAAATTTTAATATTCATATAAAAAAAATAAATCTTAAAATCTCAATCCTTGATGTGTTATTATTATTTTTGGTCAAGATATGTTATTATTTTAAACCGCTTGGTTTCATAGTGGCACATATTTGTATCGTGGATTCGATATTGGTTTTAAAAAAGTTTGAATAAAATAAAATAAATAAAATAGATAATGTGTTTAATAATATTTTTTTAGGGTTAAATACATTTTTGGTCCTTATAAAGATAGCGAATTTTGTTTTTAGTCCCTATAAAATGTTTTTGGGCACTTTTGGTCCCTACATTATTTTCCGTTAGCATTTTTAGTCCCTGCTGTTAGTTTCCACTAACGACGCTGACATGGCATGAATTATGTGGCATTTTTTAGGAAAAAGATGAAGTTGTTTTGGAGGATTTGAGAAAGAAGGAAGAAGGAGATGCCATAGGAAAAAGATGACTTTTATTTTTTTCTTTTACATTTACTTAAGTAAACTTAATAAAAGTTTCTTTTACCCTATTAAAAGTTGGGTTGCACCAATAAGTCAATTTTTTTTAAATGAATTTACAAAATTATAAGAGACAGGAGAGAGAATTATTGATACTACTTTTATTTTTTTGTTTTAAATTTTGTTATTTCAACCTCTTCTAACACTATATGCACCTGTAAAAAAAATTAAGATTTTAGATTCTTTTAGCAGTTAAGTGTCAAAAGTGGTCTTTTAAAAAACACGGCTCGCTATGAAATAAAAAATACTTATTTGGCAGAGTAGTTCTTAAAGGGGATTACAATTCCTCTAAAGTTATTGTAAAATGATATTTTCATTCTCAATGACTAAGGCTCTGTTTGGTAAAAAGTAGCGAATAACGGTTAAGCTGGCGAATAACGGTTAAGTTAGCGGATAGCGGTTAAGTTAGCTGATAGAAAATGACGTGTTTGGTAAATCTAGTAGTTAAAATAGCTGTTAAATGTAAGGCTTAATTACAGTTCTTGTCCCCCTATTATTACCAACTCACAATTTTAGTCCTCACACTTTTTTCACGAGTTTGGTCTCCCTATTTTCCCAATTTTTAAAATTAAGTTCCCTCTTTAATTTGGTCAAACATTTTGCTGACTTGGGGCTCATTAGTTCTACGTGGATGACTCGCAAGACTACCAAGTTGGATTTTAAAATATAAAATCTTAGGATTAGGGTTTTTGGGGAAACTTGGATGAGTCTCGATAAAGAAGATGAAGTTGTTTTTCCTAATTTAAAGAAAAAATATATACTTTGTTATTTTAAAATCCATTCTGGCGGTCCTACTAGTCATCCACATAGGATTAATGAGCCCCAAGTCAGCAAAATATTTGACCAAATTAATGAAGGGACTTGATTTTAGAAATTGGGAAAATGGAGGGACCAAATTCGCAAAAAAACGTTTGGGGGATTAAAATCGTGAGTTGGTCATAATAGGGGGACCAAAACTGTAATTAATCCTAAATGTAAAATAACGATGTTTCATTTTTGTTTCATTTTGGTCACTGCCGTCAGTTTTGGCTAACAGACGCCATGCTGGCAGTTAACTGCTGACGTGGCGTCTTAAGTTTATTTAAGTTTATTAAATTAAAAACTAAATGTAAAATAACATAAAAGGACATATTTAATTCACGTTAAATGTAAAATGACATAAAAGGAATTTAAGAATAATAATAAGGATAAAAATGTCAAAAAAAGTAAGACGCTATACTGTATCTGCTCAAACGCTACTTGATTTAGCGTTTCAAAAAATGCTAAATATTACTCGAAATGCGCTAAACGCTAGGGCTTACTAAAAACTTGTACTAGTCCACTGCTAATCAAATACATTAGTCTCATCCACTATCCTCTAGCGGGTGGGGTGCGTCAAACAAATCCTAAATGTGTCTGTGTGTTTTATCAAGTGCAAGTATGAGTCTGTACTCTTTATTTTTATCATGGGATTATGTATTTTTTAAATACTTATAATTTTTTTTAAAAGAATTACACTAGTGATTATCATACTCTTGTGTTCTAGCTAGATCCTACTCAAGGAAATAGTTAGGAACAATATCCAAACATACACTTAGTGTGTTTTGTTTGAGATCAGACTTTAAATTATGTAAGTCTTTAAATTATATAGGCTAAAATGTATTTTTGGTCCTTTAAGTTATTTGAAAGTTTTGTTTTGGTCCTTAAGTTTTTTATAACAGTTTAGTCCTCTATTTTGGTAATTTCACACGAAAAAATAATTTGAATCCAAATTATCCAAATTTTTCCGTAAATGTATACCAGCAAAAATCATGTTACGTATAATACCAAAAAAAAATCATGTTACGTAAAACTCATTTTAACAAAAACCAAGTCTGTAGAATCAATTATCTCAAATCGTCACCAGAAAACAAACACCCGCTAAGTGTTATAATTATATTTGATCTTTATATTTGTATTGTTTTTTGAGTTGGTTTCTTACTGTGTTTTGTTTGGGATCAGGATTCTGCACGCAGATAGAATTTAGTGTAAAATATAAGGCTTTCTCCACTTTTTTTGTTATTTTTTCAGCATTATTGAAAAAATTATTTGCCTAAATTTAAGACCCTAGTGGGGGGATCCTGTAGAAAATGAGCAGCATCAAATGTAAAAAGATGGTTGGGATATTGTTACTTATTTTATTTATTTATTTATTTATGATTGATGATAGGGTGAATCTTAATTTCCATCTACTATCTACTAGTCTACTAGTCTGACTTAGAGTAATAATTGTTACTAAATGGGCATAATAGTCATTTTCCCATTAATGAAAAAATTTGGTGACCACGTCAACACTAAATTGTGGTTAGTATGTACTAACCATTGGATTGTTGTATAATGGTCACCGAAAAATTTATTAATTATTACTAATGAATTTTTTAGTATCATAAGTCATTACCACTTTCTACTATCTATCTATACATTTAAATGAATCTCACAACAAGAGGTTTCTCTTTTACAACAACAGAAGCAAGAAGGTAAATGAAGGTACTTTTGGGAATGAGATTGAAAACATCTATAGTGTGGATGAGAAAGACCCCTTAAGTAATTAAGAAAACGAATTGAGGTGTGCTATTGTAATTTCTGAAATTTAGTGTTTTGAATGAACTGTTGTGTACTATTGGTATAAAGTATTTTTTTTTTTATAATCTTTATGCTCTTTTTTTTTATCCCCCCACACCATTTTAGCTTGTTAGCTCAACTTTTTTTTGTCCTTGTTTCTTGTTGAAAATTTATTGACAAGGAGCTATTCCTTTCAATTTTTCTTTCCATGTATAACTTTTGCTATTCTTTTTTTGTTGCTTGTTTGTCAGCAGCTTTGGGTTGATACTAGAATGCTAAATACTTATTGAAGAAATTACAAAAGACAAACCTATATCTTATAAGCAGTAGAGTGTGCTTGCAGCCAAACTTCCACCGCATTTCTTTTTTCTTTATACATGTTTTAGAGTATTTTAGAATTCGGAAAAATATTTAAATGTTCAAATATGCGAAGTTTATTCCTTAAGAGGCACTTCAATAGAGCAGCTCATGCTCTTGCATGAACTTCTACTAGCCTTGATATTTTGCACATCATTCTTCATTGTATTGATTCTATCATCCGTGATGAAATGAAATGAGTTGATTTTTCATCAAAAAAATGTGAGGTCTGAAGAAAAATACTTGGCTGATTCTTTGACGAAAGGATTAGTAAAAGAGAATGTTTTGAAAACATCAATGAATGAGACCAATGCATATGGATTAAATTGATCTCTTATCAGGTAACACAACCTATAGACCAGAGATCCCAAAAAATAGGTTCAAAGGTAAGAATAACAATTTGTAAGAAGATGCGACAGTTACGCAAAACTAATTTTTATAAGTCTCATTCATAATGTAGAGCACGATATCTTGTAGTGTTGAAAATTATGAATTAATTTCTTAATAAGTTTAATACTTTATATGGAGTGGCGTACATGGCTACATGAGTACTCTCGATAAGCTCACATATGTGAATGTGAAAGTGATGTCGCTTTCTATGAAATTTTGGGCAAATTTTTTTAGAGCATTCAATATATTGGGATAACTTGTATGACCGTAATGCACGAGCTTTTAAATTATACCCTAAAATATTGAGTATGTAATATTTTCAAGACTACCTATCACTCTAGTATAAATTATTGGTTCAAGTTTGCAAACAAATATTTATGCTAAACGTTATAGTTATCGTTTGGTATGATTTACTAGTTGATGTATTTTTTTTTTAAAAGGTGGGAGATCGATTGTTATGTTTTAGAGAGAAATTTTTGAGAGGGATTAGTATCCCTCACTATTAGTGAGGAATTTAGCTACGAAAAAAGGTAGGTGGCACTGACTTACGTACGTTTGTGACGAAAATTGAGACAAAAAATATCTCTTTCTAATAATTTCGTAGCTAAATTCGTCACAAAATATTGAAAAGACGTTTAGAGAGGGATTTTGTGAGGAAAGAAATCCCTCACTAATAGCGAGGAATATCTAATCTGCCACTGACCATAAAGAGCTCGCTTCCATTAGCGTGTTTCGCTTGCCTCCCATTAGCGAGGAATCATTATTTCGTCGCTGACCAACCCAACCAGTGCACTCTTATTTTCGCTTCCCTCCCATTAATATTAAAAAAATTTAATCAGCGCCTTTTCTCACTTGTTTTTCGAAATAAAAAAGATCTCTCAAATATTAAAAAAACAATTACTCTTGTTTTTGACGGCTTCCCTCACCACTCAGCAAAACCTAATCGCCTTCGATTCTTTCACCTCTGTAACCATCACCATGGCCTCACTCTCAAAACCCTAACCATCTCACAGCCAGTCAGAAACCTCAGTTGAAACCCAACCACCGGAGCACCCTCTTCACGCTCTACTTCTTCACACAACCACCCACAACCTCCCCACGTCTCCCACCCGAGTCTGTCGTTCTCAGCGATCGCTCCTTTGCATTCTTGCGTTCTCATCGGTCTCCACCATAAATTACATTACAGGTTCGATTTTCCCCTCAAAAACCATTAATTTGATTTTCCCTTCTGAACCCTAATTTTGATTTTCCCCCTCTTTCCTCATTTCTTACATATTGGGTAAGAATGTTTCCAATATTGAAGGAATGGAGGAATGAACCATTCAGCTAGGGTTTTCAATTACGACGACAATATCTGTGCTTTGTTCTCAGCGATTTCTCCTTTGATATCAATGGATTTTATTTTATTATTAATTCTGTTTCCTTTGCTTTTCGTGCAATTTGCTTAAATCTTATGCAGATATAATAATGGAATAGAGTTTTTTATTAACAGATGTGTGTTAGACTTATTATATAACCTTAGAGGGGGGGGTGAATAAGGTTATGAGTAAATATGGATTCTTTTCGCAAATGATGATTATATTCTTTTTCAAATCGGATGCGGAAAATGTGATTTAAACTTTTGGATATAAAAACAAGCAGGAGTTGTTTAAATTGTATTCAATATTGCCAATAAAGATATTATAATAGATAATCAGGATATTGAATTTATTAGATCTATTAGTGAGATAAAGATGATATAAGAGATATAGTATATCTTAGAGAAGAGGAGTAGAAGATGATTGATGAGTATTGATAATTTAAGCACAGTAATATTAACAATAAACGGTAATAATAATAGTGCAAAATATAAAGAGAGAAGGGATAGAGGGACACAGATATTTAGCGAGGTTCGGGATAAAACCCCTACGTCCTCGGCCTTAGGCTTTTCAACCCTTGGACTTAGCAACCACTATATTGAAGAGAGTTTAATACAAACAGTCGACTTCAATACTAGTGAATCTCAATTCCCCTGAACTGAGAACCCAAGCACCCGCTAAGGATTTCAACCAACTCAATCACCCGATTGAGAGACCCAAGAGAACCTCCCAAGATTTCAAAATAACAACTTTACGAAATAAAGAGTACAACGTTTGAGATCTATGATCCAATCACTTCTTGTAGTATGTCAGTTTAGATACTGAGAGAGATGAGTGATCTTAGGATTTTTAGATGCTCTAAAAATGATATGGAATATGAAATCTTGTTTTTGCAAAAAGCTTAAAGAAGATATGACAATGGAAGCTGACTTTGCAAAAGTATAAAAGCTTTTAGAAATGATATATCAATTTCGAAATTAAAAAAACTTTTAACAAGATCAAAACAATGAAGCTCAAGATCTTAGATCTAGATTTATAAAAACATAAAAGCTTTTGGAAATGATATGACAATTCGAAATCAAAAGCTTTTAACAAAATAAAACTATGAAGCACAAGTATAGATCTAGAATCGTATAGAGAGAAATTGTGAGATGAAGAGATGTTGGAGGTGGTTTTGAGAAGTGAAATCAAGGCTCATATTTATAGTGATAGGTGAGGTTCGATTTTTGCAAAATCATTTATGGCTTGAGATAATCGATTGTCTCATGTAGTGCAAATTGGTGATAATCGATTATGGCTCAATATGGAAGGTAAGGAATAGGCTCATAATCGATTATCCTTTGTAGTGGAATTGAGCAAGTAATCGATTATTTGCCTTCAATCAGGACAATAATCGATTATGGTATGGAGTTCATTTGAGTCACTAATCGATTATTGTTCTAAAAATGGAAGGTGAGGAATGCATCATAATCGATTATCCTTTGTAGTGGAATTGAGCAAGTAATCGATTATTTGCTTTCAAACAGGACAATAATCGATTATGGTATGTAATGGGAATAGGATGGTAATCGATTATGCTATTAAAAAAGGTAGGAATTGGTTCCAAGCTTTCCACAAAATTATTTTTAGGGTTTAGGTTTCCACCATATGCATGCATGCAATTTTAAAATATTCTTCAAAAACTATTTTTATGCATCATGCATGTTTTGAAAAGTCATCTCTCTCAATAACTAAAGTGTCATACACTTTAGGTGATAGGACCTTACAAGGTGTCTTAAAGAAGGCTTAGACACAAATTTGGGTTTTGAACTTCATATGTTGCTTCTTCTTCAAGCTTCTCTTCTTTTGTGTCTTCTTCTCTTTAAATTAAGTCCTGCATTTTGCTCAACTTGAAACATTAGTAGATATGATGTAATTTGTTATCATACAAAATAAAGGAGTGTTTACCCTTGGTTCAACAATGTGTTGTAAGGCATGGCTCCCTTGTAAGAAAAATTTGAATTTTTTATTAATGAAATTCCCTTGTTGCAATTGGAAGAATGTCACATTCTCTCTGATGCAAGGTGTGGTGTGAAGTTGATAGTTGTTATTATAGTCATTTTTTGAGTGAAATTGATAATTGTTATTATAGTCATGTTTTGAGTTCAAACGACTCTTATGGCTCAGGTCCATGTGATCTCAGTATTATTTATAACAATGCCATTATTGACACAATGCCACCATTACTGATGATCCTTAGAGAAGAATTAAGAATGTAAAGTAGGCAAAGTACATTTTTTATGTTCTTGAAAACTTCATTATTGTTGTCACTAATAGTAATAATTAATGATAATAGCACCCATTCCAAAAGAAATCAAGTCGCAGTCATTTTATATTAGCTAATTAATAATTCTTCAAACAAATCATGAGAACAAAAGTTACAGTCATGTTCTACTTTTCAGAATAAACTTATTTATAGATTTCAAAAATAGGAAGTTATGTGATGATCAGTATGTGATATCCTTATGTTGTCATTCTGCACAAGTAACTTGCTTCTATGAAGACTTGGCAAATATAACATATTTTGGTGTTACTTTTTTCACCAAAATAGACTTGCAGAAAAATAGATTGGGAAAGGGCGCACTGTGTTTCAAAAAGCTCTCCAAGTTGAGCCAAGAGAAGATATATTGTGTTTCCCTCTCTTCATAGCCAAGGTAACACTTTTCCTCTTTCTTTGATGTTGTGATTAATGGATAAATTTGGATTTCTAGTTTACTAATGTTATTTGTTTCTGTGTTTTTTATTTTTTGAGATAATGTTTCTATGTTTTTTAGATGGATATAGTTGTATGTGTGAGAGTAAAAGTAGTATTGTACTATGAAGATAAAAAAGTAGATAGGGAAGGGAGGTTAAGATAGTCTGCTCATCATAACTGAACTGCCGTGCCACATATTTTCTTTTATTCAAAGGTTCTTTTTGTTTTATTTGCTATGTCTTTTTGTTCTTTTACCAACTTAAAAATGTAGTGTAAACTTTATTTTTTATGAAGAACTTATGGTGCATTGATTTCAGTGTCGTTTCAAATTGGTTTTGAGTTTTTCTTGGATGAATGATACTGGAATTAGTTGCTTAAGTAAAGACCTGAGAATGTTTTTCTACCAATGGATAATAACATACATGTGATCCTCTGAGACTGGATATGAAGATTTATTTGCTTAGTGAAACTCCTCTGAGATTTTGATTTGGTTGGAATGTGTCGATTTGTGATAGCTGGCGGTTGGTTGGTGATATATCTATTTTAGGTGCAGTTTTAAGATATAGTTCAAATTATCACCTTGTCTGGCTTATTAATCTGAACCTATCTTTAAGCCAGATTGAATGGTACAGGACCTTTAGCTTTAGATTTTCTTTTCTCTAAAATACAAAGTTATTATAAAAGCCATAATGGCTATAAAATAAAAAGTTATTATAATAAATCTGATTATTACTAAAGACTAATAGCAATGACTCTCCTTTCTTTTCATTGTTTCTTCATTTAGTTTTAAAGACTAATTGCAATGGAAGTACCCCAAAAATAGAAAGTGGATGGATAATAGACCGGATCGGGACAAGAATATCACAGAAGAATTTAGACAAGGATGTTTGGGATTTATCAACTTTGTCTTGGAAAAAGACGAAGAAAAAGACGAAGAGAACGTTGAAAGCAGAGAGATCAGATGTCCATGTAAGATTTGCAAGTGTTTGCGTCATCACCCACCATCCATGGTGATGGTGCATCTATGTAGGAAGGGGTTCATGAGTAATTATTATCATTGGACAAATCATGGTGAACCGATTGATGTGTTTTTTGTTTTTTTTAAAACAATGATGTGTACGTCTTTTGGATTGTAAGCTACTAGTTTTATGAAACTAAGGTTCATGTATTTTGTTGATTAACATTACTTTTGGTTTGTATGTATTATGCTTATTAGCTTTATTAGTAATATGAAATGTTTGTGTTTTTTTCAAAAAAATTGTAGCTTGTATTAAAGCACCACTCCTTTGAGATTAAATGTTTCTCACAATTATAGGTCGAAATGGATATATTAAAAAAATTGGTGTTGGATAAATTAAAAAAAATTGGTTTTAAAATTCGTCATTAATAGAGAGGAATAATTTCCCTCACTGTTAGAAAGGAAGTTGTTCCCTCACTATTAGTGACGAATCATGTTGTCACTGTTAGCGACAGAATCTGTCCTTCACTATTAGCGACAGATTCTGGTATTCCTCGCAAAAAATTTAGTGACGCCAGATTTTGTTACGGATTTGGGTTCGTCACAAAGTTCGTCGCTAAAACGATTAGTGACAGATTTTCCTTGTTTAGGGACGGATTTTTTCCGTCGCTAATTTTCTTTTTTCTAGTTGTGACTAATTTTTATAATTCTCATTCATAATGTAGTGCACGATATCCTGTAGTGTTGAAAATTATGAATTAATTTCTTAATAAGTTTAATACTTTATATGGAGTGGCGTACATGGCTACATGAGTACTCTCGATAATCTCACATATGTGAATGTGAAATTGATGTCGCTTTCTATGAAATTTTGGGCAAATTTTTTTAGAGCATTCAATATATTGGGATAACTTGTATGACCGTAATGCATGAGCTTTTAAATTATACCCTGAAATATTGAGTATGTAATATTTTCAAGACTACCTATCACTCTAGTATAAATTATTGGTTCAAGTTTGCAAACAAATATTTATGCTAAACGTTATAGTTATCATTTGGTATGATTTACTAATTGATGAATATTTTTTTTTAAAAAGGTGGGAGATCGATTGTTATGTTTTATTTTAAAAAATTATTCAAATTTTTATTTCATGAATGTTCTATTATATCCACATGCAACTTTAAAAGTTTTATATATTGCAATATCAACTAATTTTGGGTGTGACAAGAACCTTATCGGAAAGAGAGAACCACATATGCACACATAGCTGAGTACTCGTGGTCTTTTAGGTTTCTCGGCATAAACTAGTCACTAGCAAAGGTGATAGATACTAATCACACTACTCCCGCCATCTCAATTTAATTGTTCTGTTTGTTATTTTTCTCTTTCTCAAATTATTTGTCACTTTAGAATACCAATACATTTATAGTACTGTTTTTCCAACAATATCCTCATTACCTTTTAATTTTTAAAAGTGGGTTGGCTTTAACCATTAAACAAGAAAAGTTAAGTAATCATACTAATATAGGGGTATTTTAGTCTTATTATATTTTTTTGACCATACAAATTAACATATCCAATCATTTTCGTAAGACCCGTGCATAACCTTAAGCAACAGTTAAATTGAGATGGAGGGAGTATCATCTAGGGATGGAAATGGGTACCCTATGGGCAGGGTACTATAGTGCCCGTCCTCGTACCCTCTGGGCACCAAGTGCCCATGGGCATGCCCATTATCCGCACTTTAACTGCAAAAAATAATAAATAACATAAAAAACATTATAATTCAATTTTAAAAAGCCATTATTTTTTCCGTATCTACTAATTAAAATATTACACATGATAGCATTTAGTGAATTAAAAACATCCAAAATATTAGTAGTTTGGATTTATTTTTATAAAGTTGGATATACTTAAAATTGTAATAATAGTAACACTATATATGTATATATATAGAATATAATATAATGTAAACATCTAAAATGTTAATTAGTAGTTAGATTTTGTGTTGTATGAAAAAAATCATTTCATTTTTTTTAAATTTTATCTAGGTTATAATATTAGTAATATATATATATATATATATATATATATATATATATATATATATATATATATGTATGTATGTATTTATGCGGGTGCGGGTCCAGAGCGGGCTGGGACACGTTCTTGAGCCCCCGCCCATGTGTGCGGGTAACTACCCGCCCATTTGCGGGTACTTTTTACGGGTACCCTATGGGCATGGACTCAATTGCCATCCCTGGTATCATCTGATTTTTACCCGTTTCAATTATGTTTCTTTATCATGCATTACGTTTTATTATTATTTTATTTATTTTGAATGCATTAATTCAATTACTAGTGGCATATTTTATTTGTCTCGAATTAATAGTAGTATATTTTATAATTCAATCCAGGCTTGGGAATGCAGCATCATTAAATCTTTTAAGGAAGAATTTTATCACCTATTATAGTCATATCTTGCTCAAGAGATTAATCTTTATAATTGCGTGCAGAAAATCCCCTATTAAAAAAATGTTTTACTTTCTATAATCAAAAGTGGTGATTTGGGAATGACAATTGGCTGGTATGTGAATCGGTGGGTGCATCATTAGAGTTGGAGATAAAAAAAATAGAAAGAGAGGTGTGAGTGAAAAAAAAAAGTAAGAAAACCGAGAATTGTTTTCTAAAGCTTTTTAAAGTGCACTTTTTGATGGGCTTCCTGCTGAAAAGCGATAAAGATGTGGTGATGATATAGACTCATTGCCATGACTAGCTTCTGCAACTCTGCAATTACACTATTGTAGACTCTATTTTATGGCCCTACTTTATTGCTTGCTTCCTTTACTTTATGTAACCCACAAAAGTTAAAATATGATCCCGATCATAAGAATTGCTGAGATCTCCTCCTCTTCATGTATTGTTGGCTTGGCAGTTTTTGGACACATATGTATTTATTATATAGGCAGAATAGCACTTTTGGTCCTTTATGTTTGCTCCAGATTTCACTTTGGTCCTTTATCTTTTTTTTGGTCCGTTTTGGTCCCTCATGTTTCATTTTCGTTTCATTTTGGTCCCTCACGTATTATTATATTCAATTAAAACATTAAAAACATTAAAACAATTAAAATAATTAAAACAATTACAAAAATAAAACATAAAACCCTTCCCCCACCGTCCACCACCACCCACCACCACCCCCCACCGTCAACCACCACCCACCACCAGATCTGTCTCTCTCTCTCACCGTGAACCCCTCCCCCCTCCCCCACCGTGAACCCCTCCCCCTCCCCCCACCGCTGCGCACCCCCCTCTCTCCCCTTTCTCACGGTTATGGAGTTCTCCCACGAGGTAGGGCCTGTAATTGTTCAAATTGACGCCATAATCGAACTCAGGGAGAAATTTCGAGTTGAAAGGTGGAGTTTGGGGTCCAATCGCAGAGAGAGGAGTGAGAACGTGTGAGAGGAAGGACGGGTCGGGTCGGGTCGTGGAGAGGAAGAAGACGGGTCGTGGGAGAGGGGGGGAGGGGGTACGCAGCGGTGGGGGGTGGGGGGAGGGGGTGCGCAGCGCTGGGGGTGGGGGAGGGGGTGCGCAGCGCTGGGGGGTGGGGGGAGGGGGGAACGGTGGGGGAGGGGGTGCGCAGCGCTGGGGGTGGGGGGGAGGGGGGAACAGTGGGGGGGGGGGGGGGGGAACGGTGGGGGAGGGGGGTGCGCAGCGCTGGGGGTGGGGAGAGGGGGAACGGTGGGGGAGGGGGTGCGCAGCGCAGCGGTGGGGGGAGGGGGGACGGTGGGGGGAGGGGTGGACGGTGGGGGGAGGTGGTGGGTGGTGGTTGACGGTGGTGGGTGGTGGTGGACGGTGGGGGGATGGGTTTATGTTTTATTTTTGTAATTGTTTTAATTATTTTAATTGTTTTAATGTTTTTAATGTTTTAATTGAATATAATAATACGTGAGGGACCAAAATGAAACGAAAATGAAACATAAAGGACCAAAACGGACCAAAAAAAAGATAAAGGACCAAAGTGAAATCTGGAGCAAACATAAAGGACCAAAAGTGCTATTCTGCCTATTATATATTATATACTAGTATTTTACCCGTGCGTATTGTCATTAAGTCATAATAGTAATTTGAAAGATATTCATAAGTTGTGAACAATGTCCAAAATGCATGATTTAAAATTCGAAGTGGAATTGCATCCCCGTTGACAATCAAAATTACATTGATCCATAATAATGTATTTGGACATTAGAGGTAAAATATGCATCCCCGTTGACCCTCCCATTTGCATCCTCGTTGGCCCTCCCGTTGGCGCTCTCGTTACCTCTCTCGTTGCCTCCTGTTGCCTATCTCGTTGCCACTCCTGTTGCAGCTCCAATTGCCAGTCTCTCGTTGTCGCTACCGTTGCCACATTTTAACTCATATTTTTCTAATATTAATTAAATCATATTCGTTTAATTATAAGTACGTTATTTTGTAATATTTGGTAGTGGCTAAAGTTGTTTTTTTTACAATTCTTAGTAGTTAAATTGATTGATTTTAATAGTTTTATTAGAGAGATTATAGTAAATAATAAATTTTAGATGGTGTAAAATGAAGAAAAAAGAAAATAAGATTTTATAAAATATGCACCCACGTTGGCGCTCTGTTGGCGCTCTCGTTGCCTCTCTTGTTCCCACTCCTGTTCCCATTGTCGATTTCATTATCAGTCTCGCATTGCCGCTCCCGTTACCATGTATTATGACTTATTTTTTTCTATATGACTTAATATTAATTTAATCACATTCATTTATTTATAAAAAAGTTAATTTTAAACTTTTGTTACATGTACGTCTTTTTTTGACAATTGATAGTGGTTAAAATGATTAATTTGACCGTTGTAAAAAATTAATTAATTTTAGTAGTTTGACTAAATTCTAAAAATAGTGAGTAATTATTTTTAGTAAAACGTGGTAAAAAATTTAGTGGGTAATTAATGGATAGTGGTTGGTATTTCTTATAATGTTAATAATAGAGTAAAAATGAAGAAACTCCCAATGGCACTCCCGTTGGCCCTCCTTCTATTGGCACTCCCGTTGGCACTCTCATTGGCATTTTACTTCTTTTTTAGTAATTATAAACTAGTAATTTGGTAATTTTTTGTAGTGGTCACTACAAGAATTTCGGTGATTTCCGAGGGAAAAATCCCTCGGAAAAGCAGGAAAATCGGTCGCTAATTCACGTTTTCGACGGAATTTCCGACGGACAAAATTCCGTGGGATAAACGGCCCTCGGAAACGATTTCCGACGGAAAATTCCCTCGGAAACGTTTCCGTCGCAAATCCCTCGGAAACTCCCTCCGAAATATCCCTCGCAAATCCCTCGGAAATGTCCCTCGCAAATCCCTCGGAAATAACCCTCGCAAATCCCTCGGAAACGTCCCTCGCAAATCCCTGGGAAATATCCCTCGTAAATTTCCAAAAAAATTCCGTGGGAAATCCGTCGGTACGAAGTGATAAATAATTTTCCAAAATCCTTCCATTACATTCAGACAGCTCCATTCTATTTTGCTTTCCTGCCCATTCAGACTCAGCTAACTAGCCTATAATTAATTCAAAGATCTATGAAATCGAAAGAGGTATCATCCTAAACTTAAGAAAATTTCAATAAACCATTTGAACATTTCAAATGTCAAATACCTCGAAAAGTCCAACCGGCCCCAAATTGAGCACTTAAGATAATCCAATGGGTACAATAAGTAATTGCATAGAACCCACATAAGACTAGATCCAAACAAATTAGCATAATCAATTAGATTAGATTCAACAATGTCAGTAAATTTGCTTGGCATAATACTAGTTAATTTGCTTGGCATAATACTCATTTTCAGCAAACACAAGACAAAAAATTTAATGTTTACAGCAACCTGTTTACATTTTGCAAACACACCAGTGATCATTTTCAAACTAAAAATTTAATGTTTACAACAAACACAACAGTGATCATTTTCAAACTAAAAATTTAGTGTTTACAGCCTGTTTACATTTTGCTGCATTTTCAGCAACCTGTTTACATTTTCAGCAACCAATTCACTAGAAATTCAATCCAGCCTACCAATTTAATTCAGTCCAGCCTAAGCAATTTTCAGCAACCATTTTCAGCAACCTGTTTACTTCCCTGCCAATTTAATTAAGACTCAGCCTACCAATTCACTAGAAATTCAATCCAAACCAAATAATTTCAACTAGCTTATAATTCCAAACCAATATAACTAAATATCACATATACTAACTTATATTTCCAAACCAATGTAACTAAAAATCACATAAACTAAGTCCAAAAGCGAAACCATTTAAAACTAATTCAACAAGTGCCGAACAACGACAAATTACCTAGATGCCATCAATAACCCTTCTCATAAGCATGGTCTATGTCATCACCACCTCCATCATCCAGGTCCTGGTCCTGGTCCTGGTCCTGTTGGGCAGGCTGGCCATGCTGGGCGGGGGGTGGTCCTGCTCGGGCGGTTGCGACTCAGGTGGAGGTACTGGAATCCCGACATGATTACATACATGGTCAAGTAGCTGCTGCTCCTGTCGTGCAGCATGCTCCTGATATTGTGCAACCTGCGTTGTCAATGCCCGGATGATCCTAAGGTGCTCGGAGGAAAGGCCCGCGCTCGTCGAAGCTCCAGAGTCTAACAAATTGGTATACATGTCTCCTGTCCCGTACAGGCGACTCTTATAGGGGCCTCCAACAGTATCTTTCCACAACACCTCTTTCAACTTCTCTAGCTCAGCGGGATCGACTGGTATACTTAATCGAGACAATCGTCGGTGGAACTCCTCCTATTAAATACACAAGTTAAAATTAGTCATTGGTAAAATAATATTTTCAAATTGAAATTATCTTAAAAAGAGATATATACCTGAGTAAATTCATTACTCATGCTTAAATTCATGCTTAAATTGAAATTTTCAATCAATACTTTTACTCATGCTTAAATTCATTTATAGAGAGTAAATCAATAAGTTAAACAATATAACTTTCATGTTCAAACACATGTAACTTGCAGTTTTTCTTAGACTTGTTGTGTGATGTATGACTTCAAGACAACACAAGTGCTTCAGTTTTTGCTCCATGATAAGAATGTACACACCCCATAATCAAAATCAAGGAGACATGACAATGTTGAAGGGGGGACAGGACAATGTTGCTACTTGAGTGAACATACTATTACTAATAAAAAATAGGACAAATTGAATGTTGACCAAAGACAAGAGGAACTAGAAACAAGAGAATGGAGAACTCATTTCAAAAGGAAACACCTCAGAGTTACTTGAGTGTTCATGGCTGTTCATAGTGATGCTTCCTTTGAGAGATTGACCACGTTCCAATATAAAATGTCATTTAGTTAATTTATTTTTTAAACTTTCATTCCTTTTTTTGGTTCAGCATCCCTATATGGAGGCCTTTTATGAACGATCTCGCTATTTGTACACAAAAAATCGACAAAAAAATCAATGGTTAATGTAGTTCAATTATGTGGTTAATGAAGTTACGCTGGGTACTGGAACACATTAATCACATTAATAATCAAAAGAAACATTTGATTTAAATTCTTCTGCTGCAACTGCTAAACCAGGTCGAAGAATGGTGTTTATGACTTTAGCAATTGCATGCTTTTCATGAATGAAAACCGGAGTACACACTTTGCTGCAATCAAACTAAGCAGTAAGCACTAGCTGCACTGATGTATTAATTATGACTTCTAGGTGGTGAGGGTTGAACATAAATCACAGTTGTACATAGGTAACTCATGGACATAGGAAACTCATGGATGACACAGGGACATAGGAAACTCATGGATGCATCGCTTCTGATAAGATCCATCTATGATTTTACATTTTTCCATAGTTTTTTCTGACTTACAGGTTAAGTGTTTTAATATTTTTAAACTTTGGGGGTTCTTCACTATCTTCCTAATAGTAGTTTTAGTTTCCTTTATCCTTTGGGCTTTACTTGATTCTTCTTGGATCATTACAATATTTCTTAGTTTTATGAGCATATATTAATTTTACCATGCACTTAAGGATTCTAGTCATAGATAACATTAATTTTCTAACTAGTAAGTCATTTTCCTAATTACCAGATAACAAAAGTATTCACAAATGGCAAATTTGCAAAAGAGAAATGCATGTTTTTTTACTTCCTGATGTAGCTACAGAGAATGGATTCAACTTGATTAATTATTCAGAAATCGCAGCACAAATGTATAGGGGTTGTAGAGAGTTGTTATTTTCATTTGCTCCATTAAATGTATATGTACAACAACAATAATAATTGACATCCAGTAATAACACCAGAATAATAATTGAAGTAGCTAACTTAACAAAAACCATGTATTGAATCACTGAACAAGGAATAACATTCAAGAGCCTATGCCCCATGTTGCATTCCATTCAAACTAGCACATTTTTCTAATCTGCTGAAGGCAACACCAATTATAAAGGAACAAAACTATTCCTCAACAAACAAGACTTTAAATATAAGAAGCATTACTTACTGATTGAAGAATTTTATTGAGAGTTAGCAGATCATCAGAAACCACGGCTTCAAACAACTTATTTGGGATAATTCTTCAAGTTCAATCCTTCTGCAAGCTCTTTAAATGCTTGAGTTCCATCTATGCAAAATCAAACCAAAATATTCAATACCTAGTTCAATTACTATAACCAATTGAACTTAAGAACTATGCATTAACAGTGTAAAAAATTCTAACACCTTCATCCACTGTGTTATATTACTTTCTAAAATATCTCAACAAATATCTACATGCTGAAATTCAATTGCATGACTGTGTAAAAAAGTTTTACAGCATCTATGCATAGTTCTAAAACTCTAATCAACATACCAAAATTTACACATTCATTAAATTCAAACAGCTCTTATGACTCGATCAATTTGACACTCAAATTCAAACAACAACAATAATTTCACATCCAGTAATAACACCATTTTCCTTTTCTTGGTATCTCTTCACTCAAATTCAAACAACAAAAATAATTTCACATCCAGTAATTTCACAGAAGCTTATCAAAAAAAAGGAAATACACAGAAGTGGAGAGAGTCCAGAAAAAGGAAATACACAGAGTTAGAAGAAGGGCATTACCTTCACGCAGTGGAGAGAGTCCAGAAAAGAAGGTTTTCTTACGTATTGGGGCTTAGGGTTCAGATTGGGGAAGCACTAATATTAGGAAGATGAGATTAGGGTTTTTAGTAAATCAAAAATTAGGGTTCTGATTAGGAGATAATAGAGAAGAAGTAGAATAGAATACTTACCATAGAAGAAGAGGAGGAGGAGAAGGGGCACTGGGTCTTGTGGTTGTTGCGTTGTTGTGCGACGGGAGGAGGAGAAGAAGCGTTGTTGTGCGACGGTGAGAGCGATGGTGGCCGGTGATGCGAAGGCGAGAGCAGTGGTGGCCGGTGGTGGTGGTGGTAGCGAATAGAGAGGAAGGGATGCGGTGGTAGCGAATAGGGGAATAGAGAAGAAAGAATGCGTAACTGAAGTGGATGATACGGGTTTTAGTTTTAAGCGAAAAACAGTTTCCGACGGATAATGATTCATTTCCGACCACAATTGCCCTCGGAAACTAGCGAGGGATTTAAATTCCCTCGGAAATATAAGCGGGAAATGCACTAAACACGTAGCGAGGGAATTATCCGTCGGAAACGAAGATATTAGCGACCAAAAAAAATCCCTCGGAAATATATGGTAGGTAAATCAACACATTCTTGTAGTGGGTTAAATTGATTGAGTAGTTTTAATAGAGAGATTATAGTAAATAATAAATTTTAGATTATTTAATATTTAGAATAATATGAATTTAATAATTTAGTTTTTTGGATTTTTTTTATTATTTTGTTAAAGGTATGGGCATGTGTAAGTGACGTGTGTGATATGGGCATAATACCTAGACTACCCAAGCTGCAAAAGAAATATAGATAATAGTATAAAGGTCTTCTACCTTAAGGTTCAATAAAGCAAAGAAATAAATAAATAAAATAGACATGCAAATATAAGCGTTAAGGGTAAACAAAGTACTAAATTAACAATAATCTACACATTTAATTAAATTAGGTTTGACCCTCTTAAATTGTCCCCAGTGAAGTCGCCAGCTGTAGCGACCGAAAAATCCGGAGTAGGGATTCTTCGAAGTCTTGAGAATGAAGTCGCCATCAATATTTATTAAATAGGAAAAACATTGAAAAAACTTTTACTTTTGGGTTCGGGGGTCGATTATGTGTGGGGAAGGTATTAGCACCCCACAACATCCTTTCAAAAAAGGTTACCTTTTAATTTAATGTGTAGAAAAAAGTTAATTCGAAGAAAACACTCTAATTTACCCTTTTTATTAATTGCAAAATTGAAAAGGAAGACCTAATAAAAATTTAAGTTTTTTGCGCTTGACAGGAGTGGGCCCCTGCTCCTACCACTAATAGAAAATGACTTTTTAGCGTCCATTATTTAGCGTCGGCCACGACACCCACGCTAATAGCGTCGGCTTGACCCACGAAACCCACGAATTTTTTTCCTGTTGGAAAAAAAATTAGCGTCGGCTATGACGGACGCTAATCTTGATCTGGTGGACGCTACGCTGCTTAATTTTTAAATATTATCCTTAGCGTTGGACTTGCCGACGCTACCTATGTTACTTTACCAATTATCAACTCTCTCACACCGTCACTCTCAATCGTTTCATCGTTTCCTCCGTTCTCCTCTGTTCCATCGTTTCCTCCGTTCTCCTCCGTCCCTCACTCTCAATCACCCCCACCTCACCTCCACCTCCAAACTCCCTCGCGAATTGCCTCACCTACGCCCTCATTCTCCTCAACTTCGGCGAAACCCTAACCTCACCTACGCCCTCATTCTCCTCAACACCGTGCGCCGCCATCCGTTCTCGCAACCAGCAACCACCGTGCGCCGCCATCCATTCTCACAGGTTAGTAGTCTCTCCACCTGTTTCTATTTCATTTTCACCATTTTCGTTTTTTTTTTCATTTTTCTCTATTCTGGTTTTCTAGGTCACGTTTCGGTCACCTCTTCCTCCGCCTCACTCTCACCGTGCGCCGCCTCACTCTCACTCCAAGGATTGTGATAGAAGAAGGTTCGAAGCCAGAGGTGTACACTGAAGAACGTGAGAAGCTTTTGGGGAACACTGAGAAAACTTGGGTGCTGTTTGTTGATGGCGTTGGGAAGGATGGGAGACAGATTTATGATTCTGTTCAAGGAAAAACTTGTCATCAGTGCAGGTAAGTTTCTCAGCCTTTCTCTCCCTCTACCTAAACAAGTCATCACTGTATATGTAATTTTTGATGTATGGTTTAAGGTGGATTGTGCTGGATGATATGGTAGTTTAATTTCTGTTAGCCTTTTCTGCCAGGAAATAGTGATGGATATGTGATTGTATTGAATTTAATTTAATGGTATTAGCTCTTTTTTCTTCACTCAATTCAATTCTGTTTCTTTCTTTGTTTTTCTTTCATTAAATCTTTTTATATCTTGTCAATCAAAAATGTGTAATGTAGAATAAGGAAACGAGAGAATGAATATGTGATTGTATTGAATTTAATTTATAGAAACAATACGAGTAACAACCCCTATTGCAGAAACAGAGAGGAAGAATAGAGAGCCTGAGGAGGAAGTGGATATTTCTTTCTTCACAAATTTCATGCCCTTTCTTCTATTAACCATTATGTTATAACAATTTGGTTTTTTCCACTTGCTTACTTTGCTGTTCTAAGCCTTTATTTCCCCTTTCCACTATTGGTATCAATTATCATAACATTACTATCCCCATTAAAATCAACCTGACAAATTTTTCCCTGCTACTGTTCTACTTTTTCATCAATAGTACATTAGTTTATCTTAAATTTCTTCTGTATTAATCAGTTATTTCCATCCCTTGGATTGGTATTTGCAAAATAGACTTGTTGGATGTTGCGTGTAGCAATTTGTGTTTGTTATTATGCTTGCATATAATACTTTGGTGTGAATAGGTGAATAATAGTGAGCTCAAGTGAATTACTTGTATTTTGTGTTTAGAAATCCCATTATCGCTCTAACTGAATGTCCCTGTTCAGATTTTGTAGAAAAGGAGATAAGGTACACAATTCATGGTGAGGTATGCTTTAGCAGATCTGGTTTTTAAAGATATCTTCAAATATATAATATTCATCAACTAACATTATAGGGTTGCATGACTATGGGTTTAGTTAGAGGGTATATCACAATCACATATGTTCAATGCCGAGTGAGAAAAATGATCCATGTAAATTGTTGGTGAATATTCCTTATGTTTGGCAGGATATCAGAAGAGAACTTGGAATTGATGATATAATCGAAGAACAAAAAATGCAACTTCCTAAGGTCAATAAGACATGCGACAAATGTGGTCATGGTGAAGCTACCTATTATACCAAACAGGTATTACTACATAACACTTCATAATGAAGATTTGCCAATTTGTAACTTAACTAGTATATTTAAATTTAAATCTTTCTAATTTCAGATGAGATCTGCAGATGAAGGGCAAACTACTTTCTACGCATGCACCCTTTTCACTTACTTGCTGGAGATTGGTTCAAGACAGACCATCATGTAAACCCTTTGCATTCATTTCCATTTCATCATCTATCTCCTCATATTCTTCTCAATACTTATTACTTACCCTTTGTCATTGTAGAGACTGAGAAGACTCCTAGAGAATGGTCATAATCTCCCCTTCCCCGATGGGCTTCTTATCAATGGTCGTGGTTGGAATGGAAACACATTCACTGTTGATCAAGGTAGCTAGCAAAATAGTTTGCTGAACTGAACATGTAACTTCATTATACTCTTCTTTCATTACATCATTGTTTTGCTGTTTAATTCTCAGGTAAGACTTATAGATTTAGGATATCAAATGTGGGGCTGACAAGTTCCATCAACTTCAGAATCCAAGGACACGGTTTGATACTTGTGGAAGTAGAAGGATCTCACACCCTTCAAAACAGCTATTCTTCCCTTGACATTCATCTTGGACAGTCCTATTCTGTACTGGTCACAGCTATTCAGGATATCCTAATTTATTTGTTTTTTTTTTGTGATCAATGGTTAATTAAATGCTGATTCTTGAATTTGCATGCATTTTTTGTCCCCTTGCAGAATCATGGAACTCCAACCAGTCATAAACCTGAGCTTGTGTTGAATAACTTCACAATACGTCTAAGACATTGAATTGGAAAGTAATACTTTTCTCTTATTATGTGTCCCATTTGACTGTTTCTAATGCTTTTTGTTTGTGTTTTGATTGTTTGTGTTTTGATTTTTTAGAGTTTGATTTTGTTTTGATTTTTTAATAACTCACATCCAATCTTTAGAGCAATCAGTTTCCCTTCAACTTCAAATTATTAAGGTTTTAATTATGAATATATTTGTATTCTTTAATTATATAGATTCATTTGTTTTTGACAGGGTGATTCTCCAATAAGCTTGGTGCTGAATAGATATGATAATGTCACATGGTGAGTGCTGAATGAAGGAGACGAATGAGATTAGTCGACTTTATTTTTAACAGTCAAGGCTCCACGGACCAGAGACAGTTCTCTCCCATCTATAAATACTGATATCAGTCCATACTTTTATAGATGGTTAGGGAAATGGTGAAGTCAAACTGTGGGTATCATACTATCATTATATCACCACAGTGCCTTCAATGTTTTACTTAATTATTTAGCCCATGTTTTGATTCTGCATCTTTGGTAGTTTGAATATTTGCATGAATGGAAGTTTCTTTTGTGATTTGAACAGTTGCCTTTAGTATGTCTATGAATGATATAGTAGTTGTGTCTATTTAATTTTTTTTTTAACATCTGTATGCTTGCTTACTTATATTTTCAGTTGTGACAGAGCTTGTATTTAATATATATGTTGGGTGAACCCTTTTCTTTGGTATTTCAAGTATAATGGGAAATTTCTTTGGATTTAGTGTATATGTTGTGTGAATCACTTTATGTTGGGGCTTGTATCAGGTGCAATTTTTTTTTTAAAAAAAAAAACTTAAATTAGCGCGGGACTAGCCGACGCTAAATGTTGGAGTTGACATTTTTTTTGTTGACTTTAGCGTCGGCCAGACCGACGCTAGATAATTCGTTGACTTTTTTTTATTGACTAAGTAGCGTCGGCCCTAGCAGGTAGCGTCGGCTTTAGCGTCGGCCAGGCCCACGCTAAAGTTAGCGTCGGCTAAATTAACGGGACGCTACAATTACCTTCGAACATTTTAGCATCGACACGTGGCCGACGCTAACCCGACGCTAATTCACAGTTAGCGTCCGCTTTTGGCCTATTAGCGTGGGCTTTTGGCCGACGCTAAAAACTGTTTTTCTAGTAGTATACGTATCCCCAGGTGCGATGGAGAAATCAAAGCTGCGTAATTCTTGGGTAGAAAACGTTTGTGTGTTAGTGTTTTTTATTGTTAGGCATTTTGAAATTTGGATGGGTATTCGTAATGACCAAACAAGTAAACTCAGAGTGGTTACCACTAATAAACTCAGACTGACCATTAATAATAACCCATTTTGTGTGAGTTTGATTGTTTGAAAGAAAGAAAAATTAGTTTGAAAGCAATATGGTGTAATAAAAACGAAATAGGTTGTAATAAAACTACAAGGGGTGTAACTAGCAACAGGGGTATTGCTTTGTCAAAAACAGGGATGCATTTAGATACAAGCCGAGTTTCATTTTCAAAGGCTTTAGGCTGGGGTTGTTGTAAAATGAATGAATGGTGTGAAATAAAAATTTGGTGTTTGAAAACTAGGAGTTGTTTAACGAAAATGGTTTTTGATGGCAATAAAAGATAAATAAGGAAAAACATTCACAATAACAGAGTAGGTTGTAAATCAGTAATAAGGGAGGTGCAGTTGACAGCTAGGGGTGTTATACTATTAACAAAAGAGGGTGCAAAATGAATCAGATGTTTTTTTTTGGCTTTTAAAATCATGGCCTGCGAATGGGCCTATTCAGGGTGCAGTATGAATCAATACACAGGGTGTCGGAATGAATCTGATCTAAAAACAAAAACTTAAAATCAAACCCAAAATATATAAAGCAACACTAAAACTTAACCCTAATTTATGTTCTCCTCTATTCACAGCGCCGCTGCTGTTCTTGAGAGAAAGAGAGAGAAAAATAGAAGAAAATTTTTAAAGAGAGAGAGAGAGAGAGGAAAGAAGAAGGAGAAGGAAAGAGAAAGCGCGACTGAGAGAGGAAGAGGAAGGGGAGAAAGACGATGGTGGTTGATGGCGTGGTGGTGACTGTGAGAAGGGAGACCGAGAGCGAGGAAGTGCGACGGCCAGAAGGTTGGTGGACCAGCGATGGCACGCCGGAAGGGATGGCCGCCGGAGTACGTCACGCCGTGGAGAGGAAGGCGACAGTGGGAAGTTCGTGGAGGGCGTTGGTTCGCCACGGTGTGAGAGAGGAAGGGAAGCGACGGTGGTGAGAGACGAAGAGAAGACGATGGTGAAGGTTTGTCCACGACGGTGGTTTTCTGCCGGAGGTGGATGCGAAGGGCGTTGGTGCGCCGATGGTGTTAGAGCGATGGGAGGGGGTACGCCAGAGGAGACGACCAATGGAAGCCAACCACGGTAGGGAGCCGTGGAGACGCCAGCGTTGTGGCAACGCAATCGGAGTTGCAGCGACCACCGTGCATGGGGGCCGGAGTAAGTTCCGATTCTCTTCTTTTTTTTACCTTCCCTTCTACACTCTCTGTCTATTGATTCTAAAAACCAAAATAGGTTCCTGACTTTAGATTTTTACGTTTTTGATTCTTTTGTCCTTTTTGTTCTTCTTAATCTTTCTGATTTATGAAGCTTCTTGTTTTTTATGAATGGTTATCAGTAAGTAGAAAGCGTTAATCTTTTTTAAACGGTTTTTCCCTTTTTCAAAAAAAATCCTTAGCAACAAGCAAATATTATACTAATTTTTTTCAGAAAGACTGATCACAACTATATGTAAAATGTGCAGAAAAAAAAAGGGACCGACCTACTCTCCAGCATCTGAGGGGTCTCCTTTTGTTTATTCATTGCTGATGTGTGTTGAACCTATTGCTCCTGAATAGCCTCCGTTTGAACTAGCGTTTTGGTGATTAGGGTTTCAATGTGTAACCCTAATTTTTTATGTGATTTCTGAAATTTCGTTTGGTCCCTCCCACTTTCACTGTTGTTGCTGAATTGTATTTATAGGCAGGTTTTGTCATGTAGGTGAGGAATCAAAGGACATCAATGGGAGAAATGAACAAGGACAGCAGCTGGCTGCCCAAGGACAGTCGCTGGGTGGAGGAATCAAAAGGACAAAGGACAGCTATTTGAATGGGCAAAGGACAATAACTGGCAATGGAGGAAGGACGACATCCAATGAGAAAAGCCCTAGCTAGGGCAGCTGCTAGTTGTGCCCTTTCCCTCTTTTTCTTTGCATTTTGTATTTTTAATTTTGGTACTATTTCCTTTTGCTGTTTTTGTCTACGTACGTAAAAAACTTGACTATGTAATAAAGCTTTTGACTATTCAGCTCCAAAAAGAAATTATTATGCTTTCAATTACTTTTTGTATTTTTTTTTTGCACCAACTATAGTAAATGATCTAATAACTACGATATCAACAACAGAAAATGAGCATAAAAAAAACGTTGTATGACGAGTGCTAAAGCACACACGTGTTTAAAACGATACGTCCCGACGAGGATAAAAACTTTTTGGGATTTTTTTGATAAATTAGGTGGACAAATTTAGGGTATGACAAGGGTTTCCAACCGTCTAAAAGTGTACTTTGCAGAATTAAAGCGCGTTATTTATAGAGTCCAGCCCAGTAGACACTGCTCACTTTCACTCATAGAACCACGTGGGTCGCTCATAGAACCATGTGGATCATAGCGCTCTAGAACCACGTGGGTCTATAGCACTCATAGAACCATGTGGGTCGCTTATAGAACCATGTGGATCGTAGCGCTCATAGAACCACGTGGGTCTATAGCGCTCATAGAACCACGCGGGTTGCTAGCGCTCATAGAACCACGTGGGTCTATAATTATTCCTTTTAACAGATCAAATAGCCCTTTTTGCTGCATTATTCCCTTTCTTATGTCGCTCCAAACTTCACCCCTTGCCTTCTTTTGAATAAAACCTTTTTTGATTAGTCGGAAAAGATTAGGGTATGACAGCTGCCCCTCTTTATTTATATTTTACTAGGAAACATGAAGGGTTTCCAAATTTCTCGAGTAAAATAGAAATAAAGATAAAAGGACACTAATTTTGTCAAAACTTTTTTTTTTTGAGAAATTCATGAAAAACTGGGTTTACATAGAACAAAAGTAAATAAGGATCACCGGGGATCTGAAGGAGCACTGGAACTCTGATGGTCTAATTCGCAGTCGATGCTTGGCGCATTGATTAGAGTTAAACTGAAGGACCGACGAGGTCTGAAGGGCATGCCTAATCCCGATGGACCAATGGGTCTAATGGAGCGCGAACTAGCAATGGTACTAGTAAAATGGTCTGCTTGGGGGGTGGCCTTTTTTGAGCGGCCATGGGGGCAAGATCAAGTCGTTGACCTGATTTGCTCACCTCGAAGGACGTGCACTGTGTTTTTCTTTAGGCAGGACACAGCTAGTCTGAAGGACCTAGGGTCAGATGATCCGTCGGATGCTCGATAATTCGACCTGCGATCTGGATTAAAGGACCAATTGTTGTTCTGAAGGAGCGTTAGGGCTCTGAAGGACCACTGGGGGTCTGAGAGAGTACTGAGACTCTGAATTGTAATATGAGACCAACACTTGGAGAACTGACTTTGAGGGAACAAAATATTGGGATTGACACATGACGTACTTGCCTAGAACATACCTAATGAATAAGGGAAAAGCTATCTATATTTGGCATGTCTAAAAATGCAATGAATGATGTATGCGTGCAATATAGGTATGTGAAATGGTAGGTGTCCGATGGGATTAATGAAATGTGGCAGGTGATGTGAGTTGAAGTTGATGGAACATTGAGGTTGACAAACAACGTATGTGAATGCAGATAAGATATGAATGTGATTGTGCTGATTAATGATGAATGTAATGGAATGAGCGATTTTTCCTCTTTTTGCTTTTTTTTGCCTTTCTTTTTTTCTTAGTGCAAAGTGCGAATGTGACGCAAATGTAATGCTTTGATGCGAATGCCATGGTGGATAAAGGAAAACACGCGAATGCATGGTACAATGATATGATATGTGCTGTAAAAAAAAACTCTTTTTTGGGGCAACGATGAGACCGGCACTTGGCACATCTATCGAAGCAAACAATGTTATGCATGTTACGAACGTGCAATGATTGGTATCTGGTGGGATGATGAATGAAATGGGTATACCATGGGTGTTGAACCCGATGGGATGAGAAAGTTGGCAAACGGTTGTATGCAGATGCAGATAAGATATGAATGCAATTGTACTGCTTAGATGCAGGTGCTACGATGAAACGCATGGTTGCATGTGGAATGATTTATGCTATGATTGCTTTCCCCCTTTTTTTTAATATATGATGTAAGTATATGAACGAATGAATGTGCGAATGTAATGCTTAGATGCAAAAGTTGTGGTAGATGCATGGCTTGATGTTGGAATAAAATGTATGGTGCAATGATTTATGATATGATTTATTGGTGATGCAGAAAGATTTCTTTGCAATGATGAGAAATGAGACTTTTGATGCGAGAAGCAGAGAGGTGAAAATTCTGGAATCATCATTTATTGGAAAAATTGGATTTGATTTTAATTCAAACTTTGGTAATCTCAAGGTTGTTATTCTCAGACGCTGATGTGCAAAAGTATTTGATCGCATTTGCAAGCTCCTTCACATTGTTCTTTCGATATGGTGTCCCATGATGACTGAACTTTGGGTCCACAAAGTTAACTACATGAGTTTCCAACTTCACATTACTAACTTGTGTTTTCTCTCTTTGAAGCATTGTTTAGAAAATAAGCATAATAGTGCAAATATAGATGAATGAGTCAGTTAACTTGGTTCTTGATCTAGGGTATGACAGATATGACACGTGACAGGTTTTTGCCAAAGTCAGGAAATGTAGGCTTGCCCCAATCCGAGAAATGTAGGACTGCCCCAATTTAGAGTTAATGACGGTGAGTGCATAGCTTGCCCCTGTCTAGTGTTGACAACAGGTAGGGGTGTAGTAGATGATGAATTGGGAACGCCATGACTTTGGAATGAAGGGTGGCAGGCGAAAACCATAGTGTTTGGTGTTGCCCCAACTATGACAAGGGCAAGGTTGCCCTGACTAGGGTTTGCGAAAGGCTGTGTTTAGGATGGTGGGTTGAGAAATTTCCCCGGTATGGTCCTATGGATGTGAATATGACAAGGGGATGAGATGGGTGTTAGGGCGAATTTCCCCGATTTTGAGCGGAGTTAGGGGTTAATGGTGACGGGATTGCCCCACTTTGGAATGATATTTCTAGTTCGAGTGAGGTTGGGGAAAGGTGACAGAGTTAGGGTAATGGGTTTGTGAGTTGGTCGTATGGCTAGACTGGGTGTGGTATATGAATGGGATGGACGCTGGAAAATTTCCCCAAGTTCAAGAAGAATGAAAGGTGAAGGGACTGCCCCACTTTGATATCTAGGTTATGGTCCTAGTCTAAACTTTTGGTTCTTTTAAGGTGACTCCCACAGACTATGATAGTCCTGGGTTTTGATACAATGAAAATTTCAACTTGGTGATCTCTAAATCTTATCTTGATATCAGTGTAACTTGAATGAATCTTGGAGTGCAAGCCTTTTGAGTTTTTTTTTTAAAGCAGATATATAGTAAATAAGTAAACTTGTCCTAAAATTAAAACTTTGAGAAAACGAAAGCAGTCAGTCATTGATCAGAATGGACTTGTTGGGGTTGTAATGTGGCTAATAGTTAGGGGTTTATGAGATAAAGGGTTTATAATGTGGTCAATGGTTAGGGGTTTATGAAAGAAAGGATTTATAATGTTGCCAATGGTTAGGGGTAATATGGAGTATAGGATAAATAGGCTCAAAGAGGTGTTTGATGGTTAATTTATTAAGACAGGGACCTTTAATAAAAGAAATAATAAGTAGTCCCAAAGAAGTGTTCGAAACCAATGGTTTGGGTTTTGTGAAAGAGATGATAATTTGGCACAAGGAGGTGTTTGAGGGTTTATTCAGACAAGGGTATCTTATGTGTTTGATAGTATGATGTATCAGCTCACACCACTTTCTACTGCTTTTGCTTTTTTTTTTCCAGGATTTTTCGATCCTCCTTGTTTTGAATTTCACCTTTTGTGTGTGATTTTTCTTTGTCTTTCTTTTGAGTAGAGTGAGCTGATAAAAGTGATACACCATTTTTGATGTGGAATTGATCCTTGTCTAGGGTGACTAAAAGATTTTTGATTTTTTTTTGGCTCGAAGTGGATAGCGAAGAGTATTTCTTTTCCGAAATCATGATTGCTTGTTTTCTCAAAAATTAATTCTAAGACAACAATTTGCTTATCTTCACATATCTGCTTCCTTTTTTTTATATATGCCCTAATTTTTACTTAGGCCGCTCTCGCGAGTTTTCAACCTAACGGGTTTTTTTTTATTTTTTTATTTTGGTAAAGGACTTGCACCAAGGGAATACAATGTTGACAAGATATCTAGTGATCCCAAATTTGCCCCAGCATGGGGGCCTAAATTGTTAGTTTGTGAAATTTCATCATTGGGAACCAACCAAGCAGTCGACTAGGTACTTGTGTGGAGAATATGCACCTTATGGGATGGTCGGGGTGGGATTGGGAATGAACAAGGGATGATGATAGGAAAGATATGGACACTAACTGACTCAAACAAGAGTAAATCACTAGTGGAAAAAAGACATTTAGCGTCGGTTAAAATGGACATTTAGCGTCGGTTATCGCCCGACGCTAAACCGCCCGATGCTAAATGTCAGACATTTAGCATCGGTTATTTAACCGACGCTAAATGTCACATTTAGCATCGGGTGTTCAGATAACCGATGCTAAATGTCCATTTCATCACTGTTTTTGCTGTCTGAAAATGGCATTTAGCATCGGTTATTTGAAACAACCGATGCTAAATGTCCTGAAAAATGACATTTAACATCGGGTGTTTGAAACAACCGATGCTAAATGTCCTGAAAGTGACTTTTAGCATCGGTTGTTCCAAATAACCGATGCTAAAAGTCATTTTTGATAAAAAAAAATGACATTTAGCATCGGTTGTTTCAAACAACCGATGCTAAATGTCTATTTTTTTTTTTAAAAAAGACATTTAGCATCGGTTGTTTGAAACAACCGATGCTAAATGTCTAATTTAAAAAAAAAATAGACATTTAGCATCAGTTGTTTGAAACAACCGATGTTAAATGTCTAATTTAAAGGCAGTGCTAATTTCACTGCCAAACTACACATCCCACACATCATTTCCTAAAGACCAATTTCATTGTGATAATCCAAAAATCAACACTCAGCTTGGAATCAAGCATACAATACAAAAGAAATTTAGTAGGCAAGATCACAAATATCAATTACGGGATACATAAAAAATTATTGTTTGAATCCTTTTCACCTATCAAGCAAATCATGTAGAAAAGCACCTGCAAGTTGAGTTCATTTCTTTTGACATCCACTTAAATTAAATCCTTTTCACCTTATACTCAAGCAAATTGTGTGCACATGTATGACATTTAGTTGCATTGCAACCATCTACCTTTCTCTACTTCTGGAGGGAACATAACTGCATTTTTCACACTAAAACCAATTGTTTGTTCTTGAACATCATTTGAACCATCCTCCTCCTTTCTGTCATCGCTCTGATCTAAAACTGTTGAATTCCATATCTGCTGCTGCTACAACATAATATCTGCTGCTGCTGCACATAATGAGAAACAAGAAGCTCTTGTAAATCACCTAGATTTCTGAGATAATCATGTGCTTTAAATGAACTTTTAGAGTTCTCATCACAGTTATTAACTCCACCATACCTGTCGAAGTGCTTCACAGAAACCAGAATATGTAATACAATCTTCATTATCAGCCTTTGGAAAGGCAAATGCATCACTCTCTGTCAGTGAAGCTCTTCGCAATAGATACTGAAAATGGAGAAAATTATGTTGTATTTTAATTTCATTGCCAAATGCTCATTATGCTAAATGAAAAAAATGTTAAATCTATAGGAAAAACATGTAGCCTAACAAAATACATATTAAAATCCTAGAAAAAATGTTATACACCTTGAACATGCCAAACGCTGCCTCACTAACACTAAATACCTAAAATAGAATTAAAAATGTGACATTTCCCATTTATAAAATCACCTGGATAACTGTTTTTGATCCTACAAATGCTTCAATCTTCTTCCAATCACAGTCAAATCTAATATAGTACAGTCAATTGATTTTCTGTGTGCAAAATCTTCCACTTCCCTGCATAATAAGAAATACAGTCAATTAATGCCAAATAAATGAAAACAAAACAATTAGCTGACAAGGCTATAGTCGTGCAGACAAGCATATAGCTTTGAGTTTATTCCTGTCAGTTGAAGAACCAGAAGAAACATGTATCTAACCTGTCAAAACAATCATAACAAAACAAAAAAAATACTTTGTTCAGGATGCAGTGACCCTGATCTTTATTACAGACACCATCTTGCTCAATCTCCAAGCCAATACATAGTTTCTACCCATCATCTCCAGTCCCACGCATAGTATAGTTGCAGCACTTGTGTCTTTTTGCTGAAATGAAGAATTAAGAGGAAACACACGCAGCAACAGAATTAGAATTAGGAAAAACTGGAAAAATTAGAATTAGGGAAAATTAGAATCAGAAATAAAAATCAGTACCAGAAGCTGAACAATGAGTGAGAAATCAATTTCAACTTCAGAACCAAACCAGAAGCTCAACAATAATTCAAATTAGGGTTTCAAGTTCATGTGAGAAATCAATTACTCACCCAAACAGAAGTTGTGCAGTGCAGGGGAAGAAGAGGAAGTGCTCACCGTCGTCGCTCGCGTGAGGAGGAGGAAGAAACGCACGCTGCAACAAGGATTTCCCACTTATGATTCCCAAACATCACAGATTTGTTTTCCCAAATTTCTCAAATCGATTTTCTTCTTCCTATTAGGGTTCTGGTTCTCTCACTCAGTCACTCACCACCACCAGAAGAAGAAGAGAATACACGGAACATACGCATGGATGGCGGAGAGATGGAGCATGGATGGCGGAGAACAAACGCATGCGAGGCGAGGACGAAGGAGAAAAGCACGGCCGAGGCTGACGCTGACGGAGGAGACAATAACGATTCGAGATGGAGCATGGATGTGCAGAGATTCAGAGAGCGAGAGAGTTGAGAGGGCGAGAGATCATGGAAGGTTCACGAGGAAGAGGGCGAGAGAGTTCAGAGTGAGAGAGTTGAGAACGCGATGGAAGAATAGGAAAAATAAAAGGGGACTTTTAGCATCGGTTATATTAAACACCTGATGCTAAATGTATTTGCTTTGGACATTTAGCATCGGGTGTTTAAATACCCGATGCTAAATGTCTAAAGCAAATACATTTAGCATCGGGTATATTAAACACCCGATGCTAAATGTATTTGCTTTGGACATTTAGCATCGGGTGTTTAAATACTCGATGCTAAATGTCTAAAGCAAATACATTTAGCATCGGGTGTTTAAACACCCGATGCTAAAAGTAGGCGCGGAATATTAAATCTTCCATTTAATTGCAAAAATGCCACCGGTTCAACATTTAGTATCGGTTGTTCAAACAACCGATGCTAAACGATGCTTAATAATGTCTTTTTTCCACTAGTGAATGCACATTGCATACAAGTTCACTATACGAATGCTTCAAAGAGAGTTAACATAGTTAGCGACATGATAAAAGAAATTTTTGATAACACATTAGTTAACAAAATGGACCATTTGGATCATTTATCGTGGGACTGATGAGATGCATCATTTTGCTGAAGAAAATTATGAATGAGCTGCAAACAGTGAATAACTTCTTTTTCGAAAATTGAGTGTCTGAAAACACCTTGAGTTTGTAGCTAAGCTAAACTTTTCCAAAGAAGAAATAATCAACCTCGGCTCATCTCTCATCAATCTTTTGAAAAAAATGTGCTCATGTTTTTTTATGTATGGATGACCACATGATAATATATATACATGATGAAAATGCAAATGTGTGAAATGCATGAATGAATGATCCCTTGGAGAGGTTAACTATCCAAAATGATTTTTTGGGGGCAATGCAACATACTATATATTTTGGATGATGGATGATGCAAGAAAGTGGCACTATTTTTCTTTTATTTGTAAATGATGCGTGCTGGATGATAATGTGTTTGAGGTCGAAAAGAATGAAAAACATTTGTTTCTTTTTTATGATGCATGAAGAGGAGTAATGAACATATCTTTTTTATAATATCAAGGTGATATATACTTTTCTATATGGATATGCAAGATGATGCCATTTGGACAAATACAAAAATATTTTCGTTATTTTCCGGATGAGGAGATGTATAGTAGTGCAATGATAATGAGCTGCATGTGAAAAGAATGGTTTTATTATGAATGTGCGGTGATTATTTTTTAGCAACATATAATGCCCATGATGACGGATATGCAAATGCATGTATGCATGAAGAAATAAATGTTTGATCCTAAATGCAATTATTTTCATTTTTTAAGAGGTAGTGTAACAAGTATGCAAACTCTCATTTTTTATTTATGGGATGATGAATGATACAGTTATAATGAAATAATATTTTGTTTTATTTGGAAAATGATACATGAATATGGAATTGATGCCTTTAAACTAGGATGGCAACATGAGGGAAGCGATGTATGAATGTTATGTTTTTTTTTTAAATGTAATTCAAGACTTTACAAATGATGTGATACCTACACTGTATGATCATGATTTTGAATGATTATGAATGTTTGTGCATGTTAAATATGATGCTAATGTTTTTTTGATCAAATGATATGCTAATGTTATATGGGTAAAAATTGTGTTTTTTTTGTGCGAGGAAAAATGCATGACACTCACAGCGATTTTTTTTAATGCGTGGAAAGGAGTAATGAACATAACTTTTACATAATATGGGGGTAATATTTTTTGGTGTACGGATATGCAAGATGAATGCAATTTTGAAAAAAAATGATATCTTTGTTATTTTTTATATGACGCGATGCGTGATGGCGCAATAACAATGAAATGCTTATGGAAGAATGATTTTAGTATGAATGCATGGTGATTTTTTTATATGTTTTCTTTGAATAAAGTATAATGCATGAGCATATGGATGTTTGTTGTACATCAGCAAAAATGTGATAGAAGGATACCTTAAGAGGGTATGTTTTTATGCTTCAACTAGAATAAGAAGCTAACAAAAGGCCATTGGGTGATGAATGATACAATAATAAAAGAAAATGAAGCAATTTCTGATTTTTATTTTGATGCATGTGGGAGGTTATGTAGGAATATGAGATGCATGTGTTGCACGCCAAAAAATCCGGTCCGGACTTCTCATTGTACAACGTGGAAAAGGTATGGAGCCGCCACCAATATTTTAATTTTAAGACCAAAACATTGAAAAAAGGTCTTTTAGACAAGGCGGATGGTCTTTCGAAAACTAGAGATATGGGTTCGGGGGTCGGTTAGGCATAGGGAAGGTATTAGCACCCCGTACCTCCTTTCTACCGAAAGGGAACCTTTAATTAAATGTGTGGTTTGAAGTGTTGACCTGAAAATATTTAATTTGCCTCTTTATTTCTTATTGAAAACGAATTAAAGAAACTTAACAAAATTTTTACTTTTTGACGAGAAAGGAAAAAAAGGGTTTTTAGAAAGAAGTGCTTGACAGGACATGGCCCGCTCCTACGTATCTCCCGGTGCGATGGAGAATTCAAAGCTACGTAGTTCTTGTGTAGAAAATGTTTGTGTGTTTGGTGTTTTTTAATATAGGGGTTTTAGGATTGCGTGATCTGTGTTGAAAGACCACTGGGGGTCTGAAGGGCCGCTGGGGGCTGAAGGAGCGCTGGGGCTCTGAAGGACCACAGTTCACTTATCCTAAAACGATGATTAACCCGGCCGTACGACCGACTTAATCCCCTACTTTGAAAATAAGATTTTTGATTTTTGAAAGAGATGTGTTTGTATTTTTTATTTAGAAATCATTTGTTTTTGCGCTTGACAGGGGCGTGGCCCTGCTCCTACGTATCTCCCGGTGCGATGGAGAATTCAAAGCTACGTAGTTCTTCTGTGTTTGGAAAACGGTTTTTTGTTTTTTAATCTTTTTGGAGTTTTTCGCAAAGGGGTTGAGCGTTCGTAGTGACCAAACAACAACGGTTTAGAGTGGTCACACTACTACTCTTATGAAAATGAATTATCATTAACGACCAAACGGCAACGGCGCGAGTGATGATTAATGATAATCGGTTTTTATTTTGAGCATTGAAAAGGTTTTCGCAATTGAAGGAGAGCGTTTGTGAGGACCAAACAACAACGGTTTAGAGTGGCCACACTACTAGCTCTCACAGGAATGAAATCATCACCCACAATCAAACGGCAACGGCGCGAGTGATCATTAATGATGATTAGTTTTGATTTCGACGTTTGAAAAGATTTGTTTTTGAAAAGTGTCTTCGTTGGTTTTAATTGGAGAGAACGCCGTGATGAAAGGAATTTGCAATTGGATTGATTTTCGTTCGGGGAAATATTTATCCATCATTTTAAAAAAAGGTTTGAGAAAAAATAAGTTCGTTTAGGGAAAAGAAAGATTTATTATTTGGGAAAACAGGTTTTGAAAAAAAAACGTTTATATAGGGGAAAGAAATAAAATTCGAAAAGAGAAACAGGGGGCGAAATAGTAAAATGGGGGGGCAAGTAGCAGGGAGGCTGTATTATTAAGATTGGGGTGTAAACAGTAGCCCATCATCCTTAGCGAGCAGGCCCACGTTTTTTTGTTTTCTGATGGGCTTAGGGGGGAGGCGTGCGAAGTAGACTGCAGGGGTGTGAAAAGCGATCTCAAAAAGAAAAAAAAAATGAGATTAGGACAGACTAAACCTAAGTATATAAGCCTAACTTAAAAAAAAAGGTAACCCTAATTTCACATCTCAGCGCCGCATCACTCCTCTCTTCTCCCCTAATTGCGCTTTCCTCTCTCCCTCGCCGTTTGACCCCTCTCCCTCTCCCCTGGCTTCGATCTATTCTCCTCACAGTAGACCGAATCTCTCCCTCTCAACCAGATTTCTGTTTCCTCTCCTTCTCCACCGCGAAAGCATCAAACCGATTTCGTTTTCTTCTCTCACAGATCCACTCCCTCACGACGTCGGTTGGGTGCGGTGTTAACGGTCAGGGATGGCGACTACGGTGGTTCGTGTTGGGTTGTTGCGGTGGTTCGGTGGTGGCGTATGGTGGTCGAAGTGCGAAGGTTCGCGAAAGGGGGAAGGGTGGTGGTACGGTGGCCTGTGGTTAGCGAAGGTATGGGTGATGGCTGAGGAGAGGGTTCAGTCGTGACAGATGGTTTGCGTACGGTGGTTCGGTTGCTGACTGTTTGGGGGTGTGGTTTTTGGGTCGCGGTTCAGTTTATGGTGAGACGGTGATGACGACGGCGATTTTCAGCGAAGGGGAGTTTGGTGGACAGCGGTGTTTCATCGGTGAGGTCACGGTGGCGGCCACCGTGAACGGTGGCCGGAGGTAAAATCTCTCCACTCACTCTTTTTCGCCTCACTGTCTCTCAACCCTAAATGATTCTGATTCTATTTTTTCTTCTGGATTAATATGTTTTTTCATTTTCTATCCTTGAAAATAACTCTTATTCTTGCTTACACAAAAATAACAGTAACAGCCCTATACAGCAACACAAATTTATGTTTCCCACATTATGACATAATCCTAGACTTCATGCGCTCTGTTTTCCCCTTTTTTTTTTACGTATTTAAAAAAAAAATTAAACAGAATATAGATAAAATTTCAACACATATTTCTCTAGGTTTTGGTTTAGTGGGAACAACCTTAACGCCAGCTTCTGAAAATGCCCCTCGGTTCCGCTTTGACTGCTACTGCTCCTTCGCTTTTATTGCCATTGCCCCTATTTTTGTGTTTGTGAATTGATATGCTTTCTTGCTTCTCAGAATTTCTAAACTCAGTATTTTAGTGATTAGGTTTCAGTGTGAAGCCTGAATCTTTCTGTTGATGTCTAAAAATTTCCTCTCCCTTTTTGAACTCTGAACTTGATACTCAGTCCTGTGTATGCATTGCTGTACGTTTCTGTGTGTCAATTCCCCCCCTCCTTGTGCTTGCTGTGTCTCTATTTATAATGGGTTTCTGTGGTGTAGGTGTGGTATGAAGCAGGGGATCAAAGCTCATAGGAGACCAAGCTGTTGGCAGCAGGGGTGGAGCAGCAAAGGAGCAGCAAGGAGATGGCAGCAGGGTTGCTGCCACTGTAGCAATGTTTTTGCTGAAACTGGAAAAAGCAAAGGGCAAGATAAAAGAAGCTTGAGCCTCATTCTAAAAAAAGTGTTACAGCAGCGCCCTTGTCCTTTAAATTTTGTATTGTTTTTTAATTAATAATTTTTTGTAAGAAAGAGTTGACTTCTCCTTTTTTGTACTATTCTGTTTTTTTTGTATATGTAACCAATAAATAAAAAGGACAGCTGAGTTTAAAATTATTATTACCATTTTATTATTATTTTATTTTTCTTTAAGCGGTAAAAACAACGCGTGCTGACGCAACGACTCACACGACTCGAAATGAAATACGAGCGCCTTAAGACTAGGAACGCGTACGCGATCAGAATACGCACGCGCGTAAAACGGTAAAACTAAAAACGCACCGACGCATTTGCTCACACGACTCGAAACCGACACGCGCTTGCGTTTATTATTTTTTATTATTTTTTGGACTCTCTTTTTTTGAAAACAACGAGCGCCAAACAAAACCGTTGCATGAGAGTGCCAAATACACCCGCATTTAGAACAATATGCGAAGCGATAAAATTTTTGGGATTTTTCGATTAGTCGGACAAAACTGGGGTATGACAGCTGCCCCTCTTTATTTCGATTTTACCAAGAAATATGAATTGCGCGAGACATATTTCGAAGGTAAAATAGAAATAAAGAATTCAGAAATTATACCAATTTTGTCCGTTTGGAGAAATCCGAATTTTCTTTCTTCTTTTTGGAAAGATAGACACTTTCGTGTTGATGCGAAAATAGTAAATGAACACTGACGTGCAGACAGAAAGGTAAAATGGGCACTTGGCGTGCAAACAGAAAAGTAAAATGGGCACTTGGCGTGCAAACAGAAAAGTAAAATGGGCACTTGGCGTGCAGACAGAAAAGTAAAATGGGCACTTGGCGTGCAGACAGAAAAGTAAAATGGGCACTTGGCGTGCAGAAAGCGGTAAATTGGGAATTCGGAGGCTGCCTAAAACCTTCTAACGGACTCTTGTCGAGTCCGAGCTCTGGGGGTGGCCTTTTCGAGCGGCCGATCAACATCAGGTCCGGAACTGATTTGATCAATGGATTTACGCTATGCCTTAGGCTGACATAACTAATCCGAAGGACTTAACGAAGTCTGATGGATCCATCGCGCGCTCGTACACGATGTTGTGATCTGTGGAAGGAGTTCACTAACTCTGTGTTGATGGAGTTTACTAACTCTGTGTTGTGGTGGTTTTCTAAAAATGAGATTTTTCGGACTCTCTGATCCGAAGTAACTTTTCTCTTGGATGATGCATGAAATGCATGCACTTGGGTATTTGGGTGCACGTGAATGCAATGATTGATTTTGGGTGGGATGCTCTTTCTGTTTGATTTTCATTCTTTTCTTTTTCTTTTGTTATTCTTTCGCTCTTTCTGAGATGCGAATTTGAAAGTGTAATGCACTACTGTTTGATGCGATGGAGTGACGAATGGTATGGATGATATGAGAATGATGAATGATATGAAGATGTTGTGTTCTTTTATGTTCCGTCTTCTGTGATTTTCTTTTCTTCTCTTTTGTTTTTTTTTTGTTTATTCTGTTTGTTTTCTTTAAGCAGCTTTCTTTTTTCTGCTTGTTTGTTTTTATTTGGCACTTTTGCTCTTTTGGCTTATCTTTCTCCTTTTTTGTCTATTTCTTTCAAGCATAATACTTCTTCACAGAGTCTGAATTGACTGGGTTCTTGAGATCTTCGCCGTCCATGTTGGTAAGTATCAGTGCTCCTCTGGAGAAAGCTTTCTTGACAACATATGGTCCTTCATATTTGGGAGCCCATTTGCCCCTGGGGTCCGTCTGGAGCGGCAGGATCTGCTTGAGCACAAGGTCTCCTTCGCTGAATTCTCGGGGACGAACCTTCTCGTCGAAAGCTGTCTTCATCCTTTGTTGATACAGCTGCCCACGACACAAGGCGGCAATCCTTTTTTCCTCAATGAGGTTCAACTGGTCAAGACGGGACCGAACCCATTCTGCTTCGTCAAGTTTTGTCTCCATTAACACCTGCAGGGATGGTATTTCAACTTCAATGGGGAGGACTGCCTCTGACCCGTAAACCAGTGAGTAAGGGGTTGCCCCTGTTGAGGTACGTACTGAAATTCGGTAGCCATGCAAAGCAAAGGGAAGCCCCCCATGCCAATCCTTGTAGGTTACCACCATATTTTGCACTATCCTTTTGATGTTCCTGTTGGCTGCTTCAACTGCCCCATTCATCTTCGGGCGGTAGGGAGAGGAATTATGATGCTGAATTTTGAATTCTTTGCACAGGTCATTCATTATTTTGCTGTTCAGGTTGCTGCCGTTATCCGTGACGATCTTGTTTGGAAGACCGTAACGGCAGATCAGATCTTTCTTTACAAACTTGGCAACCACAGCACTAGTTATACTGGAGTACGAGGCAGTTTCAACCCGCTTGGTGAAGTAGTCAATGGCGACCAAAATGAAGCGATGCCCGTTCGACGCTTTAGGCTCAATAGGACTGATAACATCCATTCCCCACATTGAGAACGGCCAAGAGGCAGACAGAACATTCAAGGAAGCGGGCGGTACATGAATGTGATCGGCATAGATCTGGCATTTGTGCATTTTCTTACAAAGCTGTAGCAGCCTGATTCCATCTGCAACCAGTAGCAACCAGCTCTCAGGATTTTTCTAGCCATTGCGTGCCCGCTGGAATGAACCCCAAATGAGCCCTCATGAACATCTCGCATAATCTTTACTGATTCTTCTCTTGTTACACACCTGAGGAGTACCAAGTCATGGTTTCTCTTGTAAAGGACGTCTCCACTCAAGAAGAAATTCCGTGACAATCTTCTGATAGTTCTCTTGTCATTTTCTGATGCCCCAGGTGGGTATTCCTGATTAATGATGTACCGCTTGATGTCATGATACCAAGGCTTATCATCAGGCTCTTCGTCTATGGATGTGCAGTAATGATGCGCAGGCAGGTTCCGATGTGGGATTCGGATGTGAGTTAAACTCTTATCACAGCTGATGTTAAACATGGAGGACAAGGTTGCCAAGGCATCGGCCAGCTGGTTTTCACTTCGAGGGATGTGTTTGAAAGTGATTTCGTCGAAAGACTCCATCGATTCTTGCACATAGTCACAATAAGGGATCAGTTTGGGATCTCTGGTCTCCCAATCGCCTCTTATTTGATGAATCACCAGGGCTGAATCACCGTACGCATCAAGCCTTTTGACTTTCCACTTCAGGGCTGTCTGCATGCCCAGGATGCATGCTTCATACTCGGCAATGTTGTTTGTGACGTAGAAGCTCAGTCTTGCAGTGACAGGAATGAAGTGGTTGTCAGGAAATATCAACACAGCATCTGCCCCATGCCCCCATATGTCGGACGCACCGTCGAAGATCATCCGCCATCTTTCATTTTCTTGGGATTTCCCCTCGTCGAAACAATGCCATGATATCTTCATCAGGAAAATCATGTTGCATTGGCTGGTAGTCTGGACTTGGCTGGCATGCTAAGTACTCTGCAAGTGAGATGAACGAATGCATGCAATGCAAATGCCATGATTGCTTTCTGATGGGATGCAGAATCACTTTTCCTTTTTACTTTTCTTTTGTTGCTTTTTGTTTTTCTTTTTGGTATGCGAATGTGAATATGACGCGAATGAAATGCTTGGATGCAAATGTTATGGCACATGGTGCGATGGTATGAAACGATTGATATGGAAACATAAACATTTTTGGATGAGATGCGATGAGTGCATAAAATGCGAATGTGAATACGATGCGAACGAAATGGTTGGATGCAAATGTTATGGCACATGGTGCGATGGTATGATATGAAGTATAGAACATTTCTTTTGGTAATGATGAGACATGAAACTTTATATGTAAGAAGCGGAGGCGATTATCCCTTGGAAAGTTAGGCTTGATTCAAAATTTGGTAATCTCAAGGTTGTTATCTACAGGTATTGATATGAAAAGGTACTTGACCATATTTACAAGCTCGCTTCTTTTTCTCTTCCATTATGATGCCCCATGATGACCGAAGTTTATGTCCACAAAGTTACCTAAGTGGATTTTTAGCATCACATGATCAACTTGTGTTCTTTCTCTATGAAGCATTGTTTAGTAAAGACGTACATTAGTGCAAGTATAGATGAATGAGTCAGTTAACTTGGGGTTTTAAAGGCCTAGGGTGAGGATATTTGTGGCGCATGAAGGGGTGAATGACTGATTGGTCTTTGTCAAGGTCGTGAAAGGTAGGTTTTTCCAAGCCAAGAAATGTGGGACTGCCCCAAATTTAGATTTGATGACGGTGAGTGATAACTTGCTCCTGTCTAGTGGTGACAGGCTGGGGGCGTAGAAAATGATGAATTGGCTTTGGAGTGAAAGGTGGAAGGCAAAAGACTTTCCTCAACCCACAGAGTTTGGTATTGCCCTAATTATGGTAAGGACAAGGTTGCCCTGACTAGAGTAGCAGAATAATGAGTTGAGAAATTGCCCCGGTATGGTTTTGGGCATGTGAATATGGCAGGGGGATGAGATGGGTGTAAGGTGAATCCTCCCATTTGTAGGTGGAGTGACGAGCGACGGGGCTGCCCCACTTGGTAATGGGATTTCAGATGGTTGTTTTAAGTGAGTATTGGAAAAGGTGACGGAGTTAGGGTTATGGGTTTTTGGAGATGGTCAAATATGGCTGCATAGACTGGGTGTGGTGCGGGATGGATGTTGGACATATTTCCCCGAGCTTATGTGGAACAAATAGTGAAAGGAGTACCCCACTTTAGATTCAAGGCGAACATCCTGGCATGAACCTTTTGGTTGTCTACAAAATGAGTCTCAGACTATGATAGTCTTGAGCTCGCTATGACGAAAACTTCACTTAGTGATCACTAAACATTGTCTTGATGTAACTTGAATGATTCTTGGAGTGCAAGCCTTTTGATTTTTCTTTTCTTTTGAGTTTCTTTTTTTCTTGAGATTTTTTTTGTTTTTTTTTTTGAGCAAACATATTGTAAATAAATAAACTTATTTGTCCTAAGATTAAAACTTTGAGAAAACAGGAGCAATCAGTCATTGATCAGAATGGATTTTTGGAGTTGTGATGTGGCTAATGATTAATGATTTATGAAGGGAGGGATAATTGGGCTCAAAGAAGTATTTGATGATTGATGGAACAGATGTTTTTTTTTAGTGGTACGATTTGGCTAGTAGTTAATGAAAGTATGAGTTATTAAGCTTAATGAGGTGTTTGAGGTCTTATTGAGATGAGAACCTCTTATGTGTCTCGTGGTAAAATGGACCTGTTTAGGATTATGACTTGGCAAAGGGTTTGTGGGGGATAGGCCGAAGGAAGTGTTTGAAGATTGATTTTAGACAAGGATCTCTTAAGCGTTTAATGGTATAAAGTATCAGCTCACAATTTGTACTACCTTGCTTCCTTTTTTATTTTTTCCTCTTTGTTTGAATTTTTCAATTCTCTTTTTTTGACTTCACTTTTTGTGATTCTTATTTTCTCTTTTTTTTGAACTGAGTGAGCTGATAAAAGTGATACACCATTTTCAACGTGGAATTAATCCTTGTCTAGGGTGATTGAAATGTTTTTTTTTTGGATTAAGGTGGGTGGTAAAGGATTTTTTTTTGAGGATATGGAAAGATGGTTCAACTTCATTTCAAATCATGATTGCTCGTTTTCTCAAAAAATAACTTAAGGACAATAATTTACTTATTTTATATACTTGCTCTTTTCCTTTATTTCTCTTTTTTTTTGTGCCCTAATTTTTGCTTAGGCCGCTCTTACGAGTTTTCAACCTAACGGGCCTTTTTTGATTTTTTTTTTGTAAAGGACTTGCACCAAGGGAAAACAATATTGACAAGGTATCGTAGTGACCACAAATTTGCCCCTAGTAATGAGGGTCTAAAGTGATGTTTCATTAGTGAGAACAACCCAAATAATCAACTAGGTACTGATGTGGGGGATATGTACTTTATGGGTGGTCGGGGTGGGATCAGACTTTGACAGAGGATGATGATAAGGTAGGGACGCTAACTGACTCAAACAAAAATAAAGACACATGTCACACACAAGTTACTACACGAATGCTTCGCAGAGAGTTAACATTAGTTAAAACGTGAAAGAAAAATTTTTGTGGACCATTTCGGTCATTCATCATGGGGTGGATGAGATGCAATGCTTTGTTGAAAAAGTACGAACAAGCTGCTAATTTGAAAAACTGAGTGCATTGAAACACCTTGAGTTTGCTGCTAAGCTTTCCCAAAGAAGAATAATTAACCTCGCAAGAACGTTTCACCTCTCATCACAATTTTTCTAGAATTATGCTCATTTTTTTTTATAATGCATGATGTAAGTATTCAAATGAATGAGTATGAACGAGATGCAAATGTATGCGCTTGAAATGATAATGTATGATTTTATGTTTGTTTTGCTGCTGGGAATCGCGGGATGCCTTATCTTGTCGTAAGCGCATAAACCTTTTCTTTTTGATTTACGAAGTGAAGTAAACGAGGAATCGAAATAGCAAATCAACCTTCTTCATAACTGGGAAGCGAGAAGTAAGTGAAGCCTTGCTATTCGATTCCATTATGATGCACCTATGACAAGACGGTACATTATTCGGTGATCCCCGACGAGCAAATGCAAATGAGATGCAATATGAATGCAAATATTTACAACATTTGGTTTTAATGGATGCGGCATGATGCGATTATGATGTGAATGATGCGCGTGGAAAAAATAAAGGCGATGCATATGGACGGAAGTTCAAAAATTTAGGAGACACACTACGTGCCGCCTCACGCAGTGGTTTATTTGAAGAAAATATTTTTTGGGAAAATGCGGGCCGTACGTTATTTCATATGGACCGGTAAGAGAAAGGCTACAGCGGTAACTCTTTCTCCCTTTTTTTGAAAATAAAGTGGGCCATATGTCACTTCGTACGGACCGTCAAAAGAAAGGCTACAACGGCAACTCTTTCTTCTTTTTTCTCTTTTGAAAATCTTCTTCTTTTTTCTTTTAGGAAAGATATGCATAAACTACAACGCAACATACAATTTGTATGCCCTTGTGTCCTACAAAAGGTGGGGGAACCTAGGCTCTAAGGCAACTCAAAAGGAATCCTCCCATGTAGTTCTAAACACTTCCTCACAATGGCTACCAGAGCTAAATCTCTCTCATGATAACACCCACAACGATGGAATGCCATCTGGTGTGAGGTACCATAAAAGAGCATACTCTGGCTGAAACTTTCGTGAGAGCAGAAGGACATCGGTCCAATTGGCAGTCACTACTCGTTTCCACTCTCCTAGGTGTTTTTCAGACCTTGGGTTTTAGGCCTCTCTCAAAGCACATAATCATAAGGGTGTGAGTGTGTGTGGTAAGGGCGTACCACTTAAAACTACCCGACACATATTACCCCACCTGCAAGTGAGACGCCAGAAAAGTCCAGAAAAAGCAAGGTAACAACATGTCGTCTACACTAGGGTTCAATATCAAATAAGCTAGCCTGGGGTTTTAACAACAATCAGGTACATTGCTTACCTCAAGAAAGGGAGCCAAGAAGGGGGGATCCGGATAGAATTGGGGAGAAATGCATGAGCATAAGCAATAAAAGAAAAGGAGATAGGGAACAAACATAGAAGAAGACAAATGCGTATGCCTACAATTAATGATAAGAAAGAAAGGAAAAAGAATGAAGGCAAACAAGGTATCAGTCAAATCAACAATACATTAAACCACACATCTTAATTAGTTAGGCTTGACCCTCGTCTTTTAAAAAGTGTCCCCAGTGGAGTCGCCAGCTGTTGCACGCCAAAAAATCCGGTCCGGACTTCTCATTGTACAACGTGGAAAAGGTATGGAGCCGCCACCAATATTTTAATTTTAAGACCAAAACATTGAAAAAATGTCTTTTAGACAAGGCGGATGGTCTTTCGAAAACTAGAGATATGGGTTCGGGGGTCGGTTAGGCATAGGGAAGGTATTAGCACCCCGTACCTCCTTTCTACCGAAAGGGAACCTTTAATTAAATGTGTGGTTTGAAGTGTTGACCTGAAAATATTTAATTTGCCTCTTTATTTCTTATTGAAAACGAATTAAAGAAACTTAACAAAATTTTTACTTTTTGACGAGAAAGGAAAAAAAGGGTTTTTAGAAAGAAGTGCTTGACAGGACATGGCCCGCTCCTACGTATCTCCCGGTGCGATGGAGAATTCAAAGCTACGTAGTTCTTGTGTAGAAAATGTTTGTGTGTTTGGTGTTTTTTAATATAGGGGTTTTAGGATTGCGTGATCTGTGTTGAAAGACCACTGGGGGTCTGAAGGGCCGCTGGGGGCTGAAGGAGCGCTGGGGCTCTGAAGGACCACAGTTCACTTATCCTAAAACGATGATTAACCCGGCCGTACGACCGACTTAATCCCCTACTTTGAAAATAAGATTTTTGATTTTTGAAAGAGATGTGTTTGTATTTTTTATTTAGAAATCATTTGTTTTTGCGCTTGACAGGGGCGTGGCCCTGCTCCTACGTATCTCCCGGTGCGATGGAGAATTCAAAGCTACGTAGTTCTTCTGTGTTTGGAAAACGGTTTTTTGTTTTTTAATCTTTTTGGAGTTTTTCGCAAAGGGGTTGAGCGTTCGTAGTGACCAAACAACAACGGTTTAGAGTGGTCACACTACTACTCTTATGAAAATGAATTATCATTAACGACCAAACGGCAACGGCGCGAGTGATGATTAATGATAATCGGTTTTTATTTTGAGCATTGAAAAGGTTTTCGCAATTGAAGGAGAGCGTTTGTGAGGACCAAACAACAACGGTTTAGAGTGGCCACACTACTAGCTCTCACAGGAATGAAATCATCACCCACAATCAAACGGCAACGGCGCGAGTGATCATTAATGATGATTAGTTTTGATTTCGACGTTTGAAAAGATTTGTTTTTGAAAAGTGTCTTCGTTGGTTTTAATTGGAGAGAACGCCGTGATGAAAGGAATTTGCAATTGGATTGATTTTCGTTCGGGGAAATATTTATCCATCATTTTAAAAAAAGGTTTGAGAAAAAATAAGTTCGTTTAGGGAAAAGAAAGATTTATTATTTGGGAAAACAGGTTTTGAAAAAAAAACGTTTATATAGGGGAAAGAAATAAAATTCGAAAAGAGAAACAGGGGGCGAAATAGTAAAATGGGGGGGCAAGTAGCAGGGAGGCTGTATTATTAAGATTGGGGTGTAAACAGTAGCCCATCATCCTTAGCGAGCAGGCCCACGTTTTTTTGTTTTCTGATGGGCTTAGGGGGGAGGCGTGCGAAGTAGACTGCAGGGGTGTGAAAAGCGATCTCAAAAAGAAAAAAAAATGAGATTAGGACAGACTAAACCTAAGTATATAAGCCTAACTTAAAAAAAAAGGTAACCCTAATTTCACATCTCAGCGCCGCATCACTCCTCTCTTCTCCCCTAATTGCGCTTTCCTCTCTCCCTCGCCGTTTGACCCCTCTCCCTCTCCCCTGGCTTCGATCTATTCTCCTCACAGTAGACCGAATCTCTCCCTCTCAACCAGATTTCTGTTTCCTCTCCTTCTCCACCGCGAAAGCATCAAACCGATTTCGTTTTCTTCTCTCACAGATCCACTCCCTCACGACGTCGGTTGGGTGCGGTGTTAACGGTCAGGGATGGCGACTACGGTGGTTCGTGTTGGGTTGTTGCGGTGGTTCGGTGGTGGCGTATGGTGGTCGAAGTGCGAAGGTTCGCGAAAGGGGGAAGGGTGGTGGTACGGTGGCCTGTGGTTAGCGAAGGTATGGGTGATGGCTGAGGAGAGGGTTCAGTCGTGACAGATGGTTTGCGTACGGTGGTTCGGTTGCTGACTGTTTGGGGGTGTGGTTTTTGGGTCGCGGTTCAGTTTATGGTGAGACGGTGATGACGACGGCGATTTTCAGCGAAGGGGAGTTTGGTGGACAGCGGTGTTTCATCGGTGAGGTCACGGCGGCGGCCACCGTGAACGGTGGCCGGAGGTAAAATCTCTCCACTCACTCTTTTTCGCCTCACTGTCTCTCAACCCTAAATGATTCTGATTCTATTTTTTCTTCTGGATTAATATGTTTTTTCATTTTCTATCCTTGAAAATAACTCTTATTCTTGCTTACACAAAAATAACAGTAACAGCCCTATACAGCAACACAAATTTATGTTTCCCACATTATGACATAATCCTAGACTTCATGCGCTCTGTTTTCCCCTTTTTTTTTTACGTATTTAAAAAAAAAATTAAACAGAATATAGATAAAATTTCAACACATATTTCTCTAGGTTTTGGTTTAGTGGGAACAACCTTAACGCCAGCTTCTGAAAATGCCCCTCGGTTCCGCTTTGACTGCTACTGCTCCTTCGCTTTTATTGCCATTGCCCCTATTTTTGTGTTTGTGAATTGATATGCTTTCTTGCTTCTCAGAATTTCTAAACTCAGTATTTTAGTGATTAGGTTTCAGTGTGAAGCCTGAATCTTTCTGTTGATCTCTAAAAATTTCCTCTCCCTTTTTGAACTCTGAACTTGATACTCAGTCCTGTGTATGCATTGCTGTACGTTTCTGTCTGTCAATTCCCCCCTCCTTGTGCTTGCTGTGTCTCTATTTATAATGGGTTTCTGTGGTGTAGGTGTGGTATGAAGCAGGGGATCAAAGCTCATAGGAGACCAAGCTGTTGGCAGCAGGGGTGGAGCAGCAAAGGAGCAGCAAGGAGATGGCAGCAGGGTTGCTGCCACTGCAGCAATGTTTTTGCTGAAACTGGAAAAAGCAAAGGGCAAGATAAAAGAAGCTTGAGCCTCATTCTAAAAAAAGTGTTACAGCAGCGCCCTTGTCCTTTAAATTTTGTATTGTTTTTTAATTAATAATTTTTTGTAAGAAAAGAGTTGACTTCTCCTTTTTTGTACTATTCTGTTTTTTTTGTTTATGTAACCAATAAATAAAAAGGACAGCTGAGTTTAAAATTATTATTACCATTTTATTATTATTTTATTTTTCTTTAAGCGGTAAAAACAACGCGTGCTGACGCAACGACTCACACGACTCGAAATGAAATACGAGCGCCTTAAGACTAGGAACGCGTACGCGATCAGAATACGCACGCGCGTAAAACGGTAAAACTAAAAACGCACCGACGCATTTGCTCACACGACTCGAAACCGACACGCGCTTGCGTTTATTATTTTTTATTATTTTTTGGACTCTCTTTTTTTGAAAACAACGAGCGCCAAACAAAACCGTTGCATGAGAGTGCCAAATACACCCGCATTTAGAACAATATGCGAAGCGATAAAATTTTTGGGATTTTTCGATTAGTCGGACAAAACTGGGGTATGACAGCATGTAAGAGGAAAAACTTTTACTTTGAAGCAAATGATATTTCTAGGATGATGAGATGCATGGTAGCGCAATGATAATGGGATGCGTGTGAAAAGAATGCTCTTATTTTGTTATGGCTGCATGATGATTTTTTGGTATGATGATGTCGCCTCATGTGCATGCAAATGAAAGAAAGAAGCATGAAAATGTTTTTTTTGAGTGATTTTATATTTGGAGAAACGCTAACCAGATTAATGGAGAGAGTAAGTATAATGCCCCTGTCTCCTAGGTGGGTCATGTCTAAATTGGGATTTTCAACATGATCTAGGGTCACTTATGTGATCAACCTCTCAAGTGGCTCTATTCACTTCCTCACAAAGGTCTCCAGAGCTAAAATCCCCTTCATGATACGATCCACAACGATAGCTGGCTACCAGGTGTGGGATACCATAAAAGAGCGTACTCTGGCTGAGAATTTCATGAGAGTCAAACAAATAAATCCAGAATGACTGTCACTAATAATCTCCACTCGTCCTAGGTTATTTTCAGACCCGGGTATAAGGCCCCACTCAGAAGTGTGTGAATAAACATGTGTAAGTGACGTGTGTGATATGGGCAAAATACCTAGACTACCCAAGCTGCAAAATAAATACAGATAATAGTACAAAGGTCTTCTACCCTAAAGTTCAATAAAGCAAAGAAATAAATAAATAAAATAGACATGCAAATATAAGCGTTAAGGGTAAACAAAGTACTAAATTAACAATAATCTACACATTTAATTAAATTAGGCTTGACCCTCTTAAATTGTCCCCAGTGAAGTCGCCACCTGTAGCGACCGAAAAATCCGGAGGAGGGATTCTTCGAAGTCTTGAGAATGAAGCCGCCATCAATATTTATTAAATAGGAAAAATACTGAAAAAACCTTTACTTTTGGGTTCGGGGGTCGATTATGTGTGGGGAAGTGATAACTCTATTTTATATAGAGTTATTCATACAATCAAGCTTGAGTTATTGCTTATTTTCAAGAACATTTATATATATTTATAGCTTATTTATCAAGGAACAACATTCTAAGTATTCAAATTGGATAAAGGGCAATGATCTAGGCAAAATACACAAATCTTGTTAGGTTTGATGTTTTTGTTCAGTGCAGCTACTGCAGGAGTAGAAACGCTGCCAACACCAGGAGTGGAAACACTGCCAACACCTGCTAAATTCTGCAGTTTATACCAAAACATTCAAAGACCATTTCAATGCTTCCACACTTGATTTGTGACGTCATGCCTAGTCACCTGGAGCTGAGCCACTTGCTGAAGTCGGCGATACACATAAAAATCAAGTTGCAAGACTCAAACTTATCTAAAAGACATGTGGCACTTCTCCAATGGACCTCATCTTTTGTTATGTATGCAAGCGACCAAACCTGTGCAGCTTGCTTAATTGGTTGTCAACAAACTAACCATGTTCGGTTCCCTCAGCTGATCTCTCACGCCAAAGGAAACCCCTTGCAAGAGGAAAGCTTTCAAGCCTATAAATAGAAGCCATATCTATCATCTATCATATATCATCTTTCACATCTTTAAATCTTTCATCTTTTAGTTTAGTTTAGGTATAGTTTATTTTCATTTCCAGTTTCTAAGGAGAGGAAGGTGAGGAAGTGCTTGACAACCATTCCCTTCACTTCTACTTTGAAGAAATTCGTGTAAGAAATCTTTATTGTACTTCAACTTGGGAACTTAATGCAAAAGATCTTCTATTCAAGTAATCTCTACTCTTTTAAGTTCTTTTGCTTTATTATTCATTTACTTATGTTCTTAGCATATTCTTTGCTTTATAACATGAGTAACATGAGCTAAATTCCCTTAAGTTGAGATGTTCTAACCTTGTAATGAACTTCTAAATGTATTATGGTTTATGTAGTGTAAACACTTTAAACTCTTGCATAATACTTCTTTCAACTTATTCTGGAATTGATCACTTTAGAATAGGTAAAACTTGTAGCAGCAGACATGGGCTACATTTATGAACTCAAGAGTTAATAGGGACAAGTATTTAATAAAGGAAACTTTGTTAAATACATGCTAACACCTAGACATAGGATAGCATAGTCCTTAGGATAATAAAATTACAAGAGTGAACCTATTTAGCAACTTGGATCATTGTTAGGAGGCAAGGGAGGAATTGACAAACCTTTCTTTACTGTAAAAAACAAAGATCATAAGAGCTTGTAATGAAACTCTGAAGAGAAGTGCTGACAGGCACAAACTGATGCACCCACATCCAGTGTTTCCACACTACATACTCCATTAAGACACTTAGAAGTAAAGTATTTGGTGAAAACATCTCAACTACTTTTTCCAACTGATTTCTCACACATTTTATTGCTTATTATTATTTTACTTACTTTGAAAACTCCAAACCAAAAATACTGAATAGTGTAGACACACTAAGTGTACACTTTGAACTACAAAAATTTACAATACATAATCCCTGTGGGTTCGACCTTTCTTATCACTTTATTACTTGTGTGACTATGTATACTTGCATATAATAAACCACACCAAGTTTTTGGCGCCGTTGCCGGGGATTATAGTAAAATTTTGTTGTTTAGATTGTTAATTTAGTGTTTTATTAGTACTATTGGTATTCTGTTTTCTGTGCAGAAACACTTAGTGCAGAAACACTCAGTGAGGAAACACTAGTTTATGCCCAGAGATAGACCACCAGAATTTGATTGTGATCCAGAAATTGAGAGAAGATTTAGGAGATTGCTAAGACAGCAAAGACAAAGACAACAAGACTGCAGAACAATGTCTCACCACAGTGAAGATGCCTCAGTAAGAGGAGGACCTAATTCACATCAACAAACTGAAGGTGGACCAGATCACAGACAACAATTCATTCCAATGGGACCAATAGGTATGATTAATGATAGAGATAGACCTATGAGAGACTATGCTCAATATGACCAGCAGCACATACAAACTAGTATTGCTAGACCTCAAATTGATGTTGTTCATTTTGAATTTAAACCTATGATGTTTCAAATGTTGCAAACAATTGGTCAATTTGGTGGATCTCCACATGAAGATCCCCATGAGCATTTAAAGCAATTCATAGAAGTTTGTAGTAACTTTATCATTCCTGGTATTAGTGAGGATGCATTTAGGCTTAAGTTATTTCCATACTCTTTGAAAGATAGGGCTAAATCATGGCTAAATTCTATGGAGCCCAATTCTATTCATACATGGAATGAATTAGCTGAAAAATTCTTAAGCAAATATTTTCCTCCTATTAAAAATGCTAGGATGAGACATGATATTACATCTTTTAGACAAAAAGAATTTGAATCATTGTTTGAAGCATGGGAAAGATGGAAAGAGCTTTTAAGAAAATGTCCACATCATGGTTTACCTGTCATTATACAAATGGAAACTTTTTACAATGGTCTAGAACCACAAACCAGAGTGATGCTTGATGCATCAGCTGGTGGTGTTCTTTTGAATATGTCTTATAATGAAGCATGTGATCTTATTGACAAAATTGCTACAAATGGTTCAAGTTGGCCTACTGAAAGGGTAAATGCTCAAAAGAGAACCTCTGGAGTACATGAGATTAATGATATATCAGCCCTATCTGCTCAAGTAGCCACTTTAACAAATCTGATCAAACAGTGCACTAGTGCACCTACATCTAGTGTAGCAACACCAAAAGAAAACACTGCAGCAGCTATAGAACAAGCCTCTCCAGGAACTACAAGTTGTGTGTATTGTGGAGGAGGCCATCTATATGAAGAATGTCCTAGCAACCCTGTCTCTGTCAATTATGTAGGTTACAATAAAAATAACAACCCTTACTCTAATACCTACAATCCAGGATGGAAGAACCACCCAAATTTTAGGTGGAACAATTCTAATGCACCTGCACAAAGTGCACCTGCACCAAGTACTCCTCCTGGATTCTTACCTCAAAACCAACAAAGATCAAACCCACCTGCCAGTGCCAACTCTCTAGAAGAATTGCTTAGATCATTCATTAGTGAAACTAGAACTGCTAGGCAAGCTCATGATATATCAATTAAGAACCTAGAGAACCAAGTAGGGCAATTAGCAACTGCTTTGCAGCAAAGACCGGCAGGTACTTTGCCATCAAACACAGAAGCTTCACCCTCACAAAGGCAAGGTAAGGAACAGGTCAAAGCCATATCTTTGAGAAGTGGCGGGGATCTAACAGAACCATATGAGCCTGAAGGTACAGAGAAGGGAGAAAAAAATAAAAATGAAAAAAATTCTCAAGATGCAGAAACACCTGGTGTTCCTACATCTCCTACTCCAAGATTAGTATCAGAATACCCTCCTCCTCCTTTTCCTCAAAGATTGAAAAAAATACATGAGGAGAAGCAATTCAGTAAATTTTTAGATGTTTTAAAACAATTGCATATCAATGTTCCCTTGATAGAGGCACTTCAACAAATGCCAAACTATGCTAAATTCATGAAAGATGTGCTTTCTAAAAGAAGAAGATTAGGGGAATTTGAAACTGTTGTTATGTCAAAAGAATGTAGTCTGATTTTACAAAACAAAATTCCAAGGAAACTAAAGGATCCAGGTAGCTTTACAATCCCTTTTTCAATTGGGAAGTACTATACAGGAAGAGCATTGTGTGATTTAGGTGCAAGCATCAATTTGATGCCCAAATCTATCTTCACAAAGCTAGGGATTGGAAATGCTAAACCTACCACATTGACATTATCTTTTGCAGATAGATCAATAGCATATCCAGAAGGAATTATTGAAGATATATTGGTACAAGTTGACAAATTTGTGTTTCCTGCAGATTTTGTTATACTTGATTTCATTGCAGATGAAGAAGTGCCAGTCATACTTGGAAGACCATTCTTGGCAACAGGGAAAACACTGATAGATGTGCAAAGAGGAGAGCTAACCATGAGAGTGAATGATCAAGAAGTAAAATTTAATGTCTTGAATGCTTTGAAATATCCTGCAGAGGAGAATGAAGAGTGTTCATCAATCTCACTTAATCATTTGGTAGAGAAGCAGTTCCACAAGCAGTATGATCACCTTGCCAATGCACTAGCACCTGATGTTTCTGCATTGCCTGTTGAGGAATTTATTGAAGAAAGCATATTGCCTAAGGAACAAGCTACACCTAAGGTATGGGCTAGAACTTATGAATCTCTTAATTTAGAAAATCCCAACCTTAAAGAAAATGTACCTTCTATTGAACAACCTCCTAAGCTAGAATTAAAAGAACTACCTAAGCATTTAAAATATGTTTTTCTAGGTGAAAATAAAACTCTTCCTGTAATCATAGCTTCTGATCTATCTTTAGAACAAGAGCTTAATTTAATTAACACCTTGAGAAAACATAGAAAAGCTATAGGTTGGCAAATGTCTGACATTAAAGGGATTAGCCCCTCAACATGCATGCATAGGATAATTTTAGAAGAAAATTCTAAAAATAGCATAGAAGGGCAAAGAAGATTAAATCCAATAATGAAAGAGGTTGTTAAAAAGGAAATAATTAAATGGCTAGATGCTGGTATTATCTACCCCGTTTCAGATAGTGCATGGGTTAGTCCTGTGCAATGTGTTCCTAAAAAGGGTGGAGTCACAGTTGTAGCCAATGAAAATAATGAATTAATCCCAACCAGAACTGTAACAGGGTGGAGAATCTGTATGGATTACAGAAAACTCAATAAGGCCACTAAGAAAGATCATTTCCCCTTACCCTTTATAGATCAAATGTTAGATAGGTTAGCAGGAAAGGAATTCTATTGTTTCTTAGATGGTTATTCAGGATGCAACCAAATAGCAATTGAACCTAAAGATCAACAGAAAACCACCTTTACTTGTCCTTATGGCACTTTTGCCTTTAGAAGGATGCCTTTTGGACTTTGTAATGCTCCTGCTACTTTTCAAAGATGCATGATGTCAATCTTTTCTGACTTCATTGAGAAATCAATGGAAGTCTTCATGGATGACTTTTCTGTTTTTGGAGAAACATTCTCATTGTGTCTTTCAAACTTAGAGGAAATTCTTCAGAGGTGTGAAGACACTAACCTAGTGCTTAATTGGGAAAAATGTCATTTCATGGTAAAAGAAGACTTTGTGCTTGGTCATAAAATATCTAAAAAAGGTCTTGAAGTGGATAGGGAAAAGATAGAGGTAATTGAGAAACTACCACCCCCATCAACAATCAAAGGGATTAGAAGTTTTTTAGGTCATGCGGGATTCTATAGGAGATTTATCAAAGACTTTTCAAAAATTTCAAAACCATTGTGTATGCTTTTGCAACATGATGTACCTTTTAATTTTGATGAATCTTGTGTAGAAGCTTTTCAAAAACTAAAAAAGGCCTTAGTTACAGCACCAGTTGTAGTCACTCCAGATTGGAGTAAGCCTTTTGAACTCATGTGTGATGCTAGTGACTTTGCAGTAGGAGCAGTCCTAGGACAAAGATATAACAAAGTGTTTCATTCTATCTACTATGCTAGCAAAACACTAATTGAGGCTCAAATGAACTACACTGTGACAGAGAAGGAACTATTAGCAGTGGTTTTTGCTTTTGAAAAATTTAGATCATACTTGGTAGGCACCAAAGTAATTGTGTACACTGACCATTCTGCCATCAAGTATCTAATTTCTAAAAAAGATGCAAAACCTAGGCTAATAAGATAGGTTCTATTACTTCAAGAATTTGATCTTGAAATAAGAGATAAGAAAGGAGTAGAGAACCAAGTGGCTGATCACCTCTCTAGACTTGAAAGTAATAATGCAGGTACAATTGAAGAAATCAAGGAAAGTTTCCCTGATGAGAAATTACTAGCAATTACCATGAATACAGCCAGTGTTTCTGCACTCAGTGTAGCCACACCTCATGTTTCAACACCATGGTATGCAGACATAGTAAACTTCCTTGTAAGCAAAATTGTACCATGTGACATGAACTATCAACAGAAAAGAAGGTTCTTCCACATAGTAAAACAATACTATTGGGATGACCCTTACCTATTCAAGATATGTCCTGATCAAATCATGAGAAAGTGCATTCCTGAAGAAGAACAGCAAGCAGTGCTCCTGCATTGTCATGCTGCACCTTATGGAGGTCACTTTGGAAGCCAAAGAACAGCAGCTAAGGTACTTCAATCAGGTTATTTCTGGCCTACTCTATTTAAAGATGCTTATTATATGGTCAAAACCTGTGATAAATGTCAAAGAAGTGGTAATATATCTAATAGACATGAAATGCCTAGGACTAATATTCTAGAAATAGAACTTTTTGATGTTTGGGGCATGGATTTCATGGGTCCTTTTCCACCTTCTTTTGGCAATGAATACATCTTAGTGGATGTAGACTATGTGTCTAAATGGATTGAGGCTGTAGCACTGCCAAATAATGATGCTAAATCTGTTAGCAAATTTCTCCAAAGAAATATTTTTTCAAGATTTGGCACTCCAAGAGCAATCATCAATGATGAAGGCTCACATTTTTGCAACAAACTTATTGAAAATCTTCTTACAAAATATGGAGTGAAACATAAGATTGCTACTGCCTATCACCCACAAACAAGTGGACAAGCTGAACTTTCAAACAGGGAAATAAAAAGAATGCTTGAGAAAATGGTTGGACCAAATAGAAAAGATTGGTCCTTACACTTAGATGAAGCATTATGGGCATATAGGACTGCATTTAAAACTCCATTAGGTATGTCCCCCTATAGGTTAGTTTATGGCAAGCCATGTCATCTTCCTCTTGAATTAGAGAACAAGTCATATTAGGCTATCAAAAAGTTGAATTTTGATATCAAAAAGGCAGGAGAGAAAAGGTTTTTTGAGCTATATGAATTAGAAGAATTTAGGCATTTCTCCTATGAGAATGCAGAAATTTATAAAGCTAAAACCAAAGTATGGCATGACAAGAAAATCCAAAGGAGAGAACTTAAAGAAGGAGGAATGGTTCTGTTGTACAATTCTAGGTTGAAACTCTTCCCTGGAAAACTGAGATCAAGATGGTCAGGACCGTTCAAACTAGTTAAAATCTACCCCCATGGTGCAGTTGATCTATATGATGCAACCACTGATACCACTTTCAAAGTAAATGGACAAAGAGTGAAAATGTATTATGGAGAGCATGTAGAGAGAGAGAGAGAGAGACAAGATCACCACTCACTTTACAAAACCTTAGACCAAGGTACAAGTCAGGCTGTAAGACTCTTAAAACAAGCGCTTGAGGGAGGCAACCCATCACTATATAGTTAAAATTATTATTTTGTGCAATTTCATGTTTTGTTATTTTGCAGGAAAAACAGGACAACAGAGTAGCCAGTGTTCCCACACTAGGTGTTTCCACACTTAATGCAGCCACACTGCCTACTCTGGTGTTAGAAAAATTTAGAAGAAAAATGTTCACTTGACAAATCATCAACTCAGTGGAATCATCTCTGATCAAGGGTTAGAAAGTGGCGTGTTAAGTCTAAAATTCCACGTGTTGGCTTGCATGTTAGGCCACACAACTTAACGGCTATAACCCTCAACTACCAAATCCCACTAACCCTTTCACATACCCTAAGTTTCAATTCTTTTCATCCCTCTCACAAAACCGATTAAAAATCCTCTCCACTCTCCACTCACAAACAGTTATTTTTGTCTCAAACGCTCAAAATCATCAATGGCTAAGAAACAAGCTGCCTCTAAAAACACTGGGAAAGGATCTGGTGTGGAAACTTAGGCGAAAAAGGGAAAATCAGGAGTACTAGCATCAATGGAAGCAACCCCTGGATGTGAGCACTTTTGGAACATGAAGTTCCTGTCTGAGCGTGGTTTCAACTTCGCAAATACTTGTTCAAACTCGAGCCTACTACTTGAGCCTACTACTTGGAGCAATTGGTGCGAGAATTCTACTCAGGAATTCAGAATAACAGAGGAGGTACTGTATTTTTCTCCAAGGTTAGAGGTAAGAAAGTTTTCTTTGACCCTGCTAGAATCAGTAATGCATTTGAAGTAAAACTAGAGACCTATGGAAAGAAGCAAATGACTAAAATCAAAGAAAGAGTAGCAATAGAAGGATCTCAGTGGGAGAAATTCACAAATACTGAATTCAAACTTAAAACTGGTGAATTGATCCCTGAACTTGGTAGTTGGCATTTATTCATTGATACATCAATTCTCCCTACTTCACACACTTCTACATTATCTAAAGATAGGTTGATTCTTATTGATTCAATCCTATGTGAGGATAATGTAGACATAGGGAAATTGATAGCTAAAGAAATTGTAGAATGTCAAGCCAAGGAATCTGGATTCTTATATTTCCCATGCTTAATCACTGAATTGTGTCAAAAGCAAGGAGTTGTTACTTATGATCTAGAAAAAGTCTACAGAAAAACCCCTCCTAGTGGTATGTCTGCTGAAATTAAGGAAAGAGTGAGGTCAGTAAAAATTAAAAGTACTGTAGAGCAGGAAGTGTCTGAACACTTGGTGCAGAAACTCCAAGCTGTCTGGAAATTTCAAAGAGAACAGCATGAATGGTTGAAATTAAAGTTGGATGACCCTGAAGCAGAAATAGAATCCCCAATTTTTCCTAATTGGGTGATTGATGAAAAAGAAGAAGTGGAAAAGGAAACTGTTAAGAAAGAGAAGAGAGTAAAGAGAAAGAGAGATACTGAGAAAGAAAAGAAGGGAAAGAAACCAAGAGTGGAGGAAGAAATTGAAGAAGTGAGTGATGAAGATACTGAAGAAGATGAAGAGGCAAGGCAAGCTGTGAAGGATATTGAAAAGGATGAAGAGGAGGATGAATCTGAGTCACTGGAAGTTAGTGACAGTGATGATGATGACAGTGATGATATGGAAGCTAGTGCTAGAAGAAAGTATGAAATAAGGAAGAAATCTACAAATGAAGCCCAACCACCATCACCACCATCACAACAGCAATCAAACACCCCCTCACCACCATCACAAACCAACATTCCATCCCCCACCACCCACCATTCCCCCAGTCAAACTTCAACACCAAAATCACCCACACCTCCACCAGAAAATACTCCCCAAACTGAAAATCCAAAACAAGATGCAGAAGCAGATACAACCATCCCATCCCACACTCCAAAAGAAACAACTCCCACCCCAAGCACAGAACCTATTGAGCCAACTAACATTGTTTCTGAGAAAGTTCAAATGCAGGTACTCATTGAAGAGCTTGAAAAAGAAAAAAGCAAAACAGGTTCAGAGTTGAAGATGCAGGCAGACACTGTCCAGGAGTCTGTTAGTGTTCCCACACCAACTGCTGAAGCTTCAAAATCAACAGTCATGGCAACTAGTCCTGCAGCAACAATCTCTGCAGTTCTGAAGGCCTTAGCAGAGAAGAAGCAGATGCTGGGATACACAAGGAGAACAATGAAGCCTGCTCCAACAAAGAAGATGTGGACAATGAGCTCACTCTATGGTGCACAGGGGTACAAGCATGTGAGAAGGAGGTATCTGAGGAAGAAACACACAAAGAAGGAGAGAAAGAAGCTGAGAAGGCAGCAGTGTAACATCAAGAGGGAATTGAGCAGCAATCTGAGCAAACTCTAGTGCAGAGTGGTGTACCTGCACCTGAAGTCCAAACACTTGCTACACCAGAAGTTCCTGCAGAAGCTACACCTGAAGAGGCAGAAATGCCTGAGGCTACTGTAGATGATCCTGGTGTGCCTACCTCTGATGTGGCCACTGCTAAGAAGTCAAAGAAGACAAAAGCCAAGCCAAGCCCTGCTGTGAGAGCCAGTCCCAGATTCCAGAAGAAAGAGTAAAAAGATACCTTTTAATATTGTTCCCAGTATTTATAATATATTTTAGTAGTATACTTTATGTGCTAAATACTATGTGTTAACTTGCTGCTATGTGTTAATTACTTTTGGTTATATCTCCCAACTTTTGGATCCCTTGTTTACTCAACTTAGAACAGTGGGGACACTGCTCATATTTAAGTTGGGGGGGAGAGTGGAGAATAGTATGTATTTTGTGTATACACTATATTTGCAGCATGTTTTGAACCTAGTACTAATATATATGTATGAATATAGAAATATGTTTGAGTAAGTATTTATAGCATGTGAGTATGTAGTGTTAGTATGTTTTAAGTTTTAGATGTACTTAACAAAGCATGATAATTTATGTTAACATGGTGAATTAAGTGCATCAATTTGTTTTTAGACTTAAATGATTATGAAACATGATCAATTCATATTTTTCTCAACAAAATTGAAGAAGTGTGTCAATGAGTCAATTTTTAAATAATGAAAAAGCCTTGTTTTCTAGAAATGATCAGTTTTATAAAAACTTTGACACAACAAAATTGAAGAGCTATCTAAAGCCAAGAAAATTTTGGAAATTTGAGGTCAAAATTAGATTTTTATTAAAAATTTAGAAGAGCATAAAGACTTAAGTTTGGGGGAAATTCCATGAATACAAAGGCCAAAGAGTGACAACTTGAAAAGTGCAAACCACAAGTGTCAAAACCACTCAAAAATACCAAAAATATCCCAAAAAGGAGCTACACTTGCCTGAGTCATATAAACTGAACCTGTCCCTTAAGTGCAATTTGGTTTGAAAAATATGAACAAAGTTCAAGGAGAAAAAGAAAAAAAACAAACCAAGAAAAAGAAGAAAATGCATGTGGAGGTCAGTGAGGAGGGCACTGTACGCTACAAAAAAATACTCAAAGAGTTTCAAGTGTGGTAAACACTTAGTGTGCCAACACCATCTACATCAAAAGGCACCTACACTCAAAATAAGGTGAACCTACAATCCAAAAATGATGTTTTTGCACTCACTGCATTACATCATCAAAAATCAAACACCAAGGTATTGGCTCAACAAGTTGGAACACCAAAAGCCCTTTGTTGTGCTTAAGAGTCCCCTAAATACTTGAAGAAATTGTTAGTCTCGGCCATATTTTGAAAAATCTCTAAGAGTGACCAAAAGAGTTCCATCTTTTTCAAAAAGCTAAAGAAAAACTCTTTTCAGTTATGGAACCAATTAGAAACTCAATGGGCCACACACTCACACAAATGAGTTTTTATAACTCTGAATGTTTTAAAGAAAGCAAGGGCATGGAAGAAAAAGCACCAAAAGAGAAAGGCTCATCAATACACTTCAAACACTTCTTGAAAAACATGAGTTGAGATGTCTTCATAATTATATAAATCTTGTGTTTTTGTTTCTTGTCGTTGCTTGAGGACAAGCAACAATTTAAGTTTGGGTGTGATAACTCTATTTTATATAGAGTTATTCATACAATCAAGCTTGAGTTATTGCTTATTTTCAAGAACATTTATATATATTTATAGCTTATTTATCAAGGAACAACATTCTAAGTATTCAAATTGGATAAAGGGCAATGATCTAGGCAAAATACACAAATCTTGTTAGGTTTGATGTTTTTGTTCAGTGCAGCTACTGCAGGAGTAGAAACACTGCCAACACCAGGAGTGGAAACACTAGGAGTGGAAACACTGCCAACACCTGCTAAATTCTGCAGTTTATACCAAAACATTCAAAGACCATTTCAATGCTTCCACACTTGATTTGTGACGTCATGCCTAGTCACATGGAGCTGAGCCACTTGCTGAAGTCGGCGATACACATAAAAATCAAGTTGCAAGACTCAAACTTATCTAAAAGACATGTGGCACTTCACCAATGGACCTCATCTTTTGTTATGCATGCAAGCGACCAAACCTGTGCAGCTTGCTTAATTGGTTGTCAACAAACTAACCATGTTCGGTTCCCTCAGCTGATCTCTCACGCCAAAGGAAACCCCTTGCAAGAGGAAAGCTTTCAAGCTTATAAATAGAAGCCATATCTATCATCTATCATATATCATCTTTCACATCTTTAAATCTTTCATCTTTTAGTTTAGTTTAGGTATAGTTTATTTTCATTTCCAGTTTCTAAGGAGAGGAAGGTGAGGAAGTGCTTGACAACCATTCCCTTCACTTCTACTTTGAAGAAATTCGTGTAAGAAATCTTTATTGTACTTCAACTTGGGAACTTAATGCAAAAGATCTTCTATTCAAGTAATCTCTACTCTTTTAAGTTCTTTTGCTTTATTATTCATTTACTTATGTTCTTAGCATATTCTTTGCTTTATAACATGAGTAACATGAGCTAAATTCCCTTAAGTTGAGATGTTCTAACCTTGTAATGAACTTCTAAATGTATTATGGTTTATGTAGTGTAAACACTTTAAACTCTTGCATAATACTTCTTTCAACTTATTCTGGAATTGATCACTTTAGAATAGGTAAAACTTGTAGCAGCAGACATGGGCTACATTTATGAACTCAAGAGTTAATAGGGACAAGTATTTAATAATGGAAACTTTGTTAAATACATGCTAACACCTAGACATAGGATAGCATAGTCCTTAGGATAATAAAATTACAAGAGTGAACCTATTTAGCAACTTGGATCATTGTTAGGAGGCAAGGGAGGAATTGACAAACCTTTCTTTACTGTAAAAAACAAAGATCATAAGAGCTTGTAATGAAACTCTGAAGAGAAGTGCTGACAGGCACAAACTGATGCACCCACATCCAGTGTTTCCACACTACATACTCCATTAAGACACTTAGAAGTAAAGTATTTGGTGAAAACATCTCAACTACTTTTTCCAACTGATTTCTCACACATTTTATTGCTTATTATTATTTTACTTACTTTGAAAACTCCAAACCAAAAATACTGAATAGTGTAGACACACTAAGTGTACACTTTGAACTACAAAAATTTACAATACATAATTCCTGTGGGTTCGACCTTTCTTATCACTTTATTACTTGTGTGACTATGTATACTTGCATATAATAAACCACACCAGGAAGGTATTAGCACCCCACAACATCCTTTCAAAAAAGGTTACCTTTTAATTTAATGTGTAGAAAAAAGTTAATTCGAAGAAAACACTCTAATTTACCCTTTTTATTATTTGCAAAATTGAAAAGGAAGACCTAATAAAAATTTTAGTTTTTTGCGCTTGACAGGAGTGGGCCCCTGCTCCTACGTATCCCCAGGTGCGATGGAGAAATCAAAGCTATGTAGTTCTTGGGTAGAAAACGTTTGTGCGTTGGTGTTTTTTATTGTTAAACATTTTGAGATTTGGATGGGTATTCGTAATGACCAAACAAGTAAACTCGGAGTGGTTACCACTAATAGCCCAATTGAAAACTATAATTGTTATTAACGATCAAACAAGTTAAACTCAGAGTGACCATTAATAATAACCCATTTTGTGTGAGTTTGATTGTTTGAAAGAAAGAAAAATTAGTTTGAAAGCAATATGGTGTAATAAAAACGAAATAGGTTGTAATAAAACTACAAGGGGTGTAACTAGCAACATGGGTATTGCTTTGTCAAAAACAGGGGTGCATTTAGATACAAGCCGAGTTTCATTTTCAAAGGCTTTAGGCTGGGGTTGTTGTAAAAAGAATGGATGGTGTGAAATAAAAATTTGGTGTTTGAAAACTAGGAGTTGTTTAACAAAAATGGTTTTTGATGGCAATAAAAGATAAATATGGAAAAACATTCACAATAACAGAGTAGGTTGTAAATCAGTAATAAGGGGGGTGCAGTTGACAGTAGGGGTGTTATACTATTAACAAAAAGGGTGCAGAAATGAATCAGATATTTTTTTTGGCTTTTAAAATCATGGCCTGCGAATGGGCCTATTCAGGGTGCAGTATGAATCAAAACACAGGCTGTCGAAATGAATCTGATCTAAAAATAAAAACTTAAAATAAAACCCAAGATATATAAGGCAACACTAAAACTTAACCCTAATTTATGTTCTCTTCTATTCACAGCGCCGCTGCTGTTCTTGAGAGAGAGAGAGAGAGAGAGAGAGAGAGAGAGAGAAACAAAAGAAAATTTTTAAAGAGAGAGGGGGATTTCGAAGAGAGAGAGAGAGAGGAAAGAAGAAGGAGAAGGAAAGAGAAAACGCGACTGAGAGAGGAAGAGGAAGGGGAGAAAGACGATGGTGGTTGATGGCGTGATGGTGACTGTGAGAAGGGAGACCGAGAGCGAGGGAGTGCGACGGCCAGAAGGGTGGTGGACCAACGATACACGCCGGAAGGGATGGCCGCCGGAGTACATCACGGCATGGAGAGGAAGGCGACGGTGGGAAGTTCGCGGAGGGCGTTGGTTCGCCACGGTGTGAGAGAGGAAGGGAAGCGACAGTGGTGAGAGACGAAGAGAAGACGATGGTGAAGGTTTGTCCACAACAGAGGTTTTCTGCCGGAGGTGGATGCGAAGGGCGTTGGTGCGCCGATGGTGTTAGAACGATGGGAGGGGGGTACGCTGGAGGAGGCGACCAATGGAAGCCAACCACGGTGGGGAGCCGTGGAGACACCAGCGTTGTGGCAACACAATCGGAGTTGCAGCGACCACCGTGGCATGGGGGCCGGAGTAAGTTCCGATTCTCTTCTTTTTTTTTTACCTTCCCTTCTACACTCTCTGTCTACTGATTCTAAAAAACAAAATAGGTTCCTGACTTTAGATTTTTACGTTTTTGATTCTTTTGTCCTTTTTGTTCTTCTTAATCTTTCTAATTTCTGGAGCTTCTTGTTTTTTATGAATGGTTATCAGTAACCAGGAAGTGTTAATATTTTTTAAACGGTTTTTCCTTTTTTAAAAAAAATCCTTAGAAACAAGCAAATATTATACTAATTTGTTTCAGAATGATTGATCACAACTATATGTAAAATGTGCGGAAAAAAAGGGATCGACCTACTTTCCAGCATCTGAGGGGTCTCCTTTTGTTTATTCGTTGCTGCTGTTTGTTGAACCTATTGCTCCTGAATAGCCTCCGTTTGATTTAGCGTTTTGGTGATTAGGGTTTCAATGTGGAACCCTAATTTTTATGTGATTTCTGAAATTTCGTTTGGTCCCCCCCCTCCCCCCCCCCCCCACTTTCACTTTTGTTGCTGAATTGTATTTATAGGCAGGTTTTGTCATGTAGGTGAGGAATCAAAGGACAACAATTGGAGAAAGGACCAAGGGCAGCAGCTGGCTGGCCAAGGACAGTCGCTGGGTGGAGGAATCAAAAGGACAAAGGACGGCTATTTGAATGGGTAAAGGACAATAGCTAGGTAATGGAGGAAGGACAGCATCCAAGGAGAAAAACCCTAGCTAGGGCAGCTGCTAGCAGCGCCCTTTCCCTCTTTTTCTTTGCATTTTGTATTTTTAATTTTGGTACTATTTCCTTTTGCTGTTTTTGTCTACGTATGTAAAAAACTTGACTATGTAATAAAGCTTTTGACTATTCAGCTCCAAAAAGAAATTATTATGCTTTCAATTACTTTTTGTATTTTTTTTGCACCAACTATAGTAAATGATCTAATAACTACGATATCAACAATAAAAAACGAGCATAAAAAAACGTTGTATGACGAGTGCTAAAGACACACACGTGTTTAAAACAATTCGTCCCGACAAGGATAAAAACTTTTTGGGATTTTTTTGATAAATTAGACGGACAAAATTAGGGTATGACAAGGATTTTCAGCCGTCTAAAAGTGTGCTCTGCAGAATAAATGCGCGTTATTTATAGAGTCCAGCGCAGCAGACACTGCTCACTTTCGCTCATAGAACCACGTGGGTCGCTCATAGAACCATGTGGATCGTAGCGCTCATAGAACCATGTGGGTCGCTCATAGAACCATGTGGATCGTTGCGCTCATAGAGCCACGTGGGTCTATAGCACTCATAGAACCACGTGGATCGCTAGCGCTCATAGAACCACGCGAGTCTATAGTTATTCCTTTTAACAGATCAAATAGCCCTTTTTGCTGCATTATTCCCTTTCTTAAGTCGCTCCAAACTTCACCCCTTGCCTTCTTTTGAATAAAACCTTTTTTGATTAGTCGGACAAAATTAGGGTATGACATTGAGGAAAGTTTTTTTTTGACAATTAGTGGTGGTTAAATTGATTGATTTTTGTAGTTTGAGTAAATTATAAAAATAAAAAAACAATTTTTTTTTTTAAAATAGTTGTGTTGGCAGTCCCATTGGCACTCCGGTTGGCGCTCTTGTTGCCACTTTCGTCGGCACTTATGTTGAAAGTCCCGTTGGAAAAAAATGATGAAAAAAGACTTTTTTTTAAAAAAAAACAGATTTTAAAATATTAATTAAATCATATTTTTAAAATTATGAAAAGACTTTTTAAAAAAAAAACTGGTTTTAAATAAAAAAAAAACAAAAAATGGGCTAAAAACAAAAAGAATAAGTGTAAATATAAATTGATTTTTTTCAATTCAAATTAAAATTTCTTAAGTGGTTAAAATAATGGGCTAAAACTCATGGACCAATTGGGGCCCAGAAGTTGAAAATTTTAAAAAAGACTTAGAGGTTGAATAATCTATAGAACTCTCTCATAGATAAGAAGAAACCATCAATATTTAACCGTTATGGCAAAAACTTAAAGATTCATTTGAAAAATAAAATGGATCTTGAAAGCAAGATTATGGTTCGAGAAGAAACACCAAAATAGAGTTTGACACAATTTACTGATTATTTAGATTTAAATTTTACTAAGAAAAAGCTTCACAATAACTAAACCAAAAATGAATTAAGTATAGCGGCCGACTGTGTGATTTTGTGTTAAAAAAATGTGATGTTAAAGAAAATAAAAAAAGCCTAAATATAAATTATTTTTTTAAAACTTAAATTAATTCTTTTAAATGGTGCAAATTGTAAAAAAAAACAAAAAAATGAGCTAAAGCCCACGGTCCAAGTGGAGACTATAAATGAAAGGCATGAAGATTTTGAAAAAATAAAATAAAATAAAGCAAAGCAAAATAAAAGGTTAAAGAAATAAAAGAGAAAAATCCAAAGAACATAACTTGGAGACTTCCCGCGGAATACTGAGGAATTAAGATGGATGACAACAAATGCTAATAGATACTAAGATATTCTAAAATAAGAAAATAAAAAGAATCCAATTAGATAACTGATTGATTGATGAGAAAAAAGGCAAGAACAACAAATAATTCAAATTTTAGCAAAATCTCGATCAACTCAATTTGGGCGTTAGTATCAATTATCATCATTGTTTGATTGTGAAGTGAATACATAGTCACTCTTGAAGTTGGAACCTTTTTTTTCATATATTCCGTGACAACGCGAGCGTGAAAGCGAGAACCGTCCTCTTTGAGCTGTACAGCGTTGGTACGAAACATGACGAGAACCTTTTTCTTATTCAATGTTATTTATTTTGATATAGTTGCTTTGTGCGAAAGAAAGTTGTTTCTTTTCTTATTTATATATATATATATATATATATATATATATATATATATATCACAACAGAGATTTAATTCCACCGTTGCCAAACTTGCTCTTTCATGTTTGGGGCACACCCAATATTAGCTGTTATATTTTTACTTTTTCTAAAAAAATCATAAAAATGTGTTTTTCTCGCATGTCTTAGTTTTAGTCTCTTATACGGGTCATTTTGGGCTCATTTACTAATTTGGTGTTATTATTGAATTTTTTAGTTGTTAACCAAAAATTAAAAAAATGCTAATTCAAAAAAATAATAAAAAGAAGGGAAGTGCCGAAAGAAAATCTTTTACAAAAAATAAGTGTTTTTGTACATGACGGCCCAAAAATACCAAAATTACAAAAATCTAAAATTAAATGTAAGTAACGCAAAAACAAAGAGGAAGCCCAGAATAGTAACAGCAGCCGCGCTTCTTCTTTCTCTGCTGAGGTCTTGATCAACCCTAAACCTAATTCTTGCAGAGGAAGCCTACCCAGCTGGCCCTGACCTGGCCTTGATCTGAAAATAGAAAGAAAGGATCAGTGAAATATGAAATAAAAAACCTGATTCTGTTCCTACCTATAAAAAGGGGGAAAATCAAACAGTGCCGGAGGCCAACAAGAACAACAAAGACAGAAAAATTACTAAAACATTAGGGGTTCACATTGAAACCCTGATCACCACTACACTTAGTTCAGAAGGGTGTATTCAGGAGAGCAGAGGGGCAGTAGCTGTAGTTCTATTTTCAGTAGCAAAAGGGAGAATATCAGAGGCTGGAAATTAGGTTAGTCTCCCATATCTCTAAGTGTGTGTTTAATTTTCGTTTTATTGCCTCAGAAACATTAGAACTGATAAACAAAAAAAAAATACAAATTAGGGTTTATAAAAAAAATTAGGTTCAGATTTAGTTTTTTTTATTGTTTATTTATTATGGAACCGAAAAAATATAATAAGGGTTTCGGCTTCAAAAAAAGGGATTAGGGTTTGGATTTAGTAAAGATTAGGGTTGAAACCGTAAAAAGAGAAGGGGAGAAGACATGGGAGTATGAAAACCGAAAAAAGAAGAGAGAGGGAATTGAAACTTAGCCACAAGCTCCGACCACCACAGTCGGTGGTCGTTCACCCACAACCGCCACGAACTTCCGCCGGCGTGGAACGTCGCCGTCGCGAACCCTCCGGCGTGGCCATGAGACCACCGCATGCGCAACCCACTCTCTCCCTCTTCCTCGAACTCTTTCTCTCTCTCTCCTACCTCGCAAGCTTTTTCTCTCATGGTGAAGGAGAATTTTTCTCTCTCTCTCATGGGAAGGGAGCGGCGCTGAGAAAAGGAAAGAATGGATTCAAGGTTTCAAAGTTAGGTTAACTTCCTTATATACTCTCTTTATCCATTATTATATTATTTTCATTTTAATAATAGGCAAATTCTACCATACCCATTCAAAATTTGGTGGGTATTATACCTTCTAGTAAAATGAGTTCAATATTTATTTTTTTAACAAAATATTTAAATAGAAAAAATGAGGTGTCATTGAGTGATTGGATGTTGGAATGTTGGGTATCATACCTATAGGGTACGGGAGTCCTCACCTTAATAATAACATCACACTACTAATCGTACCCCACTGTTTACTACGAACCCCCCTGCATAAGCCCTTGGTTTCGTGGACAGCAGTTCAAAAGCCCAAAGCAAAATAGGCTTTAGCTATCCCCACCCCCCTGTATTTCGTCCTGCAACCCATCCCTTTACTAGGTTTTTTTTCTTTTCTTTTTTTTACTTACTATTATTATTATTCTTAAAAATCGAAAAAATAAGTATCTTAGTTCACATAGAAAGTATTTTTCTCTCTTTTCCTTTTTTTCATAAAAAAATAATAAAAATGGGTTTGATTGAGATGTACATCTTGTCAATTCCGGTTTAAGAGACTTTAGCTGTACGACTTTGATCTTAAACCCCTTCGAAAAACTAAAATAAACCAACACACATACATTTTATAGAAGAATTACGTAGCCTTTGATTCTCCGCACACGGAGATACACGTAGGACCAAGGCTTCCCCGTCAAGCCAAATTAATTTTTTCCTAATAAGTAATCAATTTTTTTTCTTTAACACCTATTTTCATAAAAATTAATAAAAATGGGTTTGATTGAGATGTACATCTTATCAATCTCGGTTTAAGAGACTTTAGTTGTACGGCTTTGATCTTCAACCTCTTCAAAAATAAAATCAACCAACCAACAAAAATTTTCAACGAAGAACTACGTGACTTTTGAGTTCATCATTGCATCAGAGGATACGTAGGAGCGAGGCTTCCCCGTCAAGCTAAAATTAGATCTTTCTAAATTAGTTCTTCTTCTATTTCTTTGTAAGTAATTAATTCCTTTTTTACTTAATATTATTTTTGGAGAAAACAAATGATCAAGTAATTTATTAATACTTGCATAATCAGATTTAGGGTAACTGTCTTAGGACAGATGTACTAGGGGTGTAGTGGAATTAAGTTTTCGCCCTTCCCTACGCATAATCGACTCCCGAACCCAACCTAGTTTACGCAGACCAATAACTTTTAGTTAGGTTTTTCTCAATTTTTCCTATTAAATAAATTGGGTGGTGACTCCTAAAACAAGTCAATTTTTGAGCGGTCTGCGTCGAGGTTTAGGTCACGACATCTATGAACACTTATTCTAATATAAATTGCTAAATGTTAAAATACCATTTTTGATAGATATAACTTGTTTTATGTTTCTGTAATTTTTGTAATTGTAATTGCTATTATTTGCCTCTTAACTTCTTGCTTCATTGAACAGGAAAAGCAGAAATTCGTGATGGATAGTTTCACTCTCACCTTGCTCGTTTTTTTGTCCCTCTTCCTCATTTGCCATTTTATCAATATCAGTCTCGTTCAGCCACCGTCTCCGCCTCCTCAGCCCGCCTCTGCCTCTGTTTTGGAACCTGCACCAGAGAAAGATTGCGAGCTGGTGTTGAGGATACAACAGACCACGATCTCTCACCCGGGAACCATGCATTTTCAGGGTCACATTCATGGGGTTAGTGTTCACATTTTGTTAGATAGTGGTAGCACTCAAAATTTTTTACGGCCTAGTATAGCTCATTGTCTCAAATTACCTATTCAATTTGCTCCCAATTTTAAAGTGGTAGTGGGAAATGGAGGGTCATTAACTGCTGCAGGTTTCATTGAAGACTTGCATGTCTCTGTTCAAGGGAATACACTCCAATTACCAGTATACTTGCTTGCATTTACTGGTTCTGATTTTGATTTAGTTCTTGGTGTTCCATGGTTAAAGACATTGGGGCCTCATATTGCAGACTACAATGCTTTGTCAATCCAATTTTACATTAAAGACACATTAATCACTCTCCGCGGCGAGTAACAAAGTTCTTCACACGTGCCCTGTTCAACTTCTTCCTTCCACACTCCCACCGATCCTCCTCCTCCTCCTCCGGTTACATGCAGCAAATGCTCCCCTCATCAAGCTCTAGCTCGATCTAGTATTTTTTGTTTTTGTTGATGAAAAATCAAAGATTTCAAGACAAGTTTCTTTTGATTGTCCATGCTAACTAGTTTCGGTTTAGATCAATTGTAATTGCTTCAATTTCCTGCCTTTTTTTTAATTTCCTTCCATCGCTTTTTTTTTATTTAGTTGGTTCACTGCATTTAAACTGCTTGTTTTTTGTGTAAAAAAATTATCAACATATTCTTATCACATGTAACACCTTATAATCTCAACCGTTAGAAACTAAGATAGTCACATACATAATATTCAGAAAACGACTTACAGAGGTATTTACATATTACCCACCAATAAAATCCTTACATTGAGAGCGGGATTTGAACCCATGTCCTTGTAGGTTATGAGCTAAATCCTTACCAACTTGACCAACCTTCGTTGACGATATAACTTAAGTTAAATCCATTACATACAAGTATTCAATTACAATTCAAAAGAATTACAATGAAACTTGTCCTTCGCGGAATTGTAGCATGCTTCTATCATCAATACATCTTATTGGACGATAGAGCCACATGGCATTAACATGTCACATCAACAATTAATGGATGACTGCCATGTGGCACTAACATATCATGTCAACAACTAACGGATGACTACCACGTCACAAATTGTTATTATAGAAAAAATCTCAAAACTGCACCACCAAGGGTTTGAATCTGCAACCATTGGAATTCATGCAACCAAAAATACCATTAGGCTACATGTTGGCTTCTTATGTAATGTCAATTAATATATAGTTGAATATTCATTTGAATGCTTATACTTAAATGCCTATATTTTAATATGAGTGTCTATATTTAAATATCTACATTTTTTAAAAACTTATAATTATACATATTACTATAATTTAAATGCCTACATTTTTTAATAATAATTACAATATGGTAAAATAGTAACATTTATAAATATGATTGAATAATAATAATATATATAATAATTTAAAAATACACAATATGGATGAATAATATTTACAATGTTATTTTTCATTTTCACAACTCTAACATAAGTAGTTAAATATAGGCATTTAAATTATAGCAATATTTATACTTATAATTACCCAAAATAAATAGTAAAATTTATAAATATAATTTATAGGTGTGTTGATAACTCTATTTTATATAGAGTTATTCACATGTTTAAACTTAGTAAGTTGCTCTCTTTCAAGCAAAGATAAATAGTTTATATAGTATTTTATGTAATATGTGATAACTTGAGTGTTTGACATGGTTATAGTTGATAATAGGCCATTTTGGATATATTGTGGTATGTTTGATAAGTTTGTTCAGTGCAGTCTAGATGCTCCTGCATCAAATGCTCCTGCATTGATTCTGCACTTACAACTGCGCTGGCTCAGCACAATGGTGAAGAAGCAATCAGCATCAAAATCATCAGGCAAACATGCATCATCATCGTCCCAGAAGGGCAAGAAAGGCAAGACCAATGCACCAGCATTGATCAGTAAAGAGAAAGCTCATCTATGGAAAATGTAGTTGCTACCAGAAAGGGGATACGATTTGAAGAGAGCAAGTCCATCATTCATGGCAACAGTGGCCAATCTTCACTGGGATCACTTTGTGTTGCCACGAGGAGGATACATTGAAGAGCTAGTGAGAGAATTCTATGCTGGATTTTCTGAAGGAGAAGGACCAGAGAAAAGCTACACTTCTAAGGTTAGAGGTAAGATAGTTCATTTTCATCCTAAGAAAATACATGAGCATTATCTGTTGAAATACAATGGACTTGAATTTGAAAAGAAAGTAGGGAAGGCTTATAAGAAAGAAATGGAAGAGATTAGGGGTAGAATTGCCACGCCAGATTCTGTTTGGGAAAGATTTACACTAAATGAAGTTAAGCTGAGAAGTACCTATTTGATAGATGCTCTAGGAAATTGGCATTTGTTCATTACAACATCAATCTTACCTACTTCACACACATATGCCATGACCAAAGAGAGATTGATCTTACTAGATACAATTCTCTCTGAGGAAAATGTTGACATAGGTAGATTGATTGCAAGGGAAATCTATACATGCACAACTAAAACAAAAGGATTTCTGTTTTTCCGTTGTCTCATAACTGAATTATGCATGAAAGAAGGTGTTCCTATTGCTGCTAATGAACAAAGAAAATTTCCCCCTACTAATTTGAATGCTGAGATGAAGGAGAGAATGAGAAAAGTGAAAGAATCACTGCCTATGCCTGCAATGCAAGAGCATTTCATGCAGAAGCAAGCTGCAGTATGGAAATTTCAAAATGAACAACATGATTGACTGCAGCTTGTTTTCCAATATTTGTCTAATGAATTAGGCAATATTGAGGCACCTGTGTTCCCAAGCTGGGTATTAAGAACTGAAGGACAAGAAAAAGAGGAGAAAGAACAAGCATGCTTCTGCATCTCAACAGAAGGCTGCAATGAAACCACAACATGATGAGGCAGCAATGCAACTAGTTCTGCAACAAATAGCTAAAAGGAAGAGAGAGGAACTGGGAAACACACAACAATTCTTCAAACAACCAACAGTCAATACACCAAAAAGAAAGATCCATGATGCAGTCCCAACTGATGCTACTGCATCAATTCCTGCCACAACACCAGAAGAATCAGGTGCATCTGCACCATTAGAAGTAACTCCAATCTCAAAGCCAAAGGAAAAGAAGCAGAAGGTGAAGAACACTCTTCCTACCAGGAAGAGTGCAAGGACAAGGAGTGGAGCCAAGAAATGAGTATCTGTTACATGCTTTTTGCAATTTAACTACTATATTTTGGATGTTATCTTACTACTAACTCTTCCCTGGTTGTGTTTTTAATCCCTCTCCCCATATTTTGAACAAATATTTTTGTAAGTATTTTGTGAACTTCTAGCAGTGAGGACACTGCTACCCCTTAAGTTTGGGGGGAGAACTTATCATACTATGTATGTTAAGTATGTTAAGTATGTTAAGTATGTTATGTTATGTTTTAGCAAATGTATGTTTTTAGTAAATATTTTTGTATGAATGTATTAGATGTACTTAACAAAGTAGTATCCAAATACATGAAACTAATTTTCCAAAAATACATTTTTATTGGAAAATAGGGACAAGTATGAGGAATACTATAAATTGTTAAGAACATTTTTAGTAGATGGTCAGTTTGAAAAAACTTTACAAAGATATGGTGCACCTATGGATGGATTTTTGAAAAGCAAGAGAAGAAAAAGAAGCCTTGTTTCTCACAAAAATAACCAGAATTATTTTTTCTACCAAATACCTCAAAACTGATACAAGGGAAAAGTTTGGTGAGCTAAGGTCAAAACAAATTTTGATTAAAAAGTTGGAATAGCTTAAAGAATTAAGTTTGGGGGTGTTTTTATGAAAACCAAGGCTGAATTTGAAAAGTGAGAGCAAACAATGCAAAAGAATACAAAAAGAGTGGTGAAAAGATCAAAGATCAAAAGCCATATTGACCTGAATCAGATTGAGCTATACCTGTGCCTAAGTGCATGATTGCATCTGGAGGTCAAAGACCTGTGCCATGCATGAATGAATGCATCTGGAGGATAGTTCAAAACTGTACCTGTGCCAAAGTGCATGAATGCATCTGGAGGTCAGTGAAAAGTTGCACCTGTGCCATGCAGGAATAAATGCATCTGGAGGACAGTGAGGAAGGCAATATAGGCTACAAAAAAATAACACAGTACAGAAGCAATGCAACTGCACTGCAGAAAATAAATGCAGAAAAACATCAATGCAAAAAGCACTTCAAAGAAGTAATGCATCTGCATTAAAGAAACCACCAACATAAGAAAAATAGTGCATTAACTCAAAAAAAGCTTTGAAAAATTCAGTCAAGTCCTTGGTTGTGTTTAAAACTCCCCAATACTTGAGGATTTTGTGAGCCTAACATTTCTTTTGAAAAAAATATTTTGGTGTGACCAAAGATAAACCAATCTTTTCAAAGGCTAGGAGGAAGTTTTCACTTAGTCTTGGAATCAATCTCAACTCAGTGGGTTCACACACACACAAAGAATGTAAAATTCTGGAATTTGAAAAGAAATAAAGGCACAAGAAAAATTGATGAGCAAAGAATTTCATAGAGAGCACCTCATGAAAATCCAAATATCAAGCTGATTTATTTTCTAGAAACTATAGTATTAGTTAGTTTGTCTTTGTCATTACTTGAGGACAAGCAATGGTTTAAGTTTGGGGGTGTGATAAATCTATTTTATATAGAGTTATTCACATGTTTAAACTTAGTAAATTGCTCTCTTTCAAGCAAAGATAAAGAGTTTATATAGTATTTTATGTAGTATGTGATAACTTGAGTGTTTGACATGGTTATAGTTGATAATAGGCCATTTTGGATATATTGTGGTATGTTTGATAAGTTTGTTCAGTGCAGTCTAGATGCTCCTGCATCAAATAAAGACCTCACTCCTTCACTTGAAGATATATCACAATCCATAAGTTAGATTAAAATTTCACTCCACATAGATAAGTTCTATTTTGTAAGAAGGAAAGGAAGGAAGTGACAAATCCTCCTTACCTTGATTTCATAGTTTTACCAAAGTGCTAAGGAGCTAATGCAATTACATTGCTAGGAGAATTCATGCTAAGAGCTACAACTTGTGTAACTTCTATCTTGTTGTTTCTCTTTTGTGATTTCAATTATATAAACATGTTCTATTCTGTTTATATTTGCCTTGCAATGTCTATGTTGAGCTAAAACTCTCTTAGTTGGAATGTTCTAACGATTTAATGAGCTTTTAAGTAAGTTTAATACAAGTATATGATGTGTGTACTTTAGTTCTTGATTGATAATACTTTCAACACTTATTTTGAGGTTGATCGCTTAGAATAAGTAGATTTGTAAAAGCAGACATGGTTTACAATTAAGAACTCAAGAACTAATATGAGTGAGTGTTTTACATAAAGGAAACTTTGTGAAAACCATACTAAGTCCTAGACATAGGATAGTATAGTCCATAGGGTGGTACTGTGAGTACTTTAAAAGACAAGAGTGAACTTATTTAGCAAGCCTAGACATAGGAAGCTTGTAATGAAACTCTGAAGAAAAGTGACTGAAAGGCACACAACTAATGCAACAACATTCAGTGCAACTGCATCATAACTGCATTAAACACTTATAAGTAAATTACTTGGGGAAGACATTCCAACTAGCTTTTCTCTAATTGCATTACAACTACTTACACCTTGCTTTATTCTAACTTACTTGTGATACTCACCAATATCAACTATCTTGTTAAATTAGTTACTTTTCTCTAAATTACATAATATTGACTTTTGAAATAGCTCATCAATCCCTGTAGGGTTCGACCTGTTCTAAACACTATATTACTTGTTATGGACTGTGTATACTTGCACATGTTTTCCACACACCATGTGTCTAATATGAACCTTTCAAAACTGGTCCAAAGGCGAACCTTTAAAGATTTTAATAAAAAATTAATTTCATAATAATAAAAATGGAGAATAAAAATGATATTGTATTAAAACTTACTAAAAAATAGGGTCCACCATTGGATCGAGTCCATATTAAACAACCCCATAATTTATATAATATAATCGTGTTTATATAAATTACATATACATGTTGTAAATATACAAATAATTTATATCAAGTTTTCATATATTTATTAGAAGGAATTCATCATAACTTAAATATAATATAGGCGCACTCATATTAAAATGGTAAAAAAAAATGGCTAAAGCTCGTCTTTAATGTGGGAGCCATAAGAAAAAAATTAAAAATAAGTGGAGATTTTTCAGATGGATATTTCTAGCAATCGAAATAACCGAAAATTTCTCGTAGTTAATGGGTTTTGAAAGACGGATTTTGTATCTGGGAATCAACCAAAGTGGATTAGGTCTAGCCACCAAATTTTTGATTTTGGGTTAAGAAAAATGTGATTTTAAAAAATAAAACAAAGAGAATTAGTGTAAATATAAATTGATTTTTTTCAATTGAAATTAAATTTTCTTAAGTGGTTGTTAAAAAACTGGGCTAAAACTCATGGACCAACTGGTGGCCATAGGTTGAAAATTTTTAAAAAGACAAAGGTTTTTCAGATGGATATTTATAGCAGCTGGATAATCCGTAGAACTCTCGTAGATAAGAAGAAACCATCAACATTTAACTATTATGGCAAAAACTTAAAGATTTATTTGAAAAAGAAAAGGGTCTTGAAACTTGAAAGCAAAATTATGGTTCGAGAATCACCAAAGCTTGACACAATTTACTGATTATTTCTTTGAAATTTTACAAAGAAAAAATCTTTACAATGAGTAAACTAAAAGTGGTAATTGGACTTGGATTCCAACCCAATGTATCGGGTTCGAATCTTGGGGTGTGACAAAAACTCTGTTAGGAGGGAAGAACCACACATGCCGGCAAAGCCGGGTACTCGTGGCCAGTCAAGTTCGCCGGCATAGATTAGTCATTGACAAAGCCAGTAGAAACTGCACACCAATGACATGGTAACAAAAAAAACTAAAAGTGAATTAAGTATAGCCACCGACTTTGTGATTTTGTGTTAAAAATTATGGTTTTAAAGAAAATGAAAAGAAGAATCGCAAATATAATTTTTTTTTTCAACTTAAATTAATTCTTTTAAATGGTGAAAATAGTAAAAAAAAATGGGCTGAACTCCATAGTCCAAGTGAAGACTATAAATGAAAGGCATGAAGATTTTGAAAAAAATAAAATAAAGCAAAGCAAAAAAAAAGTTAAAGAAATAAAAAAAATACAATCCGAAGAACATAACTTGGAGACTCCCGCGGAATAACTACTGAGTAGAGCTGTCAATGGGTCGGGCTCGGCCCGGCCCGGCCCATCGGGTCAAACAACGTATATGGGCAGGGTCGGGCCAGCCCGATATTCTGATGGACCGCAAATTTTACGGCCCGGGCCCGCCCAACACCGGTCCATGGGCCAACGGGCCAGCCCAACAAGCCATTATTTTTTTTAATTCTTTAACTAATTAATCATATTTACTACCGACACACTAATTACAAGATGAATATTTATCCAATGATGAAAAGTTGAAAACTTGCTTCTTTAACAATGTAGATTACAATTTATTCCAGTGTAGATTGATTATTCGTATCTTTAACAGTAACACACACACACAACACAACACAAAGCAAACAAGAAAGAACGCAAACAGTAAAACACACACACAACACACATGTCATTACTGTACTGACTGTTTGCATTTCTTTCTATTTTTGTTTTTTTTTTACTTTTTTAGATGGGATAGAAAAGGAATGTGAAAAAAAAAACTAAAAAGTAACGGGCCGGCCCGAAGCCCATCGGGCCGACCCGGTCCAATAATATCATCGGGCCCATCGGGTCGGACAAAAAAAGATACCCGTTAATTTTGGACTACTATTTTTAGAGCCCAGACCCGCCCAAAAAATCGGGCCATTGGGCCGGCCCAGTGGGTCGGGCCATTGGGCCGGCCCAGTGGGCCGGGCCCAAATTGACAGCTCTACTACTGAGGAAAGGAATTCTAAGATTTGATTGATGACAGCAAATGGTAATAGTAGTAATAGATACTAAGATATTCTAAAATAAGAAAATTAAAAAGAATCCAATTAGGTAACTGATTGATCTACTATAGATTTATACCAATTAGACTTTTCTATACTTGACCCCTCAAATTATTAGGGGCAATTTAGTCTATTGATTACTCACTTTAATTTCCCTCTCTTTCTACTCCTTTTACTCATTCCACACTTTCAATTTATTCCAAATTATTTCCCTCTCGAATTTCAATTTAAAGTCAACAACTTTTCTTCTGCCAAAATACTGTTCCCTGACTTTGAACCCTAACTCCTAGATTCGATCACGTCGTAGTAGCAATTGAACAATCTAAGAATCTAGAAACTATGAAACTTGAGGAATTGCAAGGTTCACTCAAAGTAAATGTAGTTCGGTTAAAAGAAAGGATAAGCGAAAAGGAGAAAGAAAAGGCTACTGAGGAAGCCTTACAAGCAAAATTCAAGAAGAATAATAGTAATTGGAAGAAGAAAGTGAAGGGAAATTTGAAAGAAAAGAACCCTAGGGTAGACAATTCTGATGATAGTGAAAATGGTGAACCTAGCAAAGGTGAAGAAGAGAATAAGAAGAAAGGAGGGAAGAAGAACAATAAGAGGCATATATAGTGCTATAACTGCCAGAGGTGGGGACACTTGGCAGATGAGTGTGTTAATGAGAGAGTTCCTAGGAAGAATAAGAGTGATGGAGAAGCACAGTTTGCTGATTGTGGTGACTTTGATACTGACACAGTAGCCTTGATGGCCATATCTGATGCAGAAGGTAACATTGTGGAATTCTGGTACCTTGACACAGGCTGTTCAAATCACATGATAGGAAACAAAGCCTGGTTCTGTGAACTTGATGAAACAGTGAAGAAAAACATCAAGTTTGCTGACTGCAGAATCGTTAGAGCTGAGGCCATTGGGAAGGTTGAGATCAAGAGGAGCAATGGCAAGAAAACTGTAATCAGTGATGTGTTGTATGTTTCTGGAATGAAGAGTAACCTGCTAAGTTTAGGCCAGATGTTAGAGAAGGGCTACTCAATTGTGATGAAGGATGGCTACTTGGAACTATTGAACACCAAGAACAAGGTAGTGTTGAAGACACTTTTGTCCAAGTACAGAACCTTCAAAGTAGAAGGTGATGCCCTAGGATACAAGTGTATGAGTGCCTCTGTTAATGAAGAAAGATGGATGTGGCATAGGAGATATGCACATCTCAACTTTAGAAGTTTGAGTCAACTAGAAAAACAGAAGATGGTGAAGGGACTGTCCACAATAACAGTACCTAAAGAGGTGTGTAATGGCTGCTGTGAGACCAAACAACCAAGGAATTCTTTCAAGGCACATGTACCAACCAGAGCAAGGCAGAAACTGGAGTTGATTCATTAAGATGGGTATTAATTCAAGTCAAACATAGTGTTAAATTTGAAGTATACATGGCTGCTGAGTCCGCCCATTTAGTTGTAATGCTGTCAAATTGTTTTCCTTTCTTTACTTGTAATGAATATAGTCTACGTGGCATCTCATTGTGAGCTGTACAATGAGTGTGAGTCCTCTAATAGTGTGTGTATAAATACCCTCAATTCAGTTGAATCTAACAACCGTTTTCATTCATTCTCTCAAATCGGTTACAATCATCTCTCACTTCTGTGTGTGTGTGTGTGGGCAATTGCTCCAACAGTCACAAGGGTATTTGTGTGTGCGTGTGTGTGCGTGTGTGGAGCAATTGCTCCAACAGTCACAAGGGTATTTTTGTATTTAACATATATTATCTAAAATTTATAGTAGAATAACATATTTTATCTTTGTACCTAAAAAATGAGTAATATATTATTTTATTTTTATCGGGTGTTGCACATTAAACACATGATATGATAGTAATATCTTGTCTCTATCATATACTATCTTTATCCTGTTTCATATCATATCCTGTCTCTATCCTATCCTGACGATCATGTTTCAGTTTAAGAAAGTCTAACATCAAACTGTCCAGTCTAACGACTAACGAGAGATGTTGTTTCTCACCGTATTTCCACAAATTCACTGAGGCTTTATTTGACAAAACCAAACCATTAACTTATAATGAATAAGTTTGTATTAAGTGTTTGGTGGTCATAAAACTTTTTTCCATTAAATATTGCGCCTGACAGTGTAGCATTTCATTTTGAGGTAAATGATAAATCAATAATTCGCGGCCTGATAAGCTTTGTATAAATACAAAGCAGTTCACTATTAGCTAATAAAACATAGTTTATAGAGTTTACAGTATATTTTATGAATCAGTATAAAAAAAAATTATAAATCATCATTCTTTCACAATGTTTCCAGCTTCTCCATTCATTTTCTCATTAGAAGAACAACTGTGTGAGCTGCTATACTTCTATTTTCTCCGAGGCTATCAACCTTTTCATGAGTTTTTGCTTTGATATTTACAACAGCGGAGTCAACTCCAAGCAGTGCAGATAAGTTAGCCTTGATGGCATCCTTATGTGGGCTTAGTTTTGGCCTCTGAAGTATCAATGTAGCATCTAAATTTCCAATATCATAACCTGCCTCATGCATAAGCCTCACCTGCCAATAACATAACAGATAAGAAAATGGCCGAGAAAATATCTGGTACTAATACAAGATTATCTCCAATCAAAATCCTAGGGGGAAACACATGGTAAATGCCATCATACAAAAGAGAAGTTAGTGTTAGACCACAACATACTTATTCGGTAAGTTTTGTTTGGATAAGAGACGTTACTATTTACCCGATTATACACTTGCCCAACAAAACACGATTTCAGTTCTGAGTATTATAAACCTATTTTTTCTGACTTTAATTTCCTTGAACTTAATCTCTACTTTTTGGTCTATCTTAGCTTAGATGCCTATAACATGATGGAGTAGGAACTCATTCTTCAAATATGCATCATATCTAGACTATTTAAGATAGAAACTCATGCTTCACATGGGCTTGTATATAGAGTGAATAGGAACTTTTGTCTATGAGATAATGTATGTAATAAAATGCATATTCCACATGTTAAGTGTGTGTAATTGAGGGATCACAGGCTGTATGGGCCAAGTAGTTTTGTGGCCAGTTTAATATTTAGACCTGTCTGTAGTCAGTAAAACCCGAAGATTCAGTGGGTTTGATCCACAAGTTTGCGAACCAACCCATTTCCCAACAGTAAAAAAAGAAAGATATTTTGAAATAAAAATTAGCTCAAAAATCAAAAGCATATGCAGACTAATAAGTTTACCAGCCCATTTAACTCACAGGCCTATGAAGGCTTTTTAAATATTAGTATAAATTCACTTATATGTGGGCCTATTCGGACCAAGCTGTTTAACCACGGGCTTAAGTTTATTGGCGCTGGCTACTCTGTATACCCACCTATAAGTATCCCAAAACTGATTTGTTTATAAACCTACTGGGTATATAGATATTGGTACCAGAACACAGTAATTGAAGACTAATTAAATTCATTATTCCTAAACATAGGTTCCCATACACTCTAGATTCAATGCAGGTATGAAGAATGAAACTTATGACAAATAAATTCAATCCAAGGCTTCGTAGATATTTAGTAAATATATATCTTCTGACTAATGAGCCTTTTTCTTATAAAAGCCTAGTTTCACTGTGCACAAAACTAACTACATATCTCTGAGTTAACCAAAGTAATGTTTAGACTTTAGATGTTGAATGATGAGCTGAATGGAATTAAATAAAATAGAATGAAATAAAATCGCATGGAATGGGAAAAACTACCATGCCAGTTTTTAGATGTTCTGATGGTGAAATGAGCAAAATTTTCATTTATTATTTGAGAAATGGATGGAATGATAGAAGATTAATGAACATAAGTTAATTTCAACGGATTTCATTCCATACACCCTAAAGCAGGGGAAATAGGAGATAGGAGGAATGGAATGCATTTGAATTTGATCTCCCATTTCACACCATTGTGCCTTATTCAATACCTGTCTATCATGCTTATATTTTAGCAACCAATTGAGTTCTAACTCTACACACTAATTTGAACAGACATATCATTCTGGGGAACACTTGATGGCCTTCTAATATATTCCCACACAAGATAAGAATTGAATTTGAATCATCAGTAAAATAGATATGAAAACACTAATAGGCGTTCATATAAATGGCTAAAAGTAGTTATCAGATTTCAATGGAGAAAATAAAGCATCCTCACAGATTCATGAATGAAGACAGAAGAGTCACAACCCTTCCATTTGGGATCAGAATCTGGAAATATCTGCCCTATATCAGGAAGACCTAAAGCCCCTAAAATCGCATCCACGACGCAGTGAAGCAGAACATCCCCTGTGCATAGCTCATAGTTAAGAAAAATGAAATATGTTGAAAGATTAAAAATCAAAAGCGAGGATTAAGGGGGGAGGGGTGTAGAAGTAATTATTAATTACCATCAGAATGAGCCTCGCAACCTCTATCGTGAGGTATGTTAATTCCACCGATGATTAAGGGGTAACCAGGTTCCAATCGATGGAGGTCAAAACCGTGGCCGATACGAAATGGAAGAAGCTTGGAGGGAGTGGCGGAGAGTGGGGATTTGTCAATTTCAATGGAGGGAGTTGCAGCACTTGAGGCTGAGACGGATAGTGATGGTTTGAGATGGAAATTGGGAATATGAATATTATGTTTGCAAGGAAAAGAACGAGAGAGGGGAATAATTGAGTGAGAAGATTTAGTCGCTGTTCTGAATGGTAAGGTGATGGAAGATGCTGTTAAAGAAGATGCCGCTGCCATAGCCGTTGACGTTAAGGTGACTGTGAAATGCAATTGGCGACCAACAATTTCAGAGTTCAGACACTACACTCTAGACTACAACATTTGTTTGAGATGAGAGATTCTTTAATAGCGAGAAATGCCCGGCTGAGATTCGTTTATTATTTTAAACTTATAAATAAATAAATAAACAAGTAGTTTTACCAAGGATGCGTCTAATATAGACTTTTTAAAAAAGTTTAAAGGCCATCTTTACTATTTTTGGTAAAAATTAAACCTTATAATAATAAAAAAGAAAAAATAAAACAATATTTTTATTGACATAAATAAGGAAAATCCTAGATGTTAACAAACATTTTTACAAGAAAAAGAAGAATGTTATGTGGCAGCATGTAATACTCACAAATTGTAATTACTCACTCTTCTATTTTTTTTATAGGCAATATTAGTGGGGTAGGGAAATGTTAGTTTCTGGGGTTTCGGGACCTCCTTCTTGCACTCATTTGCTGCTACTAACTCTTCTATGTATTGTTAGCAAGTTGTTGATTGGTCAAATACCCTATTTTTATGTATTCTTCTCTTTCTTGCAAAAATCACTCGTAATAAATAGTGATGCTCAAAAAATAATATTTATTAAAACTTATTAAAATTGATAAAGGTCCACCTTTAAACCATTTTAGAGGACTCCATATTAGATGCACCTGTTTTATAATAATACTCTAAAAAAAGTTTTCCTTCCCCTCAAAAACAAAAAAGAAAACAGTTTTCTCATATTAATTAAATTAATCAATACCGTTGGCCCAGTGGCTTAATCTATCCTAGGACAATGGAGGTCGATCCGGTGCTCCCGGGTTCGATTCCCGTAATGGAGAAACTCGGTGTTGGCCAGTGCAAAATTTGATCCTAAACACGAGTGGGAATTAGTTTTTCATTGAAAGCGTAGGGACGGTCCGTGAATAGCCAATGGTCCAAACCAAAAAAAATTAAATTGATATATGCCCACCTAGAAAAAGTAAATTGATACGGAATCAAAAATATATAATTTATTTAACTCAAATTTGCATAAAATATCTTTTTATTTAAAGTATGAACATATATAATGGGCAAAAAGATCACCAGAGATCTTCTAACTAAGATGGCCAATGAGGGACCAAATTGAAACAAATTAAAAACATAGGGGACCAAATTGACACAAACACAAAACATAATAAATCACTATTCATCTTCTTCCTCCATCTTCATCTCTTCTTCTCCGGCGAGCCACCACCACCAGAAGCGGCGGAGATGACCTCCGGCACGGTGGTCGCCGGTGGAAGGTACTCCAATGACAAAAAAAATTAGGGCTTTTTGAGAGGATGACGCGACGATTCTGAATATCAAACTCGTTTTTTGATTGAAGGTCCATGGAAACACAGATCTATCAAAAACGAAAAGGAACGAATTGCAACAAAGGAACGAAGGAACGAAAATGAACGAATTGGTGGAGAGATTGCAACAAAGGAACGAAAACGAAAAAGAGCGAATTGCAACAAAGGAACGAAAACAAAAAGGAACGAATTGCAACACAGATCTGAAACTTATTCTTCCAGATCTATTTCTTTGGTGGAGAGATGTGCAGAGAGAAGGAGAGGAAAAGAAGGAAAAATGTGAGAGGGAGAGTGAGAGAGATGCGACGGTGATGGTGAGATGGTGGTCGTTTGGGGTTTTGGGGGTGGTCGCTGTTTGGTAGGAGGGTGGTGACGGTGGTGATGTGGGGGGTTACGGTGGTGCTAGTGAAGAAGAAGAAAGATCTGTTTTTTTTTTATTTTGATGTTTTTAAGTTTTTGTGTCAGTTTGGACCCCTATGTTTTTAATTTGTTTCAATTTGGTTCCTCAAAGACACGTCAGATTGGACAATTTGGACGCCACGTCAGCAGTTAACTGCCAGCGTGGCGTCCGTTAGAAAAATCTAAAGGCAGGGGCCAAAATGACACACACAAAAAAACACGAGGGTCTAAAACGAGAAAATAAAAAGATAAAGGGCCAAAGTGACAGCAACCCCAAAGATAAAGGGTCAAAACAACAATTTAGCCACAAATAAACAAGTAGTTTTACAAGGATGCGTCTAATATAGACTTCTCAAAAAAGTTTAAAGGCCATCTTTACTATTTTTGGTAAAAATTAAACCTTATAATAATAAAAAATAAAAAATAAAACAATATTTTTTTGACATAAATAAGGATTTAGGACCACCTTCTTGCACTCCTTTGATGCTCCTCACTCTTCTATGTATTGTTAGCAAGTTGTTGATTGGTCAAATACCCTATTTTTATGTATTCTTCTCTTTCTTGCAAAAATCACTCGTAATAAATAGTGATGCTCAAAAAATAATATTTATTAAAACTTTTTAAAATTGATAAAGGTGCACCTTTAAACCATTTTAGAGGAGTCCATATTAGATGCACCTGGTTTATAATAATACTCTAAAAAAAGTTTTCCTTCCCCTCAAAAACAAAAAAGAAAACAGTTTTCTTATATTAATTAAATTAACCAATACCGTTGGCCCAGTGGCTTAATCTATCCTAGGATAATGGAGGTCGATCCGGTGCTCTCGGGTTCGATTCCCGTAATGGGGAAACTCGGTGTTGGCCAGTGCAAAATTTAATCCTAAACACGAGCGGGGATTAATCTTTCATTGAAAGCGTAGGGACAGTCCGTGGATAGCCAACGATGGTCCAAACCAAAAAAAATTAAATTGATATATGCCCACCTAGAAAAAGTAAATTGATACGGAATCAAAAAATATATAATTTATTTAACTCAAATTTTCATAAAATATCTTTTATTTAAAGTATGAACATATATAATGGGCAAAAAGATCACCAGAGATCTTCTAACTAACATGAGATCTTCTAATTAATTTTAATCTTAAACTTTTTACATGAGATGATGTGATTAATTCCCTTTCACACAAAATCTCATTAGTTTTCTTTTAAATTAAAGATTACAGAAAATTTTGTAATTAATACTATAATCTGAATTATTAATTTTAATTTAGTGATTATAATTAAATATTCAAATTTCCCATAATAACAAAGTATTCTCATCTGAATAATCTCATATATATATATATATATATATATATATATATATATATATATATATATATATATATATATATATATATATATATACGACTCAAGTGAACATTTGTTATTATGAGAAATAAGAAAAACTAATTACAATCGTTGGATTAAAATTAGCACCCTTATCATTAATTACAATATTTGCATGATTGTTTTCTTTTTAATTAAATATAAAAAAAAATCTTGTAATTAATGACAAAATCCGAGCCATTAATTTTAACCCAACAGTTATAATTAATTGTTCTCATTTCTCATTTACCGAGCAAATTACTCAAATATTTAGTGAACTTTAAAAAAATCATAGAAATAGGGTTTCTCGTTTTAAATAATAAAAAAGAATCAGTACTTAGAAGGCTAAATAAATACAAAGAAATTTGTGAGAATATCATTTTTCCTATTTACTTCATATCCTTTTTTGGGTAAATCTTCATATATAGGCTTTGTTATGAAGAAAGGTCTCCCTATTTGTTTTAGGTTTCTATTTTATGAACATAATATTGGGTACAGCCAGTTAAGTCATAAATAATCGGACTGTACAATTTTTTTAGCTATGTACTTCCCCAAATAATCATATCCATGAAAGTATAGGGCCTCGATTTCAGCTCTTCTGCCACTCTGAACCATTAAGGCAACCTCTTCCTTGTAATTTTCCTGTCAAGGCACCATTTCATTAATGGAAAAACCCTTTAGTTGGGGGGAATCTTTCGAAAGCATAAGAGGTGCACATTTATTTACATATGATTCTTATACAGATTGGTTCTCATGAAGGACATACATGTACAGTTCGAGTGTAAAAAAGTTTCTTGTATCTACAAATGCAGAACTCGTAGAATCTACCAGAAGGTATAAATATCACAAGAGGTATTTTTGCCATAATGTCTCATACAGGAATTGAAGTAGCATAAAAATTATGATACTGAAAATAATGAGCGAAAATCACTAATCCAGAGTTCAGGATAGGCAAATAATAGTAAGGGCTGTATTCGGAGGTTCTGGGCAGTTTACCTGTAAGATTCCCGAGGACATCAAGCTTTGAGCAATTTGTAGATCCTTTGGCTTCAATGGAACGAGAGATTCTTCAGGCAGCAGGGATAGATCATTTCCCCGCAGTCCTAACCACTTGACATTGCAAGCTAGATAATGCAAATGAAAACATGTCCTCAAGTGTAAGTTTCATTCCAACATATTAGAGCTTGTATGCTTTGGTATAATGAGCTTATAAAATTACCGTATCTATATGACTCTAGGCCCATTCCTACACTTCCGAATTTGAAGGTGCAGAGAATAGCTAATCCAGCTGGATTCCTTTGAAAAGATCATATGGAAGGAAAGAGTTAAGGAGATCCAAATCATGAATAGCATTTTTAACAAGGAAATTGTCATTTTTTTGTAATATTATGGAAGAAAATTTTAACTCAGAACAAAGGCAAAAAGTCATACCAATCCACCAAAGCTAAAATTGGCAAGTCTGGAAACGCCCTACTGATTCGATGAAGAAGAAATCTACATTTAAATTTCAGTATCTAACGTCAAAGCACCCATCAGCAGGGTAAAACTACGATATATGGATGACACAGTCAAAGCTTTTAAGATATTTAATTCTCTATCTTGCAGAGTTGTGTGCACAGTACCTTGTGGCCATATCTGGGTAACCTTTGGCCGTGATAAGAATGCTTGGAATTTGATGAAAAAACGTATCCTCGGCAAGCCGTTGAAATATTGCGTGCTAAACATAAATTGTTATTCTATCAAAACGTATTTTCTTCGTCGGAAAAACGTGGAACGTTTCAAAGTAGCATGATGTAATTGGCAGGAATTTGAATAAACCAATTTACCTCTAAAAAACTCACCTTTTCAACAATTATAATGTACCGTGCATCTGCATTTAGAATAAATTTCTCTAACAAATTCAAGTCACCAGAAATTACATGTCCAGAAGACCCACATACAGAGCAATCAACAGACTCTTTGCCCGGTTCCTATACATAAACAATTGGAAACTCTCAGGGGCGGAGGGTAGTGATTGGACCGGGTACTCTTGGCTACCCAAAAATAATATAAGTGTTTGAATAAGTAGGTATATTTTATATTTAGCTATCACAATAATATATTATTTAGCTAAAATTTGTTTGTCTAAGGAGATCAAAGAACAACGACAAGTCTATTAATTTAAGTCCATTAGTCTATTATTATCCCAATTAAGTATGATAATATTTGTTAACTTGGTGATTTTGGCTCCTCTATTTACTTTTGACAATTTTGATCCACAATTTTCTTAATTTGGCAATTTGTGTCCTCAAAATCATGGATTATTTACACTTTTGGCCCCAAAAATCTTGGATTATTTGAGAAAATAGGAGACTAAAATTGCTCAATCGACCAAAAGTGCAATCCAAAAATCAAACGGACCCAAATTACCAAAAGTAAAACAGAATGACCAAACTCGTCGGTCAAAGAAAACTTGGAGACAAAAAAAATGAAGTGAACTTTTATATTTAGCCCCATCATAAAATTTAGGCTAGCTCCGCCACGGACTCTTAAATGAATAATGTTGATGTTTGCAGAATTTCATCAAACAATGATACATAGCACTGCTCCACTCCATATACAATATCCTAACTCCCTAAGCAACTATCTGATATTCAAGAAATTGCAAAATCCTCAAACTAAGGGTTAATAAGATACCTGCAAAACCAGGCGCCCAGCAATGAGTCCCCTGCTAGATGCCATGATTCCAAGACTGTATCTGCTGCACCGAAGCAATGCTACAAGATCTGTTCGGCATTTATCAACATTCCCTTTCAAAAGCACCAAGACATTAAATCAAACATGAAGCAAGCAATACAGTGATGGTAACCTTGAATTGTCCTATTGACATCCTTTTGAGAAGGAAACAAATGTGGCGAATCACACAGCAGCTTGTAGAAGAGCTCCCTCTGTGTGACACGCTTTTCTTGCAGCAATATTTGATAGCACATTTCCATCACCTTCCACACTACAAGTCAGAAATTTCCAACTCAGAAACCCAAACTTTATTGAAAGAAAATACAAGAACAATGAAGCAACAAAAAATTTATAGTCAATACCCCTAACAAAGGCCTTTGCTGCATTAGGTCTCATCAGAGACCTTGTGGATACAGATTTAGAGAGAAAAACATATGATAATTCAGTCAACAGGCCCTGATTCACTCGACAGTTGCTTGATTTTCGCTGAATCTGTTCATATTTTTAGGGTAATAAGCTAAGCTACAATCAGGAAAATGTGTGTCTGTGAGTGTTGAAGGCAAAGCGAGACAAGAAAAAATTAATGTGAAATAAATTAACAAGAAAATGCAACTTGCAAATTCTAAACCCTGGACCGGAACTTATTAAGCTGAAACGGTAAGTTAACAAATCATTACAATTGAAATTGAATATATGGATATGGAGATTGTGAGGGTACCAGAGGCAAATCTGAGATGGCAGGGTTGGATGCATTCAATATTTTGAGAAAGCTGAGCACTGAAACTTCAATTCTTGCTCGGACCTGAACGCATCAAAACAAAACTGGAGCTCATTACTCGTTAACTACTACAAAGAAAGAAAGAAAGATGGTTGATGACGAAAGAGTCTTGTTACCTGCGCAGGAGGAACGATATCCGCGTAACAGAGCTCTTGATCGCTGAAGAACTTCAGCGTCGAATTTCGGAGACCTTCCATTGGAGAAAGTGAAATCTCAAAAAAAATTGATTCCAGTATAATTTGGCGCGCAAAACAGAAGAGTTAAATGGTTATTTTTTTGGCAAATGCGTTAACGCCATAATTAAAAGGCACACATCGCCCAAAAAATTGGGTTTCGCCACTTCCACTTGCACCGTGTGAGTTGTAACTTGTAATTTAGTCAACTCAACTGGTATTTTACCCGTGATTACGCACAGGTGATACTGTATTTTTTATAAATTGCTATGAAATTATAAATACGTTAAAAGTTGTAAACCGTAAAAAAATGAGAATAACTTTATAAGAGGCTATATTTTTAAATTTATTAAAATAGTTGTGTTTGAAAAAATTTAAAAAAATCGGCATCTTCTTATAATGTTAATAATAGAGTAAAAATGAAGAAAAAAGAAAATGAGATTTTAGGTAAAATATGCATCCCCGTTGGCACTCCCATTGGCGCTCTCGTTACCTCTCTCGTTGCCACTCCCGTTGCCGATCTCATTACCAGTCTCTCGTTGCCGTTTCCGTTGCCACATGTTAAATCATATTTTTCTATATGATTTATATTAATTAACTCATATTCGTTTAATTATAGTAAGTTATTTTGTAATATTTGGTAGTGGTTAAAGTTATTTTTTACAATTTTTAGGGGTTAAATGGATTGATTTTAATAGTTTTAATAGATAGATTATAGTAAATAAAAAAAAAATTAGATGGAGTAAAAATGAAGAAAAAAGAAAATGAGATTTAAGGTAATCTATCTATTAAATAGTAAATAGTAATTTAATAATTCAATAGTAAACAGGGGTAAATAGTAAATAGTAAATTTTAGATTATTTAATTACTGAGTATAATATTAATTTAATAATTCAATTTTTTGAAAAAATAATAATTTTAAACTTTTGTTAGAGGTACGTCTTTTTTTACAATGGATAGTGGTTAAAATGATTAATTTTAATGGTGTAAAAAAATGATTACTTTTAGTAGTTTTAGTAGATTACAAAAATACTGACTAATTTTTTTTAGTAAAAAGAAGGAAAAAAAATTTAAAAAATAGTAAATAGTAAATATTATACTCCATTGTAAAAAAAATAGTAAATAGTAAATTTTAGATTATTTAATTATTGAGTATAATATTAATTTAATATTATACTCCATTGTAAAATATTTAAATAATCTAAAATATTTAAATAGTAAATTGTAAATAGTAAAAAGAAGGAAAAAAAATTTTAAAAATAGTAAATAGTAAATATTATACTCCATTGTAAAAAAAATAGTAAATAGTAAATTTTAGATTATTTAATTATTGAGTATAATATTAATTTAATATTATACTCCATTGTAAAATATTTAATAATCTAAATTATTTAAATAGTAAACAGGGGTAAATAGTAAATAGTAAATTTTAGATTATTTAATTATTGAGTATAATATTAATTTAATAATTCAATTTTTTGAAAAAATAATAATTTTAAACGTTTGTTAGAGGTACGTCTTTTTTTAACGGTGTAAAAAAATAATTACTTTTAGTAGTTTTAGTAGATTACAAAAATACTGACTAATTTTTTTTAGTAAAAAGAAGGAAAAAAAATTTTAAAAAATTGACAAAAAAACTGAAAAAAAGTTTATGAAAAAAACAGCTTTTAGAGAAAATCGTGTTTTAAAAAAACGGTTTTTTTAAGAAAAATAAAAACTGACACGCATCAGAAATTTTTTTTTTTTTTTAAAAAAACTACCAAAAGCTAAATGTTTTTGTCTTTTAGCGGTGCATTTACAAATTTGCCCCGATTTTTTGACAAATGCCAAAATGTGTAGATGTCTAAAAATGTAAAATTGCTAACATGTGTTTTTATTATATTAGAGTATTTTGCGCATAAAACGGCAAAATGCCTACAAATGTGACAAAATAAAAGTCAGTACCTATGCTTCCGGATCTGTAACTTTGAGGCCCTAGTCATTGGTTCAATCTGCAATAAGTCGTAGTTGATCTGTCAATCTGAACCAAACGAACACTACAATAAGACGGGAAATCAAAAACACTGCAACAAGACGGGAAATCAAAAACGCCGCACCCAACATCCGATGAAATATAGAAAAAGACGAAATAGAAACTAGATCTATGTGATAAACACGTATTTAGATAAAAAAGACAAAAACAATTCAGATGGGGTGATTCTAGGTCAAAAACTGGGTATCACATAGATCTAAAAAGAATAGAAGAGTGAGAAAATATGGAGAGAAACGGCCGGGGTTTAGAGAAAAAAGTATGATCAATATATTCTCTTAACAAAACTTTTGACTTATTTTTTTTTGACAAAGAAAACTTTTGACTTATATAATTATGAAAAATAACTATAATAAATAATAAATATTTTTAAAACACAAAATCAAAAATAAAAATTGGTATAAATCGGGTATCCTCTGCACGCAACTGCAGAGACTAATCTCTCGAGCCGGGTAGGACCACAACGGGCGGCAAAACTCTCCCTTCAAGAGATTTAATAATGCCACAACACAAGATCAGTTTGATAAGACTGACTAATTTAATTGATTCATTTGATTCAACTATGATCGAATGAAATACGTAATGAATAAATAAATATATAAATAGTATTATATAGGGGAAAAATAAATTAAAAATAATAATATCATCCGGTTAAAAATGGTTAAACCATGATTCAAAGTAGTTCAACCAACCGCAACCAACACCGTTGGCCCAATATTTTAACATATGTTAAAATATTGTTACACTCTATTTTGTCCATCAAAAGACAAGTTATCTCTTAGTTGATGATATTTTATGAAAACATCTTACATTATATGAAAACAATTTAACCACATTTTCTCTTTAGTTGTAGAAATAGTTCATTACATGAGTGCTTATACTTATTGATTCAATAAGCACTTAATTAAATTGTTTACTCAAATGCAAAAGCTAGCTCACAGTCCTAGTTTTCCACATGAAGAGATTACTTAGTCCTTCTCTTGTTGGTGTATGTATCCTCTAGAATTATCGAGTAGTTTTATAGCTTGTTCTTGTTTTTTCATCTAGCTAGGATGAACTAATGGTGGATTTGGTAGACCCTAAATTACACCTTAATCTCTTCAACTTTACTTACAATTAAGTTGAAACCATGTCACGTATGGTTTTCCTCCAATAAATTTATAAAAGATTTAAAAGTTAAAATTCTTTCTAAAATAAGACCCAGAGGATTTATCATAATATTGTTTAAGAAAATTAGGTGCGAATTTGGTCGAGTACTTTGAAAAAACTTCTTAATCCGCCTCAAATTACAACTGCCAACTGGTGCTGTTTAAGGAGTTTCTTCTTTGCAAACGGGGCATCAATCCACCGACTCCAGGCAGCCACCGACCATCCCAACGTGTAGCCAAGTTTTTTAAAAATCTGTTTTAATTATCCTTTGAAAAACCTTATTATACGATAAAAAAGTTTTTTTATTGCAATTAACAACTATATAATTTTATGTCAAAAACAAGTATTATATATTTCATATTTGAGGGAGAGCTTTGGGAATGCAGCCTCAACAGCGTTAAATCTCTTGAGGGAGAGCTTTACCGCCAATTATGGTTCTGCCCAGCTCGAAGAATTAATCTCTGCAGTTGCGCGTAGAGGATACCCAGTTCACGCCAAGCTATATTTTCATATTTGAATAAAAATCATATGCAATAATAGTATTCTTGTATTCTTTACATTCACGTAAATATACTACTCAGTATTGATCAAAAAAAATATACTACTCAGTCAGGCCCAAAAATTTCTTTTTAAAATAGTCCAAAATTTGATTTGATATATTTAAGTCGGATTCCAAAATATCCGACTTAAAAAACGGAAGCGGTGGCAATTTTGTAATAAACCTGGGAAAAAATTTCAAGCGCTCAATTTCGAAGTCGGATGACAAATAACATCCGACTTTAAATGGGTACTTTTTTTTTTGAGTAAAAAAAACTGAAGGCTATTCGCGTATCTCTCTCTCGTCTCACTCTTTTCTTCCACCGCCGAGTTCTCCATCGATCTCTCTCGTCTCCGTCTCTCTCGTCTCAGGCCTCCATCTCTCTCGTCTCCATCTCTCTTCTCCTTGCTCTCTCCGCCAAGTTTCTATCTTCCTCCGCCGTTCTCTCCTCTCTGCCGTCGTCATCTCTCTTCGTTTCCATCTTCCTGTGTTGTTCTCTTTCTTTTGGTTCTGAAAGGTAAAGTAGCATTCCTCTTTTTGTTTCTTGTTGCTATAAAAATGATTCCCTCTCTCTAATTTGAGGTTGTGTTGTTCTATTTTAGTTGACATATCAACATGGTAGGTGGGTGAGAGGGAATTGGTCGCTGCCCTAGAGGAAGAAGGGGAAAGGTAGAAATTGGCTATCAACACTATCAACACTGCATTCCATTGAGAAATTCAAGGCTATCATTATCACATTCGATTTCCTGCATGTTTATCTTTAGTCATGGTAGGTTTTTTTTTTGGAGTTCTAAATACTACAAGACACAAGTGCGATTTTTAATTGATGTATAACGATTGAAACAGGGAATAGAACCTTAAGAGCCTGTCTATGACAATTTTAGGTCAGTTTGGAAGCAGGAAATAGCAGTAACATAATTATTGGTTATAGATATTGTGAGTTAAGGCATTTAAACCAAACCATAATTCATATTTGAAAGAGTTACAATGGCCAAGATTACCACCAAAACCACTTAACCATCTTCACATATGGTTTCATAAGACTATCCTTTCTGTTCTTGCAGCCAATATTGTTAATAATTTAATTTAGGACATAACAATGAATCTTAATTCTATCACCTGACTTAAAATTTTGTCTTGTCATCAGGGGATTACAAGATTGACTTTGATTCCTAACTTGAGAAAGGTAAATGACTTTCTGATTTCTCTTTTTTTATCTTATGATTGGTTAGTGGTCTTGGTTACTATTGATGCTTTAATCTTCTTTTTTCATGATTGTTAGCTATCTTAAAATTTTCCCTAGGTCACACTTATCCTTCTTTTTCACTTTTTTGCGTGTCTCTCTTTATCTGTCAAACTAGCTTGATCCAACAAATTGTTTCAAGAACATAAGGTATCTTTGTGTTTTGATTCTAGTTGGATGGCTTTGCTTTTTCATCAAGCTAGTCATGAAATTTTTGAGTAGTTACTTATCTTACAGATAATTATATTAAAACATGCTACATAGTCAATATATAGCTTAGTTAGAAGAAAGGGAAAGATAGTAGTATAGCAATGCAGACATTAACTCTTTAATCCACCTGATATAGTTAGTATAGTCAACTAATCAACTCAATGTAGTGAGAAAAAAAAACCTACCATGCCTAAAGATAAACACTGCATTCCATTTTTGTATATAGAAATGGAAATTGTTGACTTATTGCTATTGTTCAATGTGATATGGTCCATGTACTGTACCTCCTGCGTCTTCCTCTCTTAGTCTGCTTCTTCTTCTTCATCTTCTTCCTCCGTCTCCTTTCTTCCTCTGAATCAGATGATGAGCTGTAACTCGAACTACTTCCCGAAGAATAATCTGATCCAGTAACAGAAGATGACCCACTGCCACTATCAGTCTCAAACACTGAATCCTCACTGTCACTACCAGAATCAGAGCTAGACCTATGCTTCCTCTTCGATTTTTTGGAACTCGGTGATTTAGCCTTTTCCTCTTTAACAGCATCAGCATTATTATCATCCAAATCATAACTCACAGACACGTTCACCCTCAATTTAGGATTCTTGAGTTGCTGGGTCCGAGACGGTCTTGAAATGTAAACCCGTTCATTCTTGCACTCATATGTCCAGTGACCACTTTGGAAACACTTTTGGCACTGTGCTGAGCCACCACTAGCCGACATTGTGGACTTAAGTTCTTTCCTTTAACCCAATTTAACAGCCTTCTCAGTACTCATCAAATACATTTGCCTCTTCGCTTCCCTCTTCTCCTGCCATCTGCTAGGCCCTTCTTCCTTTTGACCATAAGCACCTTGACCTTGTTCATTATTCAAACATGATTGTGAATTGAAAGAGACTTGTTGTTGTGGGTCTAATAACTGAGGTAATACCATGCTTTGGTGGTGGAGTAGTTGAGAAGACTGATCAGAGCCAACAATCCCATGAGAAAATATTGACCCTAATTGAGTAGTATCCAGTTGTGAGGAGGACTCTATAACTTGACTTTCTTTCACATTAGAAGAAATTGTGTTCAGCAAAGTTAAAGGTTCCATGTTTATGAGGGTATTTTGGTCATAACTTGAGTTGGTAATATTTAAAAGATTTGAAGATTGGAGTAACTGATGAAGGTATTGAAGCTTTGCCAGCTGGACTGCCTGTTCATCCCATGAATGATGATCCATGAGTTCTGTCATGTTGGCCAAAGCTAGTAGATATGGTAAGGTGGAAATAAGATCAGTTCTTGGTTGGTGAGTCATTGGATCAAAACCCATTTGAATCAATTTTTTCTTTAAATGAGTGTTCCAGAAATTCTTTATCTCATTATCTGTCCTTCCTGGAAGATGAGTTGCAATTGCTGACCATCTGTATGTACACAAGTTTGTGCATACCGGTTATAAGTAACATGTAAGAATTAAAATAAAATAAATACAAGATAAATAGTCTCAGAAACAGAATTGGACCAAAAAAATGGAGATAATATATATACTTAGTAAAGAAAACTGACAATGAGATAATAATACTTGGTCTTTAATTTTAACTTTGGTGTTTCTAATACTTAGCGACAAAATTTAAGCACTTCCTACTTAACAAAAGAATAAAAAGAATTTATGAAATGGAAAGTACTTGTTTCCAAGGATAGAATGGAGATGCAGAATTGTTTGCTCCTCTTCTTGAGAAAACTTGCCCCTCTTGATATCAGGTCTTCAATAATTGGTCCAGCGGGCCGCCGCAGTTGCTGCCCTTTCAGCCTGAGCACAACTAAGCCCGTTAGCAGCACTCAATGCTGCAGCTTTGATTCTTTCAGCTGCAACCTGAGCTTTCTCTTCCTTCTTACTAGACATGTTCAACATGTATCCTCAAAATTCGCTCTTTTTCACAGAAGATGAATAAAACTCTACAGCATCAACGTTCCCCAAAAAAACTAATTGCAATTTATAGAAATCCAACACTTGTAATAAAAAAAACCAGTATCGTTACAAATGTTCGAAAAAACTAATTGCAATTTGGTATTTTTTGCTTTTCTCAGGAATTTGCATCTTCTAGGCATGTGTTGACTAAAATTTATAGTGAAATCTTGTGCTATCTTGGTCAGTACATGGTGGTGTTTTTGAAGTGCATGTTTAAGCACTTTAATTTGATTAGCTGTATCTCCTGGTTTCCTCTATATCATTCTTTGGTTGCTTTGAATCTTTAGCTTAAACTCTTCTATTTAAGCTGCTTAGCATTTCCTTCTCCCCACTACCTCCTCAAGCTTTGTTTCCTTGCTTATCTTAGATTCATCAAGTATGTATTGTGTTTTTAGAACAACACACATTTCATTTTCCCTTTAAAATTCCAATACACTTATCTGTTTATATCATTGACCATCTTCAGAGATTTTTTTCTCTAATTCATATCTGTTAATCAAGACTGCTTCATATATGTTGTTGTTGTCTTGTCTGTTTTCTTGGGCCTTTGTATATCAGGTTTTTGAATCATTGATAGGTAAAAGTAAAATCCTGCGATTTATATTGGGTTAGCATCGCTATATCAGGTTTTTGAAAATCTGTGTAACTGTATAAGTTGTGTAACTGTATCAGGTTATTGGAAGACGTAAACTTTTGAATACATGTCTGACTTTTATGTTGGGGACCACATTGTTAGTTGTATAACACTGTCATAGAATCATGCATGAATTAGCTATTCCCTATTCAATCTTTTTAGAATGAATACTTATTACCTATTCAACTCAAACATTATTTTTGGAGTAATCAAAACATTATTGAAATTAAGAGATGAAAGGAAATAAAAAATATAAAGATTATAGTTAAAGTCATGTGCTATCAACAATTGATTATTGATTATAAATGTGAGCTTCTTTGGACTGGTTTGTTGGCCGAAGATTATAGGTATATTAGTTCCTTTCAGAATTTTAGTATTTAATTTGTTGTTTGTTTGTACAAGAATGTTGTTTTATTTGTTCTTTCACTTGTTTGTTATGTGGCCTTATTTATGGAAATTTTGACAATTTTTTTTCTTTTTTTATGGTTAGGTAATACACGCTCCTTATCGAAGTTGACTTCATATCTTGTTGTGGTCGCCGCCCTCACCCTCTCCCGTGTCACCATCGCCCTCTTGTGCTGAAACCCTTTCAGGTATCTATCATGGTTCTTTACTTTAATTGTTTGCTTGCCTAGTTAAACTTTTCATAATGCAACTCTTTTTTGTTTGTTAAATTAAAGAATAATATGCTATGTTTGTTTGTTGCAATAGAATTGGAATCCTTTCTTTCTTTACATGGTATAAGTTGTTTATAAATACATTCTTTTTACTATTTTTTGAGTATAGCTATGGATCGTAGTTGGATGCAAACAAGCAAGTTGAGTGACGAGTATGCGAAAGGGGTGGAAGAGTTTCTAGAGTTTGCTCAAACAAATCTTAAAGATAGTAGTGGAATTTTTGATTGTCCTTGTGTTAATTGTGTGAACCAAAGACCACAACCAGTTGACACAATCAAAGATCATCTTCTCGTTGATGGCATTTGTCGTGGTTATACAACATGGATATGGCATGGTGAGAAGTTAGATATCCCAAGTGTGTCTGAAAGAGATAATTTCGCAGACGCAAATATGGATGATCGAATGGAGGACATGATACGTGATATTGGTCCAGAGTCTTTTAAGCAAGCACGTGCCTATGATACTTTGTGCAAAGATAAAGAAGAGCCTTTGTATTTGGGATGTACAAAACACACGCGATTGAATGTGGTGATAAGATTGTTCAACCTGAAGGCAATAAATGGGTGGACTGATAAGAGTTTCACCGAGTTGCTTGAGTTGTTGAAAGACATACTTCCAGAAGGTAACACATTGCCGTGTCGTACGTACGAAGCAAAGAAAATTTTGTGTCCGATGGGTGTGGAGTATATAAAAATACATGCATGCCCAAATGATTGCATATTGTACCGGAATGATTTTGAGAATCTGCATAAGTGCCCTGTGTGTAATAGGTCGCGCTACAAAGCAAAGTCTGGTGAATCTAGTTGTGATGATGACGACACAAAGGGCTCTCCAGCGAAGGTGTTATGGTATCTTCCGATAATTCCCAGGTTCAAACGGTTGTTTGTTAATGCAAAAGACGCAAAGAACATCAGATGGCATGCAGATGAGAGGAAATGTGACGGACAGCTTCGTCATCCAGCTGATTCTCTACAATGGAAGAAGGTTGATAGCTTGTTTCCGGATTTTGGTGCCGAGCCAAGAAATCTTAGGCTTGCGCTTGCTTCGGATGGGATGAACCCATATGGTAACTTAAGTACGAATCATAGCTCTTGGCCCGTTCTCCTTATAATTTACAACCTATCTCCTTGGTTGTGCATGAAGCGTAAATATGTTATGTTATCCATGATGATTTCTGGCCCAAGACAGTCAGGAAATGACATAGATGTTTATCTTAGTCCGTTGGTTGAAGACTTGAGGAAAATGTGGGATGAGGGAGTGAATGTGTTTGGCGGGTATTCCAATGAAACTTTTAACCTGCGGGCGATGTTATTTTGCACGATCAATGACTTCCCAGCATACGGGAACTTGTCTGGGTATAGTGTTAAGGGACATAAAGCTTGTCCTATTTGTGCCGAAAACACATGCTACCATCAACTGAAACATGGTAAGAAGACTGTATACCTTGGGCACCGAAGATTTCTCAAACGTAATCACTCGTATCGTAGGTTGAAAAAAGCTTTTAATGGATGCCAAGAGAATGAAACTGCTCCTAATGTCTTAAGTGGAGAAGAAGTCTACCAAGTGGTTAAGGACATCAAAGTTGTATTTGGCAAAAAGAAGAATCAGCCCAATGAGAAAAGCAAGTGGAAGAAGAGGTCAGTGTTCTTTGATCTTCCGTATTGGTCTAGTCTTTATGTAAGGCACTGTCTTGATTTCATGCATGTCGAGAAAAACGTTTGTGATAGTGTTATCGGGACGCTTCCGAACATTAAAGGCCAGACAAATGATGGTATAAAATCTCGTTTAGATTTGCGTGAAATGGGGATAAGAGAGCAATTACATCCAGAGCCAAAAGGCAAGCGTACATATTTGCCCCCAGCATGTCATACATTGTCCAAAAAAGAGAAAATAAGTTTGTGCGAGTGTCTACATGGAATCAAAGTTCCACAAGGTTACTCTTCAAATTTTAAGAGGCTTGTGTCAATGAAGGATCTCAAATTGGTTGGCTTAAAGTCTCATGATTGTCACGTGTTGATGCAACAACTACTACGAGTGGCTATTCGTGGGATCTTGCCAAAATGTGTTCGACATGCCATAACTAGGTTGTGCTTATTCTTTAATTTCATATGTGTCAAAGTCATTGACCCTCAAAAGTTGGATGAATTGGAAAATGAGGCTGCTATTATATTGTGTCAATTGGAGATGTATTTCCCCCCCTCATTTTTTGACATTATGGTTCATTTAATTGTTCACCTAGTGAGAGAGATTAGAATGTGTGGCCCTATTTATTTAAGGTGGATGTACCCAGTTGAACGATATATGAAGATTTTGAAAGGTTATGTGAAGAATCAATATCATCCTGAAGCATCTATTGTTGAAAGGTATGTCACAGAAGAAGCTATTGAGTTTTGTTCAGATTATTTGGCTGAACCAAAACCTGTAGGGCTTCCCAAGTCTCGTCATATAGAGAGGTGTCAAGGTAAGGGTACAGGACGTTCAAAGTCCAAGAATAAGGATCGAGCAGAAGTGTTGCAAGCACATATGTACGTATTGATTAACACTGATGAGGTATTACCTTATTTATCTACTCATAAAAATATTGTCAAGGCCCAAAACCCTTACATGCATTAAATAGCACTATTGAAAGAGCACAACAAGTCATTCGTAATTTGGTTTAAAGATACTAACAATGTGATTTTTGTGTATGTAAGCAAACATTTGACATTCCTAATGACGAGAAGTTGAAGAATTATTGGATATCGTATGCCGGTGAACGTTGGACGCAATTTAAGGCATCACTCACTAGGATATATGTTTTTGGCTCTGGAGACAAACAGGGTAACACAACTCCATGTGAGAAATACCCTTACATATCAACAGAAATCTGGGAGTTGTTCGTAAAGAGTCGCATGGAAGAAAAGTTTCAGGTATGTTCGTAAATGACTAGAGAAGCGATGTTTAGATCTCTGCACATACATAAAGCACACAGATATTTAAGTTTCAGGTATGTTCGTAAATGGCAATTGGTTTGTTATTTGTGACAGAGTAAAAGAGAAAGGGCCAAAGAAGTTCAATCCAAAAATAACTTCTACCACACAACCTCTCGTGGTGGCTATCCTATGATTAAGGAGAAGTGGAAGAAGAATTATGTGGAAGCAAGGCGTGAGGATTCGGGTGATCCAGACTTAGTAATAGAGGCTCCATCTCCTCCACGTCATGAGTTATTTAAGTTGGCCCACCAGAAGAAAACAGGATCTTTTACAACTGATGAGTCTGCTTCTGTTGCTTCAAAAATTGTAAGTTAAAACTTCTATTCAAACACAAACAACTTACGAAATACATTTTAGAATATTGCTTAAAGTGGACGTGGTTTTTTGTTATAGGATGAGCTAGTTGAGCATGCCACACAGGGAACTTTTGTTCCAGAAGGACGTCGGGATATCTTGACTGTAGCCATTGGAAAACCTGATCATTTTGGTCGTGTGCGAGCAGCTGGTAGAGGGGTGGGTTTATCAATATACTTTGGACCTGCTTCACGTATTAGTTCCACTTCAAAAAGCGAGAAATTTGCTACCATGAAGCAAGAGTTGAGGGATGAGTTAAAGGAGGAGTTAAGGGAGGAGTTGAGGGGGGAGTTAAGGGAGGAGTTAAAGAAGTACAAAGATTTGAAGCAAGATTTGAGGGATGACTTTGGTGACCCTCCCAATGATCATATTTCTTTGAAGAATACAATTGGTTCCAAAGCTAGTTGTTCACCATCCCATGTGGAGGAGCCGCTCAAGAATGACTGGCTAAGAGAGTTGTTTATTGCATCTTATGACATGACAGGAGATATCAAGTTCGACTTAGACCATGAGCCCCAAGAACATTTCTACATTGGATCCAAGGAAATTATAGATATGATTAAAGGGAATGATCTTGAGTTGAGCCATTTGGGTATATGGTGCACGTAAGTACATATTAGTTATTTGTAAAACTTATTCCTAAATATTTTCTAGTTATAGTTATTGAACATCTTGTTTTAATATTTTAGGTATTTGCATCGCGAATGTATAGCAAGGGAGATTAGTCATGTGTATGGATTTTTAGATCCATACAAAGTTTGTGGTAGTTTTGGCTACAAAGCAGGGACCGTCCAAACATATATCCAGAAGAAGCTAATTGAGCAAAACAAAACATGCTTTCTAGCGCCATATTTGATCGGGTAAAGTATCAATTGTCTAAATGTAAAGTGTATCAATTCTTTGTCTGATTATGATTTAATTATTGTTGTCTAATTTTGCAGCAAACATTGGCAATTGTTTGTCATTTGTCCTACTTCTAATACAGTTGTTTGGATGTGTTCGCTTCACAATCCTCCACCCGAGGAATTGGTTGAAATAATTAACAAGTATGTTGTCTTTTATTAGTGGTCATAATTCTGTGATTTAAAATACTTTACACTTATAGCTTACTGTTTATAATATTACCAGTGCTATGAATGTATGCTACCGGGCGAAAGGGCTTAGGAAACCAAAGCCTCAATGGGTGACACCCAAAGTAAGTATTTGCTTTGACAATTCCTTAGTAAATTGCATGTTGGGAATTGTGTGCTAGGAATTGATTTAATATAATAGTATTTAATCCAATCATAGTAGTTTGACACACTTCAACTCCATCAGTAAAGGAAAAACAGAATTCCAAAATCAAATGAAGTTAGTTAGTATTAGTGAATAAGACTAGCTTATTAATATGTTGCTGTTGTAGTTCAGTTAGTCTAGTAGTTAGTTAGAAATATAACTGATCAGTTTTCTAAATGCTTAGCAATATTTCTATCATGGTATCAAGAGCTTCTTGTGTCTCACAACATTCGTTTTTCAGTTATACTGTAATCAGTTTTGATCAATAAATAACAATATCACTTTTCTAAATGCTTAGCAATATTCCTATCATGGTATCAAGAGCTTCTGCTTGCGTCTCACAGCATTCGTTTTTCAGTTTTGCGCCATCTCTGTTCTCATTTCAATTCATTTCTTGCTTTGTTGTTCAATTATTGCGCAAATTCGTCATCCCCTGTTCTGCATCTCTGTTTTGTTAAAAATGGCAGAACTCAATAATCATTCAACATGACTACCTTCCCTTAAACCATTCAACAGGACTACCTTCCCAAAGCATGCGTCTACAATTGAGAACTGTGTCTAATTCCCGGGATGCATCGCCACTGCCAGAATTTCTCTCTTGGAGAAAAGAATACTGCACTGCCTAAAGTAGAGGCTGCAGATTCTGCCTTCATTGTTAGATTTGTTAGATTTGTTAAAGGCTGGAGAAAAGAATTTCACTTACAACTCTTTGTTAGATTTGTTATGCAAAAAAGCTGTCAACTTGAGAACTCAAAGATGGCCTAGAGATTTTTCACGATCTTTTGGTTAAAGGCTACAATCTAGATGTTGTAGCATATAATGATTTGATCAGTGGATTTTGTAAAGAAAGTTTATTTGATGAACCATTAGCCTTGTTGTCAAAAATGAAAGAAAAGGGTTGCATCCTTTAATACTTTTAATCAATTTGTGTTGGTAGTATAATTTTTTTATAGTATGCTTTTCATTAAAACTGTTGCTGGGAGGAAGAAGCTGGTTTGTTTTTATATAACATTTTATAGTATAATTTCCATCAATTTGTGTAGAATGAGCCTATGCTATGCCTGCATTACCTTCAATTGCGCATATTATTGGTGTAAGTGTAACAGATTTATGTTCATTATTATTTTTGGTCCAAATGTCTTAGCTTTAGTCAATAAATAATGGTTCTAGTAAGATTTAGTTGTGTTTTTTTGGTTAAACTTTATCCAATGTTAAGGTCTCAGGTAACATCTTCATTGAAAGAAATCTTGAAATAGTAAATTTTGTTATAGCAATCGGACTCAATGGTTATACTCATCTTAGAGACACTTTCCTTTCTAAATGATACTCACCCTTGTTTTGTTCTATTCTTGAGTTGCTTGTTTCAGATTTGGTCCTACTTTTATTATTTTTACTTGATAAAGAGTTAGGCAAATGTGTTCTCCTTTGTATATTATTGTTAGATTGTTAGATAGTTCTTGATTTTTGACAGCACTAGAAGTAGGCATGAAAGATGACTCTGCAGCAGTGCAAGAAATATCAGTTTTGGAGTGAGTTCAATCCTATATATGACCTATCTATCTAATGGAAGCTTGTATTTATGTTATATATACAATATACAATGAAGGCAGAATCTGCAGCCTCTACTTTAGGCAGTGTAGTATTCTTTTCTCCAAGAGAGAAATTCTGGCAGTGGCGATGCATCCCGGGAATTAGACACAGGACTACCTTCCCTTAAAAATGGCAGAACTCAATAATCATTCAACAGGACTACCTTCCAAAAAATACATGGAAATCTGGTTTGAACACCAAGACAAAAATCTGTTTGATCAATAAATAACAAAATCACTTTTCTAAATGCTTAGCAATATTTCTATCAGTTAGAATTCTCTAACTTTATCAATAGAAAATGGTAAATTTAACATGTCAAATACATGGAAATGATTGAAAGGACCTGATCAATAATTCATTACTGAGTTGGATATTCAAACTATTCATGATAATTTCATTACTGACGTGATGATGTGTATAAGTTTTCTTTATATTCATTTTTGTTCATCAGTGGAGCATTCCTATGTAGTTGGAGCTGTAATTTTGTTGGTTTGTTATTTATAGGTGGCAAAACAAAATGATACCCATTCTTGTGGCTATTATGTGATGATAAATATGATGACTATAGTCTCCGCAACTATCACTAACAATTGGAAAAAGGTAATTGAATTTTTCAACTTTTAAGATTATTACTAGATAATTATTATTGAGTCGATATTAGATTAACTCATCGTTCTTATTTATCTTTTACTGTTTTAGGTATTCAATTCAACTGATCCGTTCACATCTGAAGAATGGAAGGACATTAGACAAGTTTGGGCTGAATTCTTTCTAAGGTTGTACGAGGAGCGTAAGCCGGTTGGAAAGGAAGAAAGAAGAAAGAAGAAAGAAGAAAAATCAACTTAAGTGAGAGTGTAGTGTAGTTGATCATTATTGTATTTTGGAATATTATTAGAATTTCAAGGAAGTGTAGTATTAGCGTATATTTTGGTATGAAATCTAACAGTTAACTCTATATATTTAAGTAAAGTAGTTTAATTACCGTGTGTGTATGTGTCCCTCTTGCCTAGCTGAAATTGTAGTACTTTAATTACTTTAAAGTATGTGCAGGAAATGATTGTATAAGAAGGGTGAAGCAAAAAAAATATATCAAAATCATAAAAAAAAACATTAGTTTTAAAGTCGGATATTCTTCTGATGCTGCCTAATATCCGACTTAAAAGCATACTTTTAAAGTCGGATATTCTTATAAATCCGACTTTAAACGTGTTCTAGAAAGCCCATAAACGCGTTATAATTAAAGATTTAAAGTCGGATTATTGAATTTATCCGACTTTAAAATGCGTTTTAATTAAAGATTTAGAGTCGGATTATTGAATTTATCCGACTTTAAAACGTGTTTTGATTAAAGATTTAAAGTCGGATTATTGAATTTATCCGACTTTAAAACGCGTTTTAATAAAAGATTTAAAGTCAGATTATTGAAGTTATCCGACTTTAAAACGTGTTTTAATAAAAGATTTAAAGTCGGATTATTGAAGTTATCCGACTTTAAAACCGTATTTTAAAGTCGGACGCCGATCCGACTTTAAAATTTCAAACTTTCTAAGTCGCCTTAATAGAAGTCGGATGAATATCCGACTTTGAATGTCCAAAATATCCGACTTTAAATCCTGTTTTTTTACTAGTGCTCAACAGCGTTAAATCTCTTGAGGGAGAGCTTTACCGCCAATTATGGTTCTGCCCAGCTCGAAGAATTAATCTCTGCAGTTGCGCGTAGAGGATACCCGGTTCACGCCAAGCTATATTTTCATATTTGAATAAAAATCATATGCAATAATAGTATTCTTGTATTCTTTACATTCACGTAAATATACTACTCAGTATTGATCAAAAAAAATATACTACTCAGTCAGGCCCAAAATTTTCTTTTTAAAATAGTCCAAAATTTGATTTGATATTTCAAGTTAAACTAACATTTGTTGCTGTGAAAAGAAAAGAAAAAAGTTAGCAGGTATCCCATCCAAGAAGGTACGTACTGTTGATACCGTGAAATATGAACAAGAGAAAAAAAGAAGATTTAAAAGTTCGTCGCCTGAGAGATTCGAACTCTCGCGGGGAAACCCCATGTACTTAGCAGGCACACGCCTTAACCACTCGGCCAAAGCGACGCTGATATCAGGTTCCCATAAAAAACGTATAAATAACATCTTTAGTAAAGAAAAAGACGCGTATGATTTTATTAGTATATAATAATATAATATAATATTTTTTATTGATAAGAAATTTTATTAGTATATAATCACAACCCATAGATATAGGATTTTAATTTATAACTACAATAATGGTTTGAACTTAATATTGCTTACAAATAATTTATTCTTTGCTATATAAAGTTTTAGTACATAGCTAGTTCACTTGTGATAGCTTTACAAGTGAGATTTTCGTAACATATATATGAGCTGAATAAATAATTAACATCAGCTAATTAATTAATCGAACGTGTAATGTAATTCATAAGAGACTATATTGCACTAGTGACTTTCATATTTAGCCTTCCCATCTACCAATCTGTGGAAATTGCAAAGTAGTAGTTTCTTCAAGCAAAGCAACCACTGAACCAACGAAAGCAGCGTTCATATAAGTAGTAGGTTCGGCGTGAGAGTAATCAGATCTAACATCATTGAATTGATCATTGAAATCAGGACCTCCAACAACGGCACCCACATGAATATTTGGATTTGAATTAGGTGAAGCGAAAAACTCCGAATTGCCATCATTGCAACCCACCTTGGCTGGGTGAGCTTTTATTGAAGGAATAGAAGAGCCTCTGTGATGTAACTGCTTTGGATATTTACTCCCATATCCCACCATGTATGACATCTTCATCGGATTGTTTCCTAGTATGTACTCCACCTGAATTAGTCCACACACATTATTGACATTTCATATTGAAGACGTGTTTGATGTTCGACACTTATCATATCAAACACTAACATCAACGCTTCAATTAGTTTCTGAAGTTATTATAAGTGTCTATGTGGTTGTGTCTGTGTCATGTTTGTTATCCGTGTCTGTGTATGTGTCGGTGTTTCACATATCTGTATATGTATTTACCTGTGTCTTTGCAAAGGCTCGAATTTGAGAAGGGGAGAAATGAGAAGAGCCACATTGGATTCCATCAATGTGATTTCTGTTTAAGATTTTGGAGAAAATGAATAGCACCATGGTTGAGCTTGTGACATATTGCAAATTACTACTATCTCTAATAAACAGAAGCCCACCTGAATAAACAATTAATAATGAAATCATTAGTTACATTGTTAATTAGGGGATAACTAATTCTATTAAATATAATCTGTATGTATATATACCAGGAGTTGTTTTAATCTGCAGAGAGCTACTTCCTGGCATAACTGCACATATAAATGATTCACCATCACTCTTAATCTTGGCTAAGTCCTTCTTCCCACTATAGAATTCCTGAGGAAATTAAAAAGAGAGAGTCTATAACTAAAACCATATAATATTAAATTATAAATATTAACTGGTAATTGAATATGTAAATGTAAAAGACCTGTGCTAGTAATGTCTGAGCTCCAACAAATTTGTTATCCCAGCTGAATTCAGATACTGCTTGACTCCAACCTTGGTTGTCTATAGTGTACTTCAAGTACTTGCTTTCTCCACTAGCTTTGTATAACCATGAAGCAGCCCATAACAGTTCATCCTTTTCATTTTGTACACATTTCAAAAAGTGAGGCCTTATTGAATGATCTATCTATGACAAACTAATTACCTTTAGTCCTATTTACAAGAGAAAAATACACTTTTAGACTCATCGAATAACTCTGATGTATCTGGTTTATAATATAGACATTCTAAACGAAATACATCAGTTATTCAATGAATTTAAAACTACATTTTTCTCTTATAAATAGGATCAAATAAAGTACTGTTTAAATGTTTTCCTCGAGTGGCAATTTTTATTACCTGGTAACCAGAGTAGGAGCAATAGAATGGGCAAGAATCCTTGTAAGAACCTCTATATTTGTCAGCAAAATCAAACAGCTGCAAAACATTGTTAATATATATATATATAGGTTAATTATTAGTAAATGTATCATAGAGACAATTGATCATGAATGAACATAAATCATGCTTCTTGAAATATATTGTACTGCATACAGATTTTGAATGGCTTAATAGCGTTGACGAATATGTAGCATTTGTTTTCTTGAAGACAATTGAAGCAGCTGAAAGAGCAGCAGCAGCCTCAGCTGCAGCTTCACTTCCTGGAGATTTAGCATCAATTTTGTAAAGAGTTCTTGGTGTATCCATGTCTTCTGGACGCTCCCAACATTGGTGATCTGCATTTCCATCTCCCACCTATCCAAACAATTGATTGAACCATGACTCAGATGTTTCGTCAATTCGATCTCCGGTTCACTTTTATAAAAATTGGTTTTATATAATATATAGAAACAGACCTGTGTAATGAGAGTGGTTGGAGAAGTATGAGCTTGCAATATGAAATCTGCACCCCAACGGATAGCAGTACGGAAATAGTCAAGCTGGTTCACTGAAGAAATCTCACTCTCATATTCAACAGCAGCCCAACTCAATAAGCTCACTGTAAATGACATAGGCCATCCAAATTTGACATTATCACCCGCATCATAGTATCCTCCAACCAAATTCACCTGCCAAAAATAATAATTAATACAGATCATTCATAAATATGAAATTATAGCATAGTATACATACATAACATAACCATCATTCAAAAATATAAAATTGTACATACTAATAAAACAGTATATATATATATATGAATTATGTCATGTCACATATATTATATTATTTTATACATTTTGAGGCTTGCCATCAGAGAGAGCTGAGTCTCCCCTCCACTTGACTCTTTGATTGTTGGGCAATTTCCCTGAACGTTGTCCTTCAAAAAACAAGATAGCTTTCCCAAGAGCATCAACATAGTCATAATTAGATGAAGAACTTATTAATTCCACATGATCAATCATGGCTAATCCATTATGATTACCAACCACAGCAAACCATAAGAACAAACCACTGATCAATAAACAGCACCCCATGATGATGATTCTCTTAAGTCCTAAGTACTCTGCATACGATATATTTATTCAACTAAAACTGTCTAGTATTTATACAGAGAAATGCATGGGTAACTATTACCTAATTTCAAAGTAGTGTGCATGTGTATAAGAAATGTTGGAATGGGTGCTAACGTGACGTGTAGTAGTCTTTATGTGCATATGATAATTAAAGTCATACTATATGAGTCATGGAGAGATAGTATATTCATTTAGGCATGAACAATAGCCATTCCCCTTGAACGTCATATATATGATGTTTTCCGTGTTAGTGATACTTTCCTTTTTTTCTATACAAATGATAATTATAGTGATGGTTTCTGTATGTAAATAGTATATATGTTAGATAAAAAATGGTTGAGCAGCACGGATCATATATGGTCGGTTTCTTTGATATTAAAGAGTATGGCCATTGACTCAACTGCAAATGCCAAAATTATTAAACTGGATATCATGTCCTAGGTTCGAACTCGAGACCTCACAGTACTTGTGTGCATGAGTTTTTAGTAACAATTGTCACTCCATCTACCAACCAAAAAAAAAGAGTATGGCCATTGACGTTTAGCGTTCCAATTGCTATATTTGATGCAGACATACAGTTTGTTGTGTTTGTATATAGAATTTCACTGCTCCCTCTTGCTGCCAGCTCATATCATGCTCTCTTTATCTTATGTGGATGTCTGTTTAGATTATTTTTAGGAGAGCTAAAAGTGATTTTTTAGACATAAAATCAATTTTGAAAATTGAACTATACAATGAACTGGTGAGAGATCTTCGTCATGGTCCAATCGTTTAAAACCGGATTTAAAACCGTGATTAAACTACTAAAATAACCAAACCATAGACTCTGTGTTTTTGGTGTGTTTAATTGTTCTTGAATAAGATTAGTTTTGATCGCAGATTTTTTTTTAATTGTAGATTAGGATTTGTAATTTTTACTTTCAAAAGTGATTTTTACTCCGAAAGCTAACTCACTTTTGTCTGAATAGTTGAATATAAATCACATTTAACTTCAAAGTACTTATGTTTCAAATCAATTTGAAAATCAATTTTTGTCATTACAAAACCAAATACACACTAATCTAAAAACAAGCAAATACACACTATATGTGATTTCTTATATAAATCTATCAGTACGATAAACAAAAGTACGAATAAGAAACCAAATGCAAAACTTTGACATTGTTGATATTATCACGTTTTAATATGATTGCAATTGTGATATAATTTTATTCAGAAAAAAGAACATGCATGGGAGGATATTAATAATTATGTTATATGTAGGATATATGTTTACGTACCGATATGAGAATACGAGCAGCAAACAGCAGAAATCATTTTAAGTGCAACGAACCTCTAATCCGGTGGGGCCTACTTGTTATTGGGATTTAAATCTTAACTTCAATCGAACATATCCATTCGGTAATTACTATTCCCATCCACATCACATGGATCTAATATTCCTGCGTCTGCATGATACATTAGTGTCCATAAAGATCACGTGGATCATATACCATCGTCATAGTCCCAGAAAGGTACTTCAGTTGGCGAGCTAAGGGACATGAAGGAGTTACAAATTTACAAGAAGGAGCTCCAGGTTCAAATCCCAGAAACTAATATTTCTCCACCCTACTAACATTTGCTTATAAAAAAAACATACCATGGTCATACAAATTTTGAAAGAACTATCGGCTTCATTACTTCCTATACCACATTTTTCTGCAAAAAATATGGACTGATTTGTCTGTCTTTTCTTTTACATTTAGATAAGAAACACTGGCATGTCATTTACACATTCAACGTATATTAGCCGAGACAAAGAAATACTAGTGCTAATAGACTAGCAAAGAGGAGTGAATTAGAATGTCAAATTGATAAGGCTAAAGTGCTCTCGGGGTCTCTTATCTTTATTTAAATTAACGAATTAGTCTTTTATCTTTTTTTGTCCCAAATCAGTCCTTTATCTTTCAAATTTTTGACACATAAATCCTTTTCCGTTAACAGTGCTGATTTATGTGTCAAAAAAAAGGATTTATGTGTTAAAAATTTGAAACATAAAGGACTGATTTGGGATAGAAAAGGATTTATGTGTCAAAAATTTAAAACATAAAGGACTGATTTGGGACAAAAAAAAGATAAAGGACCAAATCGTAAATTTAAATAAAGATAAGGGACCCCGGGAGCACTTTAGTCAATTGATAACCCAACAGGCCAATGTAACTTTTCAATACGAAAGTTTTCTTTTGACACCTTATCAATGACATCCACTTTACTCTCTTTTTTAATGGTGAACAATGTGTTTGTATCATCTACTTCCCTCCTTTCTCTCCATCACAAAATATAAGGGTGGGAGGAGAGAGAAAATGATTAAAAAATTATAAATAATAATGAGAGGGTAAATTTAAGAGAGAGATAGAGAGAATGGAGGGAGATGTAGGGTGAGTGAGAAAGAGAGAATCCAAATCCGTGAACAATTATGTGTGGTTTCATGTTTTGCAATCACACTTTGATACGTGTGGCTGTAGACTAATTCTCTTTTAAAAAAAAGGACTGAAACATAATAAATAGCTAAAATTATACCAGAGGTATTTAAGTTATTTATTTTTAACAAGTTGGTCCTTTAAGCTTTTTTTTGCAATAAATTAGTCTTTTAAGTTACCTAACATGTTCACCGTGGACCTTTTTTAATATTTTCATTAGGGGTGTCAAAGTGATCCATTTGTCTACTGGATATCCGGTCCGTCCATAGCAAAATCCATCCAATCCATCCGTTACAAACAAAAAAATAATAATGGATTGGATTGGATCCATCCACTTGATTTGTGGATGGTTGTGATCCATCCATTAATTTTTTTAAATCCAATGGATTATCAATAAGTATAAGATCAAAATCCAATGGATAATTATTTTTTTTGACTAAAATCAATTGGATAATTATAAAAAATACATTTTTACAAAAAACTATTTCTAAAAACAATTTTCAGTTTTTTTTAAAAGGACTTTCCAATTTTAAAATTTTTTTCCAATTTTTTTTTTTTAAAATTCAGAAAAAAAAAATATTATATATTTTTTGACAATATAATATATATATTAATATATAATATATATATATATATATATATATTAATATATATATTAATATATATATATATATTAATATATATATATATATATTAATATATAATATATATATATAATATTATAATTAGCACCACCATGACTGGCGGCCGGTCGCCGGAGAGCCGCCGTGACCGCCGCCGTACCACCACCGCCGGTCGCCGGAGCGCCGCCGCGTGGACCACCGTGGGTCGCCGGAGCTCCGCCGCCGGCCGCCGCTTCCACCACCACCTCATATATAAATATATATTTATATTATATGTAATATATATTTATATATTTATATTATATATAATATATATTTATATTTTAACAATATTATATATAAATATATATTTTTAAATATAATTTTTTTTTTGTCAAAAAAAAGTAATTTTTTTTGCTGCAACATTAAAAAAAAAAATTTCATAAAAAGATTTTTTTTTTTAAGGTATTAGTGGATGGATCGGATATCCATCCATAAAAAAGTTGTTAATGGATGAATTGGATGGACTTTTTTTATCCATGGATGAATTGGATTGGATTTGTTTGATACAATCCTAATGGATATAAATTTTTTAATGGATTTCTCCAATCCATTCATTATAATCCATATCCATATCCATCCAATCCATCCATTTTGACACCCCTAATTTTCATTACAAAAAAGCCCAACTGGCATAAACGGCGCTGGCGTGGTTGTAAGAGAGCTAACATGAACCTCAAGGACACAGATCTAGCTTGAAGCACAAAAGGATTAAAGAACGGATGTGAATTTCTTATTTTGATTTTAATTTTTAGTCAAATCCCTAAAAATTAAAAGCCCCAACTTCAACTTCTACTTCAGAAAATCTATTGAAAACACAGAAATTCAAAATTATTGAACCAAAAAATCTATTGCCCAGTGTATTCAACTTCAACTATATCGCCCATAAAATCTATTCAACTTCAACTTGAGAAAATCTATTGCCCAGTATATTCAAAACCCATAAAGGAATAGGAAAATTCCCCACGGTCCTATACTTCCAAAGCTACTTGAATCTAATTCCAATAATAAGTTTATCCAGTGTATCTAGTGAGAAAGGGACTTGTTAGGTGAGAGTGAGAGGGACTATTATCAGCCATGGGATCTGAATTGACGGATCAGATTAAACACCAAATTAAAGACTCACGTGACGGTTTCACGCCCTCTTCTAGTCTTCTTTTCGCTTTACGGTGAAGTCCGAAAGTCTCCTTCTCCCTCAACCGACGCCGTCGCATCCTCTTCCTCCACTACTCGCTGAACACGTTTGTAACTTCCTATTTTTTTTTATTCAATCAAATGTTGTCTAATTTTAAGTTTAGATATGCTTCATGACCGTGTCTGCTATTCTTTTATTGGATGGATTGCTTCTGGTTTTGTACTCTGAATTAGAGATGCTTCAACAGTACATCGAAAGAGGGATTTACCTTAGTGGGTTGCTTTTGTTGAGGGTTTGCGGTGGTTTGCGGTGATGCCGCATGGCACAAAAGTGTCCGGCGATAGCGACAGTGCGGTGCTGCTGGAATCATTATTTTGACCAAATTAACGTTGAATACAGATTTTTGAATCAAAGCTTTTGAGTCATCATGTCTAGAAGATGTTTAGCTTCTGGGGCATTAATTCTTAACTTGAATCGAACATATTCATTCGGTGATTACTATTCCCATCCACATCACGTGGATCTAATATATATTATCTAATCTAATGTAATATTTATTTATACTAATACACTACCTATGAACTACCATTATTAGCCTCCTTCACTAATTGCCAACTGTTTTTTAACTTAAAAACATTACTTCTGCCAAAGGATAAATTTGTCTTTTGACAGGAACATTTTAAAAAGCAAAGTTTCACTAAAAATATATGTCAGTTTGATGGGACAAGATGAAAGAGGTTTTATCTCTTCAAAACTCTCTTCGAAACTCAACAATTACTCACTCTCTTTAGAACTCAATCACTCCCTCCTCATAACTCTCTTCATCTCCATTATTCACCCATCGATTCCTTCTCTCAACTCTACATTCTTCTTCCTTGAACTTCATCAAACAAGTATCTTCTTCACGAGATCCACCGAAAGCCTTCATCTTCCCTTTCATTTTCCATAAACGTAAGTCACAATGTTTTCTAGCCTGTTTTTGGTCGATTTTTGACATCCTCGGTCCCTATTTGTCTTTCCCTTCTCTTCTCACCGTAATGCTTTTAGGTTACTTTGTAATAACACTTTCACCTTTTTGTTTTGAGGAGAAATCTAACTACAACTTCAGGTTATCTCTACACCCTCACTCCCAATCTATGTTTTAGGGTTTTAACTTCAAAATATTCTTCACTTCTATGTGTTTAGTGTTTGATTGCCTTCTAGAAATGCTTTTTTATGTTTATGGTTGAGTGTATCTTGCTATATTGTTCGATTTATTATTAGATTCGTTTTTTAGTTGATGCAAAATATTCAGTTTCTTTGTTTTAGGGTTTTAATTCAAAATATTCTTTACTTCTATGTGTTTAGTGTTTGATCGATTGCCTTCTAGAAATGTTTTTTTATGTTTTTTTTTAATCTGTTTCATTTTTAGTTGGTGTTTGCTATCTTGCTTTCATTTGGGTATCTTGCTATGTTGCTATCTTTTGATGTTTCTCTCGTTTTTTATGCTTTTTTTAACCATTTCCATTAGTTGATGCTTTTTTATGCTTTCATTTTACTCTATTTAATCTGCTTTCATTTTAGTTGATGTTTTTTTTAATCTGTTTCATTTTTAACCACTATCATTTTTAGTTCATTTTTAAATCTGTTTTACTTAATTTGAATATTAAAGTGACTATTAAAGTGTTGACATGGAAATTCTAAGTAAGTATTTTTTAATTAACTTTTTCAATAAAAAATGGTGTTAATGAACTCCAAGTTTGGGTGCAAGTGGTTAATGCACTCTATCTTAAGGGGCGGACTCGGCTAGTACCCGAATTCGATCCCAGCGATTGAACAAATTGGAGTCATACTTTACTTACCTCCCAGTTGAACTCCAAATTATTTAGGGTCCCTTTCTTCTAGATACCGAAGGGGGTCAAATACCCCTAAACCAAAAAAAAAGTGTTGATGTGGCTATATTTTTTAAAAATTATTTAGTTAAAAAAACACCATCACCTCCTCCCAAATCTCACTTCAACGGACGCCCACTTCCGCATATCCACCACCACAATTTCCTTCCCCTCCGGCTCTTAAAGGACTAAATCAAAAAACTTAAAAGACAATCCCCCATGGTCAATTCAAGAATGGGGACGTGACTATGTCGCCGCGGAGATCGTGGGGATGGAAAAGGGGAAAACCCCCATTGGTGGGGAATGGGGACGTGGGACAATTTGTGGGGTGGGGACAGCTTTTGTTGGCTATCCCACTTAAGTAACATCTAGCTCAATTGGTCCTAGTCTGGATGATGAGTTTAACACTTAACTTCTCTTTCGTTTAATATTTTAAAAGTTGTTAAAAGGGGAAGTATAAACGATGGTCTTGTAGTTTCATGTGAATGTGATGCTAGTAAGGAGCTTCTCTTCTCATCATGTTTTCTAGCATTGATTCTAGAGGTTAAATGCCTTTTCTCCTTAGGGGGAGTACATGTCTTTTTCCTTGCTTGTGCGTCTTTACAAACCGGTGAATGTGTTGATGGCTAGATTAGGGAAGTTTGTGGATTTCATTATTTTAACATGCGAGCCTAATTTTATATATGTAAAGGATGTTAGTACCGTAAATAGGAGTGGTGGAGGTAAATGAAGTGGTCGACTTTACTAAGAAGACTATCAAAAAGTGCTAAAATTTTAAAGTGGGTTTTGAGAAGACATATATATCTCTTAGCTAGTGATTCTTGGATCATATGTTGTGAATATTTGGGTTTTGTGATAGGATTAGACATGTGTGTTCTTGAAAAATATTTATGTTCTAGTGAATAGATGCCCAACAGAAGATATCAATACTCAACGAGAGCTAAACAAGGGGATCCACTTGCTCAATTCATTTTGTTGTTAATGACGGCGGGGTTTAGTGGGTTGGTTCGAAGAGCGGTGAAACTAATTGGGAGGTTTAGGAGGTTCCCATGGATAGTTATGGTTAACTTTTATTAAGGCAATGAAAGCAATTCTTAGAAGTTTTGAACTTTTGTCAAGTTTGATGGTTAACTTTTATGAAAGTAGTCTTATAGGAGTAATTGTGTCAGTGTTGTTTATGTCAATGGATGACAATCTTCCACACTGAACAATCGGGTTGATTCCCTTTAAATATCATGGGTTATCAGTTGAGGGTGAGGCTATATCCGAAAGAGTAGTACATCAGAGCCACCTGCTGGAGGTCCTATGAGGCAGGCTCTGTAAACAGAGTAACAGGTTTGTTAGTCGTGACGACAGGTAGGTAGTGCTTCTTAACTCGTTATTGATTAGTATTCCAATCATTTACTCGACATAACTTAACAAGCCTATGTAGTTTAGACTTTTCCTGATGTGTAATCCTGTAGTTCCTTTATTTGAGTCGGTTTGCCACAATGATATGCCTGTATTACACATATCACCTCCAATTATTGAATGACAACATAAGCATCAACTAAACGGAACATCCCTTCTTAGCCATTTAGTAGCATAAGAGTGGACATTTTGTAGCATAGCATCAAACTAGGTTTATGTATTAGCTGTATTTCTCCACACCCTTACTTAACCATACACAAACAAAGAGCACCATAAAGCCATTCTCCACACCCTTAGCATGGCCCATTAGGAAGAAATTGTAACCAAGTAGCCCATGGTATAGCTAAATGGACTTTATATAATCTTGATGAGGTATGGCTTGAATGTTCCTCTCTATTATGGCCCATGCTTTTCCCAACCCCGTACTCACCACACACCCCATAACCTCTTAAATCCCAAAACTACCCCTAACTTCAAAACACTTCATCTCCCACTTTTCCTCCCTAACCCATTCACACACTCCTCACTCTCACCACAACTGAACCCTAAACTCTCCCCTTCACACCCTCTCTCACTCTCACCCACTATCTCCTCTCTCACTCTCACTCACCGTCTCTCTCACCATGTCTCACGTTTCTCACTCCTTCCCATCAGGTACGTCTCACTCTCTCACTCTCATTTATGTTCGTTTCCTCTATTTTTTCTGTAAAATCGCACGGTTCGGTTGTGGGCCTTCTGAACCATTTTGGGGACGATGACCTTTTAAAGGGTTCGGTTGAGGCCTCCCAAACCCGTTCGGTTGAGGGTTCCCAAACCCGATGGTGCCAACCGAACCACCGTTAACAGAGTGTTTGTTTTTTCTTTTTTTAATTTGTTTTCTTTGTTTTCTTCAGTTATGGTCAACACAGGAGGTGGGCATGCCCAGTCACGGCTTGAGCCTTGTGGAAGGAGGCCACCTCCTACGATTTCAAACCGGAAAAGGAAGGAGGATGCACACGCTGCTTTAACTGGACCTAGCAGGCGTAGGGACGCTTATCCGGCCTCAGAGCAAGACATTGAGCGTGATGCTGCCCATCCGGTAGCTAATCTTGCTGGCCCGACTGTTGATATTACTGCTGATGTTCATGCTGGTGGAGATGGGGTGTGAAACACATAGTGAAAACTAAGACCCTATTTATAATAGGCGTGGTCAAATGTGAGGTGTTGATTTCAACTTTAGATCACAAATCTGAGTCGTTTAAATTCTATCCGTTGTGGCACATTTTCCAAAGGAAATGCCATCCACTCCTTTTTCTGACACATTTGATTGATTTAAGTCGTTGATCAAAAGTGTCGGTGGAATCTGAGCCGTTTACATATTCAAAAACATTTAAACACGTTCAGTAGCCATGGTCCAGACAGACCCGGATGCCTATAGCCGGACTTGAATGTGTGTTCAAAACATGGGGTGTACTTTTTAACTGGTTCGGTTGTCTAGGTCCATCTATTTTCGGATGCTTATAGCCGTACCAAGCAAACTTCAAACCATGGGGTCTGTGTCACAAGACATCAGCCCCAGCAAGGAACCAAAAGACTGGTCCGATTGCCTGTCTCTGAACCCATAAAAATCTGGAAAATAAGCCGAACACGCTTGGAATTTTTCTTTTCATTAAGGGTATTCTCATACTTTCGTTATGTTTGAGGGTGTGGGTGAGTAGGAGGGGGTTGGGAAAAACAAGACCCTATTATTCAGGGCTTGTTATAAAATAAGAGATAGTAGACCAAGAAGAAGAATGGAAGATGAGAGATTTTCTATTCACTTCAAGTATCAAATACACATAGTAGATAGTCCTATTTATAGGGTAGAAGGGAAGTGAGAGATCAACCTATGAAAAGCCACTAACAACCCATTATAAATGGAGTAATTAGAAATAGAAGTGGAAGACAAGTGGACATCCATATTATTCATAACACTCCCCCTTAGATGTCCACCGAGGATATGCCTCATTAAAACCTTACTAGCAAAAACCGAGTGGGAAAAAATCTAGTGAAGGAAAAAGAGTACAATATCATTTTGTGTGAATTACAAAATATATTTATTTCTCCCCCTTATCTAGACAATCATTTTTGAGACGCGGAAGACCAATATTTTGTACCAGTTGTTCAAAAGTTCTGCTTGGGAGTGACTTTGTGAAAATGTCTGCAAGATTATCACATGAACGAATTTGTTGAATGCTTATATCACCATTCTTTTGGAGATCATGAGTGAAGAAGAATTTTTGGAGAAATATGCTTTGTTCGATCTCCTTTAATGTAACCTTATGTCAACTGAGCAATGCATGCAGTATTATCTTCATAGATTGTTGTTGCATCTATTCTTCTGGAAGACAAACCACAAGTCCCTTGTATGTGTTGAATCAGAGACCTTAACCAAACGCATTCCCGACTTGCTTCATGTAGTGCTAAAAGTTCTGCATGATTTGATGATGTTGCTGTTATGGCTTGTTTCACAGATCTCCATAAAATTGTTGTACCACCACAAGTAAACAAGTAACCTGTTTGTGACCTGCCATTGTGAGGATCTGACAAATAACCTGCATATGCATAACCTGTTAATTCTAATTTGGGTACTTTGGAATAAAACAACCCCATATTCATTGTACCTCTAAGGTAACGAAGTATATGCTTGACTCCGTTCCAATGTCTTCGTGTGGGTGAAGAACTATATCTTGCTAATAGATTGACAGAAAATGATATATCAGGACGTGTATAATTAGCAAGGTACATCAGTGCTCCAATTGCACTGAGATATGGTACTTCAGGACCAAGTGGTTCTTCACCCTCTTCTCGAGGTCTAAAGGGATCTTTCTCCACATTTAGTAATCTAACAACCATTGGAGTAGACAACAGATGAGATTTGTCCATGTAGAAACGTTTTAATACTTTTGCTATATAAGCCTCTTGATGCACAAAAATTTCATTTTTCAAATGCTCAATTTGTAATCCTAGACAAATGTCTTTCCCAAATCCTTCATCTCAAATTCTTTCTTTAAGCAATCTATACTTTTTGGAAGCTCTTCAGGAGTTCCAATAATATTTCTGTCATCAACATAGACAGCAATTATAGCAAATTCTTTTCGAGATCTTTTTATAAAAATACATGGACAGATAGGGTCATTTGTGTATCCCTCCTTTAGCAAATATTCACTGAGGCGATTATACCACATGTATCCGGATTGTTTTAGCCCGTAGAGAGACTTATTCAATTTGATGGAGTAGTCCTCTCGAGATCCAGGGCAGTAGGGCTATGTACCTCAGGCAAGTTAAATCCTTCAGGGAGCTTCATGTAAATGTCATTATCAAGTGAGCCACATAAATAGGCTGTGACAACATCCATCATGTTCAAATTAATCCCTTCATGTGCTACAAGGCTAATTAAGTACCGAAAAGTACTTACATCCACTACAGGTGAATATGCTTCATCAAAATCAATTCCAGGTCTTTGTGAAAACCCTTGGGCAACAAGTCGAGCTTTGTATCTTGCAATTTCACCATTCTCATTCCGTTTTCGCACGAAAACCCATTTGTATCCAACTCGTTTCACACCTTCAGGTGTTCGGACTACGGGTCCAAAAAACTTTTCGCCTGTAAAATGAGTTTAATTCTGCTTCAATTGCATCTTTCCATTTTGGCCAATTCTCATTTTGCTTACAATCTTTAATAGATTTTGGTTCATGATCCTCACTATCATTTATCACATTTAGCGCTATATGATATGAAAAAGCATCATCAACATTGAATTCATGTCGGTTCCATTGTATTCCACTAGTGACATAATTTATTGAGATCTCTTTATTTTGATGACTTTCAGGTACCTGATCAGTCCCTTCTGGGACTGAAGTGTCAATTATGTCTGTAGACTCTTTGAGAGTTTCTATATCCTCCTCTGGACCATCTTTCTTATTAGCTCATTTTCTTGTTCGGGGATTTTTATCTTTGGAACCGACTGGTCTACCACGCTTCAGTCGTGGTTGAGACTCATTTGCAATATCAGATTGCCCAACAGGGATATCTATTTTTATTGGAGCATTAGCAGCTGGTATATATGATTTGGTCACACATTTTGGATCAGTGAATGCATTTGGTAATTGATTTGCTAAGCTTTGCAATTGAATTATCTCTTGAACTTCAAGTTCACATTGTTTAGTTCGGGGATCAAGATGAGACAATGATAATACATTCCAACTTATCTCTCTTTCCAACTGCTTATTCTCTCCCCCTAATGCTGGAAAACTTGATTCATTAAAATGACAATCAGCAAATCAAGCTGTAAATAAATCTCCTGTTGTTGGTTCAAGATATTTTATAATAGATGGATATTCATATCCAACATATATTCCCAACCTTTTTTGAGGACCCATCTTAGTGCATTGTGGTGGAGAAATTGGAACATACACCGCACATCCAAAAATTCTAAGATGGGAAATATTTGGTTATTGACCAAAAACTAACTGTAAAGGGGAAGAGTCGTGATAACTTGTTGGTCTAATGCGAATCAATGTTGCAGCATGCAAAATTGCATGTCCCCAAGTGGAAATGGGAAGTTTGCATCTCATGAGAAGTGGTCTTGCAATTAACTTCATACGCTTAATAAATGATTTTGCAGGTCCATTTTGCGTATGAACATGTGGTACAGAATGTTCAATGTCAATTCCAATGGAGGCACAATATTTATTAAATGCTTGAGATGAAAACTCAGCAGCATTGTCAAGACGTATTTTCTTGACATGATAATCAGGGAAGTGAGCTCTTATTCGAATTAGTTGAGCTAGCAATCTTGTAAATGCTTAGTTGCGAGTTGACAACAGACAAACATGTACCATTTAGTTGATGCATCAATTAAAACCATAAAATATCTAAATGGTCCACATAGTGGGTGTATTGGCTCACAAATATCACCATGTATTCGTTCTAAAAAGTTGAGAGACTCACTTCTATTTTTTGTTGGTGATGGTCTAATTATCAACTTCCCTTGTGAACAAGAAGTGCATGAGAACTTATTGGATTGAAGAATCTCTTTTGGTTCTTCAATTGATGACCACATGAGTTTTCAATTATTTTTCCCATCATTATGAATTCGGGATGGCCCAGTCGGTCATTCCAAACAACAATTTTTTTGTGATTTGTAAATTTCTGGTTTACAACAACGTGTGCTTCAATTGCACTGATATAAGTGTAGTACAAACCAGAGGAAAATGCGGGGTGCTTTTCCACTACACTTATTTTTTCCAAAGTATGTCTTGTTATATAGAGATATTCAATATCTCCTTCATCTCTTGTTTCAATATGATATCCATTTAGACGGATATCTTTGAAACTTAATAAATTTCTACTAGACTTGGGGGAATATAATGCATTCTCAATGTGTATATTTGTTCCCCGGGGATAGCAGTATATTAGCCAGATATAATACTAATATTGGTTTCTCGCTTCACTAAATAAGAGAAATATTTTGCATCCTTTAAAATTGTATGGGTAGTTCCACTATCAACGAGACACGTATCTCCATTATTGATGCTAGTGTGAATACTCATTCTATCCAAAGAAGAAAAGAATATGATAAGAGAGAAGCATGAGAAAGAATAACAGTTTTATGATTGAATTATTTGAACATAATCTATGGAAGTTGAAAACACGCTTAAATATAGAGATTTATTATTATTATTATTAATATTAGCATAGGATATTCAAAACATTTTATTATCATAGGAAATTCAAAGACACTCTCAAACTTTCTTATTATTATTGAAATATTTAGGAAAATCTACTTCTTGACTATACTTCCACTACAAAAAACTTGCTCTTTAGCGCCGGATTTTCCCTTGCTAGATGCCCCAAATCCGTCACTAATGCCAATTAGCGAGGGAATTAGCGATGAACTAGTTCCCTCGCTAATCCGGGAATTTAAATCCCTCGCTAATGAAAGATATATCAAACAATCAAATATATATATATATATATATATATATATATATATATATATATATATATAAGTCGTTGCATAATTAACTTCAAAAAACAAACAATATAATACTTACACGTTACCACGGCTATAAATGACTTTGAGTCTAACACCACTAATAACAACCACCTCCACTCTCTTGTCATCGGTCGATGAATCAGAATCAACATTACCACCACCAATATCGGGCTCAATATCATCATGGGGCTCTGGTGTAGGCATAGATAACCCAGCTGGTGGACCCATATGTCCAGATGATGAGCCTATATGCCCAGATGATGGGCCTATACACTACAACATTTTGACCCAAAGGCAACGCCTGAAAAGCGTTGCGTAAAGTCAAAAAACCGTTGGCTTACCTTTCGGCAATGGTTTTGAAACTGTTGTTTCTATGGGCGTTGCCTAAACTATAGGCAACGGTTTTTTGTGACCAAAGGCAACCCAAACCTAAAAACGTTGCCATTGATAACTTTAACACAACAGTTTTGATTTCCACACATTGACAACAGTCTCAAACCGTTGCCAGTTATGGCAACACTTAAAAACCGTTGCAAGATATGGTAACACGCGAAAATTGTTGCCTTCCCAACAAATACAACACTTCAAAAACGTTGCCATAGATAATAAAACATGAAAAAAATAGAAAAAAATATTAGAGAGGTCCATTCCTTCCCAACACAAAAGTTTTGTGTGATATACCTCAAATTTAATGACAATCAATTAATAACACAATACATCAAAAACATGCACTATCTTCAGTTCTGCCTACACTAAATTCTTGGTTTTTAAACACATCCAAGATTACAATTCACGATATAATGAGAAAATGTTTAGAATCCTAAGAACAAACAATCGTGGTTTTCTTATAAAAAATCTATTTCTACCTAGTTCTTCCTTGCCCGAACGGGACCAACTATTGAGTTACGGCTCACCCATGCTGCGACGAGTCCTTGCCCATACTACGACAAGGTTCCTCCTATACAATTTCAACTATTGAGGTACGGCTCTCCCATACTACGACGAGTCCTTGCCCATACTGCGACAAGGTTCCTCTTACAATCATCAACTTTTAAGGTACGGCTCGCCCATGCTGCGACAAGTCCTTGCCCATGCTGCGACAATGTGCCTTTAACAAATCTCGATTACGAAGATACAGCTCGTCCATACTGCAACGAGTTCTTGCCCATGCTGCGACAAGATTCTTCAACACGAACCAGCTTGCTAATCATCGACGAATGATAACTTGCCCATTGTGCGACAAGTCTCCGATAACAATACCCATAAAGCCAACCAACAGTCACCACAAACACGAATGTTAAGTCATTTAATAACCTTAGCGATTCCAAGTTAGTCCTGGCTACATCAATCTATGCTAAGATTTTTGTCTAAAAACAACAAGAACTTCTTATTATTTAGAATTCACTAATGGAAAAAAGACATTAAAAATCATCATTTAGCATCGGTTGTTTGAACAGCCGATGCTAAATGTTGAACCGGTGGCAATTTTGTAAATAAAGGGAAGTTTGAAGTTTTCGAGCCTACATTTAGCATCGGGTGTTTAAACACCCGATGCTAAATGTATTTGCGTTAGACATTTAGCATCGGTTATTCCATCGCATACACTCTTCGCATTCTCACTCTCACTCTCTGAACCGTGTCACTCTCTCAACGCTCTCGCTACCTCACTCTCTGGACCTCCATCGTCGTCACGATTCTTGGCTCGTCGTCACTCTCACTCTCTCAACTCTCTCACTCTCTCAACTCTCTCGCTCTCTGAACTCTCTCACACCCTTATTTCACTCACACATGGAACCCTAGCTAAATCTCTCTTAGTTTTCGCATGATTTCGCCTTCAGATTTCATTTTGAGGTTCGTTTCCCCCTTACTCCTTCTCTCTCGATTTCACCTTTTTATGTTAGTTTTCATTTCAATTTTTGCGCATTTCGCAGTTTTCGCATGTATTCGCATTAGCTCCCTTACTCTTTTCCTTTAACCATTGTGTGCTCGCTTTCAGAAATTGCACAAGCTTCTTTCGCGGTAAGTTTCCAAATCTTCGTTTTTCTCCTACACTGTTCCTCATCACGCAAACCCTAAATTTCTAGCATTGTCAGTTCGAACGAGTAAACGAGGATACAAAGACGCTTTGAAGATATGTTGTTCTTGCGATTTGCTATGTTGTGAGTGAGCATTCTACTCATTACGCATCAGGTCCGTGAACATCACCAATCTTTTGTTCTTGCGATTATGCTATGTTGTGAATTTCCTTATTGTTTTTTATTCCAAGTAGTCAGTGTTGCCTTATGCTAAATCAGCTAGGCTGTTATTCTAATTTGCTTTTGTTCTTCTTGTTATCTTTTACCATTTCTGGAACAGCTTGATTTGCTTGCATTTCTATGTGTTTTTGGGTGTGTTTCTCTGTCTATCTGCAGAAGCTGTGTGTGTGGGTTTCTCTGGGGCAAGGATTTGCTTGCTGGGTAATAGCTTGTTCTGCATTTTAGATGAAAGAAGTTCTTTCTACATTTTAGGAACTTCTATCACAGTAGGCAATATTTATTTCAGCTTTCTCTGATCTGTCCACAATGCCATTTTTATTTGTTCATCATATCTGGTTGTAGAAAGCCTCTCCGCCCTATCTCTATATTTTGTTGCATACAGTGAATCCATTGACAACTCTAGGATGTCTCATGTTCATAATTGCACCCTTTTCATCCAATATCAAGATTCTTATCAAGATATATGCATGAGTTCTAATTGACAGAATTAAGAGAGATTTACAAGGATTTTGGATTTGTTGTCATATATGATACATCCTAGAGATAGGGCAGAATATGGGGATAGGGCAGAAAGGCTTTCTTGGACTTTGATTCTTGTGTTGTTGAAGTAAATAATAAAGCTTTCCACTATACCTTTCTTCTTCTATTCAATTTCTTCATCAAATACACATAAAAATGGTCCCTCTGAAATCAACAATTTACTTCTTGCATTGGCCCTATTGGTCTATGACTGTTAGAGTTTTTTTACTAAGATGAATGAATACTATTTCAGGTGCACCTGACTTCATATTGGTCTCCTTGCTTTAAAGTTGATTTCTTTGATACATAATAACAGATTTGGAGTCCTAGTCTCGACATCACAGTAAGTCTTCATCTAAACTCTTTCAGCAATATTCTTTATTTCTAACTAATGTGATTTTATGATTTCCCCAAAATGGTAACTTTTTTTTATAATTTCATAATACATTGATTCTTAGATACTTAATTTCATAATACTATAATTTGTGATTTTGATTAATCATCAATGAATGATGAGTTCTATAAATTTACTTCTCTTTATTGTTTTACTTAGATACTTAATTGGAAACCTTTTTACTAGACCATTTCTCAATGAGCTATATTTTTACTTGTTTTGATTTATGAATTTATTTTTACTATCTTGGTTTGATGTGATAGTTTGATTTTGTTTTAACAATTAATACTTGGTTGATTATTTGGAGCGTAGCCATTGATCGTAGTTGGATACAAAGTAATCGTGTGGGTGATGAGTAGGTGAAAGGAGTCGAAGAGTTTATAAACTTTGCTCAAGCAAATCTTCGCAAAACTGATGCTCCCAAAACTGATGTTCCCGAAACTGATGTAACTTATTCATGTCCTTGTTGTAATTGTGTGAATCGAGCCCCACAACCACCAAGTGTAATACGGGATCATCTCTTTGTTTATGGGATCTTACCCAGTTATACCACATGGATATGGCATGGTGAATCAACCGGCAACCCAAGTGTGTCCAAAAGTGAGAAAGTCGATGAAGATATGGATGATCGAATGGAGGACATGATACGTGACATTGGTCCTGAATCGTTTAAGTGGGCGCATGAATATGATAATTTGTGCAAAGACAAAGATCAACCTTTGTATTTGGGTTGCACACAATACACCCGGTTGATGCGTCGTTAAAATTGATCAATCTGAAGGCGATAAATGGGTGGACTGATAAGGGATTCACCGAATTGCTTGAGCTGTTGGAAGACATGCTTCCCATAGGTAACACATTGCCAAAACGAACGTATGATGCAAAGAAGTTATTGTGTCCGATGGGTGTGGAGTATCAGAAAATACATGCATGTCCCAATGACTGCAATTTGTATCGAAAAGACTTTGAGAAGTTGCATAACTGTCCTGCGTGTGGTTGGTCGCGCTACAACACAAAGGTGGCATGGAATGGGTGTGGTTCTTCCAATAATACCTTGGTTCAAACGCTTGTTTGCTAATGCAAATGACGCGAAGAGCATTAGATGGCATGCAGATGAAAGGAAATGTGACGGACAGCTTCGACATCTAGCTGATTCTTTGCAATGGAAGAAAATTGATAATTTGTATTCAGATTTTGGCACTGAGTCAAGAAATCTTAGGCTCGCACTTGCTTCAGATGGGATGAATCCATGTGGTAACTTAAGTACGAATCATAGCTCGTGGCTTGTTCTCCTTTTAATTTACAACATATCTCCATGGTTGTGCATGAAGCACAAATATGTGATGCTATCCATGATGATTTCTGGCCCGAGACAACCTGGTAATGACATAGATGTTTACCTTAGTCCATTGATTGAAGACTTGAGAAAAATGTGGGATGAAGGCGTGGATGTGTTTGGCGGGTATTCTAATGAAACTTTCAAGCTGCGGGCCATGTTATTTTGCACGATCAATGACTTTCCTGCATACGTAAACTTGTCTGGGTATAGTGTCAAAAGGCATAAAGGTTGTCCAATTTGTGCAGAAGACATGTGTCACCATCAACTCAAACATGGAAGGAAGACTGTCTACCTTGGGCATCGGAAATTTCTCAAACCTAATCACAGATATCGTAAGTTGAAAAAAGCTTTTAATGGGTGTTCGAAAAATGACATTGCTCCAAATGCCTTGACCGGAGAAGAAGTCTATCAATTGGTTAAGGACATCAAAATTGTATTCGGCAAAAAGCAGAAGCAGCCTAAGGAAAAAAGCAAGTGGAAGAAGAGTTCGGTGTTCTTTGATCTTTCGTATTGGTCCAATCTTGATGTAAGGCATTGTCTTGATGTTATGCACGTCGAGAAAAACGTTTGTGATAGTGTCATCGGGACGCTTCTCAGCATTCAAGGGACAAATGATGGTATAAATTCTCGTCTAGATTTGCGTGAGATGGGCATAAGAGAACAATTACATCTAGTGGAACGAGGTAAAGGCACATATTTACCTCCAGCATAGTATACCTTTGAGACATTTAGTATCAGTTGTTTCAAACAACCGACGCTAAATGTCATTTTTAGACATCTGAAATAGTTTTTAATGTGACATTTAGCATCGGTTATCTGAACACCCGATGCTAAATGTGACATTTAGCATCGGTTATCTGAACACCCGATGCTAAATGTGACATTTAGCATCGGGCGATTTAGCGTCGGGCGATAACCGACGCTAAATATCCAATTTAACCGACGCTAAATGTCTTTTCTGCACTAGTGATTACCTGTCATTCTAGTCTATTAGCACATTAGCCACTAGCTCATCCTACCACTTTTATAACTAAGTGACTTACCAATCTACTCATATTAGAATCATTCAATAAACTCGACCTACTGACTACAACCATTCAACTAATAAAATTACAGTCATTCAAATAATTTAGGTACATTCATCTAGATCATTTGGTTACAGTCATCCAAATCAAATAACTTACAGACCATTTAAATTGTTACAGTCATTCTAAATCATTACAGTCATCCAAATTAAATAAATAATATAAGTAATAAATAAATAATAAATAGAAACAAAAATAGGAATAGCGATAATCAAGACTATCTTAGTCCTATCCCCTATTCCCCATATAGAATAGAAACCCTTTCCCCCGTACCTGGTATCGAAGGGTATTCCGATAGCGAATCGATGAAGAGAAATTACGAACTCTCGAGCATGATTTAATTCTAGCAGGACTGCAATATTTGACTCGAACGCGTACGGTTATGTAACAACAACAAGGGCAGTCCAAAAGTCATACACTAAAAAAATTAAATATAATAACCACTCATTTAACGAATTAACTATAAAATCCCTTTTTCATTGTCAAAATAGTTTAGAAAGAATATACTAAAATATTAGTAATATAAAGTAAGTTAAACTCTGAATAGTTTGGAAACTTAAATATTAAACTATTCACCGTCATAGTTTAACTTTAAAATCTTGTAATAAAAGTCACTAATCTTAAAACCCTTAAGGCTCTATTGAATGTAAACCATCTATGGAATGATGTTTAGGCGCCAAGTTAAGTTTAGTTTTAACGGGGTGCATCCAGTAAAAAAATGAGTACTGTATAAGTAAACACATCCAAATACTCATTTTAATCCATTTTAAAGCCTAATTCAAATATACATACTACTTTAACACTTCTATTACCCAAAATAATTTTTAAAACAAATAATATCTAAAATACTAATATTTATTAAAATAAATAAATAAATAAATAAATCATATTTTACCAAAATCATATAAAAATACACTTAAATATGATTTTAACTAATTTTAATAATTCAAACACACAATAAATCAAAATAATATAATTTTATCAAATCAAAAGATTTTATAAAACAAGCACATGATAAAAGAATCACAACGCACAAAATCGGGGTGTTACGAAAAAACATATACGGTTTAGTCATACACATCTCAGGAGGAAGATTGTAAGGGGTAACAATGACTGGCCAACAAGAGTAGGGTGACGCCGATGCTTGGATATATGGAGTAAATCCATCAGAGCACAAGCCAAGCCGAACATTTCGTGTTTCTGAGGCAAAATCTGAATGCACTTGATCCAAGTGCTTCCACGCTTCACCGTCAGATAGGTGGCGTAAAATGTCTGAGGTACGCCTATTGTCATAATGCCAAGTCATTTTCTGCGCAATTTTGGTCGATGCAAACATTCTTTGCAACCTTGGAACTATAGGCAAATAGAACATCGAGTTTACAGGGATAGGTTTATAATTACGTTTTGCCCCTTTACGATCATGATACCTTGGGTTTCCACAGAATTTGCATTCAAGTAGCTCACCATCGTTTTTACCAAATTCGTTGTTGTAAAACAACATGTGCCATTTCTCACAACAATCAATCTTCTTAAATTCCAATCCCAGCTTCGAAACTAACATCTTTGCTTCATAATAACTTTTTGGCAAATTATCCTTATTAGGTGTCGCTTCCAACATCATTTCAGTCACATAGTCTAAACCCACCTTAGAAATATTACTCATGGACTTGAGCGCTAAAAGTTTCACACACATAGATAATTTTGACTGTGGGGAGCCTTCAAACAACGGTTTGTTTGAATCTCTTAACAAATTATAAAATTTTTGTGCTTAATCATTTGGAAGTTCATCATGATCATCATATTGAGGCTCATCAAATGACACATTCACCCTCAGACCATCACAAATCATGTTTTTCATCGACTCAAAAATTTCATTACGTGAAACACCAACACCAGAACTGCTTGAAGCCCCTACCTCAAAATTTTGACGTCGTTGTTCTCCATGGTCCACCCAAATCCAATAATTAGGCCTAAACCCCAAATGATACAAGTGCTCCCTGATTTCATTATCAGTCCCAGTAGGTACACCGCCGCATTTTAAGCATGGACATCTAACCCCCTTTTCCCGTTTAGTCAATTCATGTCGCCACGCTACCACAAGAAACTGTTCAACCCCAATTACAAAAGATTCCTTCAAACCCGCTCTTCTCGGATATAACCGATCATACACCCAATCACGATTAAATTCATACAAATTCATCTACACGCATTTAAGAAAACGTGTTAGATTCCCTTAACATTCGCAATAATCTATCAAGTTAGTGGCATCGATATGATCTTAGTGGAGATGATTTCGAGCCGAATATGGGGTTAAGGACAGATCGGACAAAACCCTTTTCCATATAAGTAATGAAGGAAGTTATTTCTAACTCCCAACCTTAAAATTGTTAGTATCGTCTCGCAATTATCTCAATGGAGATGATTTCGAGCAAAATATGGGGGTGAGGGACATCACCTCACCCTTTTCCATCAACAACACACAGTCATCTAACCTAGGGTTCATCAAAACAACAATTAAACATTTTTCAATTAACAACTCTAAAATAATACACTTTTCAATAACACGTTTCAATTAACATCTCTAATTAAGTCTTGCTCTAACAACATACACTTTTCAATTTCAACAATTTAACACAATTTAACACAATTAACTCACATTCCACAACAACACTAATCCTAACACTCAATTATAACTCACATTTCACAACAACACTCAATTCTAACACAACAACAACAACAAATTTATTTTAAAAACTAACTGTTATGAGATTGAGGTATGGTGACGGTGACACTCCGGTGCGGTGGTTCGGTGACGGTGCGCACTCCGGTGCGGTTGTTAGACTTCAAACACCAACAATTTCAATCCTAAATCATTTCAATTCAAGCAAAAAACATAAATCAAAACAAATTCATTAAAAAATCAAAATCAAAACAATATCATAAAAATAAAAATAAAAACCTACAAAAGGGAGAGCTCCGGTGGTGGTGGTGATGATGACAGTCGTATGAGAGAGGAGAGTAGAGGAAGAGGAGAAGAGGTCGTGGGTGGTGGTGGTGTTGGTGGTGCACTTCGTAGCTTAAGAGAGAGAGAGAGAGAGAGAGAGAGAGAGAGAGAGAGAGAGAGAGAGAGTAGAGGAAGAGGAGAAGAGGTCGTAGGTGATGGTGGTTGTGTGGTGGTGGTGTAGTGGTTATGGTTCGTATAGAGGAAGAAGGAGAGAAGAGTGAGTGGAGAAAGAAGAATGAGGGAATGTGTTTTGAGAATCTGATTTGGAAAAAAAAATTAAAGTTAGCGAGGGATTTAGCGACGGACGGACCGTCGCTAAATGCAGCACAATTTCCCAGAATTTGAACGGTCAAAATTCGTTTGCGAGGGATCCTATTTCCGTCGCTAACTTTCCCGCCTAAGCCATTAGCAACGGACTGGCCTTCGCTATTGCCTAAAATTCCGTCGCTAATTCTAAAAAATACGACAGATCCTATTCACTCGCAATTTCTGCCGCTAATGCCAGTTTTTGCGAGGGAACATTAGTCCCTCGCTAATTTCCGTCGCCAATAACTCTTTTTTTGTAGTGTTCCATCCACAATAAGGTGATCAATATTTCCATCAGGGTCAGCAAAGAAATCAGCAACATCCAAATGAGTAGCATCTGTATTACCATCATCTTCATAAGCAAAATGACTCTCAATCATTTTATCTTTATTTTTAATTGATTGTTGATAGAGATCAACAAGATGTTTTGGTGTACGACAAGTACGACTCCAATGACCTTTGCCTCCACAACGATAGTAAATATTTTCATTACTTTTGCTACTCTGCCCACCTTTTTCATTCTTTCCTACATTTTTCCACTTCTGGTGAAAAGACGTGTTCTTGTAATTTCCACTGCGACTATAATAAAGACCGTGACCACGACCGTAGCCACGACCACGACCACGAGTTTGTCCATAGTGATCATGTGTTGCTACATTCACTTCTAGGAATGGAGCAGTGCCAGTGGGACGAGCGTCATGAATTTTCATCAAAAGTTCATTATTTTGCTTGGCCACAAGAAGGCAAGAAATCAAGTCAGAATATTTCTGAAAGCCTTTTTCTTGATATTGCTGCTGCAGGAGCACATTAGATGCATAAAAAGTGGAGAATGTTTTTTCTAACATATATTCATCAGTCACTTTTTCTCCATATAATTGCAATTGAGAAGTGATTCTAAATACCGCAGAATTATATGCAGTTACACTTTTAAAATCTCGTAAACGCAGATGCATCCAATCATAGCGAGCTTTTGGAAGGATAATAGATTTTTGGTGCTCATATCTTTCTTTTAAACTGTTCCAAAGGACATGTGAGTCTTTTACCGTAAGGTATTCATTTTTAAGATCCTCATGGAGATGGTGGCGAAGGAAAATCATGACTTTTGCTTTTTGTTGATTAGATGTTTTATTTCCTTCTTTAATAGTATCTCCATGGTCTTTTACATTCAAGTGAATTTCAGCATCTAGAGCCCATGGCAGGTAATTTTTTCCCGAAATGTCAAGAGCCTCAAAATCAAGTTTTGTAAGGTTCGACATATTTAGACTATCATGGAAATTGAAATTTAAGAAATGATAGTGAGTATATAAATAAAAAAAAATAAACATAAAATTGAGTTAAAAATAAATGATGGCAATAAAGAAATAAAAAAAACTGGAATGTGAACCGATGACCCTTGCTTTCATTTGAACGAGAATTAGAATAATATCAACCCAAGCTTAGCTTGACTAATCACTATTAAATGTTTAACTAATAATCACAACAACTTATTTTATTTGCATCGGCAGTGACTTTCCAAAAAGCTTTCAACGGGAATGGTATAGATTGATAAATATACATTATGTTCGATTGATTCCATCTTTCTGTATAGATGGCTGATTAATCATCAAGTTAGATGAAGAGAGAAAAGATTGCATGGATAAATAAATCTAGAACTAACTAATACAATGAATCCAGACATATTATATATCCAACAATAGAGAGCACATGCAAATCATCTACATATCCAAGAACAAGCATGACATATCCAAGAATCATTTACATATCCTATGGTTTTAATAGCCAACCCTCATATCCAAGAATCACACTTCCCATCAATTAAAAACCAGAAGAATCATTACATATCCTATGTGGATCACAAGCAACAAAAAAAAAAGATCAAAACTTGTCATTCGTGCTAACCTTTCACATGAATTACTCATTCGTGCTAACCTTTCTTGATGCATAAACATTAACGTCGAATATTATTGCCATTCGTGCTAACCCATTATAAAGGGAGTAATCTACTTTCTATATATCTACTTTCTATATCTACTTTCTATATAATCTACTTTCTATATAATAAAACAACATGCCAGTAAAATCTCAATTTTAGCCACTTTACAAGATTGCCACGTGTCCAAATTTAAGGGTAAAATGGTAAAATACTCACTAAAAGACAAAAAAACACAACTTTTATCAGAAAACAGTAAAAAAGCGGTGGGTCCACAACAAAAAAGCTGGCTCCGTCAGTGCTAATGCACGCATCAGCAGTACAGTCTGCAAAAAAAATATTAATATATTAATATAATAATATAATATTTTAACTACTATTAAAATTAATCACAAAGGAGCGAGCCATCCCCAATATGATGCCAGCAATAATAGCAATAATAATAAAATACTATTAAAATACCATCACCAATCAATAACTGAGTCTGCAAAAAAAAAATACTAAAAATATAATTTAATTAATTTGTTATAACTATCTATTAAAATTACTAAAATCAATCATTTTAACTACTAACAAAACTTTCAATGTGTCAAAAAAAACTTTCGAAAAAATTTATTTTAATAATCTAATATTTTAATTAAAATAATATTAATAGATCTAGAATTTACTATTTACTATAATCTATCTATTAAAACTACTAAAATCAATCAATTTAACCACCAACAATTATAAAAAAATGTAACCACTAACAAAAATTCCAAATTATTTTTTAATAATTTAATTAAAATGATTAAATTAATATTAAATGATCTAAAATTTACTATTTACAATAATCTATTGAAACTATTAAAACAAATCAATTTAACCACTAACAATTGTCAAAAAAGAATATAACCACTATCAAAAATTCAAAAATAACTTTTTTAAGTAATTTAATAAAATTGATTAAATTAATATTAAATGATCTAGCAACGAGAGACTGGCAATGGGATCGACAACTAGACTAGCAACGATAGTGCCAACAGGAGTGGCAACGAGAGACTGACAGTGTGATCGGCAACTAGACTGGCAACGAGAGTGCCAACGAGAGTGGCAACGATAGAGGTAACGAGAGCGCCAACGGGAGTGCTAACGGGAGGGCCAACGAGGATGCAAACGGAAGTGTCAACGGGGATGCATATTTTACCTCTAATGTCCAAATACATTATTATGGATCAATGTAATTCTGATTGTTAATCTCCTTTAATTTCTTCGACTCAATACAATTTTCATTTGTATGTTATACGACATAATACCTATCTCTTTCCAATTTGAATTTCAAATCATACATTTTGGACATTGTTCACAATTTATGATTATCTTCCAAATTACTATTATGACTTCATGGCAATACACCGACGATACAGTATCTCCTGTGCGTATGTACGGGTAAAATAAAAAAGAAATAGAAGTGGAAGAGAAGTGGACATTCATATTATTCATAACAGGGCTATGTTTTTTTTGGTAGAAAGTATTCAGGGCTATGTTGTCTCCAATTTTCCTTCCTAATTTGGGTTTTTCTTAATATGAGTTATTTTTTCAAAAGAAAAAAATCTAACTTCACAATGTTGGCATGTTCGGATTCTCTGTTGGCATGATTCACAAAAAAAATCCTCTGTCGGCATGCTACACATGCAAAAAAATTTAAGCGATTGATTTACATTGATTGAAGATACATTTAAGATCCAACAAATCAATTTGGAGCATGAGTTGCATAAAAACAGAGGATTTGCATGCATTAAACATTTATACTGTCGGTCCCTCTATGAAGTGGTTCCTTGTATGAAACAATACCCACCTATGTATGTGCCTGAAAAGAAGACAGCTTTAAGACATTTTTACATCAAAGACTGAAAATAGATTAATTAAACACTATACTTTTATAAAATAACAATATCTATATTCCAATTCAAAATAAAAAAAAAACATATTGTTTAATAATAGATTTAACAGGCCTTCGGTGTAAAAATTTTACACAGAAAAAATAGATTAATTAAACACTATACTTTTTTTTGGGTACATAACACTATACTTATTTACTTAAATACATTTTTATCGATAAATATAAGTAAAATCACACACATATATATAAATTATAAATTACAAATTCAATATTTTTGTACCGATGAAATAAATTATACATCTATAGTACATAAAAACAATATAATAGATTTATAATTTATATATGCAAATTTATACATAGAAAAATGTGCATCTTTGATAAATAAATCATAAATTATATAATTTCGTTGTGAAACAAACAATTTAGCATACTGCTGTATAGTTAATACAATAGCTGTATAGTTAATATATTGTTTTTTTTTGTCCACTGCTGTATAGTTAATATATCGTTTGTGAATAAATAAAGAATGTGTATGTAAATTTAATTAGTTTGATTTGAATTAATTTTTTAAAATAGATCTAAACTTGGATCTTTTCGATAAATTCCTCAAAAAAAATCTTTATAATAAACATATGAATTTAAAACTTGGAGAATTCTATTATTCACCAATCATCATGCACAAGAATTAAACTCTAAAAATATTTGATTAGGGATTCAATAAAGATATTGATTGGGGATGATAAAATAATAAGAAAAAAACAATAAAGATAGGAAGGAGAGAAGAGAAGTGAGAGAGAGAGACGGTGAGGTTCTTTTCTATATAGAGAGTAGGAAGGAATGAAAAGAAGAGAAGGATCTAGAAAGTAGAAAGCCGGGAGAAAAGAATATTTTTGGAAATTAAAACGTAAACTCGTTTTATTTCAACGACGACGAGAAGAAGAAAGAAAGAAGGAAAGAACTGAAGAAAATCTGAATGGCGAAGGAAGTTGCGAGCAAAGCGAAAGAAGCGTTCTTCGATGACGACTTCGACCTCGCCGTTGATCTCTACTCTCAAGCTATCGACTTGGATCCCAACGACGCTAACCTCTTCGCCGATAGGGCTCAAGCTTATATCAAGCTCAACGCTTTCACTGGTTCAATTCAAAACCCTCTCTTTCACTTTCGCGTTTTCTATTCTCTTTTCCTTCATATCATTCATTCATTCATTCATTCATTCATGTTTCATTCTACTCACTCACTTGCAGAAGCCGTTTCCGATGCCAACAAAGCCATCCAATTAAGCCCTTCTTTGTCAAAAGCTTATCTTCGTAAAGGGTATGCTGTTCATTCACATCTTTTTTTGAATAAACCATCGATTTAGTATCACTGGATCTCCAATTCAGTCCCTAAAAACATATTAAATAGTTTCTAAAGTTTATTTCAATCCTAAGAAACAAATTTCAGCGACTAAATCACTAAATTGATTGGCAAAGATAAACTTTAAGAACTATGTAATAGGTTTTCATAGTTTAAAGACTAAATCAGAGATGGTTTATTTAAAGACTAAGTTAGAGAGAGCGATAATTTAGTGTTTACTTTACTCCTTTTTTATAATAAAATATTAATATTTATATATTCTTACTATTCTTATTATTTAATCGTGCTGTTGATGAGTTGATTGATGTATTTATAGGTTTGCTTGTATTAAGCTGGAAGAATATCATACTGCCAAGGTAGCACTGGAAAAGGGTGCCTCTTTTGCGCCTGATGACTCTAGATTCACCAATTTGATACTAGAATGTGATCGCTACATTGCTGGTCAGCACATATTTATATGCCTTTTAGGACATCTGCATAACATAACTCTTTTCAATGGCATTTGCTATTTGATTTTTATTAGTTATTTTTGTATGCTAATGTGTGGTGATTATTGAGGCGGAATAAGTTTAACTTTGGCATTGGAAATTTTGTACTAGACCTATTGAAGGATGTAATAGAAATATAATCTGATATATAGTGCAGTATTATTCTGTATCTATCTTAATGTGTACTGCTGTAGTCTTTTAGTTAGCTGCAGAATTAGTTAGTTAAATAACTAATTCTGTTAGGTTGTTAGACTATCAGTTAGAATGCTGTTATTCTAACTGTTACTCCTATAAATACCTTGTATCAACTCTATTCTAATTCAATGAAATATTCAAAGATTCACAAAATACAATATTCTTCAGTTTCTACATGGTATCACGAGGCGTTCCCCACCATCGTGGTTGATCCTCCTCCACGCTCATTTCTTCTCCGCCAATCATGGCGTCTTCTCACGGTGGTCCTTCACCGGTCTTTGCATCGACAGCCACCAACACTACAAATTCCGCTGCCCCTCCTCTCTCAAGCTTCAATTACAAGATCACAACCAAACTCAATGACAAGAATTATCTTGTTTGGTTACAACAAATAGAGCCCGTATTACGTGCTCACCGTCTTCACAGGTTTTGCATCTCGCCGGAGATACCTCCCCAATTTCTCAATGATGCAGACAGACTTGCAAATCGCGAAAATCCAGCCTATGTTCAATGGGAATTACAAGATCAACTATTACTGTCTTGGCTTCAGTCGTCGTTATCCCCAGAAATTCTTCCCTCCGTGATCGGTTGTCGGTATACTTACCAACTCTGGGACTCAATTCACCAGACGTTTCAATCAAAGACGAAAGCTCAAGCTCGCCAGCTTCGCACCGAGCTTCGTACCACCAAGAAAGGGAATTCTTCCATCACCGAGTTTCTTGCAAAGATTAAACTCCTTTCCGACTCGCTTTTGTCCATCGGTGAGAGCGTCACTACTCAAGATCAGCTTGATGTGATCTTGGAGGGCCTACCTGCAGAATACGATGCGCTCACAACCGTTATCAACAGTAAGATTTCTTGGTTTGATTTAGAAGAGATTAAAGCTCTGCTTTTAGCGCAAGAACAGAAAATTGCGAAGCAACAAATCAAAGAGGAAGTTGCGTCGCTCAATTTCACTCAATCTGCCCCCAATTCTGACTCAATTGAAAAGCCTAATCCTAATTCCCAAAATAATTCCCAAATCAATTTTACGAACCCTAATTTCAATTCAAACACCAATTCGGGTCAACAACAGTGGAATCAAACCGGTTATCGTGGCAATTCGAACTACCGGGGTCGTGGTGGTCGACGCGGTGGCCGGAGTACTGTGCAGTGTCAGGTTTGCTATAAGATGGGTCATGAGGCTACGCAATGTTATCACAGATTCAACACAGCGTTCAATTCATCCCCTCAACTCCAGCAAGGAAACCCCTATCAATATATTAGGCCAACTACTCAGAATGCCCCTGTATGGACTCCTCAACATGCTGCTGCCACACCTCAAGCTCATCTTACTACACCAGTTTTTCCTTCATATGTTGCTCCCATGGACACAGCAGCCACTCATCATGTCACCAACATGCCTGCTCCAGCTGGTGCCCCTCCACCTCCATCACATTTGGACCATATCTACTTAGGCAATGGTCAAGGTTTGAGAGTTCAATCCATTAGCAATTACTCATTCCCCTCTCCTATGCAACCTCACACACAATTACACTTAAACAATGTTCTTCATGTTCCCACTCTTAATAAAAACTTGATCTCTGTTAGTAAATTAGCTTATGATAATGATGCTTATGTTCAATTCCACCCTCACCATTATGTTATGAAATCTCAGGTTTCTGACAAAGAGCTTCTCAAGGGTCCCCTCACTGCTGATGGCCTGTATCCACTTCGGACAGCATCTTTGGTCTCTAATAAATCTGGTTTCTGTTGTAATACTAGACCTAGCATTAATTCTACTATTGTTGGTTCCAATATGTTTTTTAAGTGGCACAAACGCCTTGGGCATCCTAGTTTAGCCACTCTCAACAATGTCCTCTCTCTCTGTAATCTTTCCTCTTTCAATAGAAATGATAATGATTTTTGCATTGATTGTTGTTTAGCTAAAGCTCATAAACTTCCCTCCTCCCCTTCTCTTACTATTTACTCTGAGCCTCTAGAGCTCATTTACTGTGATTTGTGGGGACCTGCTGCTATGGAATCATCCATGGGATACAAATATTATGTATCCTTTGTGGATGCATACAGCAAGTATACTTGGATCTATTTCTTGAAAAACAAGTCTGACACACTCACTATTTTCAAACAATTCAAGTCTCTAGCTGAGCTTCAGCTAAATAGAAAGATCAAAGCCATTCAATCCGATTGGGGGGGTGAGTTTCGTCCCTTCAAGACCTTCTTAGCTGATTTAGGTATTGTCCATCGTGTCATTGCTCCTCACACACATCACCAAAATGGTGTGGTTGAAAGGAAGCATAGACACATTGTTGAAATGGGTCTATCCCTCCTCTCCCACTCCTCTCTTCCATATTACTTCTGGGATCATGCGTTCCATACAGCTGTCTTTCTTATCGATAGGTTGCCTTCTGCTCACACACAATCTATACCATCTCAATTACTCTTTCACAGGCCTCCCAATTTCCACTTTCTTCGTACATTTGGTTGTGCCTGTTACCCTTTACTTAGACCTTACAACAATCACAAACTTCAATTCAGATCTTCAGAATGTACTTTCCTAGGTTACTCGTCCTCTCATAAAGCTTACAAGTGTCTTGACAAGTCCAGTCGTTTATATCTCTCTAAAGATGTAATATTCAATGAACAAGCATTTCCATTCAATCATAAGCTAAGCACTACTAACACTAATCACACACCTTCCACAAACACTTCTTCACAGCATCCATTGCATGTAGTTTTCCCAACCATATCATCACATAATTCTGCCACTACACCTAACCTTCACTACCCTCAACACTCTCCTTCTCCCTCACCTCATAACTCTCCTACCAGCCCATATGTGCAACCTGCCAGTCCTTCACACACACCACCTTCAACACCTTTACCATCTACTGCTTCCAGTACCATAGATCCAGATTCACCACCCTCACATTTGCCACCACCACCACCCAACCCTAATCAACACTCCATGCTCACTAGATCTAAAACTGGCAGCCTTAAACCACCCCTTTATCCTAGCATCAACCTCACCACTTCTGAACCTTCTACTTTTCAACAAGCCCTCTCCTCCCCATGTTGGGCTAAGGCCATGTAGGATGAGTATAATGCTTTACTATCTAACAATACTTGGCAGTTGACATCTTTACCTCCAGGGAAAACACTTGTAGGATGCAAATGGATATTTAGAATCAAGCAAAATCCTGATGGAAGTATCAACAAATACAAAGCTCGCCTTGTTGCTAAGGGCTTTACACAGAAGTTTGGCCAAGACTACACTGACACCTTTGCTCCAGTTGTAAAACCAGTCACGGTCAGAACTATTTTGTCTCTTGCTCTCACCTTTGGATGGACTATACAACAGCTTGATGTTCATAATGCCTTCCTTAATGGCACCCTTCATGATGATGTGTATATGGCTCAGCCTCCGGGGTTCTCCAACAATGACAAAAGTCTGGTTTGTAAACTCAACAAAGCCATCTATGGCCTTAAACAAGCCCCAAGGGCTTGGTATGAGAGTCTTACCAACACTCTCATTACCTTTGGGTTTGTCCAATCTAGATGTGATGCCTCCCTCCTTATTTACAAACGTGGTGGCCAATCCATCCTAGTCTTGATATATGTGGATGATATTCTTGTTACTGGATCATCCACTGCCCTTGTTCAATCGGTCATTACCAAACTGAATGCTGCATTCTCTTTGAAACATTTGGGTGCTCTTGATTATTTCCTCGGCATTGAATGCAAGCATCTTCCCTCGGGTGATATTGCCTTATCTCAAGCTAAGTACATTAGGGATATTATTCACAAAGCTGGTATGGATGATTGTAAAAGCATCAGCACTCCTCTCCCCACCAATCTCAAGCTGTCAAAACATGGCACTGACTTGTATGAGGATCCTGTTCTATATCGAAGCATTGTAGGTGCCCTTCAATATGCTACTATTACAAGGCCGGAACTTGGTTATGCTGTCAACAAAGTGTGCCAATTCATGGCACAACCCCTTCAATCGCATTGGACAGCAGTTAAGAGGATTATAAGGTACCTCAAAGGCACAATTGACATTGGTCTTACATTTGTTAAAGCTACTGCAGCTTGCCCTCTCTCTATCCGGGTCTTCTGTGATGCTGATTGGGCTTCGGACATTGATAACAGACGATCAACCTCGGGTGCTTGTGTGTTCTTAGGCCCCAATTTAATCTCATGGTGGTCTCGCAAACAAACTTTGGTTGCTAAATCATCAGCAGAAGCTGAATACCGAAGCCTGGCTCTTGTTGCTGCAGAAGTTTTATGGATTCAGTCTTTACTCCATGAGCTTCAAGTTTCCTTACCTACTCCTGTTATTTTTTGTGATAATCAAAGCACAGTTGCCCTCACTCATAACCCTGTGCTCCACTCTCGAACAAAACATATGGAACTAGACATTTTCTTCGTTCGTGAGAAAGTTTTGAACAAATCTCTTCTTGTGGAATACATTCCTGCTCAAGCTCAAGTTGCAGATATCTTAACAAAACCTCTGTCAAAGAATCTGTTCTGTTACTTTCGAGACAAGCTCAGAGTGTTCCACACCTCTGAGCTTGTGGGGGGAATGAAGGATGTAATAGAAATATAATCTGATATATAGTGCAGTACTATTCTGTATCTATCTTAATGTGTACTGCTGTAGTCTTTTAGTTAGCTGCAGAATTAGTTAGTTAAATAACTAATTCTGTTAGGTTGTTAGACTATCAGTTAGAATGCTGTTATTCTAACTTTACTATCAGTCCTATAAATACCTTGTATCAACTCTATTCTAATTCAATGAAATATTCAAAGATTCACAAAATACAATATTCTTCAGTTTCTACACCTATGGATATTATATTCATGGTTTTATATTACATTCCACAACTAAAAGTGTAGTTGCAGTGTCAAGGTTTTTGGAATCCTTGCAACTGCAGGCCAATCATGTAATGTTTCCTAATATCCACAATCACAATGTAATTAACAGTATTTTAAACCTTGGTTAAATAATGAAGTGATCACCACACCTCAAAATTCACGTTTGAACTGTTTGTGGCATAGTGAGTGAATGATGAAAAAGTTAGGATTCTACTTGTTGAAATGCAAAAGTTGCTCGTATCATCTGATATTGCATGCTGTGGATAGTTTGTTGACGCGTTTTCTTGCTAACCTTCCTGATTAGTGCATTCTTGTAATTACTGAATCGTGCTGCTAATGCTTTCTTGTCAATTTCTCTTTTGCAAACCTTATATTTTTGCATTCCGGATTGTCTTCTTTCCTCATTTTTTGTTTGAAACCTAAATGCGTGTGATGTCTCTTATCTTGTCAGAGGAATCAACTGGTTTTACTAGCACCCTACCTCCAAATGGACCCACAACATCTGTTTCATCTGGTGATGATACCCATTTGCGTGATAGAAGTGATGGAACAGTGAAAGAAGCTAAAAGCAACATTTCCGAATCCCAAATCAATGAAGTTGTATCAAACAGGCCAAAATACAGGTTGTCACAATGTTATTTCCCTTCTGTCCATGCTGCTATCTCTTAACTCATTAAATTCGGTAGGAAAGAGTTTAACGGATATCATGGCTGCCATCTTTTAATCTATCATTTATTCTGTGTGGTGACATGTTTCAGGTTTCTCTATCATGCATTTTTGAAGTATTTCCTTTAGTTTGACCTTTAGCTGGATGGTGCATATAGGATGAGAACAATTTGATACCCTATGATCATGTAACTAATGCTTCATGTTTGGTTTAAGGCTAAGTTTATTTTGGCACCTAAAAGCTTTATCAAAAGCTTTTCAAGGGAGATTTCTAAAATAAAAGTTATTCCCAAAAATCGCATTCATCAACATGCATAGCTACATTTTGTTGATGTGGATGGCCACCATGTTAAAATTTCATTGAGTTGTTGTTTTTCATGTGTGTCTGTTTCTCTTGTTTTTATGTGTGTTGAAATTGAAATTTCGGCTCAACTATCTGGTCATCTATTGATTGATGCTTGAGCAGACATGAATACTACCAGAAGCCAGAAGAAGTGGTTGTAACAATATTTGCAAAAGGAATACCAGCAGAAAATGTGGTTGTGGACTTCGGTGAACAAATTGTATGTTTTTACAACCAATGCTAGTTTGATTTTCCTCTTCACCCACTCTTGGTTGATTTCCTTTTTTATGTTTTTGCCACTCCAGATGTTCCTAGAAATAATTTATATACTAAGTTTAACTACTTTAACATTGCAGCTTAGTATTTCTATTGATGTTCCTGGTCAAGATGCCTATCTTTATCAACCTCGATTGTTTGGAAAGGTAAACTGATATTAAATCATGAGAGTCCACTTCTGTGATTGGAAATATATATATATATATATATATATATATATTATATTGCATACTATCGAGACAGTTTTCTAACAGTGCATCCCAAAAAAGTGCTGTTTTAATTACATTCATATTGTGTGCTTGCTTCACCATCCTATAGATATTATTGGACATCGGAATAAGAAAAGCATTTCTTCCTTGAGAAGTGTGAACTGAGAGGTCTCTGTTCATTCATTCCTCTTATTTTCTCTTGCTCCTGTTTCGAAACATTTCAATTTTAGTATTGAAATGGACTCATTTGGGTTGTATTGGTTCGCAGTCCTAAAACTTTGGAATGGAATTGAACTTTTAGATTAATATCAATCTAAACATGCTTCATATATGAATTTCTTTGTGAATGAAACAATTTTTTTTCATTTTGAATTCCAATATGCTCACACTCACTTATTCATATAACTGGTTATTGACTTCAAAATTTTGAAGTCATGTATATTTGCATACATGACATCAAAATTTCAGAATGAGGTGCCATATGGGCTGGTTCTATTTTAATTTCAGTTTTATTGTGACCATGGAGTGATTGTCAATCAGAATAAGATGCTTGATTTTATTTTTTCAATAGGAAAACAATATATGTATTGCTTTGTGCTTTGGAAAGGGACATGCGAATTCACTACTTTATTTGTTGATTTGAGTAACTTACGTTCTTTCTCCCTTCTGCATGAGGAAAACAGATAATACCTGATAAGTGCAAATTTGTGGTGTTATCAACCAAAATTGAAATTCGTCTGGCAAAAGCTGAAGCTATTAATTGGACATCTCTGGAATATAGCAAGGATGTGCTTCCCCAAAAGATAAGCATGCCTATAAGTAAGCTGACTACTCATGTCGTTTTTCCTTTGTGACATCATCTGTAGAATGGTTTTATTTGCCATGATCTTTGTCACTGCTAATTGACTAAATAGAAGGTAACATTATTTTCTTGGTAGCAAACTTAATCACAATATGTACTTATGCAGTACCATCCGAAAGGCCTTCATATCCTTCGTCAAAGCCAAAGACAAAAGATTGGGATAAGTTGGAAGCTCAAGTGAAAAAAGAGGTTTGGCAGCTATACCCTGCTTGTTTTAATTTTTTTTTTTGGGGGGGGTGGGGAGGGGGGGTCTGTTTGTGTTGGAATGGATCATTTAGGCTTAATTATGATTTTGATCCACCTAATTTCATAAAAGGTCCATCTGTTCTCATGGTTTTGAATAGTGCAATTAACTTCCTTTATGTGCTTGTTCATCAATACATCAACAAAGATTCTGTTGTGCCAATGTCTTTGTTGATGTGACTGTATTTTTATGGATGCAAATTACCTACCCTTTTGACATTGAGATGGTGTGGGAATATTTTGATATTGAGACAGTGTAGGGTGTTTAGTTTTAGTGGAAATGAAAACAGGAAAGGAAATGATGGCCCCTAAATTTTGTAAAAGTAAAAGACTTAAAATGCTAACTTATATAGTATTTTTGTTCTAACAAAAAATTATAATACATCAAAAACCAAATAGTTGTTAACTTCATCTTGTGGAACAATGAATATAATACCTGTATAACTGATATTGATGTTGTGGTCGTCTGCCTTTCAGGAGAAAGACGAAAAGCTTGATGGTGATGCTGCTTTGAATAAATTATTTCGTGATATCTACCAAAATGCAGATGAGGACATGAGGAGAGCGATGAGCAAGTCTTTTGTGAGATGCCCATGCCATGCTTGTTTTGAATTCTGCTTAGTATTGGTTTCAACTTGCAAATATTGTGCTTAATTTTGCTGTAATAATTTAACATTTATCTCTTTGCCTTCTTGAACTCGCCATTTTGCAGCTGGAGTCAAATGGAACTGTGCTATCAACTGATTGGAAAGAAGTGGGATCAAAGAAGGTGGAAGGAAGTCCTCCAGAAGGTATGGAGTTGAAGAAGTGGGAGTATTGATTCAGTACTCAAATAATTTCGATGGTTACAATTTGTTTACTAATAGCCCATTTTGTCTCCTTCCCAACCCCTCAAAAATGGAAAACAATTTCTGTTATCTCTTGTTGTTTAGCAACCACTTGTTTTTGAATGATAAACTAATTTTCGGGGAGAATGACCTAATTTACATTTGTTGTGGAAGTGGATTTTATTTTTCGGAGTGTTGTTACTTACGAATCTTAAGGATGTATGCGTGCCTCCCTTTTAAGCATAAAGTTTGGAAATGTTAAGCATGAAGATCACCAGCATAGTCTTTCTTTGTTGTTACCCCCTTTAATTTCAACATTGGTAATGTATGCATACTGCCCACCATATTGACCGTTTAAATTTTTCAGTAAGTTTAACAATTATAAGTATATTTTATTTAAATTGCTAAGAATAGAGGATAAAGCGTATTTGGAAGATTTTGTTTAAGTTTATTTTATGGCATAAACATTTTTACTAATATTTAAATACACTGATTAAAAACTTATAACGTCTATTTTCAATTCATTGTAAAAAAAACTCCAAATAACTTGTGAATAAATATTCACTAAAAATCCTTTAATTGATTTATAAAATATTAGTCTTAATTACATTTGTCTCTTTTTCAAATCTACGATTTTTGTTCACCTGTATTTAAATTATTTTTACAAATTTAGTTCTTATTTTTCTAATTACTTTTTTTCTCAAAATCTACTTTTAGTTTTTCACTTCCTTAAAATGTCACGTTTCTTTGGGGATTTAAAATGTAATAAACTTTTTTTTGGGTAAAACAAGGTAGCCTCCACGCGCAACGGTAAAGAGTACTCCTTTCAGATAACAGAGACTCATTTAATGGGTTGACATCTCCCAATAGATGCTTCTTCATATTCAAATCTGTAAAAATATATTTGAAAAAGTAGGGACAATAATTTACTTATTTTGTTATTTTATTTTACTAATATCAATCTATCTCAAATTGATTGCTATTTTTACATTTTTAGTGGAATATTTAGTCTTTTTTTCAACTCGTCATTTTTTATTATGAATTTTCTCTACATTCAACGGGAGAGATAAAGAGTAAAAAGATAAATTTTAGACTAAAAATATACACAATCTAGACTATTAGTCATTTTCTATAAGAGGTGTGCCAAAATCTTAAACTACAAACAAACGAGATGAAACAAACCAAGATGAAACAGAGGGAGTGGTTATAATTATGTTCACAATCTGAAACGTGTAAATAAAACGTGTAAATGTCAATAATGAAGTTCAGTTAGTGTCATACAAATGAGCAAAATTAAGATTTCATATACCATACCATTATATTTTGAAGAGTGTGGTGCTAATAACAGTCCTATTCTAGTTAACCCTCATGTTAGTCGATTTGATTAAAGTATCCTCAACCCTAATTCAAATTTTCAAAAACCACGCAATCTCCTCTTCACTCCCTTCGAGAAGTGTTCAAGTCAAAACAAATATTTTTTTAAAATGCAACACCGTAAAGGAATGTCCGACACACGACACAATATTCAGAAGGGGTACATGTACTCGTGTAACCCCATATATAGCTAGTTATATCTACAACCTAAGCTCATAGGACAACGTTGAGCTCTCTAATATGAATATCTTCCAAGAATGTGCAAGTAGAGGCTTTCTGAAACATTAGGGTCTTGAAGAATATCGAGCATTTCTAAGGCTGGCAAGATTTTCAGTCGCTGAAAGTTGAGATGAAAGTCGTGGTCTTGAACTCATACTTTGAACTAATTGTGACGGCGCAATAATTCGCTGCATAATATCATCAGACAAATGCTGACCTGCGAGACTTCCACGCATTCTAGCAGTAGGACGCCAATTCGGATCTGGTGGCGAATTGAACAATTCATCAGGCCTAGAAACTGACTGTACTGGTCTTCTTTGATCTGCTGTCAACCACTGGAAAATATCTGCTGAAGTTGGATTTTGAAATGGGTAGGACTGGGAATGTCTGGAAGCCAGAGTAGTAGCAATATTCATAGCTTCTGGACCACCTTGCTGAATGTGGGACCATTGGGTATTTGATGATGGCATTGGTTGGTATGGTTGGAGATTCAAAGTTTGCTGCATCTGTGGATTTCTATATTGATTTAACCAAACAGGTGCTATGTATGGATTTTGCAATTGACTTGGTGCTGACATATTAACTGGTGGCATTCGATACTGAGTTCAATGAAAAAGCAAAATGTAAGCATATAAGAGCCATAAACACCAAGAAACACATAAAACTAAAAGCGAAATTTTTCTAATGATTTTCAGCTTATTTAATAAATGAAACACTTATAGGCATTAATTACTAGTATTACAGTATATGAAATGAAAACCATCAAACTAACTCCCCATGTATAATTATTAGTTAGTACAGAAAGTATAGCTGGAGAAGGGCTGCAAAGAAAATACGAAATACTCACAGTGGCTCCTATTAATTCCTGATCATATATAGTTTCTTTGAGAAGAAGATAGATTAATGTTACTATTTCACCCTTTCACGAAACCAGTTTACTGTGTTCCAACTGACTTTTTGGGTAAAAGAATATTAACCTCATTAATCCAAAAACAAAATTTCAAACAGGATTTAAGCTCATATATGAAAAGCAGTGTTTTAAAAACTGAACCAACCAAACAATTCAACCGGTTGAACTATGACCCGACACTGTCCCTGATTCTCACTTATTTGAGCGGTTCGACCACAGTTTCATCCAGTTTTGAGCAGTTTAAAACGTTTGAATTATAACTCGAGGGTCTCACCGATTTGATGTCTGGTTAAGTTTTCAAAACATTGATGAGAAGTTGTCGTGTGTTTCCTTAAAAGGAACCACAAGTCCACAACATATCAACACTGGGCAAAATTAAGGAATAGAAATAAAAATATACAGAACAGGAACAACCCCAAAACTGTCACTCAATAAAAGGAGAAACAAGAAACACTTATAAATCATACCTGTGTTTCTGATTGATGCTGCAATGTTGGTGTAGATGAACTTACACCCGGGACCTGAGGCGGATTCTGTGAGGGTCGAGTAAAATGTTGCTGTCTTTCTATATCACTTAGTATGGTAGAAGAAGCAGGGTTGGACAATGAAACATGAGGAGCAACAGAGGAACTGCTGGTTTGCAAAGAACTCAAATTAGTGACTGAATTCTGCCGTGGAATCCTATTAGGAACTGCTGGTAATGCCTGAGATTGGACTGGAAAGGCTTGAACAGCTATAGGAATCCTATTAATATGTCTCAGTGCTGAGGATGACCTCCCATACTCATTAACTACCGAGTTTATATAATTCAACTGCGGCTGAATATTATTTGGTGCCGAAATCAGGTTTCGCATGGCATAATTCATGTTAAGGTTATTGTTATGACCCTCAGCTTCCTGATTACATGCCGGAGAAACAGTAACAGGCAGAACAAGATGCTCAGGGACACCAACTATCTGGGTATCAGGCACCCTATCGAGTGCGGTCCAAGGTTCATCTCGTTGAATATCAACATTTTGATCAACACCAGTGAAGTTCACACCCAAAGAAGTAGAGTTAGAGGTGACAAATTGACTAGGAACAGGGTCCTCGAAAAGTTTTCTGTCTGCAGTTTCACAAGTGTCCATTAGGTCCAAATTATCTTCATTAGTGAGATCTAAAACATCAGGAACAATATTGAGAGGCAAAGTAGATTCTCGAGGTTCAGTCTGTTCCTTTTCCACGCCATGATCACTTTCCAAGACAGCCTTCCATGATCCATCAGCATTGATCATCACTTCCACAATGTCCTTACCAACATTTTCCAGGATCTTTATTTAAGAAGAGAAAAAGAATGAGAGATTAATTTTCCATTCCTTTGTAAATTTTCCTTTGTTCAAGGTAAGGGATTGGCATGAAAAACAAATTACCGAAATTTTCATTCCCAATTTTAAGGGTGGTACAGAATTGACTCTAGGAGAGAGAAGATAATATAACAAAAGGCAACTCAATTGACAAGTAAAATAACCAAATTAACTTGCCTTGATCATGTTTTGGTCGAGACGAATCTCAGTATAGCAGACATTCTGATTGCAATGGGGGCAGCGCCAGGATGGTCTCTTAAAATTTATATTAACAAAATTGTCGAAGTCGAAGCACTGTGGATTAGAGCACAGAAATATGTCAGGAAAAGGGGTGAAGCATTCCACCAGATATATAGGTTCTTATTAAAATTCCACCAGATATATAAGTTCTTGCTTATTAAAACTGCCAAATATCTTGTAATATTGCTTTGTTTGCCATTCAATCACTTTTTCTACGAGATATTCTTCATTCCATAATAATTGCTATTTGTTTGAAAGGATCATCTGTTGATAAAACTGAGACATTTCATCAATTGGTGCCATATTTGCACTACTTAATAGTTGATTCTTTCTTGATGTATATTCACTTTTATATTTCAATCATATGTTGTGAAGGATAAATTGTTGCGAAAGCGTATACAAATCATTATTTGTAGACATCTTTCTCCTAAAAAACATTTGAAAAATAAAGAATATGTAATTCTAATATAGAATGTTTTTTTATTATAAAAGAATATATTATTACTCATTTACTTGTTAATTAACTATTGAGTGTTCAAGTGTATTCTACTTGGATATACAGATAGATAATTATATAGCTGGTAAGCAATTGGTGTATAATTAATTAGCAACCAGCCTAAACACTTTCCACATTATAGGAAGCCCTCACCTGGTAGTGTTTGCACGAATGCCCTTTAACAGGAGTCTTGATCCGTTTTAAGCTGTTAGTAAATATGAGACAAAAAATACTTTCAATTTTATCAAAAGCCTTTAAAAACCCCAACTATAAGAATAATTGAACAGATGATCTTAGCAAAGAAGTCTGCAAAGTATAGCAGTCCGGTGAAAGAAGACAAACAAGCTACAAAATAAATATAATAGAAGCCTGCAGATCAATTATGTTTGCAAGGAAACCTTAGGTTTGTTTGGTTCAAGGGTTTTCAATGGCTCAATCGATATATATATAGATATTAAGAACATTTGCCAAAAGCAAAAATAGGACCTGATCTCCACTAAATTAAAATTACAAAAATAGCACCACTGAATGAATAAACTATAATAAATAGAACTAGAAATCAGCTGAAAGATTATTTAACTTGAGGCCTTTGAGATTCTACAATGAACAAGTGAATTAAAAGTAGTTCTAACAAAAATTTCAACACAGTCAAAATACTCTGAAGAGGAAAATAAATTTTACCAAAACATTAATAGACCATCAACAAATGAATTGTGAACATCTGCAAAGGAAAATAGCATGAAGGACTAACTTCCTCATTCTTCAAGTTCAAGGTCAAAGCATACCTTATGGGACAATTAAGTGAAATTCGTGATGACCCCTCAATAATATCTGAATATATACATAAGAATGATTAATCAAAATAGAAAAAAAGATAACCATGAATTATAAATGGTGGGCTGATAAGAAAAAATGTAACAAAAAAAAGGCAAAAATTACCCTAAGTATCCAAATTATACCTGAATCAACAGAAGTAACAGGAGGCTGAACATAATTTGGAATAACTCGACGCTCAGGCAAGGATGTAACATTCATATAGGCAACAAGTATAATGTAATGACCTTCACAATGATAATGGTTACAATATAGTGAGTTGCATGCATTTGAAGCCAAGATGACTGGAAAGAAAGCTTAGCTTCGATCGCTCACCATTGAACTGACCCACGGCTTGAAGAAGATTTGACCCATATTTAAGCATAGTAGTCACATCAGTGGGCATCTGTGGTCCAGGATCCTGAAAACAAAATGACATGTGTTACACACCCTTCAAAACAGTCTAAACTACATTTCTTTAATGTGTGTCCAAACATAGAAGCAAACCATTTGAACATAAGTTCTTGTGTCTATTCCTTTTCCATTCAGGAGAACACTACAAAAGATACAAAAATAGTCAGTCAGCACCAATGTAGAACCCCTCCACTCAATCAAAATAAGAAAGTTAAAGCAACCATACTTCACTTGCTGAGGGTTGATGAGGCATGCAGATGTCTCAATGTTATCAGTTTGTGCCACCAATAACCACTGCAAGTTCAAATATGTGGTGCATTCAAATAACAAATAAAAAATATTTATATATATAATGACAAAAAATGTTGCAGTAATTAGGTAGGTAGTTGAGTTAGTTAGAATAAATGAATCGTGATCACTAGGGAGGTAGTTGAGTTAGTTAGAATAAATAAATCATGCATGTTGCCTAGAAATAGGAACAATGGTTGAGAGGGAGAATGAGGGTTTATAAATAGGACTTTGTCACATTTACCATGTTTACCAAAACAAATCAATTAGAGGGATTCTTACAATTTTAGCTTGTTGATTGTTACTCTTTGTGATATGAAAGTCAACAGCAGAACCTCCATATCCAGGCTGCAACGCAGTTTAACAGATATTAAAAACGTTCTTAATATGAAATATAACTAGATTTGATAATCACAAGGAACCACCTTGGCTTCAACTGATACAAGTATAGAACCCAATTTCATATTTGGATAGAACCTGCAAGGCAATCCATGTATAGGCGAATCATTGATGTTGCATATCATATAGAGTGAGAAATCATCTAATTTCAAATGCATTATTTGTCATCGGTCTTTCGGTATGTCGGCTTAACTTCCATTATAAAAACACATAAAGCTAAATATTATTGGTAAATTCAAAAATAAACGAAAAGATGTAGTAGAAGATATGTAGAGGAAGTTTCAACGATCTCTACCTATCAATTATAATTGGTATTGCAGAATGGCAAGAACTAGTAGGCCAAGGATTTACGCTTTCCGGGGTACAGTAGATCTTTCCTAACTAAAGTATGAAAGATGATTATCGGAAACATACAGATGACAACATGTCACGTAGCAAAAATAATGGTGATTAAAATAAATAAATAAAATGTAACATAAGTAAACCTCATCAGTAATAGTTGAAAGTTCTTCTGAGTCTTTCATCTGAAACCATCCAATTTTGCAGGCATTCTACAATAACAGATAATGTCCGTAGTAAATTCATGGCTTTATAAATGTCGTGGTGCATAACTTCTGGATTGTAGACAAATAAATTATAGATAAACACAGGCTAGAATAAATCCGAAGTTGTTTCTATATGCCATTATAGGATAGAAATGCAATGTGATGTATAAAAGCTAAAATTCTTCAAGAACTAAAGAGATCAGAATCAGAAAACTTCATCAAATCGTCAGCTCAAACAAATTCTCCAAGAGCATCATTTGGTGAGCTACAATTCATAACAAAATTTACCAACTTATCCTTATTCAACACCAAATATTTGCTTGAAGAGTGAAAAACTAATAACTGTCCTCCCCAAAAATATTTCTAAAAACAGAGCAAGCTTTAATAAGACACTACTAATGGAAATTGAACGAGTTATAAATATACTAATATAGCACTAAGCCACTAAGAAACAAATGAACAAACCTTTACAGAGATCATCAAAACCATAAAAGCTGCTTGAGATTCTTTATCATTATCTCTTTTACTAATCTGAGTTGAAAGGGAAAAGAAAAAGCCTCAAACCTACTGGCAAGGCAATCAATAAAATACGACAGAAGTTCTATTCCAAAAAAATGGAAAAAGCGATAAAGAGGATCGTTGTACTGTGGAAAAAACCTGTTTCATTAACATAGGCAGTAGTTTAGTATTTTCTGGTGTTTCACCATTGGCAATTGCATAATCAATCCCTCTGCATGTTAAATTAAAGTCAGTTGAAAAAAAAGAGCATATTTGCAGTACAATCATTCATCATTAATAAGAAAATGTAGACACAATAATCGATACTTGATACCCAAGCTACCTTAGAGGTGATACAGCCCAACATTCCCTGCTTTGAGTACACACTTTTTCTTATTCCTAAGAGGCTAAAAAACAACTGCCTGACATGGATTTATACAATGTTACCAGAGACCCCTACGTGCATTTGGGGATATTTGAGTCCATATTATCTTACAAAGGAGCAAATGAAACCATCCTCTCTATAGGGTATTTCCATTATTGTTGAAGAAAACCGCTTTTAAATGGTTTCAATTTATTCCTCATGCATATCACTCAAGAATCAAGATAGTGAAAGCAAGACCTATTCTTTGAAGCTCTTAGCAACTTCCCTCTACCTCGAACATTCTACTTGAGTTGGAGAATAGGGATGACAGGTTCAACACCGGTCTCCAACCTTTTCTGACTAGGGTTTCGGTCTAGTTCCCCTTTGTTTATTTTGTATTTCGATATTATTTCTTTTCCGACCTAAAGAGGATTTGCATTGTTTCAACGAGACTCTTACTTTTCTTTACCTAAAAGAAATTGTGCTATTTGAGCTTTGAGTTCAAGAAGAAGGGCTAACATTCATTGTGATTATCTTATTTTCACTTCAGTAGTGTGGATAACAAAAAAGAAAAATGCACAACTCATATAAGTACTAAAAAAATTGAAACTTTGCCTATTCAAATTTCAGTTCAACGTTCAACAAGTAAAAAACACAAGCACATTACCATCCATTCTTATGCTACTACGAAAAAAGTAACAATGAGAGAGTGAAAGTGGAAGAGGAATATACCGAGAAAGGGAGAGGCAGAGTTTATAAAATTCTAAATCGTCGCTTGGGTTGCTGTAACCGGGACGAAGGTGTAAAACCAAACGCTCCATAGCAGCGTGGATTCTTTGCGAGTTAGCAAGCGAGAGCGAAATCGCCATTTCCACGCTGCCCAAAAAAAAATGACTCCTCGACTCCTAGCTTAACAAACGCGGTGCTGTAGTGGTCCTATTATACACTTTTTCTTCACGACGACGACGTGTTGTTGTTGTCAGAGAAATAGGGTGGAATGAAAATGGGAAGGCCTACAAACCAGCGTAGCCACTACCACCAGGCGATACCGTTTTAGTACACCATTCCAAAACTTTTTTGAAACGCGCTAAAAGGACAACAGGGTATATAAAAGGACATTCTTGTCAGAAAAATAATAATAATAATAATAATAATATAAAAAGTCTTTTAAATTTAAACATGAAAGATTTTAAAAAGGAAAATAAATATTCACCTAATCAAGTTTATCATTTTATGGAAATAATATTTAATTAGAATTAATGTTTTACTATAAAAAAAATATGAGGCATAGCTGACTGTAATTAATACGAATATTTTTGGAAAAAAGTTATTTGACCAATTGTTTTTTGGTTACCGTGTTATTACCGCACGGTTTTTGTCGAATTTTTTGGTGACTAATTTACGCCAATGAATTTGGTTGATCATGTGTACCGACTTTATCGGTCGGTTTGTTAACGGACTAATTGATAATTCTTTTTTTGATTAGTGATTAATTGATAATTCAATCTTATTTGAATCAATGTTTTAAAATTTGGCTACTAAATTTGAGTTCACTTGACCAAGTTGATAGGAGTAAGAAGGAGATGAAAGGGGGCTGTCATGTCTTCACTGGTGAAGTGTCAGGGCCGGTCAAGTATGTGACTTGGTGGATCCTGCGCCCGATGCTACGATGGCCTTGGCCACTATGTCATACAAGGATGGGGTGCTAGGAGCCAGTTCTGATGAGGATGAGGCCTTTAGTGATGCTAGTGATGGTGCTAACGAGGATAACATGGAGGTTCTGGATGATGGTGTTGGTGAGGGAAAGGAGGATGCGGCGAAAGTCAGAGATGTTGGAATGAAGGCGGCTGAGGATGTGGAGAATGAGGTTAGCGTGAAGACCGTAGAGAAAAGAAACGGGGGGTATGAATGTCCGGAATTTGTGTTGTCTCAGGCAAAGATGGAAAGGATTAGGAGACCATGGCGTCAAGGAGTGATTGTCAAACTTCTGGGGAGGAAAATAGGGTTCAAAGCACTGGAGACTAGGTTACAACAAATGTGGATCTGTTGCGCCCGAAAAAGTCCCCGAGGGAGAACCTTCCTCGTTTACAACTTTTCCTAAGTCAATGAAGCCGCCACCAATATTTATTAAGGAAAATATTAGGAAAACCTTTTTTGGAAAGCGATTGGTCTCGAAACTAGAGAATAGAGTTCGGGGGTCGGTTACGCGCGGGGAAGGTGTTAGCACCCCACACGTCCTCTCTATTGAGAGGGAACCTTTAATTAAATGTGTGATTTCAGTGTGTTGACTTGAAAATACTTAATTTTGCCTCTCCAATTCTTATTGAAAAATTCTCAATGAAAATCTTTATTTTATCATGAAAAAAGGGGGAAAATGGTTTTTTAGAAAAAAAAACGCTTGACGGGACATGGCCCGCTCCTACGTATCTCCCGATGCGATGGAGAACTCAAAGCTACGTAGTTCTTCTTTGTCCTGAAAAAGGTTTTTGTCTTTTATCTTTTTAGTGGGTTTTCGAAATAGGACGAGCATTTAGTGAATGATTAAACTAACCAAGGTTATGGGTAATCACCGCTAAGTACTCTTGAAAATGAGAGTCACTACCGCCAGTCAGACGAACAAAGGTCCTGATTGACTATTAGTATCGACTCGTTTTTATTTGTTCTTTTGAAGGGGTTTTCGAAAGAGATTGATTGGCACGGATGATCAAACTAACAAAGATTATGAGTGATCATCGCTTGTTGTTCTTTGGGGAAAAAGACATCGCTACCAATGGCTAGACGAACAAGGGTTCTGATTAACCACTAGCGACGATGGGTTGAAAATAATTTTAGAAAGGAAAAAGGTTTTTGTTCTAAAATGATCTTGGTTTGCGAAAGTGATTCTTTTTTGTTACGGAAATAACCTTTCTTTTCGTTATGCAAATGCTAAACTTTTTATGGTTGCGCTTGACGAGAATGTGACTCGCTCCTACGTATCCCAAATGGGAATCAAAGCGACGTAGTTCTAAGGAGCCTTGAAAAGGAAAGTCTTTTTGCTTAGGTTTTGAAAAGTGGAGGGTGCTCATAATGATCAAACTAACAAAGGTTATGGGTGATCATTACTAACGCTTGCCATGATCTTTGATGCTTGGGAAAATATCTTTTGAAATTGAAAGCATTCATGATAATCAAACCAACAAAGGTTATGGGTGATTATCACTAGCACTCCATTGTTAATAATCATGCAAGCAGAGGCTTCGCAAGACTACTAACAAAGTTTTGATTTTGAAGAGTTTTCGCCATTGGATTGCTTCTTATTTAGGGAAAAGGAAATCTGTTATTTGGGAAAAAAAGATTTTGGAAAAAATAAATTTATTTAGGGGAAAGAAGCAAAATTTAAAAAAAAAAGAATCAGGGGGGTGCAGTAGTAAAATGGGGTGCAAATAATAGGGGGGTTGTATTCTTAAAACTGGGGTGTAAACAGTGAGCCCAGCTTGTTTTTGTAAGCTGGGCTGCGTTTCAAAAAAGTAAATCGTGGGCTTCAGAAAGAGGGGAGGGGCGCTGAGTAAAACAAGGGGTGCGAATAGAAATCTGAAAAATAAAAAAAAACGAATAGACGAAATTACCCCTGGGCCTCCCCACTATAAAAGCAAAAACTAAAAAGGAAACCCTAACTTTACTCTTCACTTCCACGGCGCCCCCTTTTCCCCAAATGTCAAAAACCTAATCTTCTCCCTCTCTCTCTCAATGGCGCCGTGCGAACCCCTCTCTCTCTCCTCACACCGCCGCATCCATCCCTCTCATCCTCAACTGGGACCTCGCCTCCCTCCCCTCAACTCCGTTTCCGTTCTTCCCTTTTTCTCCAACACCGAACCTTCCCTCTCAAACCCGTTTTCGTTTTGCTTCTCTCCTTGTTTCCTCCCGTCGCGGTGGTGCGATGCTCGCTCACGGCGAGGCGGTGGAGTGGCGATTTTGACGGTGGTCGTATGGTGCGGTGTGGGTTACGGCGTGGGGCGAAGGTGGTTGGGTGGCGAGAGAGAGGGGAAACCGAAAAAGGTGGGGTGTTGTCGTTTTGGGGGAGGTTGCTGGCGACGGTGGTGGCTAGCCGTGGTAGCGCGATGGTGGTTCGGTGTGGTTGGTGGCGGAGTGGGGCGATTTGCAGTGGTGGAGGGTTCAATCGGTGTTTGGGGGTGAGGCGCGAGGACGGCCACGACGGGGTAACGGAGGCGCGTAAGTTTCGACTGATTCCGTGGAATGACCACCGTGGACGGCGGTCGGAGCTCACCTCCGGCGGCTCAGGTCAGTGCATCATCCCTTCTCTATCCCTTTTTTTTTTGTTCTATCTGCATGTTTGCTTTTGTGTCTCTCCATTTTTATTTTTCTCTCCTCTCTTGCTTTCTGATTTTGGAAACCTCTATGCCCAAATTCCTTAACTTATTTTTTTGGCCTCTTGATAAATTATTAAGCTTATAAACTGTACATTATGGCTGTTATCTTCACTTTCAGTTTCAATCAAAAGAAAAACGTTTCTGCACGAATCCTATAACAACACGCTATTTTGGTTCACTACAACAAACAGAAACTGATTATATTTCTTAGAAATAGAGAAGCGACCAACCTTGAATCTGAGTTTTCTGGAAAAAGAGTCTTTATGTATATTTGTTCCTTGCTGCCTTGTTGGATTACTGCCGCTATCTTTTTGCGATTGTGTTCTGTTTCAGAACTTCAAACTAGTGCTTTTTGGTGATTAGGGTTTCAATGTGAAGCCCTAATCCTTATTTTTGTGATTTTTGAGATCTGTCTCCCCCTTTTAGACCAAGGATTGACTGTTTATTTATACTGAAAAACTAGGGTTGGCACTTAATTGGTTTTTGACTGGTTTAACTGGGCTTTTGCAGGTCTGATAATGTGGGCTTGCTGAGCAGTCTTGGAGAGCAAGAACAGCCCCAGAGATTTGCTGATGCTGCTCCCTTTTTATTTTCGTTTTTTTTGTATTTTTTTGTATTTGTGACTATTGTTTTTTTTGCATTTTTGGGACAGTTTGGACTCTAAACACTCCTAAATTGTAAATGAAATAAAATTTGATTTTTTGACATTTTTGGACTCAAAACAAATTAAATAGACAAAATAAAAATAATAAAAGAAGTTGAGCCAAATACAAAAGCGAAATCGGGCCCAACTAGACAAATGCGCTAGAACGAGGCTCAAATAGAACAAATAGGCCCGCTAACTGATAAACACTAAAAATTAACTAGGAACCACGTTCGTGGGCCCAACTCAAAATGATAAGCCCAATTTGTATATGTGTAGGCCCAATAACCCAACTGTTGGCCCAATTACACAAGTGGCATCTTAACGACGCTCGCATGACACCGACACGCGTTAACAGGACTCGAGACTTGCAAAAAAATGCGACCTAGTAAATTAAAACGCTATTAACAGGAGCTCGAACAAAATTGGGGTATAACAGCTGCCCCTCTTTATTTGGATTTTACCAAGAAATATGAATTGCGCGAGACATATTTCGAAGGTAAAATAGAAATAAAGAATTCAGAAATTATACCAATTTTGTCCATTTGGAGAAACCCGAATTCCCCCCCTTTTTTTGTTTTTGGAAAGAGAGACGCTTTCGTGTTGATGCGAAAACAGTAAATGAACACTGACGTGCAGACAGAAAAGGTAAAATGGGCACTTGCGTGCAGGCAGAAAAGTAAAATGGGCACTTGGCGTGTAGACAGAAAAGGTAAAATGGGCACTTGGTGTGCAGACAGAAAAGGTAAAATGGGCACTTGGCGTGCAGACAGAAAAGGTAAAATAGGCACTTGGCGTGCAAAAAGCGGTAAAATTGCCCAGGCTGCCTAAAACCTGTAATCCTTAAACGAACTCTTGACGAATCCGAGTTTGCACGTGGTTTTGGGAAACACGCTCTTCCTGTTGGCCTTTCGAACGACCGGGGGGATCGTTATCAGCTCCGGAACTGATATACAGATCGATGCACGGCGTCCACTGTATATTAGGCTTGATACAACTATTCTGTTGCGCCTCACATGGGGCTGCGGTCCATCGCGTTGCTCGTACACGATGTGAGACCTGGGCAGAAGGGAACGATGATCTCTGTGCTCCAATCCGCAATGCGCGCTTGAGCGCTCTCTTTTCTTTTCTCTCTTTCTTTTCTATTTCTCTCTTTCCTTTTTTCTTTCTGAACTCCCAACTTGGGGAGCATTTTCTGGAATCTGAAGGCGAGCATTAACACTGCGGTGTTTATCCTCTCCTTGTACCTGCAGCCGAAAATGAACAAGTGCATGCAATGCAAATGCCGTGATTGCTGTTTTCTTTTTTCTTATGATGAATGTAAATGTAATGAGTTTCCTTTTTTCCTTTGTCTACGTCGGATGAATGCATGATTTTCTACCGTTCTTATATGCAATGATTTTCCTTTTCTTCTTTTGTCTGTACGTAATGCATGATTTTCTTTTTCTTTTGTTTATGTCTGATGAATGCATGATTTTCTCCTGTTCTTATATGCCTTTTTCTCTTTCTCTAGCTTCTCTTCTTTCTTTCTTTTTCTTTCTTTTCTTTTCTTTTTGTTGCTCTCTTGGCTCTTCTCTTTGCTCTCCTTTGGCTTCTCTTTTTTGCTCTTTTAAGAATCATGGGTATGCGAATGCAAAGCTTTGGTGTTTGATGACATGGAATGCTCATGTATTTTAATGGAATGACATGCAAAGGAAAACTTTCTCTTCTTGGTTTTTTTTTCTTTTCTATGAAATGGGAATATTGCTATAAAATGATGAATAACATGAAATGATGAATGCCATGGGATGTTCTAGCTTTCCTTTCTTCTATGAGATGCAAGTATTGATGTGATGCAACTGTATTGCTTGGATGTTTGATGGGATGATGAATTTTTGGTTCTTTTTGTTTTATGGGATGCAAACATTACTATGTTGTAGACGACACTGAATGTTTTTATTTTTATTTTTTTATTTTTATTTTTATTTTTTTTTAGAGACCTTAGGATTCTTGAGTGATCAATTCAAGTATCCTATCGTGATGACTATTTCGAATGTACATTCGACTTAGTTTCCTATTTATTGAAAATGATTTTGTATTTTGAAAATTGATTTGATGTCTGATGCAGTGATGATGAATGCTTGGGTTGCTAGAAAGAAAGCAGTAAATGAACACTTGGCGTGCTGATGAGAAAGCAGTAAATGAACACTTGGCGTGCTGATGAGAAAACAGTAAATGAGGATGAACACTTAGCGTGCTTTTAATGAACCTCTTGGGACCCGAGGGCATTTGAACTCCGAACTGAAGGAGTGACTGGGAATGAGATTTTGAGACTGACAAGTCCAGGATGACTGACTTGAGAATTAGATTGAAGATTGACACTCGAAGTGCTGATTCTTAGAACTAAGCATGGGGATTAACATCTTGTGTTCATCTGCATTTTGCTTAGCAATGCAATGAATGACACATGTAATGCAGACGTATGTCATGATTGATGTCTTGAATATTATGGAATGTTTTTGTGCAAGTGTATGCGGTGATTGATGCTTTGATGAATGGAATGCTCCTGTTCTAACTTCTGTTTGTTTCTTTTTGCTTCTTCTATGAAATGCAAACATTAATATGATGCAATGCTCTGATGCTTGATGCAATGATTTTTGTTCTTTTTCTTTTATGGAAATGCTAACGTTAATAAGATGCAAATGCACCGCTTTAATGTTTGATGATTGAATGACAAAGGAATGCTTGTGAAATGATGAATGATATGGAATTCTGGATGACAAGGAATGTTTCTGTTCTTTTTGTTGTTTGTTTGTAGTTTGCAAGTGAGAGTCAATACTGGATGTGTTAATGAAAAAGCAATGAATGAGAAAACATGAAATGAGGATCGCTTGGGATCAAGGGAGTAGCTTTGAATTATGGACGCAAAGGTCTGGTTTATGGGTCAACATGTGTCTGTATTGATCTAATGGTCTGAAGAATTTTGATGATGCGATGGTGCATGCAATGATTAGTATCTCGTGGAATGGTGAATGACATGGAATGATTTTGTTCTTTTCCTTTTTATGAAATGCGAACATTAATATGATGCCAATGCAATGAAAGGATTTCTGCTTTTTCTTCTTTACTATTTTCCTCTATGAAATGCAAGTATTAATATGGTGCAACTGACGTGGAACGTTTTTCTTTTTGCTATGTGATGAATGCACAAAATGTGAAGATGCAAATGTAATGCTTCGAGGCATATGCCATAATGAATAGATTGAAATGCCTAGGTGCATGAGGTAAACATTTTGTGAAGATGAGATGCGAGACTTTGAATGCAAGGAATTGAGATGACTATTGCCCATTCTGTTGAAAAATTGAATTTGATTCAAACTCCGGTGTTCTCAAGGTTTTTATTTACAAACAACCTCACTTGTTTTCTCTTTCTTTCCATGATGACTGAATTTTAGATATCACGTAAACAACTTGTGCTCTCTCTTTTGAAGCATTGTCTAGTAAGCATGCATAGGAGTGCAGATGTGAATGAATGAGTCAGTTAACTTGGAATTGGTTTAGGACATGGATATTTATGGCAAGTGAAGGAATGACCGACATGGCTATTGCCGAAGCTTATGAGGGATCAAGAGATACAAGATTGCCCCAATTCAGGTCTTTGATGAGTGAATAGTTTGCCTCTGTCTAGCGGTGACAACAACTAGGGGCGTAGAAGATGATGAATTGGGAATGCTTCGGCTTTTGAAATGAAAGGTGGAGCAAGAGAGATTTTGTCTCAACCCATAAAGTTTGATGTTGCCTCAGTCATAACAAGGACAAAGCTGCCCCAATTAGAATGACAAGGCCTTGTTTAGGATAGTGAGTTGAGAGATTGTCCCGGTGAGGTTTTATAGGAACGAATGAGGTGAAGGAATGGGAACGCACTTGCCCCACTCCAGACTTGGTGACTATGAATGAAAGGCTTGCCCCTGTTTGGTGGTATTGACAATTGGAGTGAAAGGGCAGATATGCGGGAACTGGCGTCAAGGATAACACCTGGTGAAAGGATGAATGACATAGGATGGACGCTGAACATGCTTTCCCAAGACTAGGGTGGATGGATGGTGAAGAGAATGCCCCAACTTTTAGATCTGAGTGGTGTCCTCAGTGTAAATCTTTGGTTCTCTGTGAATGCCTTGACTTTGGTAATGAGGAGAAGCCTCACTTGGTGATCACTAAACCTTGTTTTAAGGCAACTTGAATGCATTTTTGGGAGTGCAAGTCTTTTTTGTTTAGTCAGCTTTCTTTTTTCTGACTGTTTGTTTTTGTCTCCTCAGTTCTCTTTTTTCTGAGGGTTTATTTTTCTTGATCAGCTTTCTTTTTTTCGACCGTTTGTTTTTCTTTTTGAGCAAACACATTGTAAATAGATAAACTTATTTGTCCTAAAATTAAAATTTGAGAAAACGAAAGCAAACGGTCATTGATCGAAATGGACTTTGCAGGATTGTGATGTTTTGTGTAGAAGGGATGATTGGGCTTATCGGAGTGTTTGGGGTTGATAGAAGGATGGGTCTTATTCAGCGTTGGCCGATGGTCAATGGTTTATGTAGGGGATAGTTACTAGGTTTGATGAGGTGTTTGGGGATGGTTGTACCCAATGAGGTGTTTGAAGGCTTTATGAAAGAAGAGATGGTTAAACCCAATGAATTGAGGGCTTTTTTGAAAGGAGAAATGATCGAGCCCATTGAATTGAGGGCTTTTTGGGAGGGGAGCTCTTATGCTTCATGGCAAAATGTATTGACTCTTAATTTATACTCCCTTTGTCTTCCTTTCTTCGCTTTGGGATTTTCCTTTTTGAAACTTTGTTATTCCCCTCCTTTTGCGGATTTCCTTTCCTTTTGACTTGGGTGAGAATGATATACCATCTTTGATGTGGAATTAACCCTTGTCCGGAGTGATGGGGATATCTTGGGCTTTTCTTGGCTTAAGATGGGTAACAAAGGGTGTTTTTGTGATTTTGAATCTTTGGCTTAAGAGGGGTAGGGAATGGTCTTTCTGGGATTTTAGGTTCTTGAGGGTGTGGAGAGATGGCCAAATTTCATTTCAAATCCCGATTGCTTATTTCTGTAAGACTTAACTTTAGGACAATAATTTATCTATCTTCACGTCTTTGCTCTTTTATTTCCCCCTTTTTTGTGCCCTAATTTTTGCCTGGACCGCTCTTTGCGAGTTTTCAATCCACCGGACGCTCTTTTTTGCCCAGGCCGCCCTTTGCGGGTTTTCAACCTAGCGAGCTTATTTTATCTTTTTTATTTATTATATGTTTTTTAGAAAGACTTGCACTAAAGGAATATGATACTGACAAGGAAAATTAGTGATCACAGAATTGCCCCAGCATGGAGGACTTAAAGTGTTAGTGAGAATGAACCAAAAAGTCAAGTATGCACTGATAGGAGAGAATATGCGCTTTATGGGTGGACGGGGTGGGGTTAGACTTGGATGGGGAATGATGATAAATGAAGGAAATTGACTGACTCAAACAAGAGAAACTGCACCTGGCATGCATGCTTACTAGAAGAACGCTTCACGGAGAGTTAACATTGGTTAAAACATGATATAAAAACTTTTTTGATGAACTGTTTCGGTCTTTTATCATGGAATGGATGAGATGTAATGCCCTTTTTTGAAGGAAATACAAATGAGCTATTGATGTGAAAAACTGAGTGCCTTGGAACACCTTGAGTTTGCAAATGAGTGAGGGTAAACTTTTCCAAAAAGGAAAGATTACTTTGCAAGAACATCTCGTCTCTCATCACAACATTTTTGTTGTATGCAATGCATGGATGAAAACATTATGATGTATACATGATGAAAATGAAATGTATAAAAGCATATTCACTTGAAAAGTGTGATTATTCTAAAAGTTTTTTCTTTTTGATGCTTTCTTTTTATGCAAGACGAAATATGAAATGCCAGTGCATCTTTGGATGATGAATGATGCAAGAATGATGCTTCTTCTCAAAATGATTTTTATAGAGGCGAGACAAGATATGAAATGCCGATGCCCCCTTTTTCTTTTGAATGATGAAAGATGCAGGAATGATGCTTTTTTCTAAATGATGATTTTTTTTTGAGGCAAGACAAGGTATGCAATGCCAATGCCCCTTCCTTTTTTTTGAAAGATGCATGTATGGAGGAATGATGTATTTGAACTAAAGTGATGAGGTTAACGAAATGATGCATGAATGCTACATTTTGAATAAATTTGATGATGATTTTTTTTCATGATTATGAATGAGATGCTTTCTTGTTTTCATTTTTTGTGCAATGAAATGTATGATGCTCACAATGATTTTTTTTAAAAAAATGCATGGGAAGACATGGTTTTATTGAATGGAAATGCATGCAAAATGAGAGGTTAATGTATTATTTTTTTTTCACGATGTGTGAAAAAGGACAACAAGAATGCATGAAACGCGCTCCTAATAAGACACGATTTTTGGATCTTTCGAGAAAATTAGGGGAAAAAGCCTTAGTGAATGGAAGCGCACACGTGCGGAGAATGCACTCTTGACAAACCTAAATGAGATAGAGAAAAATGCATGTATGAAAACATGATGAAAATGCAAGGAAAATGACCACTTGGGAAGTGGAATTGTTCTAAAAGACTTTCGAGTGTTTTTGATGCAAGATGAAAAATGAAATTCCTAGGCATGCAAGAATGATATTTTCAAAATGGTTTTTGTTCTTTAGAGGCAAGACGTGAGGCAACCAATTGTCGTTACTCTGAGTAACTTGCATGAAACATTGAGTGGATCCTGACTCAATACTTCACGCAATATACTGAAATGCTTCGACATTTGGTTAACTCAAACTTATTCTCTTATTCGAAAACAAACCTCACTTGATAGGGTCAAAGTGCCCCGATATCGTAGAGTAACATCTCAAATTTGTAGTGCTCAAACAAATTTGAGATATTACCCTTCGTCATTCGAAGGTGCACTTTTACTCATTGAGCTTTTACATGAAGAGCTTTTCTATTTTTTCTTTGTTTAGAGAAGATGCATGCATTGGAAACTTTTCATTTTTTTTCTAGTTTTGGAACATGATTTTGAAAATTATTTGGAGATGCAAATGATCTATTATAAAAAGGTTTTAGAAAGGATGTGCTTGACGGGGTATGACCCGCTCCTACGTATGCCCATTGTAATGAGGAATCAAAGCTTACGTAGTTCTACTGTGTCTCTCTTTTTTTGAAATAATGCTTATGCATGAATGCCTCGTCTTGGATGAACTCGACGAGGATTTTTTGCATGATTATAAATGAAATGCTTATGCTATGCGGATGATAATTGTTTTTTGTTTTATCTTTATGTAATGAAAGGGAATACAAGATGAATGGTTTTTTTTTTTCAAAATTGGAATTTTATGCAATGCAAATGATGCAATGATGCAGTGATGCAATAATGCAATGACGCAATGATGCTATGATGCAAGGATGCTTCTTTTTTGTGTTTTTGCAGAAAGATGATATTTACAGGTGGTGATTTGAAAATTTTCACACTATATGCCACCTCATATAGGCGTTTATTGAAAAGGGAAAGCATATCTTTTTTTTTATTTTCAAAAATTTTGAAGAAAAAATTGATTGAACTGAATGCAACGATGCAACACACAATTTGGAAAGCCCTTGTGACCTAAAAGGAGGTAGAACCTATGATCTAAGGTATTTTAGGGATAATCTTCTCATGTAGCTCTATTCACACCCTCACAAAGGTTATCAAAGCCACAGTCCCTCTCATGAAAATCCCTGTAAATGCAGCAAACTGCTAGATACGAAGCATCATGAAAGAGCACAACTCTGATCGAAACTTTCGCGAGTAGCCAAACGGACAAAGGTCCTGATGGGCTCCCACTACTCGAATCCACTCATCCTAAGGTATCCTAACAGACTTGGGTTATGGTCTATTTCTCTAATCATATAATGTCAAGGTACAAGTGTGTGTGTGTGTGTGTGTGCAAAGGGCATTTCCTTAAAAACTACCCCACCTGCAAATGAAAATCCCGAACAGTCCAGACAATAGAAAGCCATAACATGTCGTCTACCCTAGGGTTCAATACCAATCAAATACAACTAATCTAGGGTTCCAACAACAAACAGATTACTTACCTCAGAAAGGGAGCTGAGAAGAAGGGGACATGACAAGAGAGGGGAAATATGCATGAGGGAACTAAGCATTTAAGCAAAGAAGTAACTATCTATTGTTTTAAAAAAAAGCAAACATAGAAGAAGAATGCATATGGATGCAACATGCTTATGAAAAAGAAGAAGAATAGAGGCAAAGCAAGATGTTCAAATCAATCACACAAACCACACACTTAATTAATTAGGCTTGACCCACTTTTGAAAAAAGTGTTTTTTAGTCCCCAGTGAAGTCGCCAGCTATTGCGCCCGAAAAAGTCCCCGAGGGAGAACCTTCCTCGTTCACAACTTTTCCTAAGTCAATGAAGCCGCCACCAATATTTATTAAGGAAAATATTAGGAAAACCTTTTTTGGAAAGCGATTGGTCTCGAAACTAGAGAATAGGGTTCGGGGGTCGGTTACGCGCGGGGAAGGTGTTAGCACCCCACACGTCCTCTCTATTGAGAGGGAACCTTTAATTAAATGTGTGATTTCAGTGTGTTGACTTGAAAATACTTAATTTTGCCTCTCCAATTCTTATTGAAAAATTCTCAATGAAAATCTTTATTTTATCATGAAAAAAGGGGGAAAAATGGTTTTTTAGAAAAAAAAACGCTTGACGGGACATGGCCCGCTCCTACGTATCTCCCGGTGCGATGGAGAACTCAAAGCTACGTAGTTCTTCTTTGTCCTGAAAAAGGTTTTTGTCTTTTATCTTTTTAGTGGGTTTTCGAAATAGGACGAGCATTTAGTGAATGATTAAACTAACCAAGGTTATGGGTAATCACCGCTAAGTACTCTTGAAAATGAGAGTCACTACCGCCAGTCAGACGAACAAAGGTCCTGATTGACTATTAGTATCGACTCGTTTTTATTTGTTCTTTTGAAGGGGTTTTCGAAAGAGATTGATTGGCACGGATGATCAAACTAACAAAGGTTATGAGTGATCATCGCTTGTTGTTCTTTGGGGAAAAAGACATCGCTACCAATGGCTAGACGAACAAGGGTTCTGATTAACCACTAGCGACGATGGGTTGAAAATAATTTTAGAAAGGAAAAAGGTTTTTGTTCTGAAAATGATCTTGGTTTGCGAAAGTGATTCTTTTTTGTTACGGAAATAACTCCTTTCTTTTCGTTATGCAAATGCTAAACTTTTTATGGTTGCGCTTGACGAGAATGTGACTCGCTCCTACGTATCCCAAATGGGAATCAAAGCGACGTAGTTCTAAGGAGCCTTGAAAAGGAAAGTCTTTTTGCTTAGGTTTTGAAAAGTGGAGGGTGCTCATAATGATCAAACTAACAAAGGTTATGGGTGATCATTACTAACGCTTGCCATGATCTTTGATGCTTGGGAAAATATCTTTTGAAATTGAAAGCATTCATGATAATCAAACCAACAAAGGTTATGGGTGATTATCACTAGCACTCCATTGTTAATAATCATGCAAGCAGAGGCTTCGCAAGACTACTAACAAAGTTTTGATTTTGAAGAGTTTTCGCCATTGGATTGCTTCTTATTTAGGGAAAAGGAAATCTGTTATTTGGGAAAAAAAGATTTTGGAAAAAATAAATTTATTTAGGGGAAAGAAGCAAAATTTTAAAAAAAAAGAATCAGGGGGGTGCAGTAGTAAAATGGGGTGCAAATAATAGGGGGGACTGTATTATTAAAACTGGGGTGTAAACAGTGAGCCCAGCTTGTTTTTGTAAGCTGGGCTGCGTTTCAAAAAAGTAAATCGTGGGCTTCAGAAAGAGGGGAGGGGCGCTGAGTAAAACAAGGGGTGCGAATAGAAATTTGAAAAATAAAAAAAAACGAATAGACGAAATTACCCCTAGGCCTCCCCACTATAAAAGCAAAAACTAAAAAGGAAACCCTAACTTTACTCTTCACTTCCACGGCGCCCCCTTTTCCCCAAATGTCAAAAACCTAATCTTCTCCCTCTCTCTCTCAATGGCGCCGTGCGAACCCCTCTCTCTCTCCTCACACCGCCGCATCCATCCCTCTCATCCTCAACTGGGACCTCGCCTCCCTCCCCTCAACTCCGTTTCCGTTCTTCCCTTTTTCTCCAACACCGAACCTTCCCTCTCAAACCCGTTTTCGTTTTGCTTCTCTCCTTGTTTCCTCCCGTCGCGGTGGTGCGATGCTCGCTCACGGCGAGGCGGTGGAGTGGCGATTTTGACGGTGGTCGTATGGTGCGGTGTGGGTTACGGCGTGGGGCGAAGGTGGTTGGGTGGCGAGAGAGAGGGGAAACCGAAAAAGGTGGGGTGTTGTCGTTTTGGGGGAGGTTGCTGGCGACGGTGGTGGCTAGCCGTGGTAGCGTGATAACTCATGTTTATATGAGTTATTTATACTTATTCAAAGTTAAATCATGCAAGTTCTCTGGCAATAGTAGGTTGTTTCTATTAAGTTTCTGTTAGTTTATTGCTTTTTAGTTAGAAAGGGGCTAAATTACAAGTTCTAGGCATTTTGGTGCCAATTGGCACCTTTGTGAGCGTTTTGATGCTTCTTGTGTTTGTGCAGTAATCTGAACGTGGCAGCGTCTCTCATCACGTCTGAAGAAGGACAGCAGAGCAAGAAAATAATATATATCATTTTAGCGCGCATGTAATGATGACCAGAGATCTGGAAATGAAGAAGATCTTCTCTTTCTTCAGCACTGACGCGGCTGACGCACTGTAGCAGTGCGGTGTCACTTCAGGGCAGAGTCAACTCGCAAGCAAGCTTGGAAGGTGGGGGAATGACATCAGCAGCATGTGACCTCTTTTGACCATGGCTATTCTCTCTCTATAAAAAGGCAAGGGTGCACCATGCGGAACATACACGACTCCATTCATCATCCACCTTCCCCCATTTTTCAGAGATAGTTTTTCTGAGAGAAGTTCTGGACACAGACTTCTTCATTTTTTAATTCTCTCAAGGCCCCAATTTCCATATCCATTCGCAGCCATTATTGTAAAGCTCAGACGTTGTAACGTCTTTACAGCGTACATGAAGGAAGGCCACTTAGGCGTATCTTTTGCGTTTAGTCTCCTTTTCTCTATGTACGGTATTTGGATTTTAACTCCTCTTATTTCTGTAAGGATGCTCAGCATGAGCTAAACAATTTGTAGTTGGGTTGCTGTTTTGCATGTAATGAACCTCTAGTTTAATGTTATGAAGTATTGATGTTTATGCGTTTTAAATCTTTGCATGTTAATATTTCCAAACTTGTTTTGAATTGATCACTTAAAATAAGTAGATTCATAGGTACAGACATGGTCTATGAAAAGAACTCAAAGATTTATGTGAATGAAAAGGTGCACTAAAGACATTTAGGCATTTTTATCTAAGTCTAGACATAGAATGGATAATAGTTCATAGGACATTGCTGTGGGTACTTAAAATACAGGAGTAGGCCTACTTAGAACCTAGACATAGGAATTCTAGTACTTGAAGCTCTGACGTTTTGTGACTGAAAAGCACAGCTCTTTTGCAACAGCGTTCAAACGTTATAACGTCTATACAACATAGCATTTGTACGTGTTAGCGTGTAAACGTTATAACGTCTGACTAGAGGAGATTTACTTGCATGCAGCAATCCAACTCATACTCTTCCATATTCACACCCACTTCTCATTTACTTGCTTTATTTATGTTCTTAGTCTTAATATCAACTTTTAGTGTCGATTTGCTACTTGTTTCACTTGTGTTTTAAAGACTTGAACTCTGAAAGTTAATCAATCCTCGTGGGAACGATCTCTTACTTTTATCCACTTTATTACTTGTACGACGTGTATACTTGCACTGACATTGCGATTATAAAACACACGGACGCAACAAGTTTTTGGCGCCGTTGCCGGGGACTGTATTTAACTTTTATTGTTCAACAAGAATTAAAACACTAGGTGAAAGAATTCTGCTGTGTTGTTTGTTGTTTTTGTGAGTGAACAGGTAAACGCTACAGTGTATGCTTAGTTCCAGTTCAAGCTCTAGTTCAACAGAACCAGGGAGTGGATCTGAACCTGAATTCTACCCAGAGCCTGAAAGAACCTTCAGGCGACTAAGGAGACAACAAAGGCTAAGAAGGCAGCAACAACAACAGCAAGTTCAGCCACCAATCATGTCTGAACATGGTACTGGTGGTAGAAGCTCTAGAGGTGGACGTACTCCAAGAGGAGGAAGGCACTCTGATGCTGGAGGACGTGGTTGTGGACCACAAACTCATACAGAAACCTATGTTGATGATGAACACTGGCAGAGACAGCAACTCATCAATGCAGGGCCACAAGACATGGTCAATGACAGGGACAGGCCTATGCGTGATTATGCCGTGCTCAATCCTGCACATTTACAAACAGGCATTGCAAGACCACCTATTCATACTGGTCACTTTGAATTCAAGCCAATGATGTTCCAAATGTTGCAGACTGCAGGGCAATTTGGGGGTTTCCCTCAAGAAGATCCTTATGCACATCTAAGGCAATTTTTGGATGTGTGTAGCAACTTTGTCATCCCTGGAGTCTCAGAAGATGCCTTCCAACTGAAGCTATTTCCATATTCTCTTAAGGACAAGGCCAAGAATTGGTTGAACTCCTTAGAGCCAAATTCAATTCATACTTGGGATGAGCTAGCTGAGAAATTTCTTGGAAAATACTTCCCTCCCAACAAAAATGCCAAGTTAAGAAATGACATCACTTCCTTCAAACAAAGAGAAGGGGAATCATTATTTGAGGCTTGGGAAAGATGGAAGGAATTACTAAGAATGTGCCCACACCATGGCATTCCCGTAGTTATTCAAATGGAGACTTTTTATAATGGTCTAGATCAACCTACCAGGCTTATACTTGATGCTTCATCAGGCGGTGTCATATTAAACATGTCTTTCTCTGAGGCATGCAGACTTATTGAAGACATAGCCACTCACAATGCCCATTGGCCTTCTGATAGATTCACTCCTGGAAAGAAGGCTGGTGTCCATGAGATAAGTGAAGTAACTGCCCTTTCTGCTCAGGTTGCTTCTCTGACCAACATGATTAAGAACTTGAGCACTCCAAACGTGGCCACGTCTGAACCACAGACTGCTGCAGCTATTGAGTCAACACCATCTGGGGGAGTAGTGTGTGTATATTGTGAAGGAGGGCATGTCTACGAAGAGTGTCCCCATAACCCCCAGTCTGTAAACTTTGTATCACATAACAAAGGTAACAGTCCCTTCTCCAACTTATACAATTCAAATTGGAGAAATCACCCAAATTTTAGTTGGAAGAACAACAATTCTTTGAATGCTAGCAATGCTGCTCCTGCAATACCCCCAGGATTTCCCCCTCAACAACAAAAGCAGTATACGCAGAATAACAACAACAGCAATTTGGAAGCATTGATGAAAACTTTCATAAGTGATTGTAGGGCAACCTTACAGACCCATGAGTCTTCAATCAAAACTTTGGAGAACCAAATTGGACAGATAGCCTCAGCTCTTACTCAAAGACAGAATGGATCTCTTCCATCCACAACTGAAACACCATCTTCATCCAAGTCAAATGATAAAGATGTGGTGAATGCACAGGTAAATGCTATCTCATTAAGAAGTGGCACTGAGTATCCAGAACCATCTATGCCTAAGGAATCTGAGGTGCCAGACAAGGAAAAAGAGAAAAACAAAGGTGGAGAAAAAGAGAAGAATATTCCAGACATTGTGATGTCTAAGCCAGACGTTACAACGTCTAGTTCTGAACCAGGAATCAAGACTGTTCCTAAGCTTGTACCTGAATATCCTCCTCCACCCTACCCTCAAAGACTCAAGAAAGCTCATGAAGACAAGCAATTCAGCAGGTTCATGGAGATGCTAAAACAGCTGCACATAAACCTTCCCTTGGTTGAAGCTCTACAACAGATGCCAAACTATGCCAAGTTCCTAAAGGATATCATCACCAAAAGAAGAAGGCTAGGGGAGTTTGAAACTATTGCTTTAACTGAAGAATGTAGCTTAATCATGCAGAATAAACTCCCTAGAAAACTGAAAGATCCTGGCAGTTTTACTATACCATGCTCCATTGGAGATTTTTACCTTGGCAAAGCTTTATGTGACTTGGGGGCAAGTATTAACTTGATGCCCAAGTCCATTTATGAAAAACTTGGTATAGGAACTGCCAGACCTACTTCTTTAAGTCTTACATTAGCTGATAAAAGTAGAGTTTATCCTGAGGGCATATTAGAAGATGTTTTGATTAAAGTTGACAAATTCGTTTTTCCAGTGGACTTTGTTATTTTGGATTTTGATGCAGATAAGGAAGTTCCTATCATCCTGGGGCGACCATTTCTAGCCACTGGAAGGACACTCATTGATGTGCAGAAAGGAGAATTAATCATGAGGGTCAATGACCAAGAAGTCAAATTCAACGTCCTCAACGCACTCAAGTATCCAGAACCTAACACAGAGGAATGTTCCTTTGTGGTTGCCCTTGACCATGTGGTTCAAAAGCAATTCAATAAAGATAATGACCACTTGGAAAATATTCTGGGCAATGATGAGATTCAAGAATTGTTATCAGAAGAAGCTGATCAGTCAAACGTTACAACGTCAACCACAGACGTTGTCACGTCTGATTCCCATGTACCCAGGGCGTGGACAAAGAAGTATGAATCCTTGGGGAAAGAAGACTCCAATCTCAAGAAGATAGTACCATCCATTGAAGAACCACCCACTCTGGAATTGAAAGTGTTGCCTGATCACCTGAAGTATGCCTTTTTAGGGGAAAACGATTCTTTACCAGTGATCATTTCTTCTAACCTCTCACAAGAGCAGGAAAGTGATCTCATTAGCACCTTGAAAAGGCACAAGAAAGCCATTGGTTGGCAAATGGCAGATATCAAAGGTATCAGTCCCACAATCTGTATGCACAGAATTGTCTTGGAAGAGAATGCAAAGAACAGCATTGAAGGACAAAGGCGATTGAACCCGATAATGAAGGAGGTGGTCAAGAAAGAAATCATCAAATGGTTAGATGCAGGAATCATTTATCCAATTAGTGATAGCTCATGGGTGAGCCCAGTTCAATGTGTGCCAAAGAAGGGTGGAGTTACTGTGGTAACCAATGAAAAAAATGAATTAATTCCAACAAGAACAGTGACTGGATGGAGGATATGTATGGACTACAGGAAGCTGAACAAAGCAACCAAGAAGGACCATTTTCCTCTGCCATTTATTGACCAGATGTTGGATAGACTTGCAGGCAAAGAATTCTATTGCTTCCTTGATGGTTACTCAGGATATAACCAGATAGCTATTGTGCCTGAGGACCAAGAGAAGACCACATTCACTTGTCCTTATGGTACCTTTGCCTTCAGAAGGATGCCATTTGGATTGTGTAATGCGCCTGCAACATTTCAGAGGTGTATGATGGCTTTATTCTCAGATTTTATTGAAAAATCCATGGAAGTTTTCATGGATGACTTTTCAGTCTATGGAGACTCATACAAGGCATGCTTGGATAACTTAGAAGGAGTCTTATTAAGGTGTGAAGAAACCAACTTAGTACTCAACTGGGAGAAATGCCACTTCATGGTTCAAAAGGGAATTGTTTTGGGGCATAAAATTTCAAAGAAAGGGTTGGAGGTGGATAAAGCGAAAATTGATGTTATTGACAAATTACCTCCACCTACAACTGTCAAAGGTATTAGAAGTTTCTTAGGGCATGCTGGTTTTTACAGAAGGTTTATCAAGGATTTCTCAAAAATTTCCAAACCTTTGTGTCTGCTGCTGCAACGTGATAACGTCTTCAACTTTGATGAGCATTGTCACGAAGCCTTCCAGAAATTGAAGAATGCCCTTGTAACAGCTCCTGTGATAGTCACTCCTGACTGGTCCAAACCATTTGAATTAATGTGTGATGCGAGTGACTACGCTGTGGGGGCCGTATTGGGTCAAAGGTATGGCAAAATTTTTCACTCTATATACTATGCTAGTAAAACCTTAGATGATGCCCAATTAAATTATACTGTAACTGAGAAAGAGTTACTGGCTGTTGTATTTGCTTTTGACAAATTTAGATCATACTTGGTGGGTGCAAAAGTTATTGTTTTTACTGATCACTCAGCCATCAAGTATTTGATTTCTAAAAAAGATGCAAAGCCACGACTCATTAGATGGGTTCTCCTCCTCCAAGAATTTGACTTGGAAATTCATGATAAAAAGGGGGTGGAGAACCAAGTTGCTGATCATCTTTCTAGGCTTGAGAATGTTGATGCAGGTACAGGTGCAGAAGAAATAAAAGAAAATTTCCCTGATGAAAAACTGCTGACAGTAGCCACAGTAGCTGAAGACGTTACCACGTCTATGACTATTTCTTCAAACGTTATAACGTCTGATACTACTGCTCCCTGGTATGCTGATATAGTTAACTTCCTAGTCAGCAAGATGGTGCCTGTGGATTTCAACCATCAGCAAAGAAAAAAATTCTTCCACACCGTGAAGCACTATTTTTGGGATGAGCCCTATCTATATAAGATGTGTCAAGATCAGTTGCTTAGGAGATGCCTGGCTGAAGAGGAACAACTCCATGTATTACAACAATGTCATGCATCACCTTATGGAGGACATTTTGGAGGAACCAGAACTGCAGCAAAGGTGTTACAGTCAGGATACTATTGGCCAACACTCTTCAGAGATGCTCATGAATTAGTAAAAAGATGTGATAAATGCCAAAGAGCTGGAAACATCTCTAACAAGCAAGAAATGCCATTGACAAATATTCTTGAAGTGGAACTGTTTGATGTTTGGGGAATGGACTTCATGGGGCCATTTCCTATGTCTCATGGAAATTTATACATTTTGGTAGCTGTGGATTATGTGTCAAAATGGGTGGAAGCCATTGCATTACCCAATAATGAGGCCAAATCAGTCAGCAAATTCCTGAAGCAAAACATCTTCACAAGATTTGGTACTCCAAGAGCTATAATCAGTGATGAAGGCTCTCACTTTTGTAACAAGCTGATTGAGAACCTATTGGCTAAGTACGGAGTAAAGCACAAGATTGCTACAGCTTATCACCCACAAACAAGTGGTCAAGCAGAAATTTCCAACAGAGAAATTAAAAGGATACTTGAGAAGATGGTTGGTCCAAACAGGAAGGATTGGTCCCTGCACCTTGATGATGCATTGTGGGCATACAGAACAGCATTTAAGACACCACTGGGCATGTCACCATACAAGTTAGTCTTCGGAAAAGCTTGTCACCTGCCCATTGAGCTCCAACACAAAGCTCACTGGGCACTGAAGCAACTGAATCTAGATCATTCAAAGGCTGGAGAAGCAAGGCTCCTTCAACTAAATGAGCTAGATGAATTCAGGCACACTGCCTATGAGAATTCAAAAATGTATAAAGAGAAAACCAAGAAGTGGCACGATCAGAGAATTCAAAGAAGGGAGCTAGTAGAGGGACAATCAGTTTTGTTGTTTAATTCAAGATTAAAGTTGTTCCCTGGGAAGTTAAAATCAAGATGGTCAGGACCTTTCAAGATAGTAAAAGTCTACAGTCATGGTGCTGTGGATCTGTTTGATGAGAAAACTAATTCCATTTTCAAGGTCAATGGCCAAAGAGTGAAGCATTACCATGGAGAACATGTGGTTAGGGACAAGACCACAGTGACTCTCAACAACCTCTGAATTCAAAAAAAGGGGATAGTCTGGCTGAAGACTCTTAAAGCAAGCGCTCTTGGGAGGCAACCCAATGGTTTTTACTAACCAGCAATTTTGTGTCTTTAAATTTTTGTGCAGGATTGGGAGCTGAAGTAGTAAAAACGTTATAACGTCTCTGCGTGTCTAGGATGTTGTCACGTTCGCTGCCTGGGTAAAGTTTTAAATGAAAAAGAAAAGAAAATGAGTCAAGCAGTTTTCAAATGAAACAATTTTTAATGATTTTTTGAGACGTGACTGCCAAGGTGACCATGACGTCACTTCCAACGGTTACCCCTTTTTCCCAAACCCACGCCACCACCTACTTCCCAACTTCCCATAAAACCTCCCCAATAGACACACACCAGTTACAATCATCAAAACCACCTTCATACACTTTCAGAAACCGCAATCTTATACCTTCTCCCAACCCCAAATCGCAAATCTCAATCTCAAATCCCCCACTCTCCAGAAAACTCATACAATCACCATGACTAAAACAAAGCAAGCTGCAGTAAAATCATCTGGTAAAGGAAAGAACGTCAACCCAAGTTCTTCTTCTGTTCCAAACCCAGAAATCCCCATTCCTTCAAAGAAGAAAGCCTTGCTGCCAGAAAGGGGTTTTAGCTTGGAAAACCCAAATCCTGACTTTATCGCAACAGTGGCAGCATTGGGATGGCAGAAATTTGTAGTTCACAGGAAGGAATACATTGCAACTCTGGTACATGACTTTTATAAAGGAATCGTTGAAAGAACCGATGGAGAACTTTCAAGCACCTCCATCGTACGAGGTGAGGAAGTCAGATTTGGTGTAAGAGTCATAAATGACTACTTTGGGCTAGGTTACTATGGCAAGGCAGTTGAGGTGAAGCAAAAGACTTACGGAGTGGCAGAGATGACTGAAATCAAAGAAAGGATATGTGTTGAAGGAGCTGTTTGGGAGCGAAGAGGCGACCATGGGAATGAATTCAAAATTTTGAAGAGATACCTTTGTGATGAGGCCAGTGCTTGGTTTCATTTCATCAGACATTGCTTGATACCCACTTCCCACACTCTCTGGGTTGATAAAGAGAGGCTGATTGCTATTGATGCCATTATGTCAAGAGATAAGATTGAAGTGGGTAAGCTCATCAACAGAGAGATTAACAAATGGCAGAACAGGAAGGATGGATACCTATACTTCCCTTGTTTAATCACCGATCTCTGCATGGAGGCTGGAGTGGAGATTGAAGCATCTGAGCTAAGAGAGGAACCTCAGGGGGCATTCTCTACAAAGTTCAAAGCTAGGCAGAGAGCTGCAGATGCTACCACGTCAGTTGATGCACAGACGTTACAACGTCTGGTAGACCAGCAAAACAGCCTAGCCAAGTTTGTCAAGGAGCAATTTGAGTGGCAAAAGAAGGTGATTGCACATACAACAAAAGGCAAGATGGTGATTGAAGAACCAGTACTTCCAGATTGGATGCAAGAGGAAGATGAAGACAACATACTCCTATCAGCAATGAACCCCAAGAAAGTGAAGAAGGAAAAAGTCAAGAAAACCAGCAACAAAAAGAAAGAGCCCAGCAAAGAAGGAGCAGAAGAAGGTAAGTAGTGAGGAAGAAGAGCTTAAATCGGCTGATATGGATAGCATCAGTGAAAGTGATGCAGAGGAATCAAAGAAGGTGAGTAGGGAAATCCTAAGCGATGATGGGGAAGAAACACATTCAGAAGAGAAAGGAAGTTCAAGTGATAAGACTGATATTGAGGCTGACTCCCCACCAACCCAAACACTCAAAGAACCAGCCCAACCCACACCTCCATCACCAAAAGACAAACAACCCCAACCCTCAGCTAAAACCCAACCCACCCATGACCAAAACATCCCCCAAACACCACAATCTAAACCTAAAGATCAGCCCATTTCAAAGCCAACCCCCACTCAACCTGAACCAACTAAAGAGCCATCACAACCATCCATTCCAGAAGTAACCAGTGCAGATGTGGCTACGTCTGAACCAACTGTTGTTGAAACCAACCCAGACCCACAACTCATTCCCCCACCCAAAAGGCAAAGATTCAAGACTGTACCCACCCAGAGTCCATTTGGGAAGAAGAAAAGGCGTGAAGTAGCCGCTGCAAGTGAAAAAGCAAGACATGGTGATGAAGAAGAGCAATCAGTTGATCCTCCTGCACCCAAAAGGCAAAAGTTGCAGGTAAAAAAGAGATCTGAAGCTGCTAAAGACAAGCCAGCAACAGCCACCAGCGCAGCATTTGTTGCTGCAAGTGGTTCAGAAAATGCTCCTGCTGTTGCTGCTGATGAGGAAGCTGCAGACGTTACAACGTCTCTTGAGCCAGAGGTTGAAAAAGCCCAGGGGGAACCCAAAGAGCAGCAGCAGATTCATCCTGCAGAGCTGGAAAAGCAGAAAGCATGGGAGGAAGCAAAGAAAAGAGTTGCTGAGAGCAGTGTAAAGAGGCCCCAGGAAACTGAAGTCTCAGTTGATGTTGGTGACGGTGAAGGAGAAAAGAAGAAGAAGGAAAAGAAAAAGAAGGCTGTGCAAGCAAGCATCCCAGCCAGACAAAGTGGAAGGCTCAGGGCCGGTGCTCTGAACAAGTAAGTAGCCCTCTTTTAGCAATAGCATAGTTTTAGTTTCCAATTTCAGTAAAAATAAATAGCTGTCCAGACGTGACAACGTCTCGACAGTTAGTAGTCAGTAGTTGTTTTGTTTCTGTTCTGTGTAAACGTTCCTCTCTCATTTTTCAAAATCAGTGAGCAGTGGGGACACTGCTCATCTTTTTGTTCGGGGGGGAGGATCATTTTTATGTTTCCTGTCTGCATGAAATCAAATGCAAAATCAGTTTACTTTCCTACTCTATTAATCATCAAAAAAATGTTTCTCTTTGGGCTAAATCTAGTAATGACTATGTGTGAATTTGTGTGAGTAGCTGATGCATGCTTAGATGAATAAAATTGATTACTGCTTCCACACAAACTCTGTTTTGAGGAAAACCTAGTTAGCTAAGGACTAATTGATGCAAAGCTAGTGCTGGTTGACTATGGTGATGATAGAACTTGATTAAAAACTCAGAGTAGCAGTAGAAGCTAAGTTTGGGGGTATATCAGGTTGTACTAAGGCTGGGTGCAAAGACTGTAGGATGATTAGTGCATGTGTTGTGTGAGTGCAGCGTTGTAACGTCTACCAGTAACGTTATAACGTATGCCGTGTGTGTTTGTGTGTTGTGTTCTGTGTTTTCAAACGTTGTAGCGTCTCTTCTATAAACGTTACAACGTCTACTCCAAAAAGACCAAAAAAGTGTGTGTTGTTTCAAATAAGTGGAAAAATCCACATGTCCTCTGTGTTTGCTGCAATTTCCCGAAACAAATACTGGGTACACCAAATATCTCAATCCAAAATTGTCAAATCCAAAGGATCAAAAAGGAGAAAATCACAAAAACTCCAAACCAAAGGTGAAGTGAATCAAGAGAAAAGTTGCTCAGTAATGAGGGATTGCAGCTGTGTGTGTTTTGCGTTGTGTGAGTCAGAAAAGTAGTTTGCACTAATCTAGTCCTAGCACCCAAATAAAGACCCTTTGTCGTGCTTAAAATAACCCTCAAGTCTTGTGTGAAAATGTTAGCCTACTCTTTGTTTTGAAAGATGTTGTACTCTCACCATATGGAAACCACTCTTTCATAGGCTAGGGTAGCTTCTGAACCTAGCTAGGAAAAGAATTGATACAGAGATCACACACTCACTTTGGGCAGTAATGAATCTAGAATGTAATTGTGCATTGGTGCGTGAGTGTGTAGTGTAAGTCTGAAGGAATTAGCCCCTTAAGGAAAATTTTTGATCAAATGGATGAGCAGGGTATAAACTGCTGGTGTATTTAATTTCCTGCATCTTTTCATATGTTGTATTTCAATTGCTTGAGGACAAGCAATGGTTTAAGTTTGGGGGTGTGATAACTCATGTTTATATGAGTTATTTATACTTATTCAAAGTTAAATCATGCAAGTTCTCTGGCAATAGTAGGTTGTTTCTATTAAGTTTCTGTTAGTTTATTGCTTTTTAGTTAGAAAGGGGCTAAATTACAAGTTCTAGGCATTTTGGTGCCAATTGGCACCTTTGTGAGCGTTTTGATGCTTCTTGTGTTTGTGCAGTAATCTGAACGTGGCAGCGTCTCTCATCACGTCTGAAGAAGGACAGCAGAGCAAGAAAATAATATATATCATTTTAGCGCGCATGTAATGATGACCAGAGATCTGGAAATGAAGAAGATCTTCTCTTTCTTCAGCACTGACGCGGCTGACGCACTGTAGCAGTGCGGTGTCACTTCAGGGCAGAGTCAACTCGCAAGCAAGCTTGGAAGGTGGGGGAATGACATCAGCAGCATGTGACCTCTTTTGACCATGGCTATTCTCTCTCTATAAAAAGGCAAGGGTGCACCATGCGGAACATACACGACTCAATTCATCATCCACCTTCCCCCATTTTTCAGAGATAGTTTTTCTGAGAGAAGTTCTGGACACAGACTTCTTCATTTTTTAATTCTCTCAAGGCCCCAATTTCCATATCCATTCGCAGCCATTATTGTAAAGCCCAGACGTTGTAACGTCTTTACAGCGTACATGAAGGAAGGCCACTTAGGCGTATCTTTTGCGTTTAGTCTCCTTTTCTCTATGTACGGTATTTGGATTTTAACTCCTCTTATTTCTGTAAGGATGCTCAGCATGAGCTAAACAATTTGTAGTTGGGTTGCTGTTTTGCATGTAATGAACCTCTAGTTTAATGTTATGAAGTATTGATGTTTATGCGTTTTAAATCTTTGCATGTTAATATTTCCAAACTTGTTTTGAATTGATCACTTAAAATAAGTAGATTCATAGGTACAGACATGGTCTATGAAAAGAACTCAAAGATTTATGTGAATGAAAAGGTGCACTAAAGACATTTAGGCATTTTTATCTAAGTCTAGACATAGAATGGATAATAGTTCATAGGACATTGCTGTGGGCACTTAAAATACAGGAGTAGGCCTACTTAGAACCTAGACATAGGAATTCTAGTACTTGAAGCTCTGACGTTTTGTGACTGAAAAGCACAGCTCTTTTGCAACAGCGTTCAAACGTTATAACGTCTATACAACATAGCATTTGTACGTGTTAGCGTGTAAACGTTATAACGTCTGACTAGAGGAGATTTACTTGCATGCAGCAATCCAACTCATACTCTTCCATATTCACACCCACTTCTCATTTACTTGCTTTATTTATGTTCTTAGTCTTAATATCAACTTTTAGTGTCGATTTGCTACTTGTTTCACTTGTGTTTTAAAGACTTGAACTCTGAAAGTTAATCAATCCTCGTGGGAACGATCTCTTACTTTTATCCACTTTATTACTTGTACGACGTGTATACTTGCACTGACATTGCGATTATAAAACACACGGACGCAACATAGCGCGATGGTGGTTCGGTGTGGTTGGTGGCGGAGTGGGGCGATTTGCGGTGGTGGAGGGTTCAATCGGTGTTTGGGGGTGAGGCGCGAGGACGGCCACGACGGGGTAACGGAGACGCGTAAGTTTCGACTGATTCCGTGGAATGACCACCGTGGACGGCGGTCGGAGCTCACCTCCGGCGGCTCAGGTCAGTGCATCATCCCTTCTCTATCCCTTTTTTTTTGTTCTATCTGCATGTTTGCTTTTGTGTCTCTCCATTTTTATTTTTCTCTCCTCTCTTGCTTTCTGATTTTGGAAACCTCTATGCCCAAATTCCTTAACTTATTTTTTTAGCCTCTTGATAAATTATTAAGCTTATAAACTGTACATTATGGTTGTTATCTTCACTTTCAGTTTCAATCAAAAGAAAAACGTTTCTGCACGAATCCTATAACAACACGCTATTTTGGTTCACTACAACAAACAGAAACTGATTATATTTCTTAGAAATAGAGAAGCGACCAACCTTGAATCTGAGTTTTCTGGAAAAAGAGTCTTTATGTATATTTGTTCCTTGCTGCCTTGTTGGATTACTGCCGCTATCTTTTTGCGATTGTGTTCTGTTTCAGAACTTCAAACTAGTGCTTTTTGGTGATTAGGGTTTCAATGTGAAGCCCTAATCCTTATTTTTGTGATTTTTGAGATCTGTCTCCCCCTTTTAGACCTAGGATTGACTGTTTATTTATACTGAAAAACTAGGGTTGGCACTTAATTGGTTTTTGACTGGTTTAACTGGGCTTTTGCAGGTCTGATAATGTGGGCTTGCTGAGCAGTCTTGGAAAGCAAGAACAGCTCCAGAGATTTGCTGATGCTGCTCCCTTTTTATTTTCGTTTTTTTTGTATTTTTTTGTATTTTTGACTATTGTTTTTTTTGCATTTTTGGGACAGTTTGGACTCTAAACACTCCTAAATTGTAAATGAAATAAAATTTGATTTTTTGACATTTTTGGACTCAAAACAAATTAAATAGACAAAATAAAAATAATAAAAGAAGTTGAGCCAAATACAAAAGCGAAATCGGGCCCAACTAGACAAATGCGCTAGAACGAGGTTCAAATAGAACAAATAGGCCCGCTAACTGATAAACACTAAAAATTAACTAGGAACCACGTTCGTGGGCCCAACTCAAAATGATAAGCCCAATTTGTATATGTGTAGGCCCAATAACCCAACTGTTGGCCCAATTACACAAGTGGCATCTTAGCGACACTCGCATGACACCGACACGCGTTAACAGGACTCGAGACTTGCAAAAAAATGCGACCTAGTAAATTAAAACGCTATTAACAAGAGCTCGGACAAAATTGGGGTATAACAGGATCCAGAAGGGAGTCTTGCATATGGTTGATGTCGGGAATGAATATTTCCTTGTCACATTCTCAAGTGTGGATGATTACAAGGTAGCACTTACTCAAGGCCCTTGGCTCATATATGATCATTACTTGACAGTGAGGGAGTGGTCTCCAAACTTTCATCCATCAAGGGAAGCCATCACAGATGTAGCAGCGTGGGTGTGAGTTTCTAATCTACTCATTGAATATTACGACGCCAAGTTTCTTACATACTTGGGTAATAGGATTGGCAGGGCAGTTAAGGTGGACAAGAATACGCTTCAGAAGGAGCGTGGCAAGTATGCTAGGTTTTGCGTGGAAGTCGATCTTACGCAACCACTACTCGCAATGTTCGAAGTTGAAGGGGTGTATACAAGATTGAGTATGAAGCGCTCCATCTTTTGTGTCTCAGTTGTGGAAAGTTTGGACACTACATAGAAGGGTGTCCGAAAAAACACTTGCATGACGACGGCAAAGAAATCATGGGAACCAGTAATGGCGGTGTATGTGGCGGTCCAGCGGCTGCTGGGGTGGAGATTCATGGCCTTGGGTGGTGGTGCAGAAATCACGGCGGCCACGTAAACCTGACATCATGAATTATGGTGATGGCACAATGAGTGGGGGACGTGAGTCGCAAATCATGGGATCACGTTTTAATGCCTTGAATGATAATCATGAAGGAGTTATGCAGGAGAACGTGAATGAGGGGTTGAATGGAGTCAATGTGCATAATCATGGAATGGAGAGAGAACTTTCCTAAAGAGGTCAGAAGGATTTACAGGAAAAAAATCAGGAATTAATAGCAATCACAATATTCCTAAAAGTGGTGGTGATATTAACAAGGAAGTTCTTGGTGCTTCACGTGGAATTAATAAAGTGGTCCCAACAAGTGCTACTGTTGGACATCCACGTGTGGCTTCAATTAAGTGCAAGAGACGATGCTAATGTGAAGATGATGGAAGGGAAGCATACAGTGGACCAATTAAAAGAACACGTGACTCTTAATGTTACACATAGTGGATCTAAGAAAGATGTGGTGGGGAAAAGTAAGTTGATGCATGCAGAGCAGCATCCTCCTAGACCACCAGATCATGGAGTTTCAAATATTCTCAAGGGGGATAAACCACCTCCTATTACGCAGCTAGAGGTACCAGGCAGCACCAACATCCCAAGGTATGATTCGGACTTGGTTGGTGAGAATATTGAGCACCAACATCCCAAGGTATGATTCCAGTTAGAGAGACCACCCATGAGAAGCAGCTATAGAGAGCACCATTCTAACAGTAGTTATTTTAGCAACTGGTGCAAATGTCTCAGCATAATCAAAACCATATTCCTGCTTGTTGTCTAAAGCAACCAATCGAGCCTTGTACCGATTGAGAGATCCATCAGAATTCAATTTCACAGAATAAATCCATTTACAGTCTATGGATTTGATACCAGGAGGGCAAGGAACAATATCCCAAGTGAAATTGTCCCGAAGGGCCTGAAGTTCTTCATTCATGGCATTTACCCAAGAGACAACTTTAACAGCTTGCGAATAACAAGTAGGAATAGATGTGCCAGATAGAGAAGCAGTTAAAGTTGTATGTGAGGAATCAAACTTGTCTGGGGAATATCTATCAGGTGCTCGAGACGTTCTACTAGAACGCCGTTGATAAGCTCCAATTTAGTGCAATTTTTAGAGACACTTTTGAGTCATTTTTAGAGCAATTATATACTAATTATATAAATCACTAGCTTAATTTGCTCTTTATTTTGCAGAAAAGAAGAAAATAAAAAAAAGAATAAGAATCCAAATTAGAGCCACTTAAAAGTTATATATATATATATGGGCTGGAAATTGAAAGATTGAGAAGGGCTTGCGGATCATGTCTCATGGCCTAGTTGGATTGAAGTTGGGCCCAAGAGAAGGAAAGCCCAACAGTGCGCTATTGGAAAGGAAGGAAAATTAACAAGCCCAACAAATTGATGAACTAGGGGAACCCTATGCTTCAATTATAAAAAACGAAGCCGCGGCAATTAACGTGGAGAAGAAAGTGCCGAACAACAACAGAAGAAAACAGTAGCGCCGGCAACGCACAGGAGAGTGAGGAGCAGGTTTTGGGTACCCGTTTTTGACACCGGGAGAGAGCTTTGGAGCAGAAAAAGGAGACTGGGGACTCAATAATAATTTCTCTAATTTCCGGGTTATTTTTATCTCTGTAATTCATGACTCTAATTTCTATTTTATTGTTCTTTATGACTTTGGATAGCTAAATCATCTTCTAGGGTCTTAGGTGGATCTTGCAGTTTAGAGACCTTTATGTTATAGTTTATTATTTGAATTCCAGTTTTATTTCAATTAATATTGTCTTATTGTTTTAATCACATAATTAGGATTAGCTACCCTATGCATGTTCATAATCAATTAGTTGATCAGCGACCGTACTGCAATTAGTTGGTGGACCTATAGGATAATTAGGGCTATAATTAATGCATGACCAAACTTTAATTTAGTCTTCCAATCATTCAACCTTTTTTGTTCTTTATGCTTTTTCTCAATTTAAATTCTTGCATGACCAAACAAGGGTTAGTTTAGGAAAAAGAATATTAATCACGAATGACCAAACGGATTAATAGCTTTAGTAAAGGGATTGGTAACTAAATAAAATAAAGGAATTCAAGTAGGAATTAGACATAGGGGAATCCAAGCTTGCAAGTGAAACCGTGACCCTAGACCTCTCTCCATTTATTAAATCTAGTATTTTAATTATTGTTATTTATTTCTTTTTATTTGTTCCATTACAATTCAAATATTTGTTCGTCTAAATAATAAATAATCTCGATTAGTTTGGTACTTGCTAATTAATCCCTGTGGACACGATAATCTTTTATACTACTTCTGCGGTAGAGTACACTTGCTCTAAGTATGTTTTTAACGCAACAAGTTTTTGGCGTCGTTGCCGGGGATTAATTTAGCAATATTAAACAAAAAATATTTTTATTGCTTTAGACATTTTTTATGCATTAGTTTTATTTTTTTTATTTATCTTATTGAAAAAATAAAAATAAAAAGCTGCTAATACTTTCTCAAGAGACCGCTGCAGTTCACTTTTTTTGCAGATAAAAGTTTAAATCATGGTTAAGACAATTGGAGATTATATTAGAGAGGCAGAGGCACAAAGGAATTTGGAGAAGTCGTCTTGGTATATGCCTCGATGTCAGGTCTTATTTCCTCCTCCTCCTCCTTATGAGCCTTATTCAAACTATTGGGATGACTATGAGCCACCCCCTTATTTCTCCCACCGGGATAATTATGAGTCACTACAAGAGCAAGGGCAAGAGGAGGAAAAGTCGGATGTCAATGAGGTCTTGACCAAATTTATGCAGTAGACAAATGAAAAATTTGAATGCTTGGAGAATCAATTGTCAAAGATTATTGATATGGTAGCAACTCAGTTGGCTCAAGAAACTCTTTATTCACAAACTAAGTCTACCCAAAATGAAGAAGCTGAGCAATACAAAGAAAGTATTCCTTTGAGAGATGAAGGTGTCTCTATGGAATATAATCTGCAGGAAGAAGCTCTCAAGAAAGAAGAGGAGACTCCTATTGAAGGGAGTCAAATCAAAATAGTAGCTCCTACTGAAGGGAGTCATATTGAAACAAAAGATCCTACTAAAGGGAGCATTTGTGAGGACAGTGAGAAAGATCCCATGGTTCTAGATTTGGAGAAAGAGGAGAAAGCGCCCATTTTTGGTTAAATTGTTTTAACCATTGGTGATGCTGTGATTGAGGTTCACCGGGGAAAGGTAACTTTGAGGAGTGGTAAAGAAGATGGTGTTATTAAAGCTTTAAATTCCAATGAAATTTTCTCTTCTTTAACTTCTCCTTGTTTTGATGATGTGGTTGAAACTAACATTTTTAGTGAATTAAAGATGCAGGACCTTTTGGAAAAAAGTCTTATTTTGCAGGATCCTAGCATAATGGTGGATGGAGATAAAATAAAAAATTCACCATCCTTAGAAGTTCATCCACCACGTGGAAAAAGAAAGAACAATGTGAACCACATGGTTAGAAAGTTAAGAAGATGTACTGCGTTAGATGTTAAATTTGCTCTTGGAGAGCCACCTGATTAAGCACTAATTATCGTCAGGCTCACGACGTTAAACAAGCGCTTCGCAGGAGGCAACCTGTGTTTTATTTTCAGTTATTTTTACTTTTAATTTGTTTCATTTTGTTTTTAGGAATAAGCTCGGACTACCAGCTCTCTCAGGGAAGCCACTATTACTCTCTCTCTCATTTATTTCTCTTAGTTTCTATTTGATCATTTTGGATTGAGGACCATGCTTCATGCAAGTGTGGGGGAGGATAGTATATCTTCTCACTTGATCTCTATTAAGGCACATACCCACCGTATATGTTGATAGCATTTTTTCTGACTTATTTTAGCGACTTATGCTTCAAGTTGAAAAAAAATAGAGATTTTGCCTTTAGGGGATCCCATAATTAATTTACTTGACAGACTTGTGTTTAATTGTAACTTTGAGGATGTCCTTAGGAAGCTGATAATTAGCATTTGTCCCTGTTGAGTACTTTTTGTGAACTAGCTTCTAAATGTGAGATCTGAGCCTTCATAAGGGGATTGATACTAAATCAAAAAAATTTACCCCTTTTCTTTCTATGAGTGTGTTTCCCAATTTGCTACATTCTAGAATTTGTCTTTTGACCATTTCAAGGCGAAAATTGATTTGCATCATGTAAAAAGATTTGGGGAATTTAGGTATTTTTTTGGCTTCAGAGTTGTTTGTTGAATTTATCCCTTAGTTGCCCCCTTTGAGCTTAATATATTTGTTTTCTTTGGTACCCAGATATAATTTTTCTTTTTTTGTTTGTGATAACCATTTGGAATTAAATGTGGAGCAACTATTGAAAATTACATTTTCGTCCTAATTTAGGTATTTTTCTGGCCTCAGAGTTGTTTGTTGAAATTATCCCTGAGCTGCCCCCTTTGAGCTTAATATATTTGTTTTCTTTGGTACCCAGATATAATTTTTCTTTTTTTGTTTGTGGTAACCATTTGGAATTAAATGTGGAGCAACTATTGAAAATTACATTTTCGTCCTATACTTTAAATGTCTATCTTGTCAGGAAAAAACAAAAGAGAGTGAATCACGTGCTTCCAAGAATATTTTCCTACAAAGGAAACAAAATATGAGTTTTCATGTACTAACCTTTTTACTCCAAAAAAAAGGAAAGCAAGAAGGAGGAAAAGACACATCAAAAGAATGAAAGAGCCAAAGGGCAAATCCAAAAAAAAAGAGTCTACTCAAGAGCAAAAAGCAAATCAAAAAGGGTCGACTCAATAGAAAAATAGTGAAGAATGGAAGTGAAATTAATTTAGAGTTTGGACAAAAATTGTAAAATAGATAGGAGCTCCATATTTGGTTTCAAAGTTTACTATTTGTTTCTTGTTTTTTTTTTATCCCTTTGATTATCCATTCCTTCTTATTTCCTACCCTGCATGAATTCACCTGGCCCCATTACAACCCATGAAACCCCATCTTTTGCATGCATGTGAACTATTTAGTGGAGATTTGGTCAAATTACAAACATATGGTAATGTGCATTTTGTTGAAACTTGAGTGTATATTTTCCCTGGTCCCTAAACACTTAGAGAGATTGTGAGCGAGTGCATTTGTTCACAGAAATGTATTCTTCAAGGACATGAGACTCTAATTGGGCAACATTTTGACACCTCATATGTGTTATATTGTCTATTGTCTGTCATTGTGCTTCTAATTTTGGGTTCCTTATTTGACTGTCTCTATTATTTATTTGAAAAATTTATTGAGCCAGGAAATTTGTTTGAGGACAAGCAAAAGTTAAGTGTGGGGGAGTTGATAAGCTCCAATTTAGTGCAGTTTTTAGAGACACTTTTGAGTCATTTTTAGAGCAATTATATACTAATTATATAAATCACTAACTTAATTTGCTCTTTATTTTGCAGAAAAGAAGAAAATAAGAAAAAGAATAAGAATCCAAATTAGAGCCACCTAAAAGTTATATATATATATATATATATATATCATAATCATATCATATCATAATTATATACGACCAGGAATAGTACACATAAACTGTCCATGTCACTGATAAAAAAAGCCACGCAATAGGTGTAAAAAATACGTGGCGTCCACGTCATCTGTTTGTACAATCTCAATTGATGATAATCAAAGTTACACCAGCTCGCGATCTTGACGGTTCAGATTTGATAAAATTGCGGCTCCCAATATTAAGAAAGAACGGAAGTCAACCACCCAATATTTGGTTCAAATTTTAAAATGCTAACAGGAATTGAGTAATGGCAATTATGTGCCATTATTACAAATTCTTACTAAGGAAGTAACTAAAAATTTGGTTGTTGTCCCTACAAATAGTAACCAGACAATACAAGTTGAAGATTCAACCATCAATTGAGAAAAAAAAACGAACCACGTGAAACCATTTTTCAATGAAGCAACTCAAATCTGCTTTTTATCACTACAAAACTAAACCAAAAAATCAATTTAATGATTCAAACATCAGTAGCAACAAAAAACGAATCAGCTCCTGAAACCATTGTTCAATGGAAGCTTTTTTGCGGTGGCCGTAGACGGTGGCCATGTGCCCAAGTCCGCCGCAAATCCCCCCTTTCCTGCGGTCGTGACTCCCTTCCTTTTTCTCTCCCATTCTTTCTTCCTCTTTCTCTCTCTGGTATTCATTGTTTTCAAAAATTTCGCACTTCTCTCTCCAAATGGAGTTGTGCGTCGCTGAGAAGGAGTAGAGGAAATTAGGGTTCCCTCTTTTGATACTTCCCTTATATACATCCATTTAATCTTTATTTATTAATTTTTTTTTAAAAAAATGTCAGATTTAGTTTTACACCCCCTTTTTTAATTATATTGCCCCCTTGAAAGCCCAGTTCACAGGCCACTTCTTAAAACCCAGAAAATGTAAATTGGGTTTCTGTTATTCGCACCCATTTAATAATACAGCCCTCTGCTCTAATTGCACCTCTGTTTTACTAATGCAGCGCCTTTTCGTTTTTTGTTTATTTCTTTTTAAAAACAACAATTTCTTTTACAAAAAAGCCATAGAACTAAATAAATAAATATTTTCTCTTCAAAAAACCTATAAAACCAATACACCCCCCTATTAGTTTTTGTTATGAAGTTCAATTTTAGTTACAATGTCGTGTAATATCCCATTACTGAAGACCTAATGGAATTTTACGTATATTCACTCTGTTTGCCAGATTTATGATCACTGAGTCCTATTGATTTTATTATTTAAAGGTTAAAAAAATTGATTATTTTTAGGTTTAAATATATATTACCCCCCTGCAAATATACCCATTATCCAGTTACCCCCCTACAAAAAAAAAACATTTAAAACAAACATTGCAAAATATAAAGTTATCCAGTTACCCCCCTGCCGTTAAATTTTCTGTTAAAAAATGTAAAATGCCACATATCCAGTTACCCCCTGCCACGTGTCACCATATTATTGGGCCTCTGTGACACGTGGCACTAACGGCCACGTCAGCATCCTGGTCAACAGTGCCACGCCAGCAACCAATGGATGGCTGCCACGTGGCACTGTTGTTAATTCAAAATAAATCTTTAAAATGCCTAAAGTGAGACTTGAACCCATGACCCTTTACTCACCCACAACTCCTAACCATTGAGCCAAATTAATACTTGTGATTACTAACTCAACTACCAATATATATTACGTAATTACTACTTAAATTAAAAAAAAATCAACTTCAATCTTCTGGGTAACATCAAATTCACAGCAACAAATTCCTCATCAAATTCCTCATCATTCCTCACCTAAACGCAGATCCCTCCCTAAACGCAGATCCCAGCAACAAATTCACATCATCAACCAGCAACAATCCCTCCCTAAACGCAGATACTAATGTTCATCATCAATCTTCACCAAATTCACATCATCAACCATCGTCAACCAGCAACAAATTCAAATCTGGGTAACATCAATCTTAAACAAAAACTTAAAATCGAAAACTGTTTCCAGATCTGCTGAAGGGACGAAATCGAATTCAGTTACCAACGAGAAAATCGAATTCAGTTTGCGATTCACCCTCTTCACCCTCAATCCTAGCGAAATCGAAGCAGTTTGCGATTCACCCTCTTCACCCTCTTCCCATCGTCACTCTCTCTCACTGTGCGTCTCTCTCTCTTCCCATCGTCACTCTCTCTCACTGTGCGTCTCTCTCTCTTCCCATCGTCACTCTCTCTCCTGGGTTTTGTTGCTGGGTTTTGTTGTTGTTTAAAAAAAACTGAGAGAGACGAACTGAGCGAGAGAGAGAGACGAACTGGGTTTTGTTGCTGGGTTCGTGTGACGATGATGATGTTGTCTGGGTAGGTGAGATGAAATCGATTTTCCAGAGAGAGAGAGAGAGATGAACTGAGAGACGAAATCGTTTGATGATGATGATGTTGCTACTGAGACGAAATCGTTTGACGATGATGATGTTGCTACTGAACCTGTTGCTCAGATGTTTCCTCGAATTATATTGTTGCTCAGAATTGTATCAATACAGAACATGGAGAAGAGGTGGAAACGAACACAGAACAGATAGATCGAGTGTGCGATGATCTGCCTAGCTCCGTTGGCGATACTGAACCTGATGTTCTTGATATCCATGTCATTGATGACAATATTGTTCTTGATTCTTCATGTGCAGTTCTTAATGAAAAGTTTAAGAACTTGATGTTACCCAGAAGATTGATGTTACCCTGAAGTTGATTTTTTTTTTTAATTTAAGTAGTAATTACGTAATATATATTGGTAGTTGAGTTATTAATCACAAGTATTAATTTGGCTCAATGGTTAGGAGTTGTGGGTGTGAGTAAAGGGCCATGGGTTCAAGTCTCACTTTAGGCATTTTAAAGATTTATTTTGAATTAACAACAGTGCCACGTGGCAGCCATCCATTGGTTGCTGACGTGGCACTGTTGACCAGGATGCTGACGTGGCAGCCAGTGCCACATGTCACAGAGGCCCAATAATATGGTGACACGTGGCAGGGGGGGTAACTGGATATGTGACATTTTACATTTTTTAACAGAAAATTTAACGACAGAGGGGTAACTGGATAACTTTATATTTTGCAAGGTTTGTTTTAAATGTTTTTTTTTGTGGGGGGTAACTGGATAATGGGTATATTTGTAGGGGGGTAATATATATTTAAACCTTATTTTTATAATGAGTATATATATTACCACTAAATTTAACCTTATAAAGCAATTGATAAAAGGGGTAAATATTATATTGCACATTTGCTGAAAATGATAATAATAATGTTGTATCATTTAATAATAGAAGATAAATTTTAATTAATTTTACCTCAAGGAAATCAGATCATATTTGAATCTTCAATTTAAAACTCAATATATAAACAAATCGTATAATGTTATCAAATCATACATAGTATGAGCCGACAATCACATTAAATATGATAAAATAATCAAACACTGTCTACGTATTGTTTATTATTGTAAATGCCAATTTCTATACATTCAATCCATAATTCAAGGGGCGAGTCCCAATTTAACTGCAGCATAGTTGGAATTGGTTTTATTATAACTTAACATTAGATATAATTAATTTTTTTTGTGTCATGTATTTACGAAAATTCAGAGTTTGTGAAAAATTGTTCTATTATACCTTAGAATACTTATTTGTAACAAATCCAAATTCATTCGTATTTTTTTGGTTAAATAAATACAACACAACTTATATTATTTGCTGCGTAATATACAAACATTTGCACATTAGTATAATCAAAGCCATTATAGCGAGAAGTGTGATTAGAAATTGCAAAATTTTGTGAGTATTCATCAGTGTATTTATTCAATTGAATGAATCATTGCTCCATCGTCCACTTTTATCACTACAACATGTTTTGTTTAGATCTGTATTTATTCAATTATATATAAAATTGTTTTAGTGCTACATGATGTAGTATTCTTATACTTTGTACATCAAGCCATTATTGAATCGATCATCCACTTTTGTGGGTACAACATGTTTATCCCCCACTTTTATCCCTACAGCATGTTTAGTATGGATAAGATTGTTTTGGTGTTTATAGCCTTTAACCAATTTTGTCTAATATCATGTGCTGTTTTTAAATGTTATACGTGTTGCAGGGCAATACAATTCAGGGACACATGGAGCGGCAATTTATATATAAACTGGACAAGGACATTCTGGAGGGATATGTTTATTACATTTCAAAATTTACCGTGTCCCCTAATTCCGGTGACTATCGACCTGCCAGACATTCTTACATGCTCACTTCCTATTGGCTACTAAGATTCGCCCTGCTTCAACAGAAGCAATCCCCCTATCCGCCATACCGTTTCACCGCACCCGAAGAGTGCTTTGATCTGGGTTTGACCAAGACTATTTTTATTGTTAATTAGATGCATCATTCAAATATCAACATTTTCTGTTTTGTTGGTGGAAAAACGTAGGCGTACACACTACGTCCTAACCATTTTATCTATAAAAAAACATTTTCTGTTTTGTTTCGTTGTCTATTGTCTTGACAGATATCGCTGGGATCCTGACTGGGGTAGGTGTTGCGCGGGAATATTAGAAAAATAACAGCAAGTCATCCCTTTTGTCCATCCACTTAGATAACAGGGGGTCTGAAATGCGCACGTTTATTTCATTATAGCCTATACATTACTAATTAAAGGCCAAATCACTGAGTTTTTTTAATTTTAATTTCTTTTTATTTTTTATTTTCAGATATCGTTTCAGTGTCACCCTTTGGGGGGGGGGGGGGGGGGTTGTAACTGAACTTAATACATTCCTATCCTCCGGACATGCTACCAATGTTGTTATTGCAATCCTGTTTTGCAAAGTCAAAGACTGACATTGTAGTTACTTGCTAGATTGTTTTATGAATTTCACATAATTCTAATATACAAGACCCGTACAACTTTTATTTGGTTCGATGATATATATTATGTCTCAATCGACCATGCACGTAATATAATTTTCATATTCATTTTCCTGGAAGACTTTTATCCTAACTACCATGCATGCTTCTAAACTGCTTATTAATCCTGACATTTACATATATACTCTCACATTTACATATTCAATTTATAAGCATTATAAATATCTAATTGAAACTGTTTGTTTGGTGATTTTAGGCTGTCCCAAAGTATCACTACACCGAGTATCGTTGTAACTCCAGAGACCAAAACAAACACTTCGGCCGATAAAGGGCTACCCAATTATATATATATATATATATATATATATATATATATATATATATATATATATATATATATATATATATATATATATATATATATATGGGCTGGAAATTGAAAGATTGAGAAGGGCTTGCGGATCATGTCTCATGGCCTAGTTGGATTGAAGTTGGGCCCAAGAGAAGGAAAGCCCAACAGTGAGCTATTGGAAAGGAAGGAAAATTAACAAGCCCAACAAAAAAAACAAGCCCAACAAATTGATGAACTAAGGGAACCCTATGCTTCAATTATAAAAAACGAAGCCGCGACAATTAACGTGGAGAAGAAAGTGCTGAACAACAACAGAAAAAAACAGTAGCGCCGACAACGCACAGGAGAGTGAGGAGCAGGTTTTGGGTACCCGTTTTTGACACCGGGAGAGAGCTTTGGAGCAGAAAAAGGAGACTGGAGACTCAGAATAATAATTTCTCTAATTTCCGGGTTATTTTTATCTCTGTAATTCATGACTCTAATTTCTATTTTATTGTTATTTATGACTTTGGATAGCTAAATCATCTTCTAGGGTCTTAGGTGTGGATCTTGCAGTTTAGAGACCTTTATGTTATAGTTTATTATTTGAATTCCAGTTTTATTTCAATTAATATTGTCTTATTGTTTTAATCACATAATTAGGATTAGGTACCCTATGCATGTTCATAATCAATTAGTTGATCAGCGACCGTACTACAATTAGTTGGTGGACCTATAGGATAATTGGGGCTATAATTAATGCATGACCAAACTTTAATTTAGTCTTCCAATCATTCAACCTTTTTGTTCTTTATGCTTTTCCTCAACTTAAATTCTTGCATGACCAAACAAGGGTTAGTTTAGGAAAAAGAATATTAATCACGAATGACCAAACGGATTAATAGCTTTAGTAAAGGGATTGGTAATTAAATAAAATAAAGGAATTCAAGTAGGAATTTGACATAGGGGAATCGAAGCTTGCAAGTGAAACCGTGACCCTAGACCTCTCTCCATTAATTAAATCTAGTATTTTAATTATTGTTATTTTTTTCTTTTTATTTGTTCCATTACAGTTCAAATATTTGTTCGTCTAAATAATAAATAATCTCGATTAGTTTGGTACTTAGGTGAACAAATCTATATCGATTTATCTATTTGTATTATATACAATGAGGTGTGTTTTCTCGAGTTAGAAAGTTATGTTCACATGTCATATTTGTTAAATATGATGTGTCTATTTCATTAATTGGTGTGTCAATTCATTCTAATTATTTTTGAAACATTATAATGTAGAAATCGATAATGTAAAAGGTAGTACTTTTTCGCAATGAAAACGAAATAATAGAATATGATTTGGTGATCTTATACATTTGATAGGGTTTGATTGGTATACAATATTGCTGTAAACTTTTTTACACAACCAATCGATATCATGTGTGACTTTTAAGGTAGTTGAGATAAAGTCAAATTTTTTCTATGACGTACCTTTTTGTGCTTGGTTGACATTGCAAAAAAAATTGTACAACAACAATGTATATAAAATAAATATTTTTTTATGTTAGGCAATGAAGGCTGGCTCAGTTGTAAGGAGTTGGCTCATTCGCCACAAGGGTGTGAGTTCAACTCCCGCTGTAGATGTGAGGACCTCTTTGGTGGGTGATCTGTAAGTACCTCTGTAAGCGTTCAAAGAGCTGTGAGGTCTGCCCTGACCCTGGTGAGCCCCCGGAGCCCAACTCACCTAAACTTTCTTATATAAAAAAATTATATTAATGACTAGAATGTACTATAACTATGACATAATATGTGACCCTACACCAATTTTCTCTTCACCATTAAATAAAAGATTTACACCCATAAGTATTTTGGATTTACAGGGTTTGTCAAGATGGAATGTTCTAAATCCCTGTGTTGTTACGTAATGGGATCGAAATTGATCTGTTAATCTGAATCAAGTGAACACCGCAACAAGAAGAAAAACCAAGCAACGATGCACCAAGATGATGAAGTAAACAACACCGCTCTCGGACAACAAATACAAGAAAAAATATATTTATGTAGAAATCACTTATATATATATATATATATATATATATATGTATGTATGTATGTATGTATGTATGTATGTATGTATGTATGTATGTATGTATGTATGTATGTATGTATGTATGTATGTATGTATGTATGTATGTATGTATGTATGTATGTATGCATGCATGTAGGTTAAACACCCTATGTGTGTGTGAGTGTGTATACACACACACACACACTAGTGTGTTTGACCCGTGTGATGCACGGGTAAACGTTATTTTGATAAGAAAAGATTTGACTTTAGTTTTTAATTGTAGGATGGTACCTATCAATTATAAAGATAAAGATGTGAAATGTTTTTATATTATGCAGCAAATAATATAAGTTGTATTGCAAGGTATGTGAAATTGTTACAAAATGTACATATAACAATGAGAATAAATATGGATAAATTCGTGGAAGTGATTATGGATTACAATGAGATGGGGTGGGAGCAGGGGAGTATTTCCCCCAATCCCCACCACAAATAGTTTTTCACGCGGGGCCTCGTAAAATCATTAAAAGTTATCAAAAATGTAAATTAAAATTTAATAAATTGGAAAAGAAAATAATAGTTAGACTAAAAAAATCATAGTTTAAAATTCTAATATAAAATCATATAAAATTTAGTCCACTTTTTATTTTGATATTCAAAAAATAAAATTAAGAATAAAAACATAAAAGTAAGCATATTTTAATATTTTATTAATATTTTTAATTAAAAAACATATATAATGTACTCGACCAGGGGGTGGCCCCCATCTCCATCCTCAAGTTGACAGTAGGAGAATCACCTCTCTTAATGTTAACTTGGGAGTCCGTGTCCCCATTCTCAAGTTGACAGCAAGAGAAGCTACGGATAAGAGAATCACCACATTTGTTTTGACCAAATTCTCTTTTTTTAAAAGTTGTATACACTTAGAAATTGTAATAAGTGATACAAAATATTAGTAATTGCATTTAATGGTTATATGCCCGTACCAAAGCATGTGTGCCATAATAATCAAAAAAAAAAACATGTGTGCCATTATTGAAATTTAATTCATTTGTTAGAAAAGAAGAATGAGAAGTAAGAATACAAATTAAAACAAAAATAAGTTATCAGCCGGTAATTTTCAACCAACATCGTTGACCGATGAGTTAATATACTCTGGGACCCGAGGTGTTGACCCGGTACACTCCCAGGTTCGATTCTCGCAGCAGATAAACTTAGGTTACTCCGTGAATAGACAGCAATGACCCGAAAAAAGAAACACCATGTAATTTTCTTGATGCACACAACCCAAAATTATAAGTCATAAAGGAGAACCAATTATTTTGTTGAACTAATGCGTAATGAATGGTTAATGATCTTCTGGTTCAAGTTTATGACTTTTTCTGAATTTAGAAGTTTCCATGATAATTATTAAATAGCTGAGTTCAAAGAACGTAGCGATTTAATGCCTTTTTCTTTTTTGGAGTCATGCTCTGAAATAGCCAAAGTAAAGCAATTTCTTGACTCTAAACTCAAGATAAATGATCTTGGCACTCTTAGATTTTTTCTTGGCCTTGAGGTGGCCCGGTCTAAACAAGGCATTCTCCTTAACCAGCGGAAATATGCCCTAGAATTACTTGAGGACAGTGGTTTATTGGCTGTAAAACCCACTTCCACTCCCTATGATCCTTCCTTGAAATTACATGACTCTTATTCACTTATGAAGATGTCTATGCATACAGGCGCCTAGTTGGTAGACTGTTGTACCTCACTACCACTCGACCTGACCTAGCCTTCATCATGCAATTGCTGAGCTAGTTTATAGCCAAGCCCTTACAGGTACACCACCAAGCAGCCTTGAGAGTTCTCAAATACATCAAAGGTGCACCTGCCAAGGGTCTGTTCTACTCCTCCTCTTCTCCCATGAAACTTTCTGGCTTTGCAGACTCAGATTGGGCAAGTTGTCCTTCCACTCGCAGATCAGTTTCTGACTATTGTGTATTCCTTGGATCATCCTTACTATCTTGGAAATCCAAGAAACAGTCAACAGTTTCTCGTTCTAGCTTTGAAGCTGAATATAGAGCATTGGCCAGTCTCACTTGTGAACTCCAATGGCTCCGATACCTTTTTCAAGATCTTCATGTTACCTTTGATCAGCCAGTGTCTGTGTACTGTGATAATAAAATTGCAATTCACTTAGCTCACAACCCAACATTCCATGAACGGACCAAACACATTGAGATCGATTGCCACGTGGTCCGAGAAAAGATTCAGAAAGGCCTCATTCATCTTCTTCCAGTTCCATCTGCATCACAACTAGCAAATGTCTTGACAAAATCACTTCTATGTCCGGCCTTCACATCTATGGTGTCCAAGCTTGGCCTTATGGATATCCATAGTCCAGCTTGTGGGGGGATATTACCTAACCCACCTATTTAACCATAGTTAAATTAATTCTTTGTATTTAGTTATCTTCTAGTTAGTTTGTTGAGTAATTTTAGCTAGTTATCTTCTAGTTAGTTTGTTGAGTAACTTTAGTTAGTAGTTTCAGCTTGTAACAAACTCTATTTTTTGGCCTATATATCAGTTTGCCTTCCAACTGATAATAGACAGAATCTTTATTTTCATTCGATACAAACAATGCGTTTTCCTATCTTCATTCTCTGGTTCTCTGATAATTAACAGCACTAAACACATTTCGGAGTGTTACTTATGAAATCTTAAGGATGTATGCGTGCCTCCCTTTTAAGCATAAAGTTTGGAAATGTTAAGCATGAAGATCACCAGCATAGTCTTTCTTTGTTGTTACCCCCTTTAATTTCAACATTGGTAATGTATGCTTGCTGTCCACCATATTGACCGTTTAAATTTTTCAGTAAGTTTAACAATTATAAGTATATTTTATTTATTTTTTTTTGAAAATAATAGGGGCTCAAAGGCCCGAAACGAAAACCACGAGTCACAAGGAAACTAATCTAGGAGTAGAAACTCCAATACAATCATCATGCAAAAATTGTAAAATGCGCTCTGAAGGGTGCTCCAAAAAGTGCATGCCTTCCCCTCCTTCACACGCAATAAATGCCAGACAATTATAAGTATATTTTATTTAAATTGCTAAGAATAGAGGATAAAGCGTATTTGGAAGATTTTGTTTAAGTTTATTTTATGGCATAAACATTTTTACTAATATTTAAATACACTGATTAAAAACTTATTACGTCTATTTTCAATTCATTGTAAAAAAACTCTCCAAATAACTTGTGAATAAATATTCACTTAAAATTCCTTTAATTGATTTATAAGATATTAGTCTTAATTACATTTGTCTCTTTTTCAAATCTACGATTTTTGTTCACCTGTATTTAAATTATTTTTACAAATTTAGTTCTTATTTTTCTAATTACTTTTTTTCTCAAAATCTACTTTTAGTTTTTCACTTCCTTAAAATGTCACGTTTCTTTGGGGATTTAAAATGTAATAAACTTTTTTTTTGGGTAAAACAAGGTAGCCTTCATGCGCAACGGTAAAGACTAATCCTTTCAGATAACAGAGAATCATTTAATGGGTTGATATCTCCCAATAGATGTTTCTTCATATTCAAATCTGTAAAAATATATTTGAAAAAGTAGGGACAATAATATACTTATTTTGTTATTTTATTTTACTAATATCAATCTATCTCAAATTGATTGCTGTTTTTACATTTTTAGTGGAATATTTGGTCTTTTTTTCCACTCGTCATTTTTTATTATGAATTTTCTCTACATTCAACGAGAGAGATAAAGAGTAAAAAGATAAATTTTAGACTAAAAATGTACACAATCTAGACTACTAACCATTTAGACTACTAATCATTTTCTATAAGAGGTGTGCCAAAATCTTAAACTACAAGCAAACAAGATGAAACAGAGGGAGTGATTATAATTATGTACACAATCTGAAACGTGTAAATGTCAAATAATGAAGTTCAGTTAGTGTCATACAAATGAGCAAAATTAAGATTTCATATACCATACTTATATTTTGAAGAGTGTGGTGCTAATAACAGTCCTATTCTAGTTAACCCTCATGTTAGTCGATTTGATTAAAGTATCCTCAACCCTAATTCAAATTTTCAAAAACCACGCAATCTCCTCTTCACTCCCTTCGAGAAGTGTTCAAGTCAAAACAAATATTTTTTTAAAATGCAACACCTGTAAAGGAATGTCCGACACACGACACAATATTCAGAAGGGGTACATGTACTCGTGTAACCCCATATATAGCTAGTTATATCTACAACCTAAGCTCATAGGACAACGTTGAGCTCTCTAATATGAATATCTTCCAAGAATGTGCAAGTAGAGGCTTTCTGAAACATTAGGGTCTTGAAGAATATCGAGCATTTCTAAGGCTGGCAAGATTTTCAGTCGCTGAAAGTTGAGATGAAAGTCGTGGTCTTGAACTCATACTTTGAACTAATTGTGACGGCACAATAATTCGCTGCATAATATCATCAGACAAATGCTGACCTGCGAGACTTCCACGCATTCTAGCAGTAGGACGCCAATTCGGATCTGGTGGCGAATTGAACAATTCATCAGGCCTAGAAACTGACTGTACTGGTCTTCTTTGATCTGCTGTCAACCACTGGAAAATATCTGCTGAAGTTGGATTTTGAAATGGGTAGGACTGGGAATGTCTGGAAGCCAGAGTAGTAGCAATATTCATAGCTTCTGGACCACCTTGCTGAATGTGGGACCATTGGGTATTTGATGATGGCATTGGTTGGTATGGTTGGGGATTCAGAGTTTGCTGCATCTGTGGATTTCTATATTGATTTAACCAAGCAGGTGCTATGTATGGATTTTGCAATTGACTTGGTGCTGACATATTAACTGGTGGCATTCGATACTGAGTTCAATGAAAAAGCAAAATGTAAGCATATAAGAGCCATAAACACCAAGAAACACATAAAACAAAAAGCGAAATTTTTCTAATGATTTTCAGCTTATTTAATAAATGAAACACTTATAGGCATTAATTACTAGTATTACAGTATATGAAATGAAAACCATCAAACTAACTCCCCATGTATAATTATTAGTTAGTACAGAAAGTATAGCTGGAGAAGGGCTGCAAAGAAAATACGAAATACTCACAGTGGCTCCTATTAATTCCTGATCATATATAGTTTCTTTGAGAAGAAGATAGATTAATGTTACTATTTCACCCTTTCACGAAACCAGTTTACTGTGTTCCAACTGACTTTTTGGGTAAAAGAATATTAACCTCATTAATCCAAAAACAAAATTTCAAACAGGATTTAAGCTCATATATGAAAAGCAGTGTTTTAAAAACTGAACCAACCAAACAATTCAACCGGTTGAACTATGACCCGACACTGTCCCTGATTCTCACTTATTTGAGCGGTTCGACCACAGTTTCATCCAGTTTTGAGCAGTTTAAAACGGTTGAATTATAACTCGAGGGTCTCACCGATTTGATGTCTGGTTAAGTTTTCAAAACATTGATGAGAAGTTGTCGCGTGTTTCCTTAAAAGGAACCACAAGTCCACAACATATCAACACTGGGCAAAATTAAGGAATAGAAATAAAAATATACAGAACAGGAACAACCCCAAAACTGTCACTCAATAAAAGGAGAAACAAGAAACACTTATAAATCATACCTGTCTTTCTGATTGATGCTGCAATGTTGGTGTAGATGAACTTACACCCGGGACCTGAGGCGGATTCTGTGAGGGTCGAGTAAAATGTTGCTGTCTTTCTATATCACTTAGTATGGTAGAAGAAGCAGGGTTGGACAATGAAACATGAGGAGCAACAGAGGAACTGCTGGTTTGCAAAGAACTCAAATTAGTGACTGAATTTTGCCGTGGAATCCTCGGTGCTGAGGATGACCTCCCATACTCATTAACTACCGAGTTTATATAATTCAACTGCGGCTGAATATTATTTGGTGCCGCAATCAGGTTTCGCATGGCATAATTCATGTTAAGGTTATTGTTATGACCCTCAGCTTCCTGATTAGATGCTGGAGAAACAGTAACAGGCAGAACAAGATGCTCAGGGACACCAACTATCTGGGTATCAGGCGCCCTATCGAGTGCGGTCCAAGGTTCATCTCGTTGAATATCAACATTTTGATCAACACCAGTGAAGTTCACACCCAAAGAAGTAGAATTAGAGGTGACAAATTGACTAGGAACAGGGTCCTCGAAAAGTTTTCTGTCTGCAGTTTCACAAGTGTCCATTAGGTCCAAATTATCTTCATTAGTGAGATCTAAAACATCAGGAACAATATTGAGAGGCAAAGTAGATTCTCGAGGTTCAGTCTGTTCCTTTTCCACGCCATGATCACTTTCCAAGACAGCCTTCCATGATCCATCAGCATTGATCATCACTTCCACAATCTCCTTACCAACATTTTCCAGGATCTTTATTTAAGAAGAGAAAAAGAATGAGAGATTAATTTTCCATTCCTTTGTAAATTTTCCTTTGTTCAAGGTAAGGGATTGGCATGAAAAACAAATTACCGAAATTTTCATTCCCAATTTTAAGGGTGGTACAGAATTGACTCTAGGAGAGAGAAGATAATATAACAAAAGGCAACTCGATTGACAAGTAAAATAACCAAATTAACTTGCCTTGATCATGTTTTGGTCGAGACGAATCTCAGTATAGCAGACATTCTGATTGCAATGGGGGCAGCGCCAGGATGGTCTCTTAAAATTTATATTAACAAAGTTGTCGAAGTCGAAGCACTGTGGATTAGAGCACAGAAATATGTCAGGAAAAGGGGTGAAGCATTCCACCAGATATATAGGTTCTTATTAAAATTCCACCAGATATATAAGTTCTTGCCAAATATCTTGTAATATTGCTTTGTTTGCCATTCAATCACTTTTTCTACAAGATATTCTTCATTCCATAATAATTGCTATTTGTTTGAAAGGATCATCCGTTGATAAAACTGAGACATTTTCATCAATTGGTGCCATATTTGCACTACTTAATAGTTGATTCTTTCTTGATGTATATTCACTTTTATATTTCAATCATATGTTGTGAAGGATAAATTGTTGCGAAAGCGTATACAAACCATTATTTGTAGACATCTTTCTCCTAAAAAACATTTGAAAAATAAAGAATAAGTAATTCTAATATAGAATGTTTTTTTATTATAAAAGAATATAGGCTAAAGTGCTCCCGAGGTCCCTTATCTTTATTTAAAGTAACGAATTAGTCCTTTATGTTTTTTTTGTCCCAAATAAGTCCTTTATCTTTCAAATTTTTGACACATAAATCCTTTTCCGTTAACAGTGCTGATTTATGTGTCAAAAAAAAGGATTTATGTGTTAAAAATTTGAAACATAAAGGACTGATTTGGGACAGAAAAGGATTTATGTGTCAAAAATTTAAAACATAAAGGACTGATTTGGGACAAAAAAAAGATAAATGACCAAATCGATACTTTAAATAAAGATAAGGGACCCCGGAAGCACTTTTGCCAAGAATATATTATTACTCATTTACTTGTCAATTAACTATTGAGAGTGTTCAAGTGTATTCTACTTGGATATATAGATAGATAATTATAAAGCTGGTAAGTAATTGGTGTATAATTAATTAGCAACCAGCCTAAACACTTTCCACATTATAGGAAGCCCTCACCTGGTAGTGTTTGCACGAATGCCCTTTAACAGGAGTCTTGATCCGTTTTAAGCTGTTAGTAAATATGAGACAAAAAATACTTTCAATTTTATCAAAAGCCTTTAAAAACCCCAACTTTAAGAATAATTGAACAGATGATCTTAGCAAAGAAGTCTGCAAAGTATAGCAGTCCGGTGAAAGAAGACAAACAAGCTACAAAATAAATATAATAGAAGCCTGCAGATCAATTATATTTGCAAGGAAACCTTAGGTTTGTTTGGTTCAAGGGTTTTCAATGGCTCAATCTATATATATATATATATATATATAGATAGATATTAAGAACATTTGCCAAAAGCAAAAATAGGACCTGATCTCCACTAAATTAAAATTACAAAAATAGCACCACTGAATGAATAAACTATAATAAATAGAACTAGAAATCAGCTGAAAGATTATTTAACTTGAGGCCTTTGAGATTCTACAATGAACAAGTGAATTAAAAGTAGTTCTAACAAAAATTTCAACACAGTCAAAATACTCTGAAGAGGAAACTAAATTTTACCAAAACATTATTAGGCCATCAACAAATGAATTGTGAACATCTGCAAAGGAAAATAGCATGAAGGACTAACTCCCTCATTCTTCAAGTTCAAGGTCAAAGCATACCTTATGGGACAATTAAGTGAAATTCGTGATGACCCCTCAATAATATCTGAATATATACATAAGAATGATTAATCAAAATAGAAAAAAGATAACCATGAATTATAAATGGTGGGCTGATAAGAAAAAATGTAACAAAAAAAAAGGCAAAAATTACCCTAAATATCCAAATTATACCTGAATCAACAGAAGTAACAGGAGGCTGAACATAATTTGGAATAACTCGACGCTCAGGTAAGGATGTAACATTCATATAGGCAACAAGTATAATGTAATGACCTTCACAATGATAATGGTTACAATATAGTGAGTTGCATGCATTTGAAGCCAAGATGACTGGAAAGAAAGCTTAGCTTCGATCGCTCACCATTGAACTGACCCACGGCTTGAAGAAGATTTGACCCATATTTAAGCATAGTAGTCACATCGGTGGGCATCTGTGGTCCAGGATCCTGAAAACAAAATGACATGTGTTACACAAAACAGTCTAAACTACATTTCTTTAATGTGTGTGCAAACATAGAAGCAAACCATTTGAACATAAGTTCTTGTGTCTATTCCTTTTCCATTCAGGAGAACACTACAAAAGATACAAAAATAGTCAGTCAGCACCAATGTAGAACCCCTCCACTCAATCAAAATAAGAAAGTTAAAGCAACCATACTTCACTTGCTGAGGGTTGATGAGGCATGCAGATGTCTCAATGTTATCAGTTTGTGCCACCAATAACCACTGCAAGTTCAAATATGTGGTGCATTCAAATAACAAATAAAAAATATTTATATATATAATGACAAAAAATGTTGCAGTAATTAGGTAGGTAGTTGAGTTAGTTAGAATAAATGAATCGTGATCACTAGGGAGGTAGTTGAGTTAGTTAGAATAAATAAATCATGCATGTTGCCTAGAAATAGGAACAATGGTTGAGAGGGAGAATGAGGGTTTATAAATAGGACTTTGTCACATTTACCATGTTTACCAAAACAAATCAATTAGAGGGATTCTTACAATTTTAGCTTGTTGATTGTTACTCTTTGTGATATGAAAGTCAACAGCAGAACCTCCATATCCAGGCTGCAACGCGGTTTAACAGATATTAAAAACGTTCTTAATATGAAATATAACTAGATTTGATAATCACAAGGAACCACCTTGGCTTCAACTGATACAAGTATAGAACCCAATTTCATATTTGGATAGAACCTGCAAGGCAATCCATGTATAGGCGAATCATTGATGTTGCATATCATATAGAGTGAGAAATCATCTAATTTCAAATGCATTATTTGTCAGCGGTCTTTCGGTATGTCGGCTTAACTTCCATTATAAAAACACATAAAGCTAAATATTATTGGTAAATTCAAAAATAAACGAAAAGATGTAGTAGAAGATATGTAGAGGAAGTTTCAACGATCTCTACCTATCAATTATAATTGGTATTGCAGAATGGCAAGAACTAGTAGGCCAAGGATTTACGCTTTCCGGGGTACAGTAGATCTTTCCTAACTAAAGTATGAAAGATGATTATCGGAAACATACAGATGACAACATGTCACGTAGCAAAAATAATGGTGATTACAATAAATAAATAAAATGTAACATAAGTAAACCTCATCAGTAATAGTTGAAAGTTCTTCTGAGTCTTTCATCTGAAACCATCCAATTTTGCAGGCATTCTACAATAACAGATAATGTCCGTAGTAAATTCATGGCTTTATAAATGTCGTGGTGCATAACTTCTGGATTGTAGACAAATAAATTATAGATAAACACAGGCTAGAATAAATCCGAAGTTGTTTCTATATGCCATTATAGGATAGAAATGCAATGTGATGTATAAAAGCTAAAATTCTTCAAGAACTAAAGAGATCAGAATCAGAAAACTTCATCAAATCGTCAGCTCAAACAAATTCTCCAAGAGCATCATTTGGTGAGCTACAATTCATAACAAAATTTACCAACTTATCATTATTCAACACCAAATATTTGCTTGAAGAGTGAAAAACTAATAACTGTCCTCCCCAAAAAAATTTCTAAAAAAAGAGCAAGCTTTAATAAGACACTACTAATGGAAATTGAACGAGTTATAAATATACTAATATAGCACTAAGCCACTAAGAAACAAATGAACAAACCTTTACAGAGATCATCAAAACCATAAAAGCTGCTTGTGATTCTTTATCATTATCTCTTTTTCTAATCTGAATTGAAAGGGAAAAGAAAAAGCCTCAAACCTACTGGCAAGGCAATCAATAAAATACGACAGAAGTTCTATGGGATTCCAAAAAAATGGAAAAAGCGATAAAGAGGATCGTTGTACCGTGGAAAGAATCTGTTTCATTAACATAGGCAGTAGTCTAGTATTTTCTGGTGTTTCACCATTGGCAATTGCATAATCAATCCCTCTGCATGTTAAATTAAAGTCAGTTGAAAAAAAAAAGCATATTTGCAGTACAATCATTCATCATTAATAAGAAAATATAGACACAATAATCGATACTTGATACCCAAGCTACCTTAGAGGTGATACAGCCCAACATTCCCTACTTTGAGTACACACTTTTTCTTATTCCTAAGAGGCTAAAAAATAACTGCCTGACATGGATTTATACAATGTTACCAGAGACCCCTACGTGCATTTGGGGATATTTGAGTCCATATTATCTTACAAAGGAGCAAATGAAACCATCCTCTGTAACAGATACACCACAATACAGAAAGAAACAGATGATTGAAGAAACCATCCTCTATAGGGTATTTCCATTATTGTTGAAGAAAACTGCTTTTAAATGTTTTCAATTTATTCCTCATGAATATCACTCAAGAATCAAGATAGTGAAAGCAAGACCTATTCTTTGAAGCTCTTAGCAACTTCCCTCTACCTCGAACATTCTACTTGACTTGGACAATAGGGATGACGGGTTCAACACCGGTCTCCAACCTTTTCTGACTAGGGTTTCGGTCTAATTCCCCTTTGTTTATTTTGTATTTCGATATTATTTCTTTTTAATAAAATAAAAAGGAAGTGTTTTTTTTCTTATTTTCCGACCTAAAGAGGATTTGCATTGTTTCAACGAGACTCTTACTTTTCTTTACCTAAAAGAAATTGTGCTATTTGAGCTTTGAGTTCAAGAAGAAGGGCTAACACTCATTGTGATTATCTTATTTTCACTTCAGTAGTGTGGATAACAAAAAAGAAAAACGCACAACTCATATAAGTACTAAAAAGATTGAAACTTTGCCTATTCAAATTTCAGTTCAACGTTCAACAAGTAAAAAACACAAGCACATTACCATCCATTCTTATGCTACTACGAAAAAAGCAACAATGAGAGAGTGAAAGTGGAAGAGAATATACCGAGAAAGGGAGAGGCAGAGTTTATTAAATTCTAAATCGTCGCTTGGATTGCAGTAACCGGGACGAAGGTGTAAAACCAAACGCTCCATAGCAGCGTGGATTCTTAGCGAGTTAGCAAGCGAGAGCGAAATCGCCATTTCCACGCTGCCCAAAAAAAAAATGACTCCTCGACTCCTAGCTTAACAAACGCGGTGCTGTAGTGGTCCTATTATACACTTTTTCTTCACGACGACGACGTGTTGTTGTTGTCAGAGAAATAGGGTGGAATGAAAATGGAAAGGCCTACAAACCAGCGTAGCCACTACCACTAGGCGATACCGTTTTAGTACACCATTCTCAAAACTTTTTGGAAACGCACTAAAAGGACAACAAGGTATATAAAAGGACATTCTTGTCAGAAAAATAATAATAATAATATAAAAAGTCTTTTAAATTTAAACATGAAAGATTTTAAAAAGGAAAATAAATATTCACCTAATCAAGTTTATCATTTTATGGAAATAATATTTAATTAGAATTAATGTTTTACTATAAAAAAAATATGAGGCATAGCTGACTGTAATTAATACGAATATTTTTGGAAAAAAGTTATTTGACCAATTGTTTTTTGGTTACCGTGTTATTACCGTACGATTTTTGCCGAATTTTTTGGTGACTAATTTACGCCAATGAATTTGGTTGATCATGTGTACCGACTTTATCGGTCGGTTTGTTAACGGACTAATTGATAATTCTTTTTTTGATTAGTGATTAATTGATAATTCAATCTTGAATCAATCTTTATTATACAACCATGAACAGTCCACTTAGACCGTTCATGTAATCAGTTAAAAAAATAATGTCATTAATGACAATAAATCCACCTCAGCGCAGCTGTCCAAGTATAAGACACATCATCCTGCATTAAAAACATAAAAAATTCGAAATAGCAATTACTTTTTTTTTTTTGGATACTAAATAGCAATTACTTTGAATAAGAGGAAAACGTATTTAAAACTTAAATGTTCATTAATAATATGAGTAAGCGATGACGTGTATGACTAGAAGTAATTCGGTCCGAAAAAGGCAACCTAATTAACTCAATTCATATAGTGTATGAGGAAAACTCTTCAAATTAACGTATCTTTCGGTATTGACTTCATCAGGTTTTAAAAAACAATCAAATTAAAGACCCACATCCCTATTTTGGTTTTTGCATTTAATATTCGTTTATGTGTTTCCTTAATTTGGAAATTTGCCATTTGTTTTATTATGCAAATTGGTTCTAACGGATGCACATGAATCAAATCTTAAATTACAAATAATAGCACATGTGATCGACATAAATGCAAATTAGCACCGATTATGCCGTTTAAACAAAATGAAAGTCATTTCATTTGACCAAGTGGCACAAGTGGTAGATACTTAGGTTCTTTAACTATTTGGTCATGGGTTCGATCCCAGACCGGTGCGTAATATAATATGGATCAAGAGAATATCTGATCAAAAAAACGTTACAATAATTTTTACATTTTTGATTTCCTCTCTGTCATATGTATAAAGTTGTGCGATTTTAGAACCAAAATTGCGGGTATTTTATTGTAATTCGGTTCATTGCCGGGGAATTAGCTTAGTTTTAGATTGATGTATTAGGATTCATTTTGTAAGCTATTTCTCTCACTCCTGGTGCCAAATGCAAGGGAAGATCTTCAAGTTGTCGTAGCATCAACTAGCACTACAAGAATAATGGGATTTTCCGGCCAAGACTTTCCGGCGGATTTTTTTAAAAAAAAAAAACTTTTTTTTTTTGAAAAAAAAAAAAAATTTTAAAATCCGCCGCAAATGCCTTTAAAATCCGCCGGAAAATTCCAAAAAATTTTTTTTTTTTTTAAAAATCCGCCGCAAAATGCTTTTCCGGCGGATTTTCCGCCGGAAAGCGTTTGCTGCGAGCTGGCTACTGGCGGCAAAAATTCGCCGCAAAGTCCAATTTTGCGGCGGAAAATCCTGTTTTTCTTATAGTGTAGCGAATCAGACATTTGCCTAGTGGTGCAACAGGAATTTGAAGGAGAAGCCACTGACAGTTTTCGCGTCGCGATCAGGAGGCGTTGCGTCGCGACCAAGCAGGATTTTCCCACGGGATTTGGCGCTGACATTTTTCGCGTCGCGACAGACTCGCGTCGCGATGGATGGCCGAAATTAGGGTTTTTAAGATCAGTTTTGCGTTTTTGGAAGGGACTTGATCATTGGAGCGTGGTTAGGGTTTTGAGCAGCTGGGAGAGGCGAATTTGGAGGCATCCAAGCACTTGGGAACAAGGGTTTGAAGGTTTCCATGGCTTCCTTCACTTGTATCTTCTCTTTTATTCTAGTTAGCACTTCTCTTATCATGTGTAACTAAACTTCTTTGATTAAGGAGAGATGATTCTCCCCAAACCTATCTATTGAACACTTTGCTATGGTTAATTAAGTTGTTTGTTTGATTTATCATATGTCTAGACCTCTATGTTTAATGCTTTATTACTACATATGATAGTTTTAATGATTTAGGGTTTGTGATCACCATAGGGATATGGGTTTGCATACTTGATATGGGGTTTTAGATCACTTACTTGAGGAGCATAGGAATATGAAATTAAGTTTGTGAATTCTCTAGTTCTAGGGTTTAAGGCTTTACCTATTGGCATGAATCACCTAAGGAATTAGGGTATCTCAATTAGGTAAAAGGGGTTTTGAGGCAAGGGATTGTCCTTAACCTACTTTAGTGAATTGAATCTGATATCTTGGATAAATAACTTGAAATTAACTGAAGGTTCATATGATAGGTGAGGGGAGAGGATTCGATCCCTAATCGCTTTTCTTGCTTTATTAAACAACCGTTTTATTTTGCGTTACTAAATTCCAAAATTATTCCAATTTTCCCATCTAAGAATTTATAAATTTGCATTTGTTAACAACGCGCAATCCCTGTGGATACGACCGGTACTTACCATTTTCTCTATTACTTGCAACGTTTCAGTACACTTGCTGGAATCTTAACAACTGGCCAATGCTCTATATTCAGCTTCAAAGCTAGAACGAGAAACTGTTGACTGTTTCTTGGATTTCCAGGATAGTAAGGATGATCCAAGGAATACACAATAGCCAGAAACTGATTTGCGAGTGGAAGGACAACTTGCCCAATCTGAGTCTGCAAAGCCAGAAAGTTTCATGGGAGAAGAGGAGGAGTAGAAGAGACCCTTGGCAGGTGCACCTGTGATGTATTTGAGAACTCTCAAGGCTGCTTGGTGGTGTGCCTGTAAGGGCTTGGCTATAAACTGGCTCAGCTGTTGCATGATGAAGGCTAGGTCAGGTCGAGTGGTAGTGAGGTGCAACAGTCTACCAACTAGGCGCCTGTATGCAGAGACATCTTCATAAGTGAATCAGAGTCATGTAATTTCAAGGAAGGATCATATATAGGGAGTGGAAGTGGGTTTTACAGCCAATAAACCACTGTCCTCAAGTAATTCTAGGGCATATTTCCGTTGGTTAAGGAGAATGCCTTGTTTAGACCGGGCCACCTCAAGGCCAAGAAAAAATTTAAGAGTGCCAAGATCCTTTATCTTGAATTTAGAGTCAAGAAATTGTTTTACTTTGGCTATTTCAGAGCATGACTCCAAAAAAGAAAAATGCATTAAATCGCTACGTTCTTTGAACTCAGTTATTTAATAATTATCATGGAAAATTCTAAATTCAGAAAAAGTCATAAACTTGAACCAGAAGATCACTAACCATTCATTACGCATTAGTTCAACAAAATAATTGGTTCTCCTTTATGACTTATAATTTTGGGTTGTGTGCATCAAGAAAATTACACGATGTTTCTTTTTTCGGGCCATTGCTAGCTATTCACGGAGTAACCTAAGTTTATCTGCTGCGATAATCGAACCTGGGAGTGTACCAGGTCAACACCTCGGGTCCCAGAGTAGATTAACTCATCGGTCGACGATGTTGGTTGAAAATTACAGGCTGTTAACTTATTTTTGTTTTAATTTGTATTCTTACTTCTCATTCTTCTTTTCTAACAAATGAATTAAATTTCAATAATGGCACACATGCTTTGGTACGGGCACGATGGTGCCTATAACCATTAAATGTAATTACTAATATTTTGTATCACTTATTACAATTTTTAAGTGTTACAACTTTAAAAAAAAAAGAGAATTTGGTCAAAACAAATGTGGTGATTCTCTTATCCGTAGCTTCTCCTGCTGTCAACTTGAGAATGGGGACGGGGACTTCGAGGTCAACATTAAGAGAGGTGATTCTCCTGCTGTCAACTTGAGGATGGAGATGGGGGCCACTCCCCTGGTCGAGTACATTATATATGTTTTTTAATTTAAAATACTAATAAAATATTAAAATGTGCTTACTTTTATGTTTTTATTCTTAATTTTATGTTTTGAATATCAAAATAAAAAGTGGACTAAATTTTATATGATTTTATATTAGAATATTAAACTATGATTTTTTTAGTCTAACTATTATTTTCTTTTCCAATTTATTAAATTTTAATGGCTTAAATATCACTTACCCTCCTGCAAATATCACGTTTATCCATTTACCCCCCTGCAAAAAAAGAAAGTTTTAAAACAAACCCTGCAAAATGTAACTGTTTCCAGTTACCCCCCTGCTGTTAACTTTTCTGTTAAATATTAACTGTGATGACGTCAGCACTAACGTCAGTGCCACGTGTCACCATATTCTTGGGCCTCTGTGACACGTGGCACTGACATGCCACATCAGCTCCTATGTCACCACTGCCACGTCAGCAACCAATGGATGGCTACCACGTGGCACTAGTTATTAGTGCTCAAAAATAAAGATTTTTGTGGCCAATGGGTGTTGAACTCGTGACCACTCAGTCATACCCACACCTCTTAACCACTGAGCCACATTAGTATTTGGGATTATTAACTCACCTACAAACATATAATACATCATTGCCACTTAATTTAAAAAAAAATCTGGATTTGGAAACCCAGATGATGAATGATGAATCTGCAAACACAAACACCAACAAACAACCCAGATTTGAAGATTCATCAACTTAATTACAACCCAGAATTGTTCATCTTCAAATCAAAAATCTGTTTGTTTCGTTCATCAAATCAGTTTCGTTTCGTTCATCAAATCTTAATTACAAACGCTGGAAATTAACAAGAAGCCAACAAATCTTAATTACAAATCTTCAAATCGAAACCCAGATGATTGAAGAACGCAGATCTGTGAAGCCAACAAATCAACAAACGAATCAACGAAAACGCAGAAGCCAACAAATCAACAAACGCTGGAAATTAACAAGAAGATCTGGAAACGCTGTGAAGTATTTCACCACCGTAAGGCACTGTCGCGTTCTCTCTCTCTCTCTCTCTCTCTCGTGTTTTCCAGATCCAGTGTTTTCCCTTTCCATCTCCCCTCAGTCGCGTTCTCTCTCTCTCTTTCTCGTGTTTTCCAGATCCAGTGTTTTGCCTTTCCATCTCCCCTCAATCGTGTTCTCTCTCTCTCTCTCTCTCTCTCTCTCTCTCTCTCTCTCTCGTGTTTTCCAGTTCCAGTGTTTTCCCTTTCCATCTCCCCTCAGTCGCATTCTCTCTCTCTCTCTCTCTCTCTCTCTCTCTCTCTCTCTCTCGTTCGTCTTCCCTCATGGAAGCAAAATCTTTTCTCTCTCCGTGAAGAAGCCAAACGGCGCTGAGATGGAGAGTTTGGGGATAACACAATCGTTTTCCAGATCTTCAAAAAAAATTGGTGTTTGTGGAAGATAACACAATCTGATTTTGTTATTTAATGCTTGATGAATGCTTGTTTTTATTGGGGATAATGCTTGATGATGAGAGATTGAAGATTACATGAATTCGTTGAGGGTGTTGTTGTTGAGTTTCTGGAAATGACAGAGAGTTCAACATCGTTCCAGATTTTTTTTAAAATTAAGTGGCAATGATGTATTATATGTTTGTATTATATGAGTGGTCACGAGTTCAACACCCATTGGCAACAAAAATCTTTATTTTTGAGTGTAATATGCCACATGGCAGCCATCCATTGGTTGCTGACGTGGCAGTGGTGACATAGGAGCTGACGTGGCATGTCAGTGCCACATGTCACAGAGGCCCAATAATATGGTGACACATGGCACTGACATAAGTGCTGACGTCATCACAGTTAATATTTAACAGAAAAGTTAACAGCAGGGGGGTAACTGGAAACAGTTACATTTTGCAGGGTTTGTTTTAAAAAAAAATTTTGCAGGGGGGTAAATGGATAAACGTGATATTTGCAGATGGGTAAGTGATATTTAAGCCAATTTTAATTTACATTTTTGATAACTTTTAATGATTTTACGAGGCCCCGCGTGAAAAACTATTTGTGGTGGGGATTGGGGGAAGTACTCCCCTGCCCCCACCCCATCTCATTGTAATCCATAATCACTTCCACGAATTTATCAATATTTATTCTCATTGTTATATGTGCATTTTGTAACAATTTCACATACCTTAGTACTTTTTTTGGTAAATAACTGCAATACAACTTATATTATTTGCTGCATAATATAAAAACATTTCACATCTTTATAATTGATAGGTACCACCCTACAATTAAAAACTAAAGTCAAATCTTTTCTTATCAAGATAACGTTTACCCGTGCATCACACGGGTCAAACACACACGTGTGTGTGTGTGTGTGTGTGTGTCTATATATACACACACACATAGACATAGACACACATAGGGGATGTATCAAGTGATCGAGTTTTTATAATGAGAGGGTGAGATGAGTAAATCATGACCTCATACATACATACATACATACATACATACATACATACATACATACATACATACATACATACATACATATATATATAAGTGATTTCTACATAAATATATTTTTTTCTTGTATTTGTTGTTTGAGAGCGGTGTTGTTTACTTCATCATCTTGGTGCATCGTTGTTTGGTTTTTCTTCTTGTTGCGGTGTTCGCTTGATTCAGATTAACAGATCAATTTCGATCCCATTACGTAACAACGCAGGATTTAGAACATTTCATCTTGAGAAACCCTGTAAATCCAAAATACTTATGGGTGTTAATCTTTTATTTAATGGTGAAGAGCAAATTGGTGTATGGTCACATATTATGTCATAGTTATAGTACATTCTAGTCATTAATATAATTTTTTTATATAAGAAAGTTTAGGTGAGCTGGGCTCCGGGGGCTCACCAGGGTCAGGGCAGACCTCACGGCTCTTTGAACGCTTACAGAGGTACTTACAGATCACCCACCAAAGAGGTCCTCACATCGACAGCGGGAGTTGAACTCACATCCTTGTGGCGAATGAGCCAACTCCTTACAACTGAGCCAACCTTCATTGCCTAACATAAAAAAATATTTATTTTATATACATTGTTGTTGTACAATTTTTTTTGCAATGTCAACCAAGCACAAAAAGGTACGTCATAGAAAATTTTGACATTATCTCAACTACCTTAAAAGTTACACATGATATAGATTGGTTGTGTAAAAAAGTTTACAGCGATATTGTATACCAATCAAACCCTATAAAATGTATAAGATCACCAAATCATATTCTATTATTTCGTATTCATTGCGAAAAAGTACTACCTTTTACATTATCGATTTCTACATTATAATGTTTCAAAAATAATTAGAATGAATTGACACACCAATTAATGAAATAGACACATCATATTTAACAAAGATGACATGTGAACATAACTTTCTAACTTGAGAAAACACACCTCATTGTATATAGTACAAATAGATAAATCGATATAGATTTGTTCATCTATTTATTTTCTACCATTTTGGAATAGTTTTTACTCTGGTTTTGAAATATTATACATGATGTGGTACAAGTGGTAGATACTTGGGTCTTCAACCTTTGAAATGGATCTCCAATACCTCGAAGGATTACTCTCTACGGTCACCGTGGATAATACCTTGGTTTACCAAAAAAATATACAAATTTGATTTGATTTAAAAATACCATTTTGCTTTCAAGATGCAGACAATTTTGAGCACATTAATTGAAATAAGAAATAATTGCTTGACTTGTCCATTAGCTATTTTTATGGGCATTTTAATTGATTTAACTACTTTAATAGTATTCCTTATTAGTTAAGATCATCTCCATTACTTCTCTCGATTTATTCTCTCCATTACCCTAGTTTTAGAGTGGTTTATGTGTAAAACATATTTAGACCATGATAAATGGAGAATTTTTACTCACTTAATATTTGGACGTCACTAATTGTCCAAAAAAAAAAATTGGACGTCACTTGATATTATATTATCACGATTCCAAATTAAAATGGTCTATTCTTGAAGTGAGTTGTGAAGGGACAAGAAGCATATAAATCTAATCTAACCTCCACAATAAAACGTAATTTTTTTCTTGGAAAACCAAAAAAGCGTAGTTTAAATCATACTTTTGCTAGAAGTATATATCCTCTTCATTTATCATGGTCTAAATATTTTTTCTACACGTAAAATGCACTAAAACTATGATAATAGAGAGAATATAAATGGAGATAAGTAATAGTGAGGATCTTGACTCATTTTGTATTCCATCTATATGCCGCATTTTTTATGATTTCTTTTGTAATGGCTTCAGATTATGATGTCATTTTTATTTGTTTTTAATTTATATACACTGTCCTCGTAGAATTTTTTTTACAATGTTAACTAATCATGAAACAACATAGAATAGAAAATATGTGACTCTATTCCAACTAACTTAAAAGTCACCCATATCATGACTTGTCCATTAGCCATTTTTATGACTATTTTAATAGTATTTCTTATTCCACCTGTATGCAGCCATTTTTTATGATTTCTTTTGTAATGACTTCAGATTATGATGTCATTTTTATTTGTTTTTAATTTATATACATTGTCCTCGTAGGAAATTCTTTACAATGTTAACCAATCATGAAACAACATAGAATAGAAAATACTAGTGTCTCCGTGTGATGAACGAATATACAACTTTTTTTTGAAATTTTTAAAAATTGTAAGCATATTTGATTTAACATATTTTTTATTTATATATTTTTAGATTTACGCGTTAAAGAAATAGTCATATATTTTATGATAGAATATATAATAGTTTTACCACGTAAAATTTGTGTACAAAATGATAGTCCTACATATTTTAAAAATTTGGTTAGCAGTATTTCTACCACGTGAGTAATAAAGTAAGCCTCATTAAACTAATATTCTTTGACTAAAAAATAAGGTATTTATTCATTCAAATCGGTGGATTACATCGAAAACAATACAAATCCCATATTGCTAAAACTGAAAAGGATGAATCTGCGAACATGCTCACATCATCCAAGTTAATAGCATAAAATGTCAAATTGCCTACAAAAATGACAAAATTAAAGTTACCTGAGTACCTATGCCTCCGGATCTATAACGTTGACGACTAAGTCTTCATTAGTTGAATCTGTAGCGAGTCGAAGTGAATCTATCAATCCGAACGGAACAAACACGGTAACAAGACGGGAAAACCAAATTACGTCACACAAGACGACGAACAAAACAACGGCGCCGCACAAGACGACGAACAAAACAACTGTGTCGCACTTCGACGAAAAAACACTAGTGCAAAAAAGGGATTTAAAGTCAGGCAAAAAAGGGATTTAAAGTCAGGCGCCAGCTTGACTTCTATTAAGTCGACTTCGTATGTCAGGCGTTTTAAAGTCAAGCGATAGCTTGACTTCGTAAGTCTGTTTTAAAGTCAAGCATTATTGCCTGACTTCGTAAGTCTGTTTTAAAGTCAAGCATTTATTTCGCCTGACTTTAAATGTGCTTATTTTAAGTCAGGCTATTAATTCAGGCTTTAGTTTCGCCCGACTTCGTAAGTCTTTTGAAGTCAGGCTTTAGTTTCGCCCGACTTTAAAAGTTCATTTTTTTGTTAAAAAAAAATTATTTGGTAGTCTTAATGTATCCCCATGCTGCACCTGATCATTGCTGCCTAAAGTATTTGTTTCCCCAATCACCATCTAATGAACTTCATTTACCCAACACTTTGTTACATATATCATAGTTAAGTCACACATCAATAGCTTTTAACACTTATTCATTTCGCTATATGATAAAATAATGACTGCTAATCTAAATAATGAAAATGGCCATACTAAGTGAAATATGCAGCCATAACACATTAAAAGTACAAAAGCTAAATGCATTAAATTCATAAGCAAGTTCAGAAGAAGCCAATAATTGCATTACATAATAATATTGAGGCAATGCCACAAAAATACACAATATTTTGAAAAAACAGAGGAAAAAAAAAGCAGTCTGTGTGGAGAAATCAATTGCTCACAACTCACAAGATCATACACTAAACACCTAAATATTCAACACACTGTTATTGCAACAACCAAAATATATAAAAAAAAATCTTGCACACCAACACTGGTGATCCTGAAGGAATGGCCAACCATATACAGTGGCTGAAGATGAGAACACAAGCTGATTCAAATAAATATAAAGTTAGTGAGATAAGCAAAATGCAATAAATTATAAAATGCATACCCGACCCTTAAAGACAGTAGTGATGTGTCAACAAACAAAGTTTAACCTAAGGGCTTAGTACTTCGCCACAGTCACAACTAAATGACTGAGACAATAACATCAAGGACCATTGGGGCTTGGGCTTTGTGTTGGAATTTTAATAAGGTGGTAACCCTTCCTAGCAAATAAAACAACAGAAGTTGCAGCAGTAAAATCAATAACTTGAGCCCCATAAACATCCCCCCTTTGTCATGGCTGTTAGAGTCAATTACTTCACTGAACTATAAATAATAGACCAGCAATCTTTTAGGCAATCTAATTGGTTTCATCTATTTATTGTATCTCAAGCAATCAGAAGGAACTCTACCTAGAAAAAAGAAAAAGACATCGCAGTGTTATAGAAGTATGAGAATTTACCTTCTTTTATCCATGAGCTGCCATGACTTCTAACAGAGTAATTGTCCCAGCCAAGTTGTTGTTGTAGTAAAGCAATGGTTTCTGCACACTTTCACCTACTGCTTTTAGTGCAGCAAAATGTATGACTGAATCAAACCTACAACAAAAAGGAAAAGAAATAAGAAACAGTTATAAGATCAATGATAAAGTACAGCTATAGGAGAACATGAGACTCCTCGACACCTAAAAAAGAAAGAAGGAAGATTCTATCATAATTCTTACTTTGTGGAAGCAAAAATTTGCTCTAGTGCTGCCTTGTCCCAGAGGTCTACCTGCAACAGGAAAAAGATAATGATAACTGACGGTCAACACCATCACAAACACATTAGATTGAACTCAATACTAACATATTAAGCTCCGAAATCATAATTCATAAGAATCAAAAGTTTCTGCATCTTTTCAGCAAGCTTTGCCGCATATTTTGTAGGGTGTAACATTATAAATGCTGCACAAAACAAGCATGAAAAAGCATATACCTTAACCGCGGGACTAGAGCCAACACGAGCATCCCATAAAATGAGACAAGAATCATCTCCAATGCTACAGAACTCCTGCGCACTTCAGCGTGAACATAATCTTGCTAAAATCATGAAAACAAAGGCAGTGAAGATTATGGAACTAAGTTATTATTCATTCATCTTTAGCTAAGCTTCAAATGCATCCAATTTTTAGCTAGTCAGTCAATGTAAAACACGGATCTATTTATACCTCGCCAGGGTGTATGATAGTCTTGTACTTCTTCACAAATGGGGATCGTGCCTCTTCGTTAAACTGAAAGAATAATAAAAAACCATTATAGCTCATTAATTGAACTTCAAACAACAAACTGAAACATTCAAAGATAAGTGACATTGCATTAACATAACAATAATTCACCTGAGAAATGTGCTCTGAAGCTGCAACCCTAGGCTTCACAACCTCACAATTCGCAATCACCAGTGTATTTGGGACACTCTCATCCGTCTAATAAAAAAATGCAAATAAAAACTCAACATATACACATAACACTTACACTGAGTAACAAAACAACAAAATCAACATCATAAACTCGAATATTCGAAACAAATTAATGTCTATTTCTAATATTCGAAACAAATGTCTATTTCTAATATTCGAAACAAATGCTTTTGGTGTCTCTTAGTTCATCAACTAAGCTACCTACTTAGAGCTCCAATTCATGTGTAACAATCATAATTAAATACAAATTCATATTTGTAGTTTATAATGGTTAGATTAATAATATAAGACTCAAATTTTCCTGGCGTTCTTTAAGTTATTTTTAATTTTAAATATTGACGTAAAACATTTCAAATGGTGAACTCGGCGTGAATTAATAAAGTAAGATCTACAATATCACATCACTATTAAGAACTCTATTCAATCTTTATTCCAATAATGGCCTAAATTGCTTTCCACAAATTATCTCACTTTTAGAAGAATGGTGCACATGATCATAAATACCTAAACATAGCCTAAAGATACTAATGTCAGCTCTCTAAACTTAAGAATGTGACTATCAAATTGAGTTCCTTTACACTCAAGAATATGAATATCCAAATTGAAATTCTTTAGACTCTAGAAGTTGAGCCTTTTTCCATTGTGCTTCTCCTTGCATGCCCAACTTCTTCCTCAATACACTTCATAAATTTTTTGGTTGGTTAAAGTTGTTCAAGCTTTCTAGTGTCTCTCTTCACTTGCAAGGAGAAAAACTCATTGGGGAATCACATAATAAATAGTGTAAACAACACTAAAATGAAAAAAATAGGTGAAAGAGAATATTAGAACCAAGAATATAAGATAAGAACATACTCAACCGGTATATCCGTCAAATTCCACATCTCTAATAGTGAGGTTGCAAGACTAAGCCGTACACATTAGACAAATCATTACCATCAAGGGATTATAAGAATCAATAAATTTATTTCTTATGTTACACTTAAAAGACCATGATTCAAACTTCATGAAGATTTCACTTAAAAAAATTTAGTCTTGAAAAATTACAACAATAAAATTCTACAGGATTAGGCCAACAAAATGAGAGGGATCTTCAACCATTGGAAAATATTTAAGTCTATTAAGCAACACTCATTCTACAAAAAAAAGAAGATAATATAAATATATATATATATATATAACCTGACAGGAGAGCTAGACATTCTAACAAAAGAGGCTAAACTTAGTTTAATACTAAACATACTTTGTAATTTGAAATTTCCCCTAAAAATATCTCCTTTGCTACTGAAACTGTAGCCCTCTTACTTCCATTCCTAAACATCCAATCTCACCCCCTTCAAAAACAAACAACATAGAGCCAAGTAGTTCCATAATGTTAAATGTTAAACTTTGTTAAAAGCATAGAGCCAAGGGATAATACAAACCCTTGAAAAGATGCATGAATAAATAATAGAAATATATAAGAATGTTGTGTGAGAGAAACTGGTCTGAGACCGAAAGAATAAAAAAATCACCTGATAGTTAAAAAGCTCTGAAGCATGGTTACTTCAAAATCGGAGTCGTACCCGTACCGGGTAAGTACTCCGTATCGGGTAAGTACTCGGTACCAGGTACGTACCCGGTACCGGTATTCATTGGGTATTGTGGGTACTTATCAGCTTATATTTATGGTTCAATATATAAATATTTGTTTGTCGTATAGTAAAAAATTAGATTTTTCCTTCACTTTTTGCCGATATTGAAACTTTTCCCATTACTTTGTATATCTTTTTTTCTATTTTCTGCTATATAAACAATTTTTTCCTATATTCCATTGCATATTTTTCTGTTATATGTTTTACTTATTTGTGTTTTCTATCTTTTAGTCATGTTTATAATAAATTTATGTTACGTACACGTACCTTGATTTTTTGAAAAACCGTATAGCACCCTGATTTTTTGAAAAACCACGTATCCCGTACCAACACATGTTCCCGGTACCGGTACTGTACCCATACCCAACATAGTTAAAAAGTCATCCTTGCATTCGTATTCATGATAGAAAGGGTAACTTTAACATGGGCCAAATTATGCGGCAGGTAAAAATGGTGTTTTTTTTGGTATGTAACGGGGGCTAAAGCCCCAAACAGCAGCAACAAACCAAACTAGCGAGAAATACAACGGGGAATACTCATCCCCAAACCATCAGAGAGCACTAGTGCCCCAACAGAGGACAGACACTGCTCGAAGAAAACCAAAGACCCAGGAGGGCCATTACCCAAACTAGCAAGTTCATCATTACATCTATTGGCCTCACGAAGAATATGAACCAACTTAACATCCCACGGGAGCGCTAAGAGCCTCTGAATCTCCAACACAAGACTCCGACTAGCCACATTAGCGCGCACACGACCACAAATCTCATTACAAGCAACTTCAGAGTCCACTTGCAAAATAATTTGCTTACAATTCCTCTGAAGACAAAATTGGAGGCCCACTATAATCCCCCACAACTCGGCATCAAGCACAGAACAAATGCCAATGGATTTAGCAAAAGCCCAACACCACTGCCCATGATGGTCCCTAAGCAAGCCACCACAAGAAGCATAACCACTAGCCAGACGAACAGAACCATCAGTATTCAAGCACACCCACCCATCCAATGGTGGCTCCCAACTTATCAATGACACACCTGCTGAACCATCCACATCACTCGAGAGCACCATAGCAACAACATAGTCTCGAGCCCATTTGGGAACAATCCTCCACGAACGAACTAGCCTAATAATATGAGCATCATGGGCCTCCTTATTCCTCCAATACCAGAGAGCATGACAGCCTGTGGCCCACACATTGGACCACTCTAACCCATCAACCACATCCACCTTCTCGATCAAATTGAAACGAATCCAGTAACCAAGATCTCCTCCAAAGAAATTACATCTCATGTTGTGCTTAACTAAACCTGACCACAAGTGTCGAGCTAGTGGGCAGTCACGAAGAACATGGAGCTCGTCTTCAATCTCTGAATCACAATGAGACTCAACCCAATTATCAAACCACACTGACGTGGCCAATATCCATTACTAATAGCCCAAAAACTATTTTCATCAATAGTTGTCCAGCTATTAGCCACACTCCTCCAAAGTGCCGAATCGGTTGGCTTAACAATAACCTCAAAATCTGCAGGCCCACCACGATCATACTTGGCCTTCAATACTTGGCACCAAAACTTTTTCTCTCCATATTTTAATTCCCAACCCAACTTCATCACACAAGCTTCATTCATCAAGGTAAGATTACGAAGCCCAAGTCCACCAAATCGCTTAGGCTTAGTGATTTGCGTCCACGCCACAACATGATACACCCTCCTTGTGAATAAGAAAATAAGGAAGTTGTAAATAGTAGATTTGTAGATTTATTTATATGTATTTGGCCCAGGACCGTTAGGTTTTCTCAGAGAAAAGCCTATTTAAACGCTTTAGTGTTTGTACGCAAGGCATCGAAACATAATCAATAAAACGGAACTACAACTACTCTGTAGTCGCAGACGTAGGCAAAGTTTGGCCGAACTGCGTAAACAATATCGTGTGTCCTGTTTTGACATGGTATCAGTAGGGTTTCGATCATACCCATGATCTTGTTGGGGTTTCGTTCAAGAACTGTGATTCCGTTAGCGACTCCTCCTTTAGTCGCTCTTGCCTTGGCCTTCATCGTTGCTCGTGGGTCTCTTCGGTTTCGTGTGTCTCTTCGGGTTCGTGGGTCTCTTCTGGTTCGTGGATCCCTCCACTCGTGACCAATCTCAATTCTTGGTTCTGATCGTGCTGTTTGTCGCTGCGCGCGATCGTTGCTCCCTCTTACGCGTGATCTGTTGCTTCAGTTGCTTCGGTTGCTCGCGATCTATTGGCTTCCTCCTGCGCGCGATCTGGTGGCTTCTTCCTTGCGGTTGATGTACGCTGGTTCCTTGTGATCTGTTATGTCGTCCGTGACTGCGTGTTCTTGGTCGCACCTGGGCTTGGTGCGTTTTGCGATTTCGGTGGCTCTGGTGTTCCTCGCTATCTGCTCTTGTTCTTCCTTCGAGACTGCTCGCGATTTTGACTTCTGGTTCTTGCTCCGATCTTGGTTCTCCTCGTGTTTTCTTGATTCGCTGCTGATGTTTCTCCTTGCGTGTTTGATTCGCTGCTCAGATTGTATCTCTACTTGCGAGTTGTGAGTTTTGGGCTTCCTTCAATTTTTTTGGGATTTTTGCCCCTAAATTTGGGCCACTTGTGTTGCTGGATTGTAGTTATTCTCTCAATTCCTTTGGAAATTATGATGACTTCAGAGAAAGATAATTTTTGTGTCCGCTTTACCGTCAAAAATTATGCTGCTTGGGAATTTCAGTTCAAGATGTATGTCAAAGGGAAAGGATTATGGAGTCACCTTGATGGGATTTCTAAGGCGCCAGAAGATAAAATTGCCTTAGATGCGTGGGAAGTAAAAGATGCTCAAATTATTTCTTGGATCCTCAATACTATTGATCCTCAGATGATCAATAATTTGCGAGCATTTTCAACTGCTCAAGAAATGTGGAATTATTTGCAGCGTATTTACAACTAGGACAATACAGCCAAGTGTTTTCAATTGGAGTTAGAGATCACCAATTACAAACAAGGTAATTTGTCAATTCAACAATATTATTCTGGCTTTCTGAATTTATGGACAGAACACTATACTATTATCTATGCTGCTGTTCCCAAGCCGTCACTGTCGGTCGTTCGTGATGTTTATGATACTAGTAAACAGGATCAATTTCTCATGAAACTTCGTCCGGAATTTGAGGCTGTTCGAGGTGCTTTGCTGAATAGGAACTCTGCTCCTTCCTTGGATATCTGTGTTGGCGAACTGCTCAGGGAAGAACAACGTCTTAATACTCAAGGCACCATGTTTCATGATCCCGTCCATTCTGAACCTGCGACAGTTGCATATGCTGCGCAAAATAGAGGCGTGGGCGGTGATATGCGACAAACTCAATGCTTCTCTTGTAAACAATTTGGACATGTTGTTCGTAGTTGTCCTAAGAAATTTTACAATTACTGCAAGCAGCAGGGTCATATCATCTCTGCATGTCCAAAGCGTCCTCCTCGACCGGCTAAACGTCCGGTGCAGGCATTCCATGCCACTACTAGCTCTACAGCTGGTCCTTCCACCACTGGTGCATCTGATGGTGGTGCTCTACAGCTTGAATTAATTCAACAAATGGTACTATCTGCTCTTTCTGCCTTGGGCATTACTGGTATGTCTTCTGTCATATCTTGGTTACTTGACTCTGGTGCATCGAATCACATGACGGGTTCCTCTGAACTCCTGCACAATTTACGTTCTTATATTGGTAATCAGAAAATTCAAATTGCTAATGGCAGTACCCTTCCTATAACTAATGTTGGTGACATAAATTCTAATTTTCGAAATGTGCTGGTAGCACCTGGGCTTGCCTCAAATTTATTGTCTGCTGGTCAATTAGTAGATGAAGGTTGTGATGTTAATCTTACTCCGGATGGTTGTCTTGTGCAGGATCGGGTGTCGGGGAAGGTGATCGCGAAGGGGCCTAAAGTTGGAAGAGTGTTTCCACTCCAGTTTACTTCAAATCATTTATCTCTTGCTTGTAATAGTGTTTTGAATGCATGTGAGGATTGGCATAGGAAAATTGGGCCATCCAAACTCTGTTGTTTTGTCTCACTTATTTAAGACTGGCATGTTAGGTACTAAACTGGTGGATTCTAGTACCTCTATTTCATGTTCTGTTTGCAAATTAGCTAAAAGTAAAACACTTCCTTTTCCGTCTGGTGCTCATCGTGCTTCTACTTGTTTTGAGTTGATTCATAGTGATGTTTGGGGAATATCTCCCGTCGCTTCTCATGCTCACTAAAAATTTTGTCACCTTTATCGATGATTATAGCCGTTTTACTTGGATTTATTTTCTTACATCTAAATCTGAAGTGTTTTCTATGTTTAAGAAATTTCTGATGTTAATCAATTTCAAACCAGTATTAGAATTCTTCGGTCTGATTCTGGTGGTGAGTATATGTCTCATGAGTTTCAGGAGTTATTACAGCAAAAAATGTATACTGTCTCAAAGATCTTGGCCCAATACCCCTCAGCAAAATGGTGTTGCAGAACGTAAGAATCGTCACTTGTTGGATGTGACGCGTACCTTACTTCTCCAGGCCTCTGTTCCATCCAAATTTTGGGTGGAGGCTCTTTCTACAGCTGTCTTTTTGATTAACCGTCTTCCTTCCACGGTGATCGGGTTTGATTCTCCTTACTTTCGCCTTTTTAAAACTCTGCCTGATTACAGTAGTTTACATACTTTTGGGTGTGTATGTTTTGTTCACCTCCCATCCACTGAAAGACATAAGCTTGGAGCACAATCTGTCCAATGTGCATTTATGAAGTGTAGTCAATCTCATAAGGGTTTTGTGTGTTATGATGTCTCTAACCATCGTTTTCGCATTTCTAGGAATGTGACATTTTTTGATAATCAGTTTATGTTTCCTTGCTCTTCCCCTGGATTGAATGAAATTGCTATACTTCCCCAATTCCAACCAAGACTCGTTCCCACTTCCCCTTCCGACGCTGATCCGCCACCTGATCCTTATACTGTACTGCCTGCACCACGACGTTCTAGTAGAACGTCTCGAGCACCTGATAGATATTCCCCAGACAGATTTGATTCCTCACATACTGCTTTAACTGCTTCTCTATCTGGCACATCTATTCCTACTTGTTATTCGCAAGCTGTTAAAGTTGTCTCTTGGGTAAATGCCATGAATGAGGAACTTCAGGCCCTTCAGGACAATTTCACTTGGGATATTGTTCCTAGCCCTCCTGGTATCAAACCCATAGACTGTAAATGGGTTTATTCTGTGAAATTGAATTCTGATGGATCTCTCAATCGGTACAAGGCTCGATTGGTTGCTTTAGGTAACAAGCAGGAATATGGTATTGATTATGATGAGACATTTGCACCAGTTGCTAAAATGACTACTGTTAGAATGGTGCTCTCTATAGCTGCTTCTCATGGGTGGTCTCTCTAACTGGAATCATACCTTGGGATGTTGGTGCTCAATATTCTCACCAACCAAGTCCATATCATTGCTAGAATCATACCTTGGGATGTTGGTGCTGCCTGGTACCTCTAGCTGCGTAATAGGAGGTGGTTTATCCCCCTTGAGAATATTTGAAACTCCACGATCTGGTGGTCTAGGAGGATGCTGCTCTGCATGCATCAACTTACTTTTCCCCACCACATCTTGCTTAGATCCACTATGTGTAACATTAAGAGTCACGTGTTCTTTTAATTGGTCCACCGTATGCTTCCCTTCCATCATCTTCACATTAGCATCGTCTCTTGCACTTAATTGAAGCTACACGTGGTTGTCCAGTAGTAGCACTTGTTGGGACCACTTTATTAATTCCACGTGAAGCACCAAGAACTTCCTTGTTAATATCACCACCACTTTTAGGAATATTGTGATTGCTATTAATTCTTGATTTTTTTCCTTTAAATCCTTCTGACCTCTTTAGGAAAGTTCTCTCTCCATTCCCATGATTATGCACATTGACTCCATTCAACCCCTCATTCACGTTCTCCTGCATAACTCCTTCATGATTATCATTCAAGGCATTAAAACGAGATCCCGTGATTTGCGACTCACGTCCTCCACTCATTGTGCCATCACCATAATTCATGATGTCAGGTTTACGTGGTTGCCGTGATTTCTGCACCACCACCCAAGGCCATGACTCTCCACCCCAGCAGCCGTCGGACCACCACCTACACCGCCATTACTGGTTCCCATGATTTCTTTGCCGTCGTCATGCAAGTGTTTTTCCGGACACCCTTCTATGTAGTGTCCAAACTTTCCACAATTGAGACACAAAAGATGGAGCCCTTCATACTCAATCTTGTATACACCCCCTGCAACTTCGAACATTGCGAGTAGCGGTTGCGTAAGATCGACTTCCACGCAAAACCTAGCATACTTGCCACGCTCCTTCTGAAGCGTATTCTTGTCCACCTTAACTGCCCTGCCAATCCTATTACCCAAGTATGTAAGAAACATGGCGTCGTAATATTCAATGAGTAGATTAGAAACTCACACCCACACTGCTATATCTGTGATGGCTTCCCTTGATGGATGAAAGTTTGGAGACCACTCCCTCACTGTCAAGTAATGATCATATATGAGCCAAGGGCCTTGAGTAAGTGCTACCTTGTGATCATCCACACTTGAGAATGTGACAAGGAAATATTCATTCCCGACATCAACCATATGCAAGACTCCCTTCTGGATCCACATTTGTTGTAACCTAGTCTCCAGTGCTTTGAACCCCATTTTCCTCCCCAGAAGTTTGACAATCACTCCTTGACGCCATGGTCTCCTAATCCTTTCCATCTCTGCCTGAGACAACACAAATTCTGGACATTCATACCCCCCGTTTCTTTTCTCTATGGTCTTCACGCTAACCTCATTCTCCACATCCTCGGCCGCCTTAATTCCAACATCTTTGACTTTCGCCGCATCCTCGTTTCCCTCACCAACACCATCATCCAGAACCTCCATGTTATCCTCGTTAGCACCATCACTAGCATCACTAAAGGCCTCATCCTCATCAGAACTGGCTCCTAGCACCCCATCCTTGTATGACATAGTGGCCAAGGCCATCGTAGCATCGGGCGCAGGATCCACCAAGTCATCATACTTGACCGGCCCTGACGCCTCACCAGTGAAGACATGACCGCCCCCTTTCATCTTCTTCTTACTCCTATCAACTTGGTCAAGCTCTTCCTCCGAGAGTTTGTCCACCGCCGTCGCCATTTTTAGACAACTATTTCTCCAGAGACTCTTATGTCACTTGGTCCTTCAAGATCAGAGTAAGTTCATTAAGTGCATAAAAATCAATTTTTATTGCAGTAATTATGTTGTGCACATTTGAAATATTTTCCTTTCCCATTGGATTAGTGCACAAGAACATATTATGGTTTTGTTTTGGAAATAATCTAAAAAACATTCACTAATTCCTTAACTGAAAATAGAGCATTCATGTGTGTAATAAATTTATTGTCAAAAAAATGTGTGTAATTAATTCGGTGCAGAATTTTAATATTTCAATATTATAGTTTTGTTTAGGAAATAATCTAAAAAACGTTCACTAATTCCTTATTTGAAAATAGCATTCATGTGTGTAATTAATTTATTGTCAAAAAAAGTGTGTAGTTAATTTGGTACAGAATTTTAAAATTTAAATAAATAAAATGGAGGTTACTTATTCATGCGTGATGCGTGTAATAAATATTTAAATAAATAAAATATTTGACAATATTCAACTAACTTTTTTTATAAGCAATGTTAGTGGGGGTGGGGTGGGGGAATGTTAGTTTCCGGGGTTTGAACTCGGGACCTCCTTCTTGCACTCTTTTTGGTGCACTCGTTTAATATTCCAACTAACTTAAAAGTCACCCATACCATACCATTACCATGAATTTTGATGAATTAACAATGTAATTTTTTTTATACCAACAATATATACCAATTAAACTTTTTTGTTTTGAAAACCATATATCAATTAAACTCTATTTATTTTTATGACTCAAAAAATCTCCTATCCTTGAGCGCAATAAACAACACCATTCCCTTCTATTACTATAGTTTCTTCATACTCATTCAAGTCTTCAAAATACCATGTCTTCCATTCTGTGTAATTGTTGCATCTAGACCCCTTAAATTCTGTAGATTTTGCTTCCACACAAGAGATCCATCGCTTGCTCTCACAGCATAAATGTTTCCATTCCATGATGGGAAGTATAGAATGCCATTGAAAATTGCTGGAGTTGCTGTTATGTCTTTGCCTGCATTGAATTTCCATTTTAATGAGAAGAGAAGTGATATCAGCATTAAAACATATCCAATGATATCAGCATTATGAGAAGAGAAGTGACCAAGAATGATACTTTTAATGTGGTTCATCATGATGAGAAGAGAAGTGAGCAACATCTCTTAGCTAGAAAAGAGCCAACCAAAACGCATCTATACTCGTGAGTTTTGGGGCATTAGATTTATATTATTATTACTGCAGATTGGATGTGCCTACAGCTCTAAAGTCATACAGATTAGCAGTGAAATGTGCTAAGACAAAAAAAAATGATAAAAAATAACAATGCTATGCTAAGCACATCTTAGTAGAAGATAAATACTAAATTCAGTAAAATACCTTATCAAAAATATAAAGGCAATCAATTAGAAGGACACCACATTGTTCATCCCTGATCCTCAACAAATGCAATGGTCTTATAAAATTACACTCATCCACCTCAAGCTGATGTTCAATTGCAAATATAAAATGGCAAATTCTTTTAATTGATGACTCCAAGTTTGAAGATAGCAGCTTGCGTGGTACCTGATCATATAAAAGTAACAAAAAAAAACTATAAGTTCATAATTGAAAAATAGATTTCATATAAAAATGTTACAAAGTCTATTCAATTGCCTTATATCTCCTGATGCCTCCCACAACATCACCCTCAGCTCCAAACTCATCTATATCTACCATAAAGATGACAGTAGAAGAAACCCCAAAAACATGAAACTGCAAAGATCAAAGTTTCAAAGAAAAAAGGTAACCAATGTGAGGAAGATTGAATCTTGACAGGTTATGAAGGCTACACTCGGTTGTAAGCAAATAATTTGTTGAAGAGGCGACAAATATATACCACTTGCAATACACTTGTTGCAACGAATAAAATATACTCCAAAACTGTGTAGAAGACAACACATTTTCTTGTGTTCTCGTTTGCTGTAGTTACCAAAAATTATATGCATCAAAAGAACTTAAATGGAAACATTTTCTTACAACAACGAGCTTACAACAACAACACAAAGCTTAGTTAGTGAAAGTTTGACAATTAAGTTAGGCGCTAGGAAGGGAGGGAGAAGAACTTACTATATTGATGTCTAGCATCCCGTACTTTCAAGTACTCTTGCTCTATTATGATAGACTCCAAAGCTTCTCTCAACTATGCAATCAACCCCATACGGATCTGACATATTCACTTCATGAATCAACTTGCTTAAGAAATTGTTTGATGAAAAGAGCATGGAATCTATAAAAAACATAAAGAACTCAACCTGTTGCAAAATAATCAATTCAACGATTACAAAATACAGCCTACTAACTATCATCAGAGTTGGAATAATTGCTTGATATCCCAAGCATACCTAGAAATTCAAGTTAAAATGAAAATCACCTTACCAAGTCCAAATTCTACTCGAATTCGACCACAGACCCCCTAAATCTTCTCTAAACCAAGCCTAGGCATTTTATCAAACACAATATGCATATCAAAGGTAGAAGAAGAAAGAACCATCAGAGAGGCTATCGCATATTCCCTTTTCCTCTATGCCTTTACCGACGCCTCCTTGACGCGTGAGAGGCTATCGCTCATCTCCATTTATCATTGAACTGCATCTTGGCCTACAACAACAACTCAACCAAAGCGAAATCATTTATTTACAAATAAGGAATAAAACAACAAAAATTCAAGCTTAACTTAAGGGCGACAAAAAATGGTTGAAACAAAGAGATGAGCACCTCACGCATCACCGCCGAGACCCACCTACAACACCACCCTCCGCCATGAACCACCAACAATCGCCGCCCTTGCCGCATTCATTCACCACCACCAAAACCACCCATAGACGCAGCTGAACCAGCCAAAGCTTCAGATCCCTTTTGGTCTCTCACTCCCTTTCTCCTTCTATCACCCTCTGACCTCCTTCCTTCTCTCGGCTCTCTTTCACCGCTCCCTTTCTTCTCTCTCATTCGTTCTTGCTCTTTCCCAATTTTCACGATCATGATGGAGCAGATTAGAAAGAAAAATGGAATGAAAGAAACATGATGGAGTAGATTACAAACAACCCATTTTAATTTTTTGGTACGGAAGGAGGTAGGGGCAGTGGTGGCGAGAGGGAATGGAGAGAAGAGAGAAAAGAGGGAGAGGAAATAGATGATGGAGAAGAAGAAAGTTAGGTTAAGAGAATGACAGGGAATGAATGAAAGGTGTTTAACATGCATTGTCAAAAAAGCTGGAAGATGAAATGTGTCTCGCATGCACAGTGGAGACAGAAGCAGTACATGGGTTGAAGTTTTGGCGCCTTTTTGATGGAGGTAAGGTTGCAATTTTGGCTCCAAATTTGGTTGCAACACTAGGCTCGATTCTTTTGCTAGATGGGAAAAATTAGGATTTGTTATAGACTAGCGTGGCCAAAGCTTTAGGGTCTACTGAAGCATTATAAGACCAAAATTAGATTAATAGTAATTGAAGTCAAATTTTAACAACTAAGTTATGTTTAGCCAATAAGAGAAAACTGTAAGGTAGAACATATTTCTTGCGAAATTAATTTTCATTTTCACTAATCTGATTACGGAGGAATCAATTTCCGTTATTTGAACAGTTAAAATTTCTAGTGAACCATAAAGTACCCTTAAAATATAAAATTATGAATGTTGTATAGAATGAAAAGAAAGTAGTTAGTGACAGAAATGAAATTGGTCCATTAAAATATAGACAACAAATTATAATCAAGTAACAAGTCATTATCACATTACATAAAAGTTCTTTTTTTCAACAAACAGGTTACTAAGAAACAAACTCTGCATATTTGAACAGTTAATTTTTTTTCCGACCGCTTAAAAACCCCAAAACACACTGTTATGAATTACTATTTCCTTTGAACAACTAATTTTTTTAGACTATAAATTACCTTAAAACACAGTGGCTAACATCACACTTTACATAATTTATCGGGAAATTAATTCTCATTTGTCACCAATCCGATTATTAGGAACAAACTTCATTATTTATAGATCTAATTTTTTTTCTTAAATTTAAATTATTCTTAAAAAATGAAAATATAAAAAAAAGAGGGGAGGGAGTGGGTGGGGGGAGCGGGTGTTTGGCGCCAAAGTGAGGAGTGAGGGGGAATGTTGGCGCCAAAATGGGTGGAGTGCCTACCTCATTGATGATATCATACACCCCGTGGATGTATATATAAAGATTACCGGTACTTTTTTTAAGACTATGGATGTATATAGAATGAAATCACTACTATTACTTGTTCAAGGAAATCATTTTGTTGACATCGTCTACTCTCCCCCTTACAAAACTACCATCCCCACAGAACATTAGTGAAAATAAAACTACCATTTATGCTATCCGTAAAGTAAATAGTTAATTTTTTATAAAATAATTGAAGCAGGATAAATCTTCTTTCACTTGCCATGTAACCATGTCACACCTTGGTGGTTCTGATGTTGTTGTGAGACATTTTGTAGAGCGCGAGTTCGATTCATTCCCCACCCCCTAGTGTGTGAGCTAGGCCACAACGCATTTGTTAGTGAACAGCTCTAACAAACGTTTACGTCTATTTTTTATAGTCAAAATACCAATAAGGAACATGTACTTGTGTTTCACCATATTACTAGTTAAAATTTACAAACTAAGCTCAGAAGGCATTGACATTGAGCTCGGTAATACATCTTTCAAGCATGTTCAAGTAGATGCTTACTGAAATATTACGGTCTCGGAGAATTATTACGAGCATTTCTATTGTTAGCAATAAGCACGTCCAGAGAGGATGTTGTTTGGACTGGTTGTGGACCTTGTGGTCTTGAACTGGAACTTTGAACTGCTTGTGAGGGTGCAATTATTCGCTGCCTAATATCATCAGACAATGGCCGACCCGTAAGACTTCCACGCATTCGCATAGCAGGACGCAAATTCTGATCAGGTGGTGAATTGAATAATTCATCAGTTCTAGAAACTGACTGCACCGGTCCTCTTTCTCCTGTCAAACCCCAGAAAATATCAGCTGTAAAATTGTAGGTGCTACAAAAATTTAATTTTGAAATGATATAGATTGGGACTGTTTGGAAACCAGGCCAGTAATAATAACCCTAGGTTGTTGGCTTTTGGCGGTAGCTCCAACTGTCCGAACAATCCAGCTAAAGAATTACCTTGTCTGGAAACCTGGGAAGAAGCCATAACCCTGGCTTGTTGGCCATTCAGAGTTCGACCTTGTGAACCCCCTTGCTGGATGTAGGACCGATGGGTATTTGATGTTTGCAATGGTTGGTGTTGCTGGGGATTCAGAGCTTGCTGCAGGTGTGGGTTCCTGAATTCATTCAACCTAGCAGGTGCTCTGTATGGGCTTTGCAGTTGAGTTGGCGCCGACATATTAACTGGCGGCACTCGGATCTGATTTCAATGAAAAGCAAAATGTAAGTATGAGAAACTTATGAAGCCCGGATACAGGATACGATACGGGATACGATACGATACGGATACGGGGATACGGGAAAATTCTGAAAATCAATATACGACACGGCTGGGATACTTTAATAAAAAATTAAAATTTGAATATAAAAACATAACAAAAAATAAAATAGAATAGAAACAGAAATACAAAACAAAGATGAAAAACTGGAATATTGCATTTTATAGATATGAAGAAAAAAAACCCGCCCAAAAAGATAAAAAAATCACACAAAATATATGGATGAAAGGAAGAGGACAACCGACACACCTATGTATGAGTGACTAGTCATAAAAAGTAAGGGTGGACAAGTAACTGAGACCACCCAAAATCGTATAATCCGAATAGTCAGTGGCGGAAATAGATGACTTTTTATAGACTAAGATAATCATATTAGTACGTAGTTGCTCAATAAAACATAAGCATATCATTAGTCAATATATGATCATCACATTGTAGAAATAAATACCTACCATCATATCAAGTAGAGATAGTTACGTATACTTATCTCACCCATATCACAATGTATTATTTCTTCTATTATTGTGTTACAAAAAAAACATAATTTTGTCTTAGTTATTGATGTATTAAAGTGTATCATATATGAGTGACAATCATGTGCTTAGTTGGTAAGATGACTATCTGAGAAGTATCTTTAGTTGGTAAGAAGTATCAAAGATGTATCTAAAAAGTATCGAGTCAAATTTTTTTTTTTTAAAAATTAAAAAATTATTGGATACTCTTTGAGTACGTATCGGAAAGTATCGGGTGCCTATCGGTATCGGATACGTATCCGACACGGGTACGTCTCCATTTTTCATTTTTGAAGTATCGGGGCTTATTACTCATAAGCAACAAGAAACACACATAAACCACAATTTTCTAATAATTTCCAGCATGATAAAAGAAACACATTATAGTCATCTATTACTTACAGTATAAGAAATGAAAAACAAACACAACAGTTCATCATGTATAATTATTAGTTTATTAGTTAGTCCTGGGGATATAGCTGGAGAAGGACTACAAAGAAATAAGACCTGCATCTTTTGTGGTTCACTTTACATCTTGATCATATATAGTTTATTTCAAAAAGTACCCTTATGTCACTACTTCATCCTTTCACGAAACCGATTGTCTGTCTTTCTACTGACTTTTTGGGCAAAACAATATTAGCCCCATTAACAAAAACTAATTTTTTAACAGGATTTAAGTGCAGTGCATTTTTCTTTATATATGAGCAGTTGTCATGCATTCCATGAAAGGAACCACAACATATCAACACTGAACAAAATTAACGAACAGAAACCTACAGAATAGGAAGTTGTCACTCAATGTGCGAATTGAACAAATATGCATCCCCAAAACTGCAAGGAGCAACAATAATATAAAACATTAATAAATCAAACCTGTGTTGCTGATTGGTGCTGCGATGTTGGTGTAGAAGAACCTACACCTGAGACCTGAGGCGGATTCAGTGACGATCGAGAAAAAAGTTGCTGTCTTTCTGCATCACTCAGTATGGCAGGAGAAGCAGGACTGGACAACGGAACGTGAGGAGTAGCAGGGGAACTGCTGATTAGCAAGGAATCCAAATTAGTTATTGTACTTTGCTGTAGTCCCGAAGCCTGGGATTGGATTGGACGGGCCTGAACACCTACTGAAGTCCTACCAATATGTCGCGGTGCTGAGGATGACCTCCCATGCTGATACTCGTCAACAACTGAATTCATTAAATTCAACAGCTGCACATTACTTGATGCTGAAAACTGGTTAGACATGGCAGAACTCATGGCAGGGATATTGGCATGACCCTCAGCTTCCTGATTAATGGCAGGAGAAACAGTACCAGGCAGAACAGGATGTTCAGAGACACCAACTGTTGGGGTATCAGGTCTGCTGTTGGCAACATAAACTCCGGCCCAATAGTTGTCTATTTGAGCAGCAACATTTTGGTGAACACCAGTAGAGTTCACACTCAACGAAGTAGAATTAGGGGTGACAAATTGACTAGGAACAGAGGGTTTTCTATCTGCAGTTGCACAAGTGTCCATTATGTCCAAATGATTATCGTCGTTGGTGAGGTCCAAAACGTCGGGAGCACTATTAGGAGAGCAAGTAGAATCTCGTAGTTCAGTTTGTTCCTTTTCACAATCGCGGGCCTTATTCTGCATCTTACCCACATCCTGAGCATTTTCCAATACTGTCTTCCACGACCCATCAGCATGGATAATCACTTCCACAATGTTCTCGCCAACATTTTTCAGGATCTTTATTCAAAAAGAGGGGGAAATTTGAGGTTTATATGGATAATCACGTCCACAATGTTGTTGCCAACATTTTTCAGGATCTTAATTCAAAAAGAGGGAAAAAATTGAGATTATATTTTTCTTTTATCCCTAGGGTCAATTTGGTATGTTTTTTTTTTGGGGGGGGGGGGGGTATAAGGTATGAGATTAGCATGAAAAATAAATCAATAATCCCAATTTTAAGGTGATACAATATTGACTCTAGGAGAGATAAGATAAACAAAAGGTTAATCTGATCGAAAGATTAAAGAACCATCAACTTGCCTCAATCATGTTTCTGTCGAGACGAATATCTGTATAGCAGACAGACTGATTGCAATGAGGGCAGCGCCACGATGGCCTTTTAAAATTCATATTAATGAAGTTGTCAAAGTCGAAGCACTACAGAGTAGAGAACATGGATGTAAGGCAACAAGCAGGGACTAATAAACAAATACATAACAGCAGTCACCCACAACACTGACCTAGAGCCGTGAACCACATCATAAGATTTTCACTTTATCATAAGAAGGTATTATTCAACAGACATTTAGTTTAAATTTAGTACTTTATAAGTTGCAAACAAAACAATAAAATCCAACAAATAACCGAAGAGCATAAGCTGCTGCTACAAAATACTTTTTTGCACTAGACTTCAGAGTTATTGCGTAACTCGAGTCCAGAAAAAGAAACAAGAAAATAAGAATATCTTCTATCCCCAGGCAAATGCCTAACCAACTCCTCACTAATTCGGTTATGCCTTTTTGAGTTTTTTCTACTCTCGCCTCTCCTATAAACACGTCCCCCACTATCTTTTCCATCATTGCAGAATATTCCTCTCCAGTTTCCTCTTGTAGTGTGGACTATGGACACTCTGTTATGTATATCACAGCTTCTGCCCTTGCATTTCCCTGTTTAGCCCATTTGTTCCCAGTCCATCTCCTTTCTTTTTACCCCTCCTCTTATAAACATGGGTTAAAGGCCCAGCATAAACTTTAATTATGTAAAACATATAACAGAGAAGGACATAAGCTAATAATACGATACTTCATTGCATAAATTAGGTTTCTAAGCCACATTTACTACTTATGGTAAGCAACAGGTGTATAATTGATCAACAACCGCCCTCAGCATTCTCCATATTAAGTGATGCTAATACAGGAATCGCTCACCTGGAAATGTTTGCATGAATGCCCTTTAACAGGAGTCTTTATACGTGTAAAGCTGTTTTGTAAGAAAGATGAAACACAAAGAACTATCAACTTTTATACAAAAGTTAAATAAAAAGGACTATCATGCATAAGTGAAAAAACCCAGCTTTCAGGATAACTGTATAGATGATCTTAGTATAAAGTCTGCAAAGTAAAGCATACTAGTGATCACGAGAGATCTTGTAATTAATGACGTAATCTTAACCGTTAATTTTAAACTAACAGTTATAATTAAATATTCTCATTTTTCATAATAACCAAGTGTTCTCACCCGAGTCGTCCCATATATATATATATATATATATATATATATATATATATATATATATATATATATATAAAGTAAAAATTAGGTACTTTTGCTTATGTTCAAATCAAGAGGGAGTACGATTTATGCTTATATTCGAATCAAGAGGGAGTACCAATTACCAAGCAGGGAGAACCACATTGCAGCTAACTAAAATTCTTAATAAATAAAAATTTAGGCGTATTTCCTATTATCTGTACTTTTGCTTATATTCGAATCAAGAGGGAGTACCAATTACAAAGCAGGGAGAACCATGTGCGCACATGCACACACGCACACGAAGAGAAAAGAAGAAAACGTAACCAATCAAAAAAATTCTAAAACTAAAATATTTGAAAAGGTATCACTCTCTGCATGCAACAATAAGGCAGTAGCGGCAAAGAAAGAAAAGCAAGGTCACAAAGTAACACATTAAAATAAAGTCTGGGATAAGAAATCTTAGGTTTTTAACATTAGAAAAGATTAACAGACTACAGGGGAAGACAAATTAGAAATACAAAATATTCATCGGGAGAACTGAAAATGGGAGAAAAAGGAAAAGTATGCAAGAAACATATTTGATAATTTAGACTTACAGGACAGTCAAATAAACAATTTGAAGTAGAAAGCCACATTGTCATTGTTAACTAACATCTAACCTACAGGACAGTCAAATAAGCAATTTGAAGTAGAAAGCCACATTGTCATTGTTAATTAACATCTAACCTTAGTCCAGCAGGAAAGGCTTTACGAAAGATGGATATCTACCAGAAGAAGATATAGAACACCAGTTCCACTAAATTGAAATTACAAAAAATAGTACTTAACTGAATAGATCAACTATAATAATAAAAACCAGATGTCAGATTAAAGAGGATTTTAACTTGGTACCGTTGACTTTCTACAATCATCACGTGAATTTAAAGTAGTTCTATTCTAACCAAAATTTCAACACACATAGCTAAAGGGCTTTGGAAAGGAAATTATATTTAACCAAAATATCATTAAACCATTAACAAGTGAATTGTGAACATCTGCAAACGGATAGGAGCTCATTTTTCATGCTCAAGGTCAGTCAGAGACATTTTCTGGTAGACGAGACCTAGAAAGAGTAAGAGACTTAAATGCATCCCAGATGAGAATCGCCACCTATGAGACTACCATGCTCAATCTAAAGATTGGAAAACTAGTAACCGATAAAGCAAGGAAGAAAAAAGTGGTCAACATTGTGAACAAAGAATGTCAAAGCATACCTTATGGGACAATTAAGTGAAATTCGTGATGGCCCCTCGATGATATCTGAATATATATATATATATATATATATATATATATATATATATATAAAGATGGAGAATTATAAGAATGAATCAAAAAGACAACAGTGAATAATAAATGGTGGACTACAAGAAAAAGAAGTAAAAAAAACAATTTTAGGGTATATTTTATCCTAAATATACCTGAATCAACAGAAGTAATAGCAGGCTGAACATAATCTTCAAGAACTGGATGCTCAGGCAATGATGTAGCATTTATATAGGCAACAAGTATAATATAATGACCTTCAAATTGATAATGGTTTCAGTATGGTTAGATGCATAAATTGAAAGCCAAGACAACTGAAAGAAAATGCTAGTTTTAAACGCTCACCATTGAACTGACCAACAGCTTGAAGAAGATTTGTCCCATATTTAAGCATACTAGTCACATTAGTGGGCATCTGTGGTCCAGGATCCTGAGAAACAAAATGACATAGATAGCAAACTGGTGTTATACCCTTCAAAATAATCTAAACTACGTGTTTTTAATGTGCTCAAACATAGAAACAGACCATTCGAACATTAGTTCTTGTGTCTATTCCTTTTCCATTCAGGAGAAAACTACAAAATATGCAAAAATAGTCGGTCAGCATCAATGTAAACCCCTCCAACAAAATCAAAATGAGAAAGTTAATGGCAAACATACTTCACTTCCTGAGGGCTGATGAGGCATGCAGATGTCTCGATGTTATCAGTTTGTGCCACAAATAACCACTGCGAGTTGAAATATTTGGTGTTCAAATTACAAATAAAAAGCATTAATCGTATATATATATACTGGCAAAAAATGCTGGGAATATGTAAAGAACATTATTTTGATAGAATATTTTATTCTTTCTTTATTTTCTGTAAATATCACCATGATAACCTGTAACTGTGATAAGATCAACTGATAAGAAGGAAGCAAAACAGAGGAAAAGAATGAATGGATAGAGTAAATCACCCTGTAAGTGTGTATTATTCGATGGCTCTCTAGATCAATGTGACCAAGAAGCTGACTGCTTGCCATTAAATTTCTTTCTTAGTTACAGAATTATCTTGTAAAGAAGATCCATCCTCTGTTTAGAGAGCTGTCAATACATTACTCTTTATTTTCTTCTATTCTGATTTCGGCTCCTAACAAATTGGTATCGAAGCACTTCCTGGGGAGCAATCAGAATAGAAGCTAGAATTGATGCACTGAAAAGGGGCTTGGAAGAGAAGGTAAGAGGGCTGGGGGAGCAAATGCACATCATGATTCATCAATCACACCACAAGGAGCAATAAGAAAGAGGGCGAAGGGTGGAGATACCAAGGTTCACCGGAAAGATCCCTAGAGTGAATCTACAGAGTGGAGATGTATTTTGAAGAAAATCAAATTCTGTATGATGAGAAAGTCACGGTGGGATTCATATGTTTGGAAGGGCGGGCTAGATAATGGTCGGTGGTGGGAGTTCACGACCAAGAACAAGATGTGGTTGAGCTTCAAGCGATCATTGCTGGATCGTATCCGTAATTCATCATGGAAAACCCATATGAGGTGTTGACGAGCTTACAAGTAGACCAAACCCAAAAGAAGAATGAAGAAGTGAAAGAGCATATGAAAGGTACCAGAATCCATCTCAATCAAACAGAACAGCAAACTGTGTATATTATTGGAATTTAGGGATTGAATCAGTGATAACAAGCCCTAATTGCAGAATTTCAATGTAGAATTAAAGAAAATAGAAAGAAAGTAACTGTTTTAGGCAATTCTAGAAGCCTAGGGTCTCCTTAAGCTCTAATCCCAATTTCTGCCTACCTCCTAATTTCCCCCACTCCTACTTTTATACTACTCAATTTTCCCTCCCAATTGCTGACATGGCAGCAATTGGTTACAACAATATCTCATTTCCCTCACTAAGCCATGATCCCTACATCTCATTCATTTATTCCTTCCCATACATGTTATTTATTTTGAGGTCCTAACAGCATATTCTTGATGACAGGGGAATCATCCAATCGAAAGAGAGAGATGAAGCGGAAATCAGAAGCAAAGTTGAAGACACAAAGTGGTTGAAGGAGTGAACAATGGGTCCGATCCAAATGAAACAGAAAATAGAGGCAGAAATGGGCCACATAACTTTAACCCAAATCACCCTGTGATGGAAGTGAGTCATGGCATGAACGGATCAATGACTATATCGGAAAGGGGACGGAGACAAAGCGAGCCAACAACAATCTTCGTTGGCAGCATGCACCATTTTCTTAAGTGATTGGTCACACTTGCTGGGCTTGAACTGAAACTAGATTAGAACTGATTTCAGTCGATCAAACCATGCCCTGGGAGCCTGTTTTAACCCATAAATGGCCTTATGAACTAAGGCCCTGCCAGTAGCCTCAAACCCAGGAGATCGGGTCATATTCTTCCTCCAAGAATCCATTTAGAAAAGCAATATTAATATCTACCTTCTGTAAAGGTCGGCGGTCATAAGTGATAACTAAAGTAAGCAAATCCGAATTGTAACTGGTTTGATCACAGGAAAAAAAATCTCAATATAGTCACTGCTATATTATTAATGAAACCTCTTTGCTGCTAAACAAGTCTTGTATTTATTTATTGACCCATCAGGGTTTTCTTTAACCCTAAACACCATTTACATCCTATTGATACCCGATTTGGAGGCAAGGAAACAAGTTACCAGGTGCAATTTCTAAAACAAGACTTGTACTTATTGACTAACCCATCGAGGTTTTCTTTAACCTTGAACACCCATTTACTTCCTATTGGTACCAATTTGGAGGCAATGAAACAAGTGACAAGACTTGTACTTATTGACTAACCCATCGAGGTTTTCTTTAACCTTGAACACCCATTTACTTCCTATTGGTACCAATTTGGAGGCAATGAAACAAGTGATCAGATACCATTTCTTTTTTTTTAAGAGCCTCAAATTCAGATTTCATGGCAGCAAGCCATGTGGGATCAGCCACTACATGAGTGAGTAGTAATGTACGATTAATCCTAGGTTGAACAATTCCAATCTTTGATCTTTTTATCAATGGATGGATATTTGGAGGCCTAGTGGGAGGGAGGGACTGCTGAGGTGGAAGATACTGCTGCAGTGGAAGGACAGGAACAAGTGGGAGACTGAGTAAGAGATGTAGCGAAGACAAAAGGAGGAACAGAATTAGTAGAAGATAGAGAAGAGAGAGGTGATGTTATATGTAGTAGAGACTTGTCGAGCCCTTGCTGAATGAGTGTGGTTATGTGAAGATACAAGAGGTATTGTAGCTGTTGTAGGATGGGACGAGTGAAAGGATTTGGGTGAAAATACAAAATTGAGCAATGTAGAATATGGAACCATGAAATACTCTCCATCCCAAAAGTAGAGCAATTCACAAGTTCACATTTGCACCAAGTTTTGAAACGTTGTGATATTTGAAACGAAGCCACACTAAATAAGAATACTAAAAATGAACACATACAAGTCATTTATTCATATACAAAAAGAAAGAAATTGTTCCAAACTTATTATGGCAGAAAAGTTTAGGACTTTGTCAAATGTACCAAGTTTACCAAACCAAATCAATTCAAGGGATTCTTACAATCTTTTTATCTGGTAGAAATTTATTCTTTGTTATATGAAAGTCAATGGCAGAAGCTCCATATCCAGGCTGCATTGCAGGTCAAATGATATTCAATATGCTTTCGATATGACAAATAACTGGTTCACCAAAAAAAAATGACAAATAACTAGATTTGACAATCTCAAGGAACCACCTTGGCTTCAATTGATACAAGTATTGGACCCAGTTTGATTTTTGGATAGAACCTGAAAGGCAATCAATGTATAGATAAATCGTTACAGTTGCATATCAGATAAAGTGAGAGATCATCTACTTTCGAATGCATTATTTTTAATAGGTCTTTTTCTTTTGGCAAAATATCTCCCCAGGTCCCTTAACTTATTTATTTGTAGCGAATAGGTCCCTTAACTTTTTTTTGTAACGCATAGGTCCCTTAACTTTTAAAAACGTAACACCGTTGTCCTTTTCCGTTAGCCTCCGTCCAACTCCGTTAAAAATGCCTATATGGCCATTATAGTGCCTATATGTCATAATCCATGTCATTTTTAATTATTTTTGTATTGACATGTCACTTTTAATTTATTTTTTATTAAAAATAAAATAAAATAAAAAACAAAAGGGGATTTGGTTCTTCAAGAAACAAATCCAGAAACATACCGAACGATTGAAGCAAGGCAACGGCAAAACGATTTGACTCGAGCAAGATAACAGCAAAATGATTCTGTTTGGTTTCGAAACGAATATGCAATTTTCGATTTGGGTTTTAGGGTTGGGTTTGGGTAACGAGTCTTAAACGATTTCGATTTGGAAACGATTCTGTTCTGTTTGGTTTCTGTTCTGCGATTTCAACCTTATGAAACGATTTTGTTCTGCGATTTCAACCTTATGAAACGATTCGATTTCGAAACGATTCTGCAGATCTGGTTTTGTTCTTTGGTTCCAACCTTATTCTTCTTGCTTCCAGATCAGAACTTATTTTAATTGAAGTTTGAGAAGATGAAGATGGCACCTTGAAATGGAGCTGCTGTTTGAGTCTTCTGGATACAACTTTGAAGGACATGGCTATGAAGATGATGATGAACAGTGTTTCATTTTTTATTTTTAATAATAAAAATTAATCAAAAACAATTGTATATTGCCACATAATCAGAATAGCAGCCAAATAATCTCTCTTAACAGCCACATAAGCAAGATAACAGCCACATATATATTTTTTAACGGAGTCAAACAGAATTTACAAAAAAAAAGGGCAACGGTGTTACGTTTTTAAAAGTTAAGGGACCTATGCGTTACAAAAAAAAGTTAAGGGACCTATTCGTTACAAATAAATAAGTTAAGGGACCTAGGGAGATATTTTGCCTTTTCTTTTTCTTAGCCTCTTGTACTTAACTTCAGTAACAGATGCAAGTTACAAAACAAAACGTATAAAGCAAAATATTATTGTTTAATTCATAAATAAAAGAAAGTTGTGGGAGAAGATATGTAGAGAAAATTTCAAGGATCCCAACCTGGCCATGATAGTTGTAACTGTGGAATGGTAAGAACTAGGTCCCGTATTCATATTTCCCAGGGTGCAGTAGACCTTTCCTAACTGCAGTATGATTGTCAGAAACATACAGATGACGAGACAACAGATAGCAAAAAATATGATAAGTGACATGTAAGCAAACCTCATCAGCAATAGTTAAAAGTTCTTCTGACTCTTTCATTTCGAACCATCCAATTTTACATGCATTCTATAATAACGAATAATGTCAGTAGTAAATCCACAAATTGTGTATAAATTTTATGGCGCATAACTTCTGGATTCTAGACGAACACATTATAGATAAATGCAGCAAAACTAGTATAAATCCAAAGTTGTCACTGTATGACATAGTGGTATAGGATAAAATTTTAATCTGTGAAATAAAGAACAACAAAATTTTCAAGACGGTAGTTAGTATTTTACGATACGTGGGATACGTATCGCGATTTAATACGGAAACACCCACCATCGATACGGATCGCACCTGGAATCACAAATCATCATGTATCGCTCGCGAATCGCTGTGTATCGCACCTGAATCGCAGAATAGCGATTCTCAGGATGAATCGCACGAAATTTGTTCAAGGAGGGTTGAACGCCGAAGTGAGTCGGGCCGCGCATCCCAGCTTCAATTTCAAGTGATTTTAGGGTTTTTTTGGTTTAATTTGGGACAGATTGGGCCGATATCTTGATCTAGGCTCATATTAGGTTTTTCCTCAAGGCACAAACAAGCCTTTGTGACTTCCTCTCCTACAATAAACAGCATCAGCAACATCATGACCTTCAGAAACTAAGTGACCTTTCCTTTCTTCTCCTCTCCTCTCTGTTTTTTATTTAATAAACAGTGTCTTTCTTCTTTGTCTCTTTCTTCGTGACCCTCTCTTCATTTTTATGTAGCACTGTGCCTCTGTTCTGTTTTTTCTTTTATCTACTATAGCTCTATCTTTATTTAGGATTGAACACATTTATTTTTTTTGATGACTTGAGTTTTGAAGTATTTTGGAGTTTATACATGATATATCAAATCGTGTTTTTTGCTTGTGCTATTTATTTTTAACTAAATTTGTCATATTTTTATTGTCAAAAAAGTGGCCGAATGATACACGATATGTATCTCGACTTAACTACCGTGTTAAAAAGCGAACGGATACATAGAATAAAGTTTCATGAAATATATAGCTTAATCAAATGCTCTAAATCATTCTTGCCACAATGCAAGATCATCATTTAGTAGGTTACAAACGCATGAACATTTTAGAAAAGTTATCCTTAGCCAACACCAAGTATTTGGCTGCAAAATGAAGACTAAATAATTGCTATCCTTTCCAAAATTCAGAGAAAAAAAATACACACCCAATGGAAATTAAGAAAGCTATCAAGGGCAATAAGAAACAAATCCGAAAAATGAACTTACCTTTACAGAGATCATCAAGACCATTACAGCCGCTTGTGATATTTCATCATTATTTCTTTGGTAAATCTGCGCAAGAAAAGGAAATGCGGAGGCTTCAAATCTATAGCAATTTAAATATGACAAAATTTTTGTCGCCCCTCCCCCTCTCCCTCCCGTGCGCACACATACACAAAGTAAAAAAGCAATAAAGAGGAAAGAATTCACACTGTGTACAGTGGAAATCACCTGTTTCATCAACATAGGCAGTTCATTAACTTGTGGCGGAGTTTCACCATTGGCAAGTGCATAGTCGATCCCTCTACATGCCAAAGTAAATCAAGTAAGAAAAAACACAGCACATTTGTAGTACAATCATTCACCATTAATAATATTCAATGATTATTAAAAAAAATGAAGACAAGAAATTTCCATCCAATTATCAAATTTTGATCTCTTCATTTCATAGCTACCTTGAGGATAAAAGTTATAACTCAGGGATTCAAGTGTAATGGTAATCGCAAAATACTAAGGCAATCAATGATGTGCATAACAAAAGGGAAGAACACACAACTACTCATAGGAAGTTAAAACTTTCCGTATTTAGAAATTGGAACTTCACCTAGTCAAACCTCAGTTTAACCTTCAACTGAAACACAAACATTCCCAATCTTCTACCAAAAAAACCCTAAAACTCGAGGAGAAGATAAGAAGCAGTAAATATGAAGTGAAAATAGATAACGGAGTGAATACCGAGAGAGGGAGAGGCAGAGATTAAAGAATTCGAAAGGGTCTGATCGGTTGCTGTTAGGTTGAACATGCATAGACAAACGCTCCACAACTGCCATGATTCTATACAAGTTAACGAATGACGGCGACATTTGTTTTCCAGTTCCCATATCCGGTGGCATTCCCAACGGCGGTGAATTGTTCATTTCCATTAGCGCCTATTCCGAACGGCGGGGCTTTCTTTGGTTTTTGGGCGCTGTGAATGAAGAGCTGGAGAAAGCTGCTTCGTTTTTGTTTGACGCACGTTATTGCAGGAAGAAAATTCTAAGAGAAATTGATAATTAAGAGAAAGGAGATGCTAGTTTAGGGTTCACCGATTGTTCTCAAAGATGAAGATGATGATGATGATTTACTGCATTGGCTGCTCTTTATATCTCACTTCCTGGTTCTCCAATTTTTTCAATTTTTTAATTTTAATTAAAAATCAAGGTTGAAGACGTGGGAGAAGCAAATCTAAATCTCAAAATGGAAGTGTTGGAAGTGTTGAGAAAAGAAAGTGAATGGAAAGACCGAATAAGGAGAGAAATGAAATGGAAACTAAATCTCAAATGAGCATTGATAGTATTTTTCTTGCAAAAATATCTTGTATTTCATCTCAAAATCTTTAAAAAATAGAAAGTAATAAGAAGATTATTTTGGTTTTTCTATAGGAAAAGGTGTATTAATGAGAAGTATCAAGTGCTTCAACCTAATACACAAAGGTTAATTATACAGAATACAATCGCCCTGAATACACTAAGTTGCTTACAAACCATCCCGATAAATACTCTTAGTTTTACATAGTGCACGCGTGTCACTTCTGAGCATGTTATTTTAGGGCTCGTTATTTAACATAGTGCACGCGTGTCACTTCTGAGCATGTTATTTTAGGGCTCGTTATTTATTGTTATTATTAATAATAGAGTTCTTTTTTCTTTCTCTTAACCAAAAAAACAATGAAATAAAATCAAAATAAAAGGATTAGTTTGAATAGTCAAAGTTGTCCACTTTTATTACAAAAAATATAATAATCAAAGTTTGCAAAATTTATTTTTTTAAAGTACAAAATAATAAAAATTGGTTACACATAGAGACAAAAATTGGTTACATTTTTCAGTCCGAAATTGTTACGATTAAATAACTTAGAGAATCTAAGTGGTACAAAAAAACTTAAAGACCAACATGGTATAGCATAAGTGGTAGATACTTGGGCTCATTAACCATTTGGTCAATGGTTCGATCATTGACCGGTGCGTATGGAAAAATATCTGGTGGGAGAGGTCAACCCCTTAAATGGATCTCAGTACCTCAGGGGATTAGTCTATGCAGTTGCGCGCACAGGGGATAACTTGGTTTACTAAAGAAAAACTTAAATGACCAACTTGTTACAATTAAATAACTTAAAGGACCTAAGTAGTACGAAAAAAATTAAAGCACCAACTTGTTACAATTAAATAACTTAAAGGACTTCTCAAGCCTAAAAATAAAATAAAAAAAGAGAGTGAAGGGACGCAAGGCAGCTGCTGGTAGGGGTGTTCAAAACCGAACCAAACCAATAGAAGACCGCAAACCGAACCAAACCAAACCGAAAATCGCAAAATACAACTTCTTATTGGTTTAGTTCGGTTCTTTTTTTCATTGCATCGCGCGGTTTGGTTCGGTTCGCGGTTTTGATTACAGAAACCAAACCAAACCAAACCGCAAGTAACACTAAAACTTATTGACTTACGACCTTCCTTACTAACTTACTAGCCCAAATGCAACTAAAACCCAACTCTCACTCACTTACTAGCCCAAATACAATTAATTCTTTGACTCACTTATAAACAATCCATATTATTATGCTATATTTAAAAATTACAATAAAATATTTAATTCAAATTCTTTTAAACATTGTCTTAGCTATCTTAAAAGAATTAAAAGAGTCTCATTTATATACTAGATATATTTGAGTAGATTTTTTCTTAAAGATTTATGTTAGCCATTTTTTATGTTAGTTAATTTTAACTTCGTTTTAAATTATGTTTTGTCTTGGAAAAAACCGAACCAACCGAACCAATCCAAACCGCATTAGTTTGGTTTGGTTTGGTTCGGTTTTATTTTAGGAAGCCAACCGAACCAACCAAACCAAACCGCATGTAGTTTTACCTTGCGGTTCAGTTTACTTTTTGAACCAAACCGCACCGCGAACACCCCTAGGTGCTGCTTTGTTGTTAATATATTTATTTTGAGTAACAGGCCAAAAGCCCTTTCTCTTGTTCTCTTGCTTTTTCCATTTTCGGCCAAGCAACAACAACTCAATAGAACTCCATGCGCACCGTCTCCTTCCTTTCCTCATTTTATTTTGAGCTTGTAAATTAGGCCCCATTCTTGTTGTTTCTTTGCTTTTTCCCTTTTTCACAAACAATTTGAAGCACTACCACCTCCATTTTTGCTTTTTAAGAACTTGTTGTGCTTTTGTCTCCCATAGCTTGTAATCTTGTGCTTCTACACCTCACCTACACCATACAAATCTAATATCTAATCTAATATCTATTTATCTATTTATCTATTTATCTATTTATCTATTTTATCTATTTATACAAACAAACCTCTTATGATATTATCAATTTGGATATCTTATTAACAAGACACATATCTAATTTAAGGGTGAAAATGTCATTACACTCTCTTTCTTACTTTTCACCTTTCTCTTACACTCTCTTTCTTCCTTTTTTTCTCTTTCTTCTTACACTCTCTTTCCTCCTTTTCATTTTTCTCTTACACTCTCATTCTTCCTTTTTCCTTTTTACTTTACTTTTAATTTTCCCATAAATAATTATTCTCTTTCTTTTATCACTTCACTTTAATTTTTTTAACTAAATTTCTAAATTTAAACAAACACTACTCTATTAAAATTAATTACATATAAAAATGTAAATGAGTCACACTTAAAAACAAAAAAAAACTATCACTTTTTTGGAAAAAGTTATCACCATAAAATTTTAATTTTTCTCTCCGAAATCTGTTTACACTCTTATTGATAATCTACTATCACCTCTTATTGATATTCTACTACCTATCTTTTAATATCTATTATAACCAACTAAAGTAATCAATTGAAACTACGAGATAACTGCAATGATATAAAAATCACGGGATAACTACACTGATATATAAAAAAACACAGGATTAATATTTGTCAATGATAATTAATATTTTTGAAGACTACTATAAACCTACTATCAAAAAAACAATAATATTTAAAGAATATTTAAACTACTGATTAATATTTAAAACAAATATTTCTTATTGATAATCTACTATCTATCTTTTACTATCTACTACAATATATTAATCAACTAAAATAATCAATTGAAATTACGAAATAACTGCACTGATATATAAAAACACGGGATAACTGCACTGATATATGAAAAAAACACGAGATTAATATTTGTCATTGATAATTAAAAATTTTGAAGACTACTACTACAAACCTACTATCTAAAAAACAAGAAGACTTAATGACTACTTAAATTAGTAATTAATATTTAAAACAAATATTTCTTACTGATAATGTAACATCCCCTATTCTTTTGCTATTTAATTATATTGGCATAATATTATATTTAGTGATTTATTGAGTTGGTTGAAAATAAAATGATATGAAAATCAATTGCTTGGTTGATTTATTGGATAATGTGAGTGATTAAATATAATTGTTCATGGTTAAGTTAATTAGAGCTGAGAGGAGTTGATAAACTCCAAATTATTGCATTTTTAGAGATACTTTTAAGTCATTTTTAGAGTAATTGTTAGTAATAATATATATCACTGACTTAATTTCCTCTTTATTTTGCAGAAAGAAATAAAAAGATCAAAAGCATGAAAGTCCAACTTAATACCACATAAAAATCAATATATATATATATATATATATATATATATATATATATATATATATATATGGGCTTGCAATTGATAAAAGAAAACGGCTTATGTTCATGAATTGGAGAAAAGGTCATGTAGCATATTTGGAAAAGAGAGAAAGCCCAAGTATGGGCATGAAGTTGGGCCAAAATTAGCAAAGAGAAGGCAATTAACAAGGAGTCCAGCATGGTTGGAATTGGAGACAACCTAGGCATCATGTTTATATAAAAATAGGAGGAACGTACGGATCAATTAAAAAGAATAGAAACAGTAGCCGCGTGAGAGGAGAAGACGCACCAACAGTAGCGCCGGCATAGTGGAGGAGGAAGATTTGGTACCCGTTCTCGACACCGAGAGAGCTTTGGAGCAGAAAAATGAGACTGGAGACTCAAAATAATAATTTCTCTAATTTCCGGGTTATTTTTATCTCTGTAATCCATGACTCTAATTTCTATTTTATTGTTCTTTATGATTTTGGATAGCTAAATCCTCTTCTAGGGTCTAGGTGGATCTTGCTTGATTAGAGACATTTTTATGTTCTAATTTCTGGTTTGAATTCCTGTTTTTATTTTAATTAATATTGTCCTATTGTTTTTATCACATGATTAGGATTAGCTACCCTTTGCATGTTTATAATCAATTAGTTGATCAGCGACCGTACTGCAATTAGTTGGTGGACCTATAGGATAATTGGGGCTATAATTTGGGCATGACCAAACCATAATTTAGTCTTCCAATCATTCAACCTTTTTGCTCTTTATGCTTTTCCTGAATTTAAATTCTTGCATGACCAAACGAGGGTTAATTTAGGAAATAGAATATTAATCGCGAATGACCAAACGGATTAATAGTTTTAGTAAAGGGATTGGTAATTAAGTAAAATAAGGGAATTCAGGTAGGATTAGACATAGGGGGGATCGAAGCTTGCAAGTGAAACCGTGATCCTAGACCTCTCTCCATTTATTAAATCTAGTATTTTAATTATTGTTATTTATTTCTTTTTATTTGTTTTCATTACAACTCAATTATTAGTTCGTCTAAACAATAGACAATCTTGATTAGTTTGGTACTTGCTAATTAATCCCTGTGGACACGATAATCTTTTATACTGCTTCTGCGAAAGAGTACACTTGCTATAAGTGTGTTTTTAACGCAACAAGTTTTTGGCGCCGTTGCCGGGGATTAATTTAGCAATATTAAACGAAAAAGATTTTTATTGTTTTAGACATTTTTTTTATGCACTAGTTTTAACTTTTTTTTTTATTTTTCTTATTGAAAAAAAAAATATACAAAAAAAAACTGCTAATACTTTCCCAAGAGACCGCAGCAGTTCACCTTTTTTGCAGATAAAAGTTTAAGTCATGGTTAAGAAAATTGGAGACTACATTAGAGAGGCAAAGGCACAAAGAAATTTAGAGAAGTCATATTGGTATATGTCTCAATGTCAGATGCAAATTTCTCCTCCTCCTTATGAACCTTATTCAGATTATTGGGATGACTATGAGCCACCTCCTTATTTCTCCCACTGGGATAATTATGAGTCACTACAAGTGCAAGGGCAAGAGGAGGAAAAGTCGGATGTCAATGAGGTCTTGGCCAAATTTATGCAGCAGACAAATGAAAAATTTGAAAGCTTGAAGGGAGCCATGAACAACAAATTTGAAAGCTTGAAGGGAGCCATGAACAACAAATTTTCTCTTCTTTAACTTCTCCTTATTTTGATGATGTGGTTGAAACTAAAATATTTAGTGAATTAAAGATGCAGGACCTTTTGGAAAAAAAGTCTTATTTTGCAGGATCCTAGCATAATGGTGGATGGAGATAAAATAAAAATTTCACCATCCTTTGAAGTTCATCCACCACGTGGAAAAAGAAAGAACAATGTGAACCACATGGTTAGAAAGTTAAGAAGGTGTACTGCGTTAGATGTAAAATTTGCTCTTGGAGAGCCCCCAGATTGAGCACCAACTATCGTCAGGCTCATGACGTTAAACAAGCGCTTCGCAGGAGGCAACCTGTGTTTTATTTTCAGTTATTTTCATTTTCATTTTGTTTTGTTTTGTTTTTAGGAATAAGCTCGGACTACAAGCTCTCTCAGGGAAGTCACTATTACTCTCTCTCATTTATTTCTCTTAGTTTCTATTTGATCATTTTGCATTGAGGACCATGCTTCATGCTAGTGTGGGGGAGGAGAGTTATTTTGTCACTTGATCTTTATTAATGCACATACCCACTGCATATGTTGATAGCATTTTTTTCTGGCTAGTTTTGAATATAAAAAAAATAGAGATTTTGCCTTTAGGGGACCCCATAATTAATTTACTTGACAGACTTGTGCTTAATTGTAACTGTGAGGATCTCCTTGATAATTAGCAGTTGTCCCTGTTGAGTATTTTTTGTGAACTAGCTTCTATATGTGAGATCTGAGCCTTCATAAGGGGATTGAAACTAAATCATAAATTTTTACCCCTTTTCTTTCTATGAGTGTGTTTCCCAATTTACTACATTCTAGAATTTGTCTTTTGATTATTTCAAGGCGAAAATTGATTTGCATCATGTAAAAAGATATGGGGAATTTAGGTATTTTTCTGGCCTCAGAGTTGTTTGTTGAATTTATCCATTAGTTGCCCCCTTCGAGCCTATTTATTATATTTTTTCTTTGGTACCCAGATATAATTTTTTTCTCTTTTTTTGTGGTAACCATTTGAAATTAAATTTGGAGCAACTATTGAAAATTACAATTTCGTCCAATACTTTTAGTTGTCTATCTTGTCAGGATGAAAAAAAACAAAAAAAAAATAGGAGTTTTCATGTACTTACCTTTTCCTCCCAAAAAAAAATGAAAAAAAAAAAGAAAGCAAGAAGGAGGAAAAGTCACATCAAAAGAATGAAATAGCCAAAGGGCAAATCCAAAAAAAAACAACAAATGACTCTACTCAAGAGAAAAAGAAAATCAAAAAGAGTTGACTCAATAGAAAAAAGTGAAAAAGGAAGTGAAATTAATTTGGAGTTTGGGCAAAATTGTAAAATAGATAGGAGCTCCATATTTGATTTCAAATGTTACTCTTCATTTCTTGTTTTTTCCCCTTTGATTATCCCTTCTTTCTTATTTCCTACCTTACATGAATTCACACTGGCCCCATTACAACCCTTAACACCCAATCTTTTGCATGCATGTGAACTATTTAGTGGAGATTTGGTCAAATTACAAGCTTATGGTAATGTGCATTTTGTGAAAACTTGAGTGTATATTTTCCCTAGTCCCTAAGCACATAGAGAGATTGTGAGCGAGTGCCTTTTTTCACAGAAATGTATTCTTCAGGGACTTGAGCCTCTAATTGGGCAACCTTTTGACACCTCATAGGTGCTATAATGTCTATTGTCTGTCATTGTGCTTTTAACTTTGGGTCCCTTATTTGGCTGTCTCTATTCCTTATTTGAAAATGTTGTTGAGCCAGAAAATTTGCTTGAGGATAAGCAAAGGTTGAGTGTGGGGGAGTTGATAAACTCCAAATTATTGCATTTTTAGAGATACTTTTAAGTCATTTTTAGAGCAATTGTTAGTAATAATATATATCACTGACTTAATTTCCTCTTTATTTTGCAGAAAGAAATAAAAAGATCAAAAGCATGAAAGTCCAACTTAATACCACATAAAAATCAATATATATATATATATATATATATATATATATATATATATATATATATGGGATTGCAATTGATAAAAGAAAAAGGCTTATGTTCATGAATTGGAGAAAAGGCCATGTAGCATATTTGGAAAAGAGAGAAAGCCCAAGTATGGGCATGAAGTTGAGCCAAAATTAGCAAAGAGAAGGCAATTAACAAGGAGTCCAGCACATGGTTGGAATTAGAGACAACCTAGGCATCATGTTTATATAAAAATAGGAGGAACGTACGGATCAATTAAAAAGAATAGAAACAGTAACCGCGTGAGAGGAGAAGACGCACCAACAGTAGTGCCGGCATAGTGGAGGAGGAAGATTTGGTACCCGTTCTCGACACCGTGAGAGAGCTTTGGAGCAGAAAAAGGAGACTGGAGACTCAGAATAATAATTTCTCTAATTTCCGGGTTATTTTTATCTCTGTAATCCATGACTCTAATTTCTATTTTATTGTTCTTTATGATTTTGGATAGCTAAATCCTCTTCTAGGGTCTAGGTGGATCTTGCTTGATTAGAGACATTTTTATGTTCTAATTTCTGGTTTGAATTCCTGTTTTTATTTTAATTAATATTGTCCTATTGTTTTTATCACATGATTAGGATTAGTTACCCTTTGCATGTTTATAATCAATTAGTTAATCAGCGACCGTACTGCAATTAGTTGGTGGACCTATAGGATAATTGGGGCTATAATTAGGGCATGACCAAACCATAATTTAGTCATCCAATCATTCAACCTTTTTGCTCTTTATGCTTTTCCTGAATTTAAATTCTTCCATGACCAAACGAGGGTTAATTTACGAAAAAGAATATTAATCGCGAATGACCAAACGGATTAATAGTTTTAGTAAAGGGATTGGTAATTAAGTAAAATAACGGAATTCAGGTAGGATTAGACATAGGGGGATCGAAGCTTGCAAGTGAAACCGTGATCCTAGACCTCTCTCCATTTATTAAATCTAGTATTTTAATTATTGTTATTTATTTCTTTTTATTTGTTTTCATTACAACTCAATTATTAGTTCGTCTAAACAATAGACAATCTTGATTAGTTTGGTACTTGCTAATTAATCCATGTGGACACGATAATCTTTTATACTACTTCTGCGAAAGAGTACACTTGCTCTAAGTGTGTTTTTAACGCAACAAGTTTTTGGCGCCGTTGCCGGGGATTAATTTAGCAATATTAAACGAAAAAGATTTTTATTGTTTTAGACATTTTTTTTATGCACTAGTTTTAACTTTTTTTTATTTTTCTTATTGAAAAAAAAATATACAAAAAAAAAGCTGTTAATACTTTCCCAAGAGACCGTAGCAGTTCACCTTTTTTGCAGATAAAAGTTTAAATCATGGTTAAGACAATTGGAGACTACATTAGAGAGGCAGAGGCACAAAGAAATTTAGAGAAGTCATATTGGTATATGTCTCAATGTCAGATGCAAATTTCTCCTCCTCCTTATGAACCTTATTCAGACTATTGGGATGACTATGAGCCACCTCCTTATTTCTCCCACTGGGATAATTATGAGTCACTACAAGTGCAAGGGCAAGAGGAGGAAAAGTCGGATGTCAATGAGGTCTTGGCCAAATTTATGCAGCAGACAAATGAAAAATTTGAAAGCTTGAAGGGAGCCATGAACAACAAATTTGAAAGCCTGGAGGGTCAAAATATTGGAGCCATGAACAACGAATTTGGAAGCCTGAAGGGTCAAATCTCAACTCTCATTGCTTTGTTATCTCAAGAGGCCCAAGAAACTCCTTCACAAACTAAGTCTACCCAAAATGAAGAAGCTGAGCAATACAAAGAAAGTATTCCTTCGAGAGATGAATGTGTCTCTACGGAATATAATCTGGAGGAAGAAGCTCTCAAGAAAGATGAGGAAACTCCTACTAGAGGGAGTCAAATCAAAATAGTAGCTCCTACTGAAGGGAGCATTTATGAGGACAGTGAGAAAGATCCCACGGTTCTGGATTTGGAGAAAGAGGAGAAAGGGCCCATTTTTGGGCAAATTGTTTTAACCATTGGTGATGGTGTGATTGAGGTTCACCGGGGAAAGGTAACTTTAAGGAGTGGTAAAGAAGATGATGTTATTAAAGCTTTAAGTTCCAATGAAATTTTCTCTTCTTTAACTTCTCCTTATTTTGATGATGTGGTTGAAACTAACATATTTAGTGAATTAAAGATGCAGGACCTTTTGGAAAAAAGTCTTATTTTGCAGATCCTAGCATAATGGTGGATGGAGATAAAATAAAAATTTCACCATCCTTTGAAGTTCATCCACCACGTGGAAAAAGAAAGAACAATGTGAACCACATGGTTAGAAAGTTAAGAAGGTGTACTGCGTTAGATGTAAAATTTGCTCTTGGAGAGCCCCCAGATTGAGCACCAACTATCGTCAGGCTCATGACGTTAAACAAGCGCTTCGCAGGAGGCAACCTGTGTTTTATTTTCAGTTATTTTATTTTCAGTTATTTTCATTTTCATTTTGTTTTGTTTTGTTTTTAGGAATAAGCTCGGACTACAAGCTCTCTCAGGGAAGTCACTATTACTCTCTCTCTCATTTATTTCTCTTAGTTTCTATTTGATCATTTTGCATTGAGGACCATGCTTCATGCTAGTGTGGGGGAGGAGAGTTATTTTGTCACTTGATCTTTATTAATGCACATACCCACCGCATATGTTGATAGCATTTTTTTCTGGCTAGTTTTGAATATAAAAAAAATAGAGATTTTGCCTTTAGGGGACCCCATAATTAATTTACTTGACAGACTTGTGCTTAATTGTAACTGTGAGGATCTCCTTGATAGTTAGCAGTTGTCCCTGTTGAGTACTTTTTTGTGAACTAGCTTCTATATGTGAGATCTGAGCCTTCATAAGGGGATTGAAACTAAATCATAAATATTTACCCCTTTTCTTTCTATGAGTGTGTTTCCCAATTTACTACATTCTAGAATTTGTCTTTTGACCATTTCAAGGCGAAAATTGATTTGCATCATGTAAAAAGATTTGGGGAATTTAGGTATTTTTCTGGCCTCAGAGTTGTTTGTTGAATTTATCCATTAGTTGCCCCCTTCGAGCCTATTTGTTCTATTTTTTCTTTGGTACCCAGATATAATTTTTTTCTCTTTTTTTGTGGTAACCATTTGAAATTAAATTTGGAGCAACTATTGAAAATTACAATTTCGTCCAATACTTTTAGTTGTCTATCTTGTCAGGATGAAAAAAAACAAAAACAAAATAGGAGTTTTCATCTACTTACCTTTTCCTCCCAAAAATAAAATGAAAAAAAAGGAAAGCAAGAAGGAGGAAACGGCACATCAAAAGAATGAAAGAGCCAAAGGGCAAATCCAAAAAAAAAACAACAAATGAGTCTACTCAAGAGAAAAAGAAAATCAAAAAGAGTTAAATCAATAGAAAAAAGTGAAAAAGGAAGTGAAATTAATTTGGAGTTTGGGCAAAATTGTAAAATAGATAGGAGCTTCATATTTGATTTCAAATGTTACTATTCATTTCTTGTTTTTTGCCCTTTGATTATCCCTTCTTTCTTATTTCCTACCTTACATGAATTCACCCTGGCCCCATTACAACCCTTAACACCCAATCTTTTGCATGCATGTGAACTATTTAGTGGAGATTTGGTCAAATTACAAGCTTATGGTAATGTGCATTTTGTGAAAACTTGAGTGTATATTTTTCCTAGTCCCTAAACACATAAAGAGATTGTGAGCGAGTGCCTTTTTTCACAGAAATGTATTCTTCAGGGACTTGAGCCTCTAATTGGGCAACCTTTTGACACCTCATAGGTGCTATAATGTCTATTGTCTGTCATTGTGCTTCTAACTTTGGGTCCCTTATTTGGCTGTCTCTATTCCTTATTTGAAAATGTTGTTGAGCCAGAAAATTTGCTTGAGGACAAGCAAAGGTTGAGTGTGGGGGAGTTGATAAACTCCAAATTATTGCATTTTTAGATATACTTTTAAGTCATTTTTAGAGCAATTGTTAGTAATAATATATATCACTGACTTAATTTCCTCTTTATTTTGCAGAAAGAAATAAAAACATCAAAAGCATGAAAGTCCAACTTAATACCACATAAAAATCAATATATATATATATATATATATATGGGCTTGCAATTGATAAAAGAAAGAGGCTTATGTTCATGAATTGGAGAAAAGGCCATGTAGCATATTTGGAAAAGAGAGAAAGCCCAAGTATGGGCATGAAGTTGGGCCAAAATTAGCAAAGAGAAGGCAATTAACAAGGAGTCCAGCGCATGGTTGGAATTGGAGACAACCTAGGCATCATGTTTATATAAACATAGGAGGAACGTACGGATCAATTAAAAAGAATAGAAACAGTAGCCGTGTGAGAGAAAAAGATGCACCAACAGTAGCGCCGGCATAGTGGAGGAGGAAGATTTGGTACCCGTTCTCGACACCGTGAGAGAGCTTTGGAGCAGAAAAAGGAGACTGAAGACTCAGAATAATAATTTCTCTAATTTCCGGGTTATTTTTATCTTTGTAATTCATGACTCTAATTTCTATTTTATTGTTCTTTATGATTTTGGATAGCTAAATCCTCTTCTAGGGTCTAGGTGGATCTTGCTTGATTAGAGACATTTTTATGTTCTAATTTCTGGTTTGAATTCCTGTTTTTATTTTAATTAATATTGTCCTATTGTTTTTATCACATGATTAGGATTAGCTACCCTTTGCATGTTTATAATCAATTAGTTGATCAGCGACCGTACTGCAATTAGTTGGTGGACCTATAGGATAATTGGGGCTATAATTAGGGCATGACCAAACCATAATTTAGTCTTCCAATCATTCAACCTTTTTGCTCTTTATGCTTTTCCTGAATTTAAATTGTTGCATGACCAAACGAGGGTTAATTTAGGAAAAAGAATATGAATCGCGAATGACCAAACGGATTAATAGTTTTAGTAAAGGGATTGGTAATTAAGTAAAATAAGGGAATTCAGGTAGGATTAGACATAGGGGGGATCATAGCTTGCAAGTGAAACCGTGATCCTAGACCTCTCTCCATTTATTAAATCTAGTATTTTAATTATTGTTATTTATTTCTTTTTATTTGTTTTCATTACAACTCAATTATTAGTTCGTCTAAACAATAGACAATCTTGATTAGTTTGGTACTTGCTAATTAATCCATGTGGACACGATAATCTTTTATACTACTTCTGCGAAAGAGTACACCTGCTCTAAGTGTGTTTTTAACGCAACAGGAGTCTTAGGGAATAAAATGTTTAAGTGATGGGTAATCCTATCTTTTCCCTTATCCTATTTATATATCCCCAGCTGAGTATTATTCAGAACCACACTTCATCTTTGTTGCAAAATTCTGAAATCAGAACCAAGGGACAAGAGGGGGTGAGGCGCGAGAAGAGAGGGAAGGAAAGAAGGGGAGAGCTACCCCAAAACTGAATGCATGTTTGATCTAGGAACACCATAATGTTCAGCTCACCTTCCCCTTTTTAGTGATATCAATTTCGAAATCATTCCTCCCTCCAAACCAAAATCTCCATTGATGAGCAGCTCAAGCCCAAGTAGAAATCCTGTACAGAATCCGTTTTGGCAACCTTCAGTGTTTCTTTCGTAACTCCTTGTACTGACCTCCGATTGAGTTCATTTTTATTTATTTGGAAACTAGACACGAAATGCTCTAGTTTTGACCCAAGAACCATCTGGTTTCACTGAGAATGGAAGGAGATATCTTGTTCTTAAGTTTCCATTCAGAATCAATGTCAGTTTGGACCCAGCCTCATTGTTTTGGTTATAACCCTCTGGATATTGAATGCATGTGTTTGAAACCTCCACCTTCAGAAACTAGAGAAGATTCCCTTCACCGTAGACCCTCGTTTTGCTAAGTTTGGTTGAGATTTCAGTGAGTTATGCTCGTTGCAAATTGGCGGTTGTTGCTGGAAGTAGCAGGAGCGGGTTCGGGAAGATTCATGGGATCGCCGTTCGTCCGAGTTCGCGAAGCTTCGGCGTTGTGTGCGATTTTCTTCGCCGAAAGGTGAGTTCTATACTCACTAGGGAAATCATGTGTATATGTATGTATGTGTTTTGGTTTGAGTCTCGCGCTTTACGAAAATCGGAGTCGATACGCTTTGTGAAAATCCGCTTTAGTTGCTGAAATATATGGTTGTTCAATTGGACATGTTGAGTGATTGTATGATTGATTATATGTTATGTGATTGTTGAATAAATGATTGTTCTGGACTGGATTGGTTGTTTGAAATCTCTGTTTTTATGTCTCGAAGATTACAGAATGTCTCGGTATCGGATTAATAGCGAAACGGAACGAAATCGAGTTTTTAAACATCAGTTTTCTGCACTTCTGCAACACATCGCGTCGCGACCCGTGGCTGTCGCGACGCGACCATGAATATTTTTACGAAGGTTTTGGTTCTGTAACTTTTTGCGTCGCGACGGAACCCGTTCGCGTCGCGACGCAGTGAAAATTTTAAGCAAATTTTACCGATTTTGTTTTCGCTATAACTTTTGATCCGGTAGTCCGATTCAAGTGTTCTCAGGTGCGTTGAAAAGATTATGAAAAGGTCTAACTGAATATGTAATCAAAGTTTTGCAATTCCCTGTTTGGATGTAATTGTGATTGTGATTGATGTTAGTTGATGTTCCAAAATCATGTTGATGTTATGAGATTGATTATGACTAAGTTAAGTTCACGTTATGAAACTGATTGTCTTGTTGTGATTATGCTTGGACTGACTGGATAGTTGAGTAGATTAAGTTAATAACTTTAGTAAGCCGTGAGAGATCACCTAATGTTAGTAATCAGATCAAGTTAGTAATGAGATTATGTTAAGTTAAGCTCAGTGTTAAGTTAAGTTCATTATTATGCTCAGTTCATTGTTATGTTCAGATCAGTATTCAGTTCAGGTATATTAAAATATATACATCAGTTCAGTTAGGGTGACGACCCTATTTTCAGTTTAGTGTGCTAGGGGAGGGGAAGTCATGAGCCCTATGAACCTAGGCCCCATGAGGGATCCAGCCGATTAGTGGAATGGGTTCACCGGGAGCTTATTTTGCCAAGTGACCGGTGACACGCTAAAAATTCAGTTCAGTTTATGTGTTGCCTCTCGTAACCGGCTTGAGGGTTATGAGGACAACGTTAGTTCAGCCACATAGTCAATTTTGAGGACTATGATTTATGAGTTAAAAAAAATAATGAATCAAGCATAATTGAACCGAGAGAATTAGTAAGGGGTCTCGATAGAACTCGCTGAGACAAGTTGTCTCACCGAATCCATGTTGTTGTTTTTCAGTGAAGCAGGGAAAGAGTCGGATGGCTGTGAGGCATGGCTATGAAGATGCTTGAAGAGTTGCTGACGCTTTTATTTCTTTATGCTATGTATTTCAGACTCTTTTGTATCTTAGATTGTACGATTGTACGACTTATGTTTTTAAAGTTGTAAATCGCTTCCGCAGACTTTCTGTTTTGAGTATTGAGCACTAGTTGAGGGTGTAAGGACCGACTTTATAGATTTCATGTTCAGTTATGTAAGCACGTTTGATGAGTGATTCATCGAAGTTTAGTATGTGTTCAATATTTTAAAAGGAAAGTCACTCTGATGTATGCCAGTAGTGCATTTCGGTAGTTTCTACAAGTTAGAAATTATCGGGGTGTTACAGATAATCTAATATCTAACTTTTACTATCTACTATAATCTACTACTCAACTAAAATAATCAATTGAAACTACTAGATAACTGCACTGATAACTAAAAAACACGGGATAACTGCAGTGATATATAAAAAAACACGAGATTAATATTTACCATTGATACTTATAATTCTTGAAAACAACTATAAATCTACTATTTAAAAAAACAAGAATACTTAATGACTATTTAAACTGATTAATATTTAAAACACACATGACAATATTTGTCACTAATACCTAAAAAATGACAAATAATTGTTACTGATATATAAAAAACATGGGGTAGATATTTCTTATTGATAATCTACTATCTATCTTTTACCATCTACTATAATCTACTAATCAACTCAAATAATCAATTAAAACTACGAGATAACTGCAATGATATATAAAAAAAACACGGATAACTGCACTGATATATAAAAAAAACACAGATTAATATTTTTCATTGATAATTAAAATTTTTGAAGACTACTATAAACCTACTATCTAAAAAACAATAATATTTAATGACTATTTCAACTACTGATTAATATTTAAGACAAATATTTCTTATTGATAATCTTCTATCTCTCTTTTACTATCTACTATAATCTACTAATCAATTGAAACTACGAGATAACTGCACTGATATATGAAAAAAACACGATATTAATATTTGTCATTGATAATTAAATTTTTTGAAGACTACTACTACAAACCTACTATCTAAAAAACAAGAAACTTAATGCTATTTAAATTACTTATTAATATTTAAAACAATTATTATTTATTGATAACCTACTATCTAACAAATTTATTATCTACTATAATCTACTAATCAACTAAAATAATCAAATGAAACTACCAGATAACTGCACTGATATATAAAAAACACGGGATAACTGCAGTGATATATAAAAAACACGGGATTAATATTTGTCATTGATAATTATAATTTTTGAAAACTACTATAAACTGTTGGAACAATTGTGAGATTGTTCTCAAAATCATGCACTCTATCAGCAAGATTGAATCTATTATGCTTGCGCACACACACACACACACACACACACACACACACAGTTTTCTTTGTTTCTTGCACTCTCACTCACTTAGTCTAGAAAGCAGTTGCTAACAGAAAAACAGAATTAGAGAAAAGAATTAATTGAGTGATCAAGGTGATCATCTCCCTTTTATTCAATCACACTTGTATGCTTATACATTGTGCACATAGGACATAGAATAGTCAATGCAGTCCACATGAATGCTGACTTGTACACTAGGTAAAATTTACAATGAGTAAAAAAACTAACATTTTACCTATATTAGACAGTAAAACTACTATTAACTTCTAACTTGAATTATTATCAACACACCTCCTAATTCAAGCTAGATACATTCTTCAAGCCAATCTTTCTTCTCAGCTCTTCAAACCTACTGATCTTCAATGGCTTGGTCAGCATGTCTGCCAAGTTCTCTTCTGATTTGCAGTATTCTATCTTCAGTTTCAGTTTTGTTACCTGATCTCTTAGAAAGTGGAACTTGGTTTCAATATGCTTGCTCCTACCATGAGCAATTGGGTGCTTTGCCAAGTCTATGGCAGATCTGTTGTCCACTAACAGTTTCATAGCATCAGTGTTCTTCAGTCTCAGTTCACAGAGCAGCATATCAAGCCACTGTGCTTGACAAGCAGACATAGCAACAGCTATGTATTCAGCTTCACAAAATGATAGTGCAACCACATTCTCCTTCTGTGAGCTCCAAGATATTGGAGCCTTTCAATACATGAAAACATAGGCAGCTGTGCTCTTTCTATCTCCTTTATCACCACACCAATCTGCATCAGAATATCCATACACCTCCTAACCAGATTTTCCATCTCCATTTGGATAGAACACACCAATGTCAATTGTTCCCCTTATGTATCTCAGTATACGTTTTGCAGCAACTAGGTGTGAGGTCCTAAGTTGCTCCATAAACCTGCTAATGAGGCCAACACCATAAGATATATCAGGCTGTGTGTGACACAAGTACCTTAAGGAACCAACCAGCTGCTTATATAGTGTAGCATCAATAAGTTTCTCATCAGTATCTGCTACCAGCTTCACTGCACAGTCAGTTGGGGTTGCTACAGAGTTGCAATTATGCATATTGAACCTTCTTAACACATCACTAACATATTTACTTTGATGTAGCAGTGTGCCACTCTTTGTTATAGTAAATTCCATTCCTAGAAAATAAGTGAGCACACCCAAATCAGACATTTCAAACTCAGTCATCATGCTTTTCTTAAACTTTCCCATTTCACCTTCATCAGTCCCTGTCAGTAGCATATCATCTACGTACAGACATACAACTATACAGTTGTCTATGCTTGATCCTCTAGCATAAATTCCATGTTCAGTTGTACACTTTACAAACTGCTACTGCACCATGAATCCATCTATCCTCTTATTCCATGCTCTTGGGGCTTGTTTCAACCCATAGAGAGCTTTTCTAAGCTTGTACACCTTGTTCTCCTTGCCTCTTATTTCAAAACCAGGTGGCTGGCTAACATACACCTCCTCTTCTAGGTAGCCATTTAGGAATGCTGCCTTTACATCAAGTTGATACATTGGCCAGTTTTTGAAACTAGCTACTCCCACAATCAATCTTATTGTCTCTATTCTTGCCACAAGGTGCAAATACATCATTGTAGTCATGTCCTGGTCTTTGTAGGAACCCCCTAGCCACCAAACTTGCTTTGTACTTACCAATTTCACCATTGGGTTTGATCTTGGTCTTGAAGACCCACTTTACATCTATGACTTTCTTCTGTTTAGGCAAATCAACTAGCACCCAAGTATCATTTCTTTCAATTGATTTCAGCTCTTCTATCATTGCTTGCTTCCAATCTGGTTCCTTGAGGGCCTGCTCTACTGTTACAGGTTCAAATTCTGCCATTAGGGCCTCTTGTAGTAACTCACATGTACTACCAACAGCATTATCAGGAAACATAGTATTCATTTAGTCTTGGTGGAGGCTGCCTATTCCTCCTAGGTCTCTCTACTTGTTTCCACTGATTTTGTCTCTTCTTCATCAGGTTCCAGTATTACAGTGGCAGGAACATTACTCTGCACAGAGTTGTTCCAGGTCCAGCCCTTTGATTCTTCAAACACCACATCTTTGCTAATCACCACCTTTTGTCTTTTAGGATCATACAACCTGTATACACCAGTTGATTGATATCCCAATAGTACCATTGCTTGAGTCTTATCATCCAATTTCTTTCTTAATTGGTCAGGCACATGCCAATAACACAATGAGCCAAATACTCTCAAGTGTTTAAGTCTTGGTCTTTCACCAGACCATGCTTCTCCAAGGAGTTATTTTCTCTAGCTTCTTAGTTGGACTTCTGTTTAGTATATAGACTGCTGTGGTAGCTGCTTCACCCCAAAAGTGATTAGGCATTTGTCAACTCTTTAACATACTCCTAACCATGTTTAAAACTGTCCTATTTTTCCTCTCTGCAATGCCATCATGGTTGACAAACGCGCGCGCCACCTCGTAGGAGCGCACGATCTCACGCGATTTGCTTGCAGCGCCGTGTCAACTCGTGAAAGAGATCGCTGGGAGTGGTGGAGCGGTGGGCGCGCCGTGCTAGCGCGTAAAAGCGTGGGATCAGCGCTTCTCTCGCGCGCTGCAGGAAGCCAGGATTTCGCGCGACCCGTTACCCGACCCGGAAGACAAAACGCGACCCGACTGGAATATATCCCTAATTTCGGCCAGCAAATGTAATTAAAGCCAATGGGATCCAACGGTAACATCTCTTTGGGACTATGCATCATTAATTTGTTTCCAATTCCTAGATTCATTATTCATTTCAGATTCATCATTCATTCGGCCATTCCCTCTGTTTCCAGAATTCTGATTCTTCAAATTTCTGATTCTTCAAATTCTTCTTCAAATTCTTCTTCAAATTTTTCTATAAATACCTATCAAACAATTTCTATAAAATTGCTAAGGTTATGTTGCTGGGATTTTAATTATAGTTTTGTCTTTGGTGGGATCTTACGATCCGTGTTACGATCCCACGATTTACGCTCTTTCTATACTCACACGATCTCTAGTAAGATCTCGAGTTTGACAACCATGAATGCCATTGTGCTGTGGAGTGTAAGGTGCAGTAACTTCATGCTTAATCCCCTCTTGCTTATGATAACTCTATTTTATATAGGTTATTTATGCTCTTAATACTTAAATCATGCTCACTTCTCAAGTAATTTTAGTACTTAAACATGTGAATATATGATTAATAGTGTAAATACAGGTTATAAGTCAATTCCCTAAACTTTGGGCATAATCAATGCCTTTGTGAATATATTTAATGTTCTGCCTTAGTGCTGCAGCGGTATGCCATCAATGAAACGCTACAGCGTTATGAGGCGGCTGGCCATTGGGATATTTGTGTAGCCACTTGCTGAAACGATGAGTCATCACCCTTATCTCTTATCCTCAGCATGACATTGAAGCCCAAGTGGAGTCAACAAGACACTTGGCGTCTCCCAATTGATTCCCACTTGATAGTTGGTAATGATTTTAATCATTACCACTTTTTGTAAAGTAGCTTTAGGATTATTAGGATAATATCTAGTTTTATGAATATATGGTTTTTAAGAATTAATTATTATAGAGATTAGAATAGAGAGAATCAGTAGTAAGTAACCTACGAGAGAGTTGTAACGAGAGAGGAGAGCTAACTTGACAATTTGGTTATCCTCCATTGTTATTCCACTCTTGAGCTTTTATTTTTAGAGTAGTTTTTGTAGTTCTCATGTGGTTTTGCTCACGACATAGCACCATCCTTCGTATTTGACTTGGGATCATTGGAGTGTATCTTTTGCAACCATTCTTCTCTTGTCTTCCTACGGTAATATAAACTTTCTAGTTGTATTATGTTGATGAAGCTCGTGATGAGCTAAACTTGTTGTAGTTGGATTGTTCTTAGTGTGTAATGAACCTTGAGTAGCTTTTATATAATATTATGATGTTTGCGTTTCATTCCTTGTGTCATAATGCTTTCAACTTTGTTTTGGGAATGATCAACTAAAATAAGGGGCTTTGTGGGTACAGACATGGTTCACAAAGAGAACTCAAGGAATGATATGAATGAAAAACCCTTTAAAGACATTTAAAGGAAGTACTACTTAACCCTAGACATAGGGGAGTAATAGTTCATAAGGTGCATGCTGTATGAACTTAATATACAGGGGTAAAACTTATTTAGAGTCTAGACATAGGAGTCTTGTAACATAGCCCTGACGATAGTGACTGAAAGACACGCCACCATGACGCTACAGCGTCTGTTGATTCTGTAGCGCTACAGCGCTTAACGCTACAGCGTCTAATATTATAGAACACTATTCTTGGGAATTTACATAACTGCTGAGCTATCCAACTCACTCTTAAATACTTTCAATTCACTACTATTTTATCTCAAATCATTATGTTTACAACTCTACACTTTTTATTTGTCACCATACTTGTTTTACTAAGTTGCTAATCACTTAAACTTCTTAGATTAATTCCAATCCCTGTGGGAACGAACTTTACATATCATTATATTACTTGTTGCGATTGTGTATACTTGCACATCTACGATTCGCACAACAAGTTTTTGGCGCCGTTGTCGGGGATTGCATTTAATTTTTATTGTTTAAGTTGTTAGTAAGCTTAGTGCCTATTTTACACTGGTGTGTTGTTTCTTGTTGCTGCAGCAGTAAGCGCTACAGTGTATGCCCAAGTCTCAACCACCAGAATTTGAGCCATACTCAGAACCAGAGAGAAGGTTTAGGAAACTAAGACATCTTCAAAGACTCAGAGATAAATTCAAGGAGCTCAGACCCACCATGTCAGAGCATAGTCAGAGAACCAATTCTGGTAGGGCTACCACTCCACATGGAAGATCTAATTCTGGTAGAGGAGGAACTGAACCAGGTGGAAGGGTTAGAGGTAGAACTCATCAACCACCCACTCCCACCTTACATGACCAAGAGGACTGGTACAGAAATCAATTCATAAATGAAGGACCTTCTCAAATGGTAAATGACAGAGATAGACCAATGAGGGACTATGATGTGTTTGATCCACAAACAATGGAGACAAGCATAGCAAGACCCACTCTCCATACAGCTCATTTTGAATTCAAACTTATGATGTTCCAAATGTTGCAAACAGTGGGACAGTTTGGTGGTGCTCCTCAAGAGGACCCGTATTTACACTTGAAGCAATTTTTGGAAGTCTGCAGTGACTTTGCATAGTTGGGCATTTGTTGGAGGGCTTCCACTAAAGGAACATTAATATGCAACTGTTTAAGAACTTCTAGGAATTTGTTAATATGCAACCATTTATTCCTTGTTTTTTTATTCAACTTATTACTTGCTAGTTGTTAATAATACGGCTTTGTTCCACATATTTAACTCCTCTTTTCTTTGTTTACTAATAAATATTTGTCGTTTACACACAATATTTCTTGCATTTGCACCTTCTCATTTTTATTATCTTTTGGGTAATAGGCAATTTATTCTTTTCTTTTACTAGTTATGATTTCAAGTGTCAAAACTCATTTTCATACTGTTCTAACACTACGCTAAAAACGGAGACGGGCGGCGATTAAAATCCCAAGTGGCGGCGGTTTAAACCGCCGTTAAAATAGGCTCGCGGCGGTTCCAGATACGCCGTGGATTTAAGCGTCGGGAGGTGTTCCTGGCGGCGGTTCTGGCAACCGTCACTCAAACTGTCGCAAATGTAGCGGCGGTTGAAAACTGCCGCCATAGTGTTAATTGATTTTCCAGGTTTCAGTTAGCGGCGGTTGGTAACCGCCACAAATAATTAAAAAAAATTATTTAATTATGGTGGCGGTTTGGAACCGCCGCAAATAATAAATTTTTTTTACGTAATTATGGTGGCGGTTTGGAACCGCCGCGGGAATATATATAGTTTTTTTTTGCATTTTTTTGTAAGAAGTTTTTTAGTGTTTCAATATTTGTATCTTTCTTTTACAAACTTTATAAATATTCTTATTAATTATATTTATATGTCAAGTATTAAAAGAAACTAAATTTATGCTAAAAACACATAAAAATTCTAAAGTTTATAAAATAAACTAAGTTCATAACATCAAACTGGAACTAGTTCATAACATCAAAATAAAACAATTTAGTTCATAGCTGCAAAATAAAACAAACTTAGTTCATTAAGTCAAAGTACAACCAACTTAGAATTGTCTATCTAGATATCCTGCGTGATGTTGTTGCTTCATGATTTCCTATGTGACTTGATCCGGAAGAGCGTCTCAAACCATCTTGTGATTCCAAATTAACCGGCCGAAAAAAAAACCATAAATATAATTAATAAAAATATCTAAACAATTTTCGCATATAGTATACCTACATAACTATAAATAAATCACCTCATAACTATACCTACAGAAGACAACTCTATTAAAAAGAAAAAGAGCCTGATTCACAGTGTTCAACATAAACATACACAGACACACACCATACCTACAACAGTCTATTTACAGCCACAACAAACATTGTTATACAAATCATATGAAGTAAATATACAATATAGTCTTGAAAGATGTTACTTATGTTGTCTAGTTTGAGAAACATTTCATTGGGTCAGCAAAAATTTTCATTACTCCATGATTTATGTCAAATGAGAACTACAACCAATGCACTCTCCAATATACACTTAGTCCATTTTCTAAGAAGTCAAGTCATTCTTCTAAATTAATCACTTTTTCAAATTAGCTTTACAAAGAATGAACTAATCTTAAAGAGTGGTTCATAAAAGTATGTTGCTAGCATCCCTAAAATTACCATGTTGCCAATGCTAACTACTTCATGCTTCTGCAATTGACAATACCAACAAATTCATCCTTTCAATTACCAATTTGTATGGACCAAAAATTTCATGAATCAGAGAAACACATGCATCCAAATTGTAGTAATAAACCAAATACAAAAATCACAAAATCAAGCATCACCTAAACTATCGTCAATAATCACTAATAATCAAGATTGTAAATTCCGTGCTTGTCTTCCTTTCATCCATGGATCCCAAAACCAGAGACGGGGATTAGGGATACCCCTAAAAGTGACAACACAACCATACATATACATATATGCCCATCCAAATAAACTATTGCAGAAATTCTCAATTGGCACTTTCATTAACCGGTGCGTCCAGCACTATAATCAGCACTATGTACACTAGGAATTACTAACTCAAATTAAATTTTATGAATTTCAATACGGTCTCACCTGATTTTGCTTAACCAGTTGAATAAAATAAGCAAGTTGTTCTTTCAATTGAGGTAATTCAGCAACTTGGGCCTTCAGAGCATCAACCTCAGCAACTTGTGCCTTTAGAATATCAACTTCAGCAACTTGTGCTTTTAAAGCATCAATTTCATTTTGCATCTGTGACATCTTTTCATTAACATCCGATAAATATGATCCTGTTGTAGAATGAGAATTGTGTTCAAGGATTTGAGTCGGTGTTACGCCGAGTCCCATGCATCGAACGTGCCCAGGATGTTCTTTCCCAAAAACTTTAATAAAGGCTTCATGCACAGAATAACCAACAAGAATTGCCTGTTGCAATTTTTCCTATATGTAATGAAGAAAGACAAAAACATTTACGATGTGCCCAATAATATGATATGTTGCAATCAAACATAGCTATACATTTATAATATTCGACTTACATGATTTTCTCTTACCTCATCATTAACAAAATCACCATTTAGTTTTTTATGAGCAACTCCATACATATCTCCTCTACTATAAGATCATCCATCTTGCAATTCCTAAAACGTTTCACTATATCAATAAAATTAAACTATTTTCTAAAAGTTTCAAACAATATAAAAAATGAGATATGTATAATAAAAAATCCAACATTTGATCATAACGATCGAAAGTTTCAAACAATATAAAAGTTTCACCATATCAATATAATTAATTTTCAAAATTATATTCAAATCCAACATTTTCAAATAGTCAAACCCACAATCAAAAACCAGTTATTCATAATGGTCACTCTGAATTTAGTTCATTTGATCATTACGAGTAACCTTATTTTTCGATTGGTCGTTAATTAGCGGTGACCACTCTATATTTACCTATTTCGTCATTACAAACGCCCTTTGATTTTCAAAAAACATTCAAATAACAAAAAACACCAACACACAAATATTTTCTACCCTAGAACTACATAGCATTTGATTCTCTACTCGGAGATACGTAGGAGCAGAGAGGGGCCCACATCTGTCAAGTGCAATAATAAAAAATCTTTTTTAGTTTTTTCTAAAACGTTTCTTTGTTAGCTCTCAATAAAACTACAAAAAAATAAATATTTTTAATTAAGTCTTTTTCAATTCATTTCATAATAAAAAGGAAAATAAATATTTTCAAAGTTAATATAGTTTTACACAATTAATCAGAGGTAACCTTTTTCGAAAGGATGTCGTGGGTGCTAATACAATCCCCATGCATAAACGACTCCCGAACCTAAAATCTGGTTTTCAAGACCATTTTCGTTTTCAAAGGGATTTTTTAATGTGTCCCTTATAATTAAATATTGGTGGCGACTTCATTGAGCAAGAGGAATCCTCCCAGATTTTTCGGTCGCTACAACCATAAAAATGTCAACCAAATTAAATACAATGTCGTCGTCTTCTTAGCTCGAGTGTCCTGAACTAGACTATCAAAATGTTGAAATTGCTCTGATCAGTCTAGTGAAGTGCACTGTGCACTACAAGAATAATGGGATTTTCCGGCCATGACTTTCCGGCGGACTTTATCCGCCGAAAAATTACCGGCGGATTTTGTTCCTCCGGTAATTTTCCGACGGATTTATTTGGTCAAAATATAATTTTTCTTTAAAAAGAAATCTGCCGAAAACGGGATTACCGGCGGATTTATTAAAAAACTCAGAAATTAAAAAATTATTTAAATCCGCCGAAAAATTTCGTCTCCGACCAAATCCGCCAGAAATGGTATTACCGGCGGATTTTTAAAAAAAAAAACGTATTTTTAAAATTTGAAAATCCGCCGGAAATGTCATTATCGGCGGATTTTTTGAAAAATATGGGAAAATTTAAATTTTGAAAATCCACCGAAAATTCAACTCAATCCGCCGAAAAAGTCCGTCCCCGACCAAATCCGCCGGAAATGGTATTATCGGCGGATTTTTTAAAAAACCCGTATTTTTAAAATTTGAAAATCCGCTGGAAACGTCATTACCGACGGATATTTTTGAAAAATGCGGGAAAATTTAAATTTTGAAAATCCGCCGGAAAGGTACTAAAATCCGCCGGAAATCCCGTTTTCCGCCGAAATTTTTTTTAATCCGCCGAAAAGTTGTTTTAGCGGCGAATTTGTCAGTATATCCATTGCACCCCTCTTCCTCTATATATAACTTCTTCAAATTTCTTCTCCACATTTCTTCTTCACACCCAAATTCTCTTCTTGAAATTCCTCTGTTCCTTTCTACGAATTCTCTTCTTCTCTCTACTAAATATCTTCCTCTCTTTGGCAAATTTCTTCAATCTAAGGTATGTTTGTAGCATGAGTTAATAGTTTTAGTTTATGAATTATTTTATAATATGAGTTAGTTACTAATTCTGGTGTTGTTTGTTTAGGTATTGTTTGAGTTTTGTTTCCTTGGTGTTCTTCTTTGTTTGAGTTGAGGATTCGCATCAAGTCAGAGCCTTCTCCTCACTACGGTTAGTTATCAAAGTTATTAGTTTTCATAAAACGTTATTTGATTTTATTAGTTTGAATTTCTTTATTAAGTAAATATCAAATATTATAATATATTAATATTATAATATATTAGTTTATAAATAAATATGAAATATAATAATATATTACTAATTGGGGTGTTGTTTGTTTAGGTATTATTTGAGTTTGGTTTCCTAAATTATGATAATGATAATATTTATTGTAGTGTAGTACATACATCCTGGAATTATGGATCGTAGTTGGATGTATGATCGATTGTTTCTTTTGTAGAAGGAGTAGAAGAGTTTATTTTTTGTGCTAAGCGTCATGAAGAATTTGCGCGACAAGGCGGAATTGGATGCCCGTGCTTGAAATGTTCATGATAGTCGACGGCATTCCTGGGGATGTCTATGATAGTCTGTTCACTGTTGTCTGCTTTACAGCTTTTATACATGTAGTTGTATTATTTTTTGTATTTTTACTGTATTAATATTGATTATTATTGTTTATTAGTTTAGCAAGTTTCGTTACATTTAATTATTTCGCATAAATTTTTTTTATTTAAAAAAAAATTAAAAATTTCCGGAAATACACATATTTTCGGGAAATTTTTAAATTTTTTTTTTACGAAAAACTAGGGGCATTTTGGGGATTTGTGGTAAAATGGGGGTATGGAGTCCAATTGGAGGGGGGTTTAAAAAAAAAACAGCCAACATATATGTATATGGCTTTAATTTAGCTGTCCATGCATAGCTAGTGTAAGTCCTCCCAATTAAGACAAACCTTTATAGAGCTGTCCAAAAGTTCTTCATATACTCTTCAAGCGGTTCTTGTTATTTTAGTTAAACTAGTACTTTACCCGTGCAAAATGCACGGGTGACACTGTAATTGTTATTGTTCTGTACCTAGCAGTAATTTAGTAGGCTGCTGTTGGTAGGTCCCTTGTCGTCCTAGCTGTAGGCCAGTGAGCTCCCGGGGGGGGTACCTGCAAAGCCACTCCGACGCTCAAGTCAGTATAGAGAGTATATGAGTGAAGGTACTAGGGATTATAGATTGAACCTTTCTTAGGGCAAAGTTTGCCTGTATTTATAGGAAATCGTGCCAGTTCGTGGGTCGTCGGATTGGTAGAGTTGATCTGGACCGTCCAAGCATGTTGGGCTTGTGTGATGTGGATACGGGCTGATTTGGTTGGGCTGATCCATACCGCTTACTAAACGCACCCCCTGGTTTTGCTAATGGACCTCTTGGTCCAGTCCATGTCCAGGACAGTTGCCCCCCAAGCCGAGATTATTCCAGAGGATGGTCTTGGCTTGAAGGATTTGCCAGGTTTCGTGAAGTCGTGTGGGCCGCCGTCCTAACTATTTTTTATAAATAGATGGGCCTTTGTCTTGTGGTCCACACTTGAAATTTTGTGGAGGAACAGGGATCAAGCTGTCTTGGAGCGCCTACTTAAGGAGGAGAAGGGAGGTAGGGTTTGCTTGCTTCAACATCTCTTCTTGTCGGTAAGTGTTGATTTCTGTTTTCTTTTGCGTTGTTGGCGGAGCCCTCATGGGCGCCTAAGGCGCTTTGCCATGGTGTCATGGAGGCCGCCTCTTGGAGAAAGATCTGGCGCCCTCATGGGCGCCTTGACTGGTTGATCCGGTTGCTGCCTCTTGGCGCAGGATCTGGCACCCTCATGGGCGTCGTGGGTGCCTTGTTGCGCTGGTCGGGTTGCTGCCTCTTGGCGCAGGATCTGGCGCCCTCATGGGCGTCGTGGGCGCCTGGTTGTGCTGGTCGGGTTGTTGCCTCTTGGCGCAGGATCTGGCGCCCTCATGGGCGCCGTGGGCGCCTGGTTGTGCTGCGCAGGGGGTTTCGCCAAAAAAAAGGGGATCCGGCGCTGCTTGCGCCAGTTCTGAGATAGGGGATCCGGTGCCCTCTTGGGCGCCCTGGGCGCTGCTAGCGCCGGTTTTCAGAGAGAGAGGATCCGACGCCCTCGTGGGCGCCCTGGGTGCTGCCTGCGCCAGATTTCAGAGAGTGAGGATCCGGCTCCCTCGTGGGGCGCCCTGGGTGGTGTTGCCAGCGCCAGTTTTTAGAGAGAGGGGATCCGGCGCCCTCTTGGGCGCCCTCCTTCTAGCGTTAGGCCTTTGTTGTCTTGGCGCCCTGCCAGGTGCCCTCATAGGTGCTGCCTGTTTGGACCTTATCTTTGGCGCTTTATTTTATTTTGTTTATTGGTCCTGTCTCTTAGCCTGTTTTTCCTTTTCTATGATATTTCAGGGTTGCTTGGTACCAAAGGATATTGCTCCTTCTGTTCTCACCACCATTTTCGCGACTTCCGCTGCTTCTCACTTACTAAGGTAACCTGGATTGACCCTTTGCTTTTATTTCTAGCTTTCTTGTTTTTGAGCATGTCTGGTTTTGTGGAAGTCTCCATCCTCAGGAGAGGGGGTTGTCTACAAGTTCTTGTTGTTTGTCTCGTAACTACTTGTTCTGCCTCTGTCCCGCAGGTTGAGAGATGGCAAGGACGAAGGAGACAGCCCGAGTGAACGGGGGGTACCCTGGTCCCGTCCCTACTGCGAGGCAGGCTATGGAGGGAGAGGTGTCGGCGGTAGATGACGATATATTGCCCTCGGAGGGCGCGGGCGTCCCTGGTTTTATCGTTACCTCTTCTGATGATGACTCGCCCTTTGAGCATGAAGTGGAGGAGATTGGTGGTTTAAATTATGACTGGGTTGCTCGTACTGTTCGCTCCACCAAAAGTTTCTACCTTCCAGGGAAAGAGCCCCCCCGCTACTTGCAAGACTTAGTGGGAGGCGACTGGCGGGTTGAAGCGGTCGATCCCAATGATAGAGTGTGCAGGGTACCTGATGACCAGAAATTCATGATGTTTCACAACGTGATCTATAAGGTGCGGGTTTCTCCCATCTTCACGCCGTTTCAACAAGAGGTCTTAAACCACTTCCAGATAGCTCCATCTCAGCTCCACCCTAACTCATGGTGCTTCGTGAAGTGCTTCGAACTGGTGATGAGAGCCCTACAAAGGAAGTGCAACTTGAGGGTCTTCTTGACTATTTTCGAGGTACAACATCGTCGAGAGTCTTCCGGCGGCATCACTCGTTACGAGTTCATACACTTGAAATGTCGGGCCAACTGTGCTTTCTTTCAGGTGTATTCGGACAATCAGCGTGACTGGAAATTTAAGTATTTTTACCTCGTTCCCTCTAGCCTGAAAGCTATTGATAGCATGTGCTTTTTTGATGAGCAAGGGTGTTTCATCCGAGATAAGTTTCATTTCGGGTGGTGTAATGCTGATGCTGATCGCACCTCTCGGTCTTATCGCGTCCTCTCGTCTGAGTTATCAGTTTCCCAGCTTAGGACTTTGAATATGCTTAGGAGGATCGTCGGCCGCTTGTCCACTACGCCTCAAAAGATTTTATGTGGCGAACTATCCAAGGCCTCAATGATTCCCGAGGCCGTTGATCTCTTAGGTCGCTTATTTGGTTTGGTTTGCCTTTATTTTCCCCATTTAACACTTTGCTTCTGTTGCTGATTTGTTTCATTATTGTTTTGCAGATAAGATGGCCTGCTCCACTCTCTTTTGATGAATTGGCCTCTTGGGTTGGGAGGAAGAAACCTCTAGGTTTCGAAGCTGATGAGGCGAGTAGTCCGGTTCCTGCAGTGTCTGCTCCTGTCCGTCCCTCCATGGGGCCTTGTTTGAGCCTGGGGGCGCCAAGTCGGGCTGCCAAAGATCTCTCTGGGGCGCCAATTGGTTCTACCAACCTGAGGGGGCCAAAGCCATTCCAAGCGCAAGAAAAGTCGTATTCAGCGCTTTCCTCCTGCTGATGGTTCTTTCCCTTCCAGGCGCTCCTCCCCTGAGGACACAGAGGAGAGTGAAATTAGCTTTACTGCGCAGGAGCGTGACCACCTCTGGGATCACCCTTTCAAACTTGCCATGCGTATGGTCAAGGCTGGGGAGAGTTTGCATGCCAAGTGGGGAGCTGAGAGGGAAAGCGAACCTCATTCAGGCGATTCTCTTGATCTATTTCTTTAAGTTTTTGACATATCTGTAATTTGGCTTCTTGATCCATGTTGTGTTGTTTTATTCTTTATGTAGGTTTGAGGGAGGAGAGAGATCAGCTTGCGTTGGATAAGAATCGACTCCAAGAAGATCTTCGCGAAGCTTTGGAATCTGTTCGCCGGGCCAAAGAGGCCGCTCGTCACTACCAGGCAGACCGGGCGGAGGTCGCTGCTGAGAGTAGAGCTGTCAATTTGGGCCCGGCCCATTGGGCCGGCCCAATGGCCCGCTTTTTTGGTTGGGCCTGGGCTCTAAATTAGTAGCCCAAAATCAACGGTATCTTTTTTGGCCCGGCCCGATGGGCCCGATGATAGTATTGGGCCGGGCCGGGCCGCCCCGATGGGCTTCGGGCCGGGCCGTTATTTTTTGTTTTTGTTTTAAAATTTTAAAATATGGTCCAATAAAAAATGGAGCAATTTTTTTAAGTAAAAAAAAATAAAAAAGTAAATAAATTTTGTGTAAATCTCTAATATTCATCCGTTTGTGTAAATCTCTAATAAAAAAGTAAAGAAAATAGAGCAATTTTTTTAAGAAAATGAAACAATTTTGTGTAAATCTCTAATATTTCTCTGTTTGTATTGTACCCGTCATGTCCAATGAAATAAAGGAAAAAGGTTAATTAAAGTTAGCAAACACTAAAGTACTGCGAAATTGCAAACTACACCGTGGAAGTCATAAATTGTATCAGCTCCATATTTTAACGAGACATTAAAACTATTTTTGTCAAAATTCTAAAAAGTCAATAATTTGTGGCCCGTTGGGTTGGCCCATTGGGCTGGTCCGTTGGCCCATGGGCTGGTGGTGAGCGGGCTCGGGCCGTAAATTTTGCAGCCCATCAAAATATCGGCCCGGCCCGACCCGACCCGTATACGCTGTTTGGCCCGATGGGCCGGGACGAGCCGGCCCGAACCCGGCCCATTGACAGCTCTAGCTGAGAGGGATGAGCACAAGAGGAGGGTGGAGGAACTTCAATCTGAACTGGAAGGTATGAAGAAACTGAAGGAGGAGGCCGAGGCCAAAGTGCAGGTGGTGGCCGGGCAGGCTATAGACTTTTCTTATGCTGCATACGATAAGGCGATTGGTCGTGTTCAGTGTTTGTATCCGCAAGCCATTCTCGAGTCGAGCGTCCTTCAATTTGATCATGATGTTCGAGACGGGAAGATCGTTAAGTACCACTCCAACGGGGTTGACTTCGATGTCGTTGCCCCCTGATTATCTCTTAGTTGCTTGATTGTGTAATTTTTCTTTGACTCGTCGAATCTCGCTAAGTGTTTTGTTTAATGGATGTATTACACTTTACCCCAATAGGGTTGACCTCGATGTCATTGTTTGCTAATATCTATGTTATCTTTTGAAACGTCTATCTTTCATCATTATATGGCTTGTTTCTTACGTTCACAACTAATAGTATTGGATGGCCTCGGGGGTACTTTCTTGTCTTGCGCACCTGAACATATTATTTCGTATCGCCTCGTCGCAAAGCGTTGTATTTTGACGTTGGTGCCTTGCTTGGCGCCCCGATGGGCGCTGGTCTGTCACTTGGCGCCCTGCCAGGCGCCCCCATGGGTGCTGGCCTGTTACTTGGCGCCCTGCCAGGCGCCCTCATGGGCGCTGGCCTGTTCTTCACATGGCGTCCTGCCAGGCGCCCTCATGGGCGCTGGCCTGTTACTTGGCGCCCTGCCAGGCGCCCTCATGGGCGCTGACCTGTTCTTCACATGGCGTCTTGCCAGGCGCCCTGCCAGGCGCCCTCTTGGGCGCTGGCCTATTACTCGGCGCCCTGCCAGGCGCCCTCGTGGGCGCTGGCCTGTTCTTCACGTGGCGCCCTCATGGGCGCTGGCCTGTTACTTGGCGCCCTGCCAGGCGCCCTCATGGGCGCTGGCATGCTCTTCATCTGGCGCCCTGCCAGGCGCCCTCGTGGGCGCTGGCCTGTTCTTCACGTGGCGCCCTGCCAGACGCCCTCATGGGCGCTGACCTGTTACTTGGCGCCCTGCCAGGCGCCCTCGTGGGCGCTGGCCTGTTCTTCACGTGGCGCCCTCATGGGCGCTGGCCTGTTACTTGGCGCCCTGCCAGGCGCCCTCATGGGCGCTGGCATGCTCTTCATCTGGCGCCCTGCCAGGCGCCCTCGTGGGCGCTGGCCTGTTCTTCACGTGGCGCCCTGCCAGGCGCCCTCATGGGCGCTGACCTGTTACTTGGAGCCCTGCCAGGCGCCCTCATGGGCGCTGGCATGCTCTTCATCTGGCGCCCTGCCATGCGCCCTCATGGGCGCTGGCCTGTTCTTCACATGGTGCCCTGCCAGGCGCCCTCATGGGCGCTGGCCTGTTACTTGGCGCCCTGCCAGGCGCCCTCATGGCGTTGGCAGGCTCTTCATCTGGCGCCCTGCCAGGCGCCCTCATGGGCGCTGGCCTGTTACTGGGCGCCCTGCCAGGCGCCCTCATGGGCGCTGGCATGCTCTTCATCTGGCGCCCTGCCAGGCGCCCTCATGGGCGCTGGCCTGTTACTTGGCGCCCTGCCAGGCGCTCTCATGGGCGCTGGTCTGTCACTTGGCGCCCACCTCACGGGACTCTGGGGGCAGTTTATCAGACTCGGCTGAATTTAACTCGCCCATCAGAGGTTGCGACATGTTTAAAGCCGCTTCTCACCTCGTGGGACTCTGGGGGAAGTTTATTAGACTCGGCTGAATTTAACTCACCCATCAGAGGTTGTGACACGTTTAAAGTCACTTCGCACCTCGTGGGACTCTGGGGGCAGTTTATCAGACTCGGTTGAATTTAACTCGCCCATCAGAGGTTGTGACACGTTTAAAGTCACTTCACACCTCGTGGGACTCTGGGGGCAGTTTATCAGACTCGGCTGAATTTAACTCGCCCATCAGAGGTTGCGACACGTTTTAAGTCGCTTCTCACCTCGCGGGACTCTGGGGGCAGTTTATCAGACTCGGCTGAATTTAACTCTCCCATCAGAGGTTGGGACACGTTTAAAGTCACTTCTCACCTCGTGGGACTCTGGGGGCAGTTTATCAGACTCGGCTGAATTTAACTCGCCCATCAGAGGTTGCGACACGTTTTAAGTCGCTTCTCACCTCGCGGGATTCTGGGGGCAGCTTATCATACTCGGCTGAATTTAACTCGCCCATCAGAGGTTGTGACACGTTTAAAGTCACTTCTCACCTCGTGGGACTCTGGGGGCAGTTTATCAGACTCGGCTGAATTTAACTCGCCCATCAGAGGTTGCGACACATTTAAAGTCGCTTCTTGCCTCGAGGCGGAGTTTTAATTTGGGGTGCCAGCTACTTTTACATGGCGCCCTGCCAGGCGCCCTTATGGGCGCTGGCTGCTTTCTATCTCGTAGGTGATAGCAAATGTTGCCTGACATGATAATTTTGATCGTAAAGAGTAAACATTTTATTCATTCATTTGTGCGTGTTATCAATCCACGCCACTACATTATTATGAAAGCAAGGCTCATACAACCAATCTCTTTAGCTTAAGAGCGTTCTAGGTATTATAATCAACAGCTGTATGGTGGCGGGTACCTCTGGTGGTATCCCCGTCCCATCTGCTCCAGATCAAGGAAACAGGTCCCCCTTCTCACTTGGGTGGATAATGAGTTTCTCTTTGACCTCTTCGAGGAGGTCAGAACACTCATCGCATGGCTTGCACCTCTTCACACGCTCTTTTAACTCCCCCGTAGGGGTGGAATCTTCCTCCAACTCTTGCTCGTCTGACTCGCTTCTAGTATCCAAATCTGTCAGATATACCTCAGCTTTTTCAAGATCATTATTTGAGACTTTGACACCAGCAGTCTCCCTTTCATCATTCATGCTCATATAAAACATTTACGAGCCGCACCTAGATCCGCTTGGAGGGTTACCACCTTATTTTCCAGGCTGTAAAACTTCATTTTAAGGTGTACCGTTGATGTTACAGCCTCCAGCTTGCCCAGTGTGGGTCTCCCAATGATGCATTGGTAGACCGACTTGCAGGGAAGGACTAGGAAGGTTGTCTTCACAGTTCTGAACAAAGGCGGTTTGCCATCAGGGTCTCCATAGGTGACCATCAACTCCAGGTGGCCCAGCGGTTTGGTTTTTGAACCGTTGAAACCTGTTAGATCCCCTCCTTGGTATGGAGTCAGGTCGTTGGGGGATATGTTCAATACTGACAGCAAGTCCTCAAAGATGATGTCTACAGCGCTTCCCTGGTCGACCAGGATTCTTCTTACCTCCATGTTGGCCATGATGGCAGAGATGAGTAACGGGACATGCTTATTCGGCTTTCCATCAAGCAGATCCTTATCCTCAAAGGATAAGGGCGGTCTGGTTGGTCCCTTCATAGGGGCTGAGGTTGATGCCACACTTAAGATTTCCTTCCACTTTCTCTTCATCGACTTGTTTGAGCCCCACTCAGTCAAGGGGGTTGCTCCCGTGAATCACCATGGCCACTGGCCTTCCTTTGGACTTACGGGTGTCTTCCTTCTCGGAAGATTCGCTTTCCTCTCTATTGACCCCCTCCCTGACTGGTGCCTTCCCCTTCCTAGGGGATCTAGATCTTCTTCCGGGGGATCAGACTCTTTTGCGTGAGCCATTTGGTTCTTCTTCTTTCCTCACGTACTGCTGCAGTTTACCTTTCTGGATCATTTCCTCGATGTCGTCTCTGAGGGCACGACAGCCATTGGTATCGTGGCCTCCGCTTCGGTGATAGCGGCACCATTTTTTGAGGGGATCTGGCCATCTTTCAGCACTAAAGGCTCCGGTCTCTTGACGTTTCTGAACTCAGCGTTAGCGAATTCCGACAGGATCTTGGACCGAGTCGTGATGAGGGGGTATGTTCGGTGAATTTGCGGGGTCGTGCCTCGCGATGCCCGCCTGCTGTTACTTTTCGCTGGCGGACTTCGCAGGCGTCTTCCCTGTCGCCCCCGACCTTGGCTCCCTCTCGGTAAGCCATGTCATCCTCTTCGTAATCCATGTACTTCTGAGACCTTCGAAGGAACTCTCCTAAGTTCGTAGGTTTGTTGATACCTACGTCCATCTGGAAAAGACTCCCCTTTCTCAATCCGCCTTTCATCCAGAACAGCCTCTGCCTGTCTTCCAAGTTTCGGACACATGAGGCCTCCTTGTTGAAACGCTCAATGTACTCTCTAATGGTCTCATCGTCATGCTGCCTGACGGCCCTTAACACTTCTTCAGACTTAGGTTTTAACCGGGAGGCTGTGAATCGAGCTGTGAACATTCTCGCCAACTGCCCCCATGAGGAGATGGAGTTCGGCCTCAGCTCTTGAAACCACTCTAGTGCGGAATTCTCAAGAGTGAGGGGGAAGATTTTGCAGTGAACAGGCTCCCTGGCGCCTTTATAGCGCATCATCAGTGAGAAGTGTGCCAGATGACGGTCCGGATCTCGGGTTCCGTCATACATCTTAAGGGCTGGCAGCTTCTCCAAGGCCCTTGGGATCCGGCATTCATCTACCCTTCGAGTGAATGGTTGTCATACCCTAATTTTGTCCGTCTAAAATCCAAAAAAGGTTTTTTATTCTCATCGTGTCACGTGTCGTTTCAATCGCGTGCGCGTGTCTTTAACGCTCGTCGTGCAACGTTTTTGTGATACTATTTTTTCGTTAATTTTGCTTTATTATCATAAAATATAAAAAATAATAAATAAATAAAATGTAATGCAAAATCAGAATAGCCAAAGTCCTTTTTTTTATTTATTTGATAACCAAGCCCTTTTGCACATATCGACAAAAACTAAAAAAGCAAACAGTACAAAAATTGAAAATAAAATTCAAAAATGCAAGGAAGAGGGCGCAGGGCTGCTGGTCCTTTTTGATATTGTCCTTCCTTGACCTCTCCTTTGATTGTCCTTCCCAGCGCCTCACCATTGCCAGCTACTGTCCTTTTGATGGTGCTGTCCTTTGCGCACTAAATTGCCCCAGCTGCTGTCCTTGATCCTTTCTCAGAAATGCTGTCATTCGATTCCTCAGCACCTCACCAACCTGCCTATAAATCAAACAGCAACACAGCCACACAGGGGAGGACACAGATACAACACAGGCACCGAAATACACACATATACAGACACATATACACACAGTGAATATACACCTAGTGACAAAAATAAAAATCAGAAAAAATGGGAAAGGGAGAGAAGAGGGAGGAGAAGCGAACCACCGTGTACCATTGCCACTCTTTTCTCACCACCGGCAACACCGAACCACCGCCGGAACAACCTCCACCGTAAGCCACCAACTCACGACCAAACTCCCCTCCAAACGAATCACGCCACCACTGTCGCCACGAACTAAAAGTACCGTCGCCCAAACGCTGCCATCCCACTTTCCCTTTTCCCCCACTGTGGCGCACCAACGCCGATTAGCTAGGCCGCCGTGACCTCCGACGAGTCCACCACTATCCCCCATCGTAGTTGTCACCGTCTTCCTCCCTCTCACCTGTTCCTTTTCGTCTTCTCTCACACACAATAACCCACACCATCAGCCACCCTTCCCCGGCGCAAACCACCACCAAACGCCCGTCCAAAACGCAGCACCGCCGGAACCATCCTACCACCGTCGCCCCTGTTCTCTCTCTCCCTATCCGCCGTCGCAGCCTCTCTCCACCGTAGCCTTCGCCCTCCTTCTCCCTTTCCTTTTCGTCCCTCTCCTTTCCCTCTCTCTCTCTGCTTGCAAACTTTTCATCACTCTGTTTCCGCGTTTTGGATGCGGCGGTAGGGAAAATTTTTAGGGTTTCCAAACATAGTTTAGTTCATATATATGGGTCCGTTTTTAGTTTGTTTTTTTGTTTCAAATAAAATAAAAAAAACTCTCATATTGCTATCTGAACCCCCCCCCCCCCCATTTCATTGTACACCCGTCCTGTTTTAGAAGCCCAATTCGCGGGTCAGTTCTGAAATGCACAAACTGGGCTGTTTTTCGCACCCCTCATTCTATTGTTAGCACCTCCCTTTTCTTTTGAGTTTGTTTTTGTGAATACTAATTATACCCTTTATTTTATGCCTTATTTCTTATCCATTTTGGTTATTCTATTTTTTTTCATTATCTTCTTTCTCTCTAATAAGTCATCAAATGTTACTCCTCATCCTTTCTTGCTAACATTATGTATTTTGCATCACATTTTTTTATGTTTCTAACTCACTTTTTTTTACCCCACTCTTTTACTTTCACTAAATAAGGAGTACAACTCATCCTCACCCATTTTACGAACTAATGAGTCCAACTCGTTTACACACAGTCCCAACCCATTTTAAAAAATCATGTTTCCAAGCAAACATCTTCAAATAATCAAGCCCTCAACCACACATTGGTTATTTGCCGTGGTCGCTCTGAGCCTAGCTTGTTTGACCGTTAATAACAAATTTAGTCTTCCAACGAGCTGTGAGTGACGACCACCCTGAGTTTCACTTGTTTGGTCGTCACGAATACCTCTCCCAATTTCAAAAATAAATAATTAAAAAACACCAACACACAAACTTTTTCTACCAAGAACTACGTGCGATTTGATTCTCTACCAGGAGATACGTAGGACCAGAGGGCGCCCGACCTCTGTCAATTGCATTAATAAAAAACCTTTTTTTTCTTTTAATTCATTTCTCTCGTTTTTCTCCAAAAGTACAAAAAAATAACTAACCGTTTATCGAGTCTTCTTTTTTATTATTATTATTATAAGGGTAAAATCATTATTTTTGAAGTAATAAATGTTTACACATTTAGTTAAAAGGTAACCTTCCTTAGGAAGGATGTCGTAGGGTGCTAATACCTTCCCTACGCATAAATGACTCCCGAGCCTAAACCTGGTCCGCAAAACCTCCTTATCCACTCAATAGGGATTTTCCAATGTTTGCCCTTAAGCTAAACCTTGGTGGCGGCTTCATTTCAAGAACTTCGAAGAATCCCTCCTCCGGATTTTTCGGTCGCTACAGCTGGCGACTCCACTTGGGATAAATTAAGAGAGTCAAGTCTGGTTAACTAAATGTGTAACTTTTTATTAGCTTTATATTTTGTTTTTGCCCTTATGCTTATGTTACTTATTTATTAGCATTTTGTTATGTTATTGAACCTTAGGGTAGACGACTCTTTTTTTATTATTATTGTATATCTTTTCCAGCTTGGTTAGTGTAGGTATTTTGATCTCACCACACATCTCACTTACACTTTTGTACACACCTTTGAGTGGGGCCCTATACCCGGGTCTGCAAATAACCTAGGACGAGTGGAGATTATTAATGACAGTCATTCTGGATTTTATCTGTCTGACTCTCATGAAAGTCTCAGCCAGAGTACGCTCTTTCATGGTATCCCACACCAGGTAGCTCGCTATCGTTGTGGATCATATCAGGAAGGGGATTTTAGCTCTGGAGACCTTTGTGAGGAAGTGAATAGAGCCACCTGAGAGATTGATCACATAAGCGACCCTAGACCATGTTGAAAATCCCAATTTAGACATGACCCACCTAGGACACAGGGGAATTATACTTACTCTCTCTATTAATCTAGGTTAGCATTTCTCCAAAATAAAATCACTCAAAAAAAAAAAACATTTCATGCTTCCTTCATTTGCATGCACATGTGACGACATCACTCCTTCCATTCATCATGCAAAAATCATCATGCATTCATAACAAAATAAAAATCATTCTTTTCACATGCATCATGTTACCATTTCCCCCACCATACATCTCATCATCAATCCAATTATCATATATTCATAATTTGTAAATATTAAAAGATCATCATCAAATAGTGCAGGCTTCACATAATGATGGAATGCATGTTAAATACGTGACATTCATACATCATTTCACTCATATTGTCATCCTAGTTCAAATACATCATTTCTCTATGCATGCATCATTTCTAAATAAAAAGAAAAAGAAAATAGTGTCATTATTCTTCCCATTCATCATCCAAAATATATGTTTTGGTTAGCATTTTATGATAATTTGCATCACCTATATGTTGCATCGTTTAAAAAAAAATCATTTAGAATAATTGAGTTTTCCAAGTGAACATTCCTTCAGCATTTCATGCATTTGCATTTTCATCATACATTCGTCAGGTGTTCATTCATGATTTACATTTTAACAAAAAAACAAGAATCATAACCTTTTTCTCTTATCAATCATCATCAAATGAAAAGAGAGTGTTTGCATCATTACGATGTTGCATTGCCTCTCTAAAAAAAGGGGGGTCATCTACAATAATTGTTTCTTCGCACACTTGACATAGCATTCCATTAGAATCAAACAATCATTTTCCCTACATGTGTCGTTTTCTAGACAAAAAAAAAACATGTCACTACTCTTTTCATACATCATTGATCATCCAATAAAATAAATGAGAATTTGTAACTTCGCATGTTGCATGACCTCTTAAAAAAAATAAACTCATTTAAAATAATCATTTCTTTGAACATCTTACATGTCATTGGAATCAAACAATCATGTGCATTCCATGCACTTACATCTTCATCATACATTCGTAACAAAATAAGATCATTCTTTTCATATGCATCTCATCTCGCCACCATGCATCTCACCATCTCTAAATAACAGAAATATCATTTGCATTATTTGTCCATCGTGCGTATCCACACTAGAAAAAAATATCACTGTGGTATTATATATTCATTCATCATTTCATTCCCTCTTCATGCATTATACGAAAAAGGGCCGGGGCCATTTATTTCTTCCACATCCACGTTAAAGGCATTACTCCCATGCATCATAAAAAAATTTATTCCTCTTACATGCATCTCATATTCCTACATGCATCAAAATAAAAATCAGAAATTTCTCCATTATTGCATCATTCATCATCCATACCAATTTAAGGTATCCTTCTGTCACATTCAAAAATCATCACGCATTTCATCTCCATTGTTGTTCAGGTACGACAAACATCCATATTTTCGTGCATTATACTTTATTCGAAGAAAACATATAAAAAAAATCACCATGCATTCATACTAAATTGATTTTTCCATAAGCATTTCATTATCATTCCCCTTACCATGCATCTTATCATCTAGAAAATAACAAAAATATCATTCATCTCATCCAAAGTGCATCATCTTGCATATACATACACCAAAAATAATAAATATCACATTGGTATTATAAAAAAAAAACTACATTCATTCATTATTTCATTACTCCTCTTCATGCATCATAAAGAAACAAAAACAAAAGTCCTTCATTCTCATGCATCTCATATACAGCTCCTTCATGTGCCATAAAAAAAAACAAAAACAAAAGTCATTTATTCCTCTCACATCCGTCTCAAGGGCATTAATCCTCTCATATGCATTAAAACAAAATTAGGAATTGCTTCATTTTCTTCTATTCTTGCATCGTTTATCATCCAATAGTTTTGTTGTTGTTAGCCTCTTTTTTTTAAGCCACAATTAAATGTTTTTATTAATAAAATAAAGAGAAGACATGAAAACACAAGGGGGAGACTAGACCAAAACCCTTGGCAATGAAAACAATAATAGAAAGTCCAACAAATGCCCCTAAAATAAACAACCAAAGAGTTCTAATAAAAGATATTCTAAGGCGACCAGGACAGCCCAAAAAAGGAATCAGGGCAACACCAGAATAGCCCCCACAACCTCCACCCACTGCCTACTGCGCACACACTCCAAACCACCACAACCATAATCACCTCACTATCCTCACATTAAGCGCACTCCCAAAGATCGAGGTTAGAGATGGAGGCCAAGAGACGATTGGGAAGGGCTCAGAAGCTGAAGGCAAAGATAGGAGCCCAGCGAAGAGAACTGCTAACTGTAATCAAGGGTCCCAAACTCCGAAGCAGGGCAGCACCTGCATGCCCCCACACACCACCACCCACCGCCAATTGAGTGCCACACCACAACACCCAGCATCACCTCACTATCCTCACATTAAGCACACTCCAACAGATCGAGGTTAGAAGTGAGGGCCAGGAGAGGGGAAGGGCTCAGGAGCTGAAGGCAGAGGGGAGGAGCCCGTCAGAGAGAACTGCAAACAGCAGCCAAGGTACCCACCGAATCAGCACACCCTGTCTTCCGGCATCGAAACACTAGCCACCACCACGAAGTCGTGTCACCGGCCAACACCGCGACACAACTGAGCTTGACCGAGGTCGTCGATCACCAACCACCACCGCGGTGTTGTGCCACCGGCCAACACCGTGACACAACCAAGCATGACGCTGCACAGCGACATTCAGCTAGTGCCGGCGACGAAAGACGAAAGACGAAAAGGCGGCCTCGGAGGAGGATGCTGCCAAGACCGCAGATCCAGGAGCGATCCACCAGCCACCATCCCGCTCAAATCATCAAACCACCGTGAAACAGAAGCACACCACGTACCTCCTAAAACGCACAGATCCACCAAAAAGCAGATCCAAACCAGCAACGCCACAGGGGCAGAGACAATGAACGGCACAGAGGAAGCAAGATCACTTTGCGACCCACGAAAAGAACAACAAAACGCTGAGACCCAGATCATCAAATGCAGAACCAATCGCACAACCCAGATTCTGAAACTCGCAATCGCAACTCCGAATTAACAACCATCGCTGGACAGTCGCAAAACCCAGAACCGAATCAACAACACGCAAATCCGAATCAACCACCATCGCTGGACCATCGCAGATCGCACAACCATCGCAGAACCGAGCCAAACGCAGGATTCAAGGGAACAGTCGCAGAATGCACAGAACCCAGAACCATCGCACAGAACCCAGAACCATCGCACAGAACCCAGACCATCGCACAACCATCTCAGATCGCACAGACCCAGAACCGAATCAACCATCGCAGAACCAAGCCAAATTCGAATCGCGAATCAAATCGCAGGATTCAAGGGAACAGTCGCACGATTCGATGGAGAAGTCGCACAGAACCCAGAACCGAATCAGCCATCACAGAACAACGCAAATCCGAATCACGAAACAAATCGCAGGATTCAAGGGAACAGTCGCACGATTCGATGGAGAAAGCAGAGACGAAAACTCAGATTGGAAGGGGGAAGAAGCTCACGGGGAGGGAGCCCCCCCTCCCCACAGCGGCGGCGGTCGAGTGTCAAGTCTCTTCTTGTATGAAATATCTAGTTGAAATTTTAAAAAATAAAAAATAAAAAAATAAAATAAGCACACACTTGCTTAAGGTATGATTACGCATTTCATTCACCTGCATCATTGTCTGTGTACAACAACATCCATATGTTCATGCATTCTGCTAACTTTTCCAAAAAAAAATGAAACTCATAAGTTTTTTTTTTGACACACTGTTTGATGAGAGACGATGCCTTCTTGAAAATATATTTTAATTGATTCCTCTTCCTTGGAAAATGTTGTCATACCCTAACTTGATTCACCAACATCGAATCATTTACCCTTCACTCCATATATATCCTACTCATACCCACCACATTCATGGAAACCATCCACCCACTTAACCCTTCAATGGAATTCACCGATGACCCATTCACCATCATGGTCACTCCAACATTGACCACATCTTCAAACCCTTGCTCCTGCAGACTTGACCCTTAGCCTCAGAGACACACCCCACCAAAGGCATCAGCCAACATATATCTCACACCCTGTGGTAAGAAGCTTAAACATCTATTTTGTTAACTTGTGTGGTTTTGGCAATTAAAATTGTTCCGTCTTAATGGGTGTTAACTTTCCATGAAGCGTTTGCAAAATAAACTAACATGACATGTGTGTTTACTCTTGTTTCAGTCAGTTATACTACCCCCATTTATCCTTCGTTTTCAAAACCAGATCCAACCATTCATAAAAGGCCCAGTCCTCACAAGAGTATTTTATTCACTTGCCCCCAGTGATGAAATTTCACGAATAGCACTTTGTATGCTCCATACTGGGGCAGAGTAATGATCACTAAGATTTCCTGCTGGCACTCCAAACACTCGTGCAAGTCCTTTGAGTTAAAAAAAACGAAAACCCAAAAGAGAAAGGCCCGTTAGGTTGAAAACTCATAAGAGCAACCCAAGCAAAAATTAGGGCATAAAAAAGGGAAAAATAAAGAAAAGCAAATATGTTAAAATGAAGTTTTGTCCTATACTTGAATTAATTTTCAAGAAAATAAGCAATCATGATTTGAAGTGGAGTTTAGCCATTTTCCTATATCCAAAAATCCAAAAAAAGAGAAATGCCCTTTGTTACCCATTTTGAGCAAAAAATCATAAATCCTCCAATCACCTTAGACAATGATCAATCCCATATCTAACGACGAAGTACCACCTTTATCAGCCCGCTCAGTCAAAAAAAAATCACAAAAATAAAGTGAAATTCAAAAAAAGAGGATCGAAAATTTTGGAAAAAGAAGAAAAACCAAAGCGGTAGAAATCGCGAGCTGATACTTCACACCATCAAGCGCATAAAAGATCATTGTCTAAAATAAACCCTCAAACACTTCCTTGGGTAAAGTAGTCGTTTCCTTCATAAATCATTAACCATTGGCCATATTACAATTCTAAGGTCTATTCTGATCAATGATTGATAGCTTCCATTTTTCTCAAAGCTTATATTTTAGGACAAAGTAGCCAGAATAACTTATTTGCTCAAAAAAAAAATATTTAAAAAAAAACTAAAAAAAAAACTTAAAAGGGCTTGCAGGCTCGAAAGGAAAATAACAGTGATCATCAACAAAGTGAAATTCCATCGAACCAAAAACTCTTGACTGTCTTAGCTTGTGGAATCCTTCCCAAGGAAAACCACGAATCCCTACTAAGGCAGTTACTTGACTTATCATATCAAAATGGGGCAATACCTCACCCTCCATTCCACTCAAACTCAGGGAGATTTTTTTTAGCATCCCCAAAATACCCTCATCTTTCATCCCGTTCATATACTACACTCATGTAGCCATACCAGACCAATTTCCAAACCATTATTCTAAGTTTACACCCTGTCACAATCCCACTCGAGATGGGGCAATCGTCACCTTTCATGGATTGGGGCAACCTTGTCCTATTGTAGACCGGGGCATCATATCCCTCGGCCCGAAAGAATCCTTCTGCCTCCCATTCCATTCATTCCTAGCCACGCGTCACCCCAATACCTGCATAGTTCCCAATCCCTCAACCAGTCTATATCCTTAGTTGTCATTGTCCTCCCTAGACAAAGGCAGACTGTTTCACTCCCCACTATTTGAAGTCAAAATTGGGGCAGTCAAACATTTTTACCTTGGGGCAAGCTTATCTCTCATAAGCTTGAGCCAATAAACCTCATCCTCCACTCCACTCATGTGTCACACTTGACTATACCCTACATTTCTTGAACCCTGAGTCAACCGGCACGTTCATTTGCATTCGCACTGTTTTTCATATTTATTAAGCAAATGCTTCAAAGAGAGAGACACACAATAATGACAATCCCTCTAAGTTAACATCTTAGACTTGAAAGCTTAGCCATCATGGGTTATCATAACCAAATGAGAACACATCTGCAAATACACATCTCGATCTCTAGAAATGGCACTAATACATTGCTGCAAGCCACACTTTTCAAGATGACAATCTTGAGCTTACCAGAGTTCAAGTCCAAGCCATCAAAAATCTTTCTTCCAAGGAACGATCAATTCAAAATGTTCAGCTCTCTGTTTCCAGTATCAAAATTTTCGTTTCACATCAAACATTTTCGCATCCTTACAAAGCAAAAAGTGTTGTTACCAACAAATCATGCATTATACATGTCCTCATTATTCTAGAATTAAACCATGCATCTGATCATACCCATCACAACTCTTTCATACAAGTATTGTACATGCATTCACATTCCACTTGTTTTTCCTACACAATTTTGCTTCTTGTGCATTACACATTGCGTATGCGGGCATGCATAGCCACGCATAACATGTATCGCTTCAATAAAAATGCCAAATATCGGTCGCATCACTACCAAAAGTCTATCTACATCCCAATCAATCACATCATTGCACCATGTATTTAGGCATTTCCTTTTATTCACCATAGCGTTTGCACCAAAATATTACGTATCCATCACATTCACATTCTCATTTCATGCAGTCATCAAATACCAAAAAGGCAATAAAGCGAAAAGACAGAAAAAACCTCCCACATCCCAACAAACATCCAATCTTTGCATCATACAACATCAAGTCATGCGGCTACCACAACCCTTCATCTAAGCATTACGTGTGCACGTTCGTTCATTCATTCATTCATTCATTCATTCATTCATTCATGAATGAATGAATGAATGAATGAATGAATGAATGAATGAATGAATGAATGAATGAATGAATGAATGAATGAATGAATGAATGAATGAATGAATGAATGAAAAGGAAAAAAAGAGAAAACCAAAAAGGCAAAAATCATCCACATTGCACCCGTTACTCCCACCAAAGCATAGATCATTCCATCATGCAATCAACAGTATATTTGCATTCGCATGTTATCCGCATCCGCATCCACAGCTTATCAATTTCTGTTTCCGACCAGCTTCAGCATCCATCATTCACGGACTCTCGTAGTCCATTTGCTTTCGCATTGCACACATTGCATACCTATAACACTTTTTTGCTTCGATAGACGTGTCAAGTGCCGGTCTCATCGTTGCCAAAAGCATTCTACATCACCAATCATATCATTTGTTATGCATTCATGTGTTTCCTTTATTCACCATAGCATTTGCATCAAAGTATTACATTCGCATCATATTCACATTCGCATTGCATGCATCAAGAAAAGAAGCAAAATAAACAAGAAAAAAGCAAAAAGAAAAATCCATCCATTACATTCATCATCACACATTAATCACTACAGTCACATTCACATCTCATACATCGTTTGTCAACTTTCTCATTCCTTCAGGTTCAACACCCATAGCATACCCATTTCATTCATCATACCACTAGACACCAAGCATTGTGCAAGCTTACACTGCATACGCGCATACATCATCCATTGCAAGATATTTTTATCTGTCAAGATAAATTCAAATTATAATGTTAGCACTGAGCCTAGCATCAGTCTTTTAGACCCCCAGCGGTCCTTCAGAGCCCTAGCGCACCTTCAGACCAACAATTGGTCCTTCAATCCAGATCGCACGTCGCGTTAATCGAGCAACCGACGGATCATCCGACCCCAGGTCCTTCAGACTAGCTGTGTCCGCCTAAAAAACACAGTGCATGTCCTTCGAGGTGTGCAAATCAGGTCAACGACCCGACCTTGCCACCCATGGCCGCTCGAAAAAGGCCATCCCCCAAGCAGACCGTTTTACTAGTACCGTTGCTAGTTTGCGCTCCTTCAGACCCATTGGTCCATCAGGCTTAGGCATGCCCTTCAGACCCCGTCGGTCCTTCAGTTTAACTCAAGTCAATGCGCCAAGCATCGACTGCGAGTTAGACCATCAGAGCCCCAAGTGCTCCTTCAGATCCCCAGCGATCCTTCTTTACTTTTGTTCTATATCAACCAATTATTTTTCAATAATTTCTAAAAAAAATATAGCCTTGACAAAATTAGCGTCTTTTTATCTTTATTTCTATTTTACTTGAGAAGTTTGGAAGCCCTTCATACTTCCTAGTAAAATATAAATAAAGAGGGGCAGCTGTCATACCCTAATTTTGTCCGTCTAAAATCCAAAAAATGTTTTTTATTCTCGTCGTGTCATGTGTCGTTTCAATCGCGTGCGCGTGTCTTTAACGCTCGTCGTGCAACGTTTTTGTGATACTCTTTTTTCGTTAATTTTGCTTTATTATCATAAAATATAAAAAATAATAAATAAATAAAATGTAATGCAAAATCAGAATAGCCAAAGTCCTTTTTTTTATTTATTTGATAACCAAGCCCTTTTGCACATATTGACAAAAACTAAAAAAGCAAACAGTACAAAAATTGAAAATAAAATTCAAAAATGCAAGGAAGAGGGCGCAGGGCTGCTGGTCCTTTTTGATATTGTCCTTCCTTGACCTCTCCTTTGACTGTCCTTCCCAGCGCCTCACCATTGCCAGCTACTGTCCTTTTGATGGTGCTGTCCTTTGCGCCATAAATTGCCCCAGCTGCTGTCCTTGATCCTTTCTCAGAAATGTTGTCATTCGATTCCTCAGCACCTCACCAACCTGCCTATAAATCAAACAGCAACACAGCCACACAGGGGAGGACACAGATACAACACAGGCACCGAAATACACACATATACAGACGCATATACACACAGTGAATATACACCCAGTGACAAAAATAAAAATCAGAAAAAAAGGGAAAGGGAGAGAAGAGGGAGGAGAAGCGAACCACCGTGTACCATTGCCACTCTTTTCTCACCACCGGCAACACCGAACCACCGCCGGAACAACCTCCACCGTAAGCCACCAACTCACGACCAAACTCCCCTCCAAACGAATCACGCCACCACTGTCGCCACGAACTAAAAGTACCGTCGCCCAAACGCTGCCATCCCACTTTCCCTTTTCCCCCACTGTGGCGCACCAACGCCGATTAGCTAGGCCGCCGTGACCTCCGACGAGTCCGCCACTATCCCCCATCGTAGCTGTCACCGTCTTCCTCCCTCTCACCTGTTCCTTTTCGTCTTCTCTCTCACACAATAACCCACACCATCGCCACCCTCCCCCGGCGCAAACCACCACCAAACGCCCGTCCAAAACGCAGCACCGCCGGAACCATCCTACCACCGTCGCCCCTGTTCTCTCTCTCCCTATCCGTCGTCGCAGCCTCTCTCCATCGTAGCCTTCGCCCTCCTTCTCCCTTTCCTTTTCGTTCCTCTCCTTTCCCTCTCTCTCTCTGCTTGCAAACTTTTCATCACTCTGTTTCCGCATTTTGGATGCGGCGGTAGGGAAAATTTTTAGGGTTTCAAACATAGTTTAGTTCCTACGAAGCCCCGATACTTCAAAAATGGAGACGTACCCGTGATACCGACACGCACCCGATACTTCCCGATACGTACCCAAAGAGTATCCAATAATTTTTTAATTCTTTTTAAAAAATGTTTGACTCGATACTTTTCAGATACATCTTTGACACTTCTTACCAACTAAGGATACTTCTCAGATACTTTTTCGATACCTCTTACAAACTAAGCACATGATTGTCACTTATATATGATACACTTTAATACCTCAATAACTAAAAGACAAAATTATATGTTTTTTCGTAATACAATAATAAAAGAAATAATACATTGTGATATGAGTGAGATAAATACATGTAACTATCTCTACTTGATATTATCACATGTATTTATTTCTACAATGTGATGATCATATATTGAATAATAATATGATTATGTTTTATTGAGCAACTACGTACTAATATGAATATCTTAGTCTATAAAAAGTCATCTATTTTTGCCACTGACTATTCAGATTATACGATATCAGGTGGTCTCAGTTACTTGTCCACTATTACTTTTTATGACTAGTCACTCATACATAGGTGTGTCGATTGTCCTCTTCCTTTCATCCGTATATTCTCTGTTTGATTTTTTTTATCTATTTAGGCAGGGTTTTTTTCATATCTATAAAATGCAATATTTCAGTTTTTCATCTTTGTTTTTTTTTATTTTATTTTTTCTCTTATGTTTTTATATATTTAAATTTTAATTTAATTTTTTATTAAAGTACCCCAGCCGTATCGTATCTTGATTTTCAAAATTTTCCCGTATCTCCGTATCCGTATCGTGTCGTATCCCGTATCGTATCCCGTATCCGGGCTTCATAGTTTAGTTCATATATATGGGTCCGTTTTTAGTTTGTTTTTTTGTTTCAAATAAAATAAAAAAAACTCTCATATTGCTATCTGACCCCCCCCCCCATTTCATTATACACCCGTCCTGTTTTAGAAGCCCAATTCGCGGGCCAGTTCTGAAATGCACAAACTGGGCTGTTTTTCGCACCCCTCATTCTATTGTTATCACCTCCCTTTTCTTTTGAGTTTGTTTTTGTGAATACTAATTATACCCTTTATTTTATGCCTTATTTCTTATCCATTTTGGTTATTCTATTTTTTTTCATTATCTTCTTTCTCTCTAATAAGTCATCAAATGTTACTCCTCATCCTTTCTTGCTAACATTATGTATTTTGCATCACATTTTTTTATGTTTCTAACTCACATTTTTTTACCCCACTCTTTTACTTTCACTAAATAAGGAGTACAACTCATCCTCACCCATTTTACGAACTAATGAGTCCAACTCGTTTACACACAGTCCCAACCCATTTTAAAAAATCATGTTTCCAAGCAAACATCTTCAAATAATCAAGCCCTCAACCACACATTGGTTATTTGCCGTGGTCACTCTGAGCCTAGCTTGTTTGACCGTTAATAACAAATTTAGTCTTCCAACGAGCTGTGAGTGACGACCACCCTGAGTTTCACTTGTTTGGTCGTCACGAATACCTCTCCCAATTTCAAAAATAAATAATTAAAAAACACCAACACACAAACTTTTTCTACCAAGAACTACGTGCGATTTGATTCTCTACCAGGAGATACGTAGGACCAGAGGGCGGCCGACCTCTGTCAATTGCATTAATAAAAAACCTTTTTTTTCTTTTAATTCATTTCTCTCGTTTTTCTCCAAAAGTGCAAAAAAATAACTAACCGTTTATCGAGTCTTCTTTTTTATTATTATTATAAGGGTAAAATCATTATTTTTGAAGTAATAAATGTTTACACATTTAGTTAAAAGGTAACCTTCCTTAGGAAGGATGTCGTAGGGTGCTAATACCTTCCCTACGCATAAATGACTCCCGAGCCTAAACCTGGTCCGCAAAACCTCCTTATCCACTCAATAGGGATTTTCCAATGTTTGCCCTTAAGCTAAACCTTGGTGGCGGCTTCATTTCAGGAACTTCGAAGAATCCCTCCTCCAGATTTTTCGGTCGCTACAATGGTCCTTCTTCTGAAAACCTTCTTGAGTTCCGGGGGGAGGCGTCCTCATAGTTCAACTCGTGATACCTGCCTCGGTCGGGAGATATCCTCGAGGGCGATCCCCTATGGTGCCTCCGATGGGCATTGACCTGGCTCCTTGGTCTCTCACGAGAGTCGGGGGACGTGCATGAGGAGGTCCTGGAATGGGAGTCGTAAGGTTGGTAGACATCATCTGGAGGGGACGGAGGAGTCCTCGGAGGTGAGTCCGACCCTTGGAGCCCGCGCCGCCGAGGGGGAGACCGGTGCCCATGCCTTCGCCTCGGGGGAGAACGATGGACGAGGTGCTTTCGAGGGGGAGACCGGTGGCGTCTTGAAGCCACCGTTATCGGAGGAGGCTGCTCGGGTAGGGAAGCTACACGCCTTTCTATCTGTCTTAGGCGAGCTTCCTGTTGCAACATTGCTTGAGTGCGGCTGGCGAGGAGATCCAAAAGTTGGCCTACATTTGATGGTTGGGCCTGCTGACCAGTGCCCTCGTCCGGTAGGCTGGCCATGTTGCCCTCATAAGGCAGGCTGGGGACGTCGCCCTCGCTAGGCAAGCTGGCGACGTTGCCCTCATTAGGCAAGCTGGCGACGTGACCCTCGGGGGTCTCCTCTGGTCGGGGTGCAGGTATGGCCACGCTCTGAACCCGGGGTCTGCCCCTAGGAGTCATGGAATAGCAAGAGAGAGTTTCGAGTAATGATGATGTGAAAGATTGATATCTCCCACTGTGGTCGCCAATGTTCTGTACCTAGCAGTAATTTAGTAGGCTGCTGTTGGTAGGTCCCTTGCCGTCCTGGCTGTAGGTCAGTGAGCGCCCGAGGGGGGTACCTGCAAAGCCACTCCGACGCTCAAGTCAGTATAGAGAGTATATGAGTGAATGTACTAGGGATTAGAGATTGAACCTTTCTTAGGGCAAAGTTTGCCTGTATTTATAAGAAATCGTGCCAGTTCGTGGGTCGTCGGATTGGTAGAGTTGATCTGGACCGTCCAAGCATGTTGGGCTTGTGTGTTGTGGATACAGGCTGATTTGGTTGGGCTGATCCATACCGCTTACTAAACGCACCCCCTGGTTTTGCTAATGGACCTCTTGGTCCAGTCCAGAACAGTTATAATTTGTTATGAACCTATAAATATTTAGAAAAGGAAGAATTCGATAAAGAGATTATATTTCAACTTGCTTAAAATACTTGTGTTGCAAAAAGTAAGAATAAAGTCGGTATCTTCTTCTAATCTTAACAATGGAGTAAAAATCAGGAAAAAAGAAAATGAGATATAATATAAAAGTGCACCCCCGTTGCCACTCCCGTTGCCGTTACCGCTCCCCGTTGTCGTTCCCTATTGCTGCTCCCTGTTGCCTCTCATGTTGCCGATCCCATTGCCAGTCTCTTGTTGCCACCCTGTTACCGATCTCATTGTCAGTCTCTCATTGCCGCTCTCGTTGCCTCCTATTGCCGCTCCCATTGTCGATATCTAGTTGTCGCTCACGTTGGCACTTGTTTATATTGTTTATTTGGAGTTTTCAATAGTGGTTAAATTTTTGTCGATAATTGTTAGTGGTTGGAAGGGGAGATAAGGAAATTAAAAAAATGGAGATAAAAGAAAGTGAAGTGAGAGAGAGAAGAGTAAGGAAAATAATAGGAAAAAAAGGAGAGAAGAGAGAAAAAAAGTAAAAGTAAAAAGAAGAGAGAAAAAACAAAAGTAAAAAGGAGAGAGGATAAAAGAGAGAGAGAGAGAGAGAGAGAGAGAGAGTAAAAGTAAAAGTTGTATTTTGTCTTTTTATAGGTTTTTTACAATTTTAACCCTAAAATGAGACACGTGGCAAAATTGGTGAATGTCTAAAATTGAGATTTTGCTAACACCTCTTTTTATTATAGTAGAGTAGATTGCCGCTCCCATTGTCGATATCTAGTTGTCGCTCACGTTGGCACTTGTTTATATTGTTTATTTGGAGTTTTCAATAGTGGTTAAATTTTTGTCGATAATTGTTAGTGGTTGGAAGGGGAGATAAGGAAATTAAAAAAATGGAGATAAAAGAAAGTGAAGTGAGAGAGAGAAGAGTAAGGAAAATAATAGGAAAAAAAGGAGAGAAGAGAGAAAAAAAGTAAAAGTAAAAAGAAGAGAGAAAAAACAAAAGTAAAAAGGAGAGAGGATAAAAGAGAGAGAGAGAGTAAAAGTAAAAGTTGTACTTTTTTGTCTTTTTATAGGTTTTTTACAATTTTAACCCTAAAATGAGACACGTGGCAAAATTGGTGAATGTCTAAAATTGAGATTTTGCTAACACCTCTTTTTATTATAGTAGAGTAGATAGATGAGAGAGAGAAGAGTAAGGAAAATAATAGGAAAAAAAGGAGAGAAGAGAGAGAAAAAGTAAAAGTAAATAGAAGAGAGAAAAAACAAAAGTAAAAAGGAGAGAGGATAAAAGAGAGAGAGAGTAAAAGTAAAAGTTGTACTTTTTTGTCTTTTTATAGGTTTTTTACAATTTTAACCCTAAAATGAGACACGTGGCAAAATTGGTGAATGTCTAAAATTGAGATTTTGCTAACACCTCTTTTTATTATAGTAGAGTAGATTAAAAACTATTCCAGTACACACAAGTAAAACATCGAAAAACCAACATTATTCGCTCAGTAACTTAATTTATCCTGAGACACGGTGCTCTCGGGTTTGATTCCCACAGTGGACAAACTCGGTATTAGCCAGTACAAAATTTGATCTAAGTACGAACAGAGATTAGTCTTTCATTAACGGCACTGGAATACTCCGTTAATAATCGGTCCAAACCAAAAAAAGTAAAACAACGAAATAAATAAATAAACAGCCAAGAGCTAAAATACCCAAGTAATGCCAGCCCAAGGCAATAAACTTATTACAACCTAAACAAAATAAAAACTGCAACTCACTCATTTGAACCTGACGCTTCTTGTCAAGGGCGTACGTACATCCTAGGAGCAAATCACTTAGACACAACAATCAACAATGTTAAAATTATACCAATGATAGCCGAAGGCTACCACAAACATCCAATTTTCTATTTAAAATAATTGCTCACCAACTCCCGTCCTTCTTTATGGTTTGTGGAAATCAACTTTAAACGACTTTCCCCCTAGCTATGAATACTATTCAATTTTTTTTTGGTGAGCATGAATACTATTCAATTGAAATTTAAGGAAAGCTTGATGGAAAGATGGAAGCAAAGGGGAAAAAACAATGAAGGGTACTTCAATGATAAAGATAAATATTAGCAACACTCTCTTTTAAACAATCTCTCCAACACTCACTCTATGACTAGTTAAAATTCATGTGGGTCTCACCACTTTGAAAATGAGACCGATTTATTTAGTGGGACCACATGAATTTTAACCAATTATAGAGTAAGTGTTGGAGAGGGTGTGTAAAATAGAGTGTTATTTGACTTAATTAAAGATAACAATTTAGTCATTTGTTTAAAAGAGAGTGTTGCTAATATTTTTTGGCTAAAATGCTCCCGGGGTCCCTTAACTTAATTAAAGATAACGATTTAGTCATTTGACTTTTTTTTGTCCCAAATAAATCATTTATCTTTGAAATTTTAAGCACAATTACCCTTTTTTATAATTTCTACTTAACTTCGTTAAAAAAGTGCTTATGTGGCCTTTACGGTGCTGAGGTGTCTGTTAGATATGCTTATGTGGCAAAATTGCTTGTTGATTCACCATTTTTAAATATTTTTTATTAAAAAATTGGAAACACTGTTCATCGTCTTGGTTCCTGCAAATTGGAAACACTGTCCATTGAAATCGAATGCAGCAAATCCCCCAAAAAACTGTATCCTTCGACCTTCATTCCCTCCTTTCCTAAATCCCCCATTTGGCAACGCTCTACGCCGCCACTGAAACCACTGATCTTCACGCCTTCTTCTTCTTTCTCTCCTTCCTCGGATTTTTCTTTATTTCAAAGGTGATGGGGTTGTGGCAAAGCGAACGATTCCAAACGAAGAAGAAGAAGAAGAAGAAGAAGAAGAAGAAGAAGAAGAAGAAGAAGAAGAAGAAGAAGAAGAAGAAGAGGAAGAGGACGAGGAAGAAGAAGAAGAAGAAGAAGAAGAAGAAGAAGAAGAAGAAGAAGAAGAAGAAGAAGAAGAAGAAGAAAACGTGAAAACTAGAGACGATGAGCGTAAGAGAAAATTGTGAGAGAGAAGATAGTGGAATTGTGAGAGAGAAGATAGTGGAAGAGAAAATCAATGAGCAAAAAACTGATTTGTTTTCGTAATCCCTAAAAAATGGCACATTTATTAAATTATTTAATGTAATTAAAACAAATAAAAGGATGTGACACAAATACCCTTATTCAATACTAGCCATTAGATTGAATTTGTCTCAATACTAGCCATTAGATTGAATTTGTCTCAATACTAGCCATTAGATTCAATACTAGCTGAAAAACACTAGATTAATTTGTCTCAAATTGATTGTTGTGTGAAAATCTTAAACTGCATACAAAATATGGCAGAAAGAGTAAACTGCAACTCTGCAAGGTGATTTCCTTTGTTTTCTTCAACGTTGGATTGAGAAGAATTTTCATATGTTTTATTTTTGGTGCAACTACGATAACTTGAAGAATTTAGCTCCGTTTGGCAAAGTAGGACATTTTAATTGATAGTTTATAGTGGAGAGTGTTTGATATTATTAGTTTATAACATTTTTGTCACTAACTTCTGACAACTTTTCAAATGCTAATTGAAGTTAGCTTATAACATTCATCGACGAAGACCAGACGGATACAAATTTTTATTTTTATATTATACATTTTTAAATTACACTATAAGTAGTTTGTTTTTTTCGATAAGCAGCACTATAAGTAGTTGTAATGTTGTAATTTGTACATTGTAAAATTTTATATACAGATAATTATAAATATTTTGTATGATTCGTTAATCTTTGTTTTTGTTGTTATAATTTTAAAGAAATCATAAAATAGAAGATAAATTAAATATTAAGTTTTAAAACGATTATTGCTAATAACTGCTTAAAAATAATTTAAAAGGCATTTTAAGTTGGTTGTTAGAGAAAATGAGTTAAAACACTTTTCCAAAAGGCCAAAATCAAGTTTTAAAGCACTTTTGAAATTGGATATCCAAACAAACTATTTCAAATTTCAAACAATTGATTTCAAATGTGATTTTTTCATTGACTGCGTAGCCAACTTAAAAAGTCCTTACAATGAATTTAGATGTCTTATCATTGGGTAACCAATGACTAGAGTATCTAAATTACCTGGGAACCAACCTAAAAACCTCATTTTAATTAATGTTAGATGTCTTATCAGCACTAATGAGGACTAGATCTAAAAGAAAAACTAGGGAAACTTTGAGAAGAGTAGAATGCAAAACTCAAAACTTTATTATGCCTATTAGAATTTTTTTCTAATAGTTCCCAACTAGACCGATTGGTACCTATGGAGGCTCGGCTGAACACTACTTGCACAAACAGGAAGAAGTTCACTCCAACTCTCATTCGGTCGGCTCATATCATTCAGAAGATCTTCTTCGTCCCTCGATTGGAAGACTCATTTGTAATGATTCACAAGACATATATTGGAACCCTTAGACTTCTCTTTATGTCTTGTAACGGCCACAACGACCATAATATGTAATACTTCTCGTTAAATACTGCATCAACACTATATATACTGCCCTGAGAGACTAATGAAGGGATCCAAAAATTTTACTCACTTTTCATATACGATTCTCACTATCTCATACTATTCTTGTGTTCGGTCTATTGCTTCACAACAAATACATTAGAACATTGGCGCCCATCGTGGGGCTTGATAAAAATTTACTGCGCTCCACATCAATTTTGTTTTCATAATCATTTTCAACAATGTCAACACACAATGGTAATTATGATTCAAGAGTGAAAGAACTACTAGAAGCAATTTGAACTCTGCAGACCTAAAATGCAGAGCAGGAACGCAAAAACAAAGAATAACGTTTCCACACTCAAACCCCGGAGGCGAGGGAAGAACATCTACAAGAGCAGCTAATGGACACACAAAGATTTCCCCACGTATTTAAAACCACCAGAACTCCGATGAGAGTTGTTCGACCATTATCAGCAGAGATCAAGGTGGTGGAACCCCTAGGTTGTGAGATCCTCAAAGCTACACCAATGTCATCCAAACACGGGCATCTACCAGTGATGGTAGCAAAACTATTAACAGCAAGATCTTTGCGGAGACTCTGGCAGAATTAAGCCTGGGGTGTTTGAGATACATGGTTCGATTTCTACAATTGAGAGTCTTTGTGACATATAATTAATTAATCATTAGTATTTTTTCTGTAATTAACCCACTAATATTTAGTTATGAAAAAAAATTATGAATCCTTCGTCGTATGATACTTCTATTATTTTTTTAAAGAAAATATTAAATGTTATAAGAGATGTTTGCAAGAAAGAGAATAATAATACGTGCATGTAATGTTTGCAAATTATGACTAACCGCTCTCTCATATGTTGTTAGTCGGGGGAGGGGGTTCGGGATGGTTGGTTGTGGCTGTTAGAGGCGCGTAATTCTTTCACGGTGAAGTCGTGTTATCAACATTTGATTATGTCAGCTTCGGTTCTGGCTCAAGTCGAAGACAACAACTCAGGGACATCAGCTCGATTCTGGTCTGATTTTTGGAAATCTCAGGTACCAACGAAAATTAATATCTTCGGTTGGAGAGTTTTTTCTAATGCAATCCCTACTCGAGAATTGTTGGTCAAACATCATGTTATTGAATCCGGTGAAGCTTCGTTGTGCCCTTTTTGCAAGCAAACTAGTGAAGAGTTATTTCATTTGTTGGTTGATTGTGTTGTGGCTAAAGAAATTTTGAAAGCAATTGGAGATTGGCTTCGGGTTGACTTAGTCCCGTACTCTTGCATTATGGATCACTTTTTTGGTTTCAGTTCAGAATTCACAGGCTCTAAGGCTTCCAAGTCAAAACACATCATTTGGCTAGCAATGTGTTGGAGTATTTGGATGGCGCGAAACAACTTAGTTTTCAAAGGGAATGAACCTTTGATAGATTCCATTGTTAACCACATAAAATGTACTTATTGGAGTTGGTTCATTTATGGGGTGGGTAGTCATTCGGGTTACTCTGCTTCGGCTTGGTGGACTAATGTCTTGCTCTGTATAAACAAATTGTAATTGTGCTTTTTTAGCACACCTAGTACTTTTTAAAGGAATCATTGCTTATCAAAAAAAAAATTACTCGATCAAATATCCTATTTTTATGCATTATCCCCTTTCTTGCAATACATTAATTTTAGTGCAAGGTTAAATATGTCATTAGGGATGGCAATGGGGCGGGGGCGGGGGCGGGGAGTACTCCCCGCTCCCCGTCCCTACCTCCCAAGTTGTCCCCCGTCCCCATCCCCAATCCCCGCTTCCGGGAGTTTTCCTTCTCCATCCCCATCCCCACGGTCCCCGCGGGGAATCCGAAAATTTATTAAAAGTTTGAAAAAATTTAAATTATAATATAATAAAATTGAATAAATATATAAAAGTAAGACTAAAAAACAAAACTTTAACATTTTAATACAATAAATATAAAAATTAGTCTTACTTTTATATTTTAATATTTAAAAAGATAAAAGTTAGAACAATTAAATATTTTAAATTAGAAACACGTATAAAAAGACTAAAAAATTAATACTTATAGTATAATATACATCTATAATAAAAATATTTATGTAATATATTTCGGGGCGGAGTCCCCGCGGGGCGGGGGGTATGATCCCCGTCCCCATCCCCGCTTTGACTGCGGGGAGATTTTCTCCCCCGTCCCCGTCCCCACGGGGAAAATTCCCCGCCCACGGGGCCCCGAACGGGGCAATCCCCGCGGAGATCCCGGGTAGAAATTGCCATCCCTATATGTCATTTACATAAAAAAATTGTGTTTTCCCTTACTTTTCTTCTCAAAATGGGTCACACTAAATTTTTTCTCTCATTCTTATTTTATAAGGCAACCAAACAAAAGAAGTATATTCGGTTACTTTTCTTTCCTCTCTTTTTTTTGATGGACTTTCCTCTCCTTTTTATTTACTAGAAAATTAAAAATAAACGTGGAGCGACCGTCACAAACGTGAGTGGAGTTTACTCGGTGATCCCTGCCGTCGACTTCGTAAACTCTGAAATAACCGGGCCCACCGTTGTGAAGCATTGATCTTCCCTTTCCTCTTCCTTTTCCATCCCCACCACTTCTCCAAACTTTTCCTGAAATAAAATAGGACCATATACGCCAGTCCACAGAAGTTAGCTGTATGCAAAAACCTTCACCTTTTTGTGGTCTCAGCCTCTCAGGGCCGAACTTTTTTTCTTGCATTACTCTTTTCTGTTTTCATTTCACACATACACTGTACCATCATCATCATATAAATAAATAAAAACATCTTAAAAAAATCATATTAATAGTAAAACCAAACGCCCATTTATTATATTATTTGTATTTTTATTACTAATTACATAAATCTCTTTAACTGAACTTGGATCCACCCCATGGTCTTGAGTTCGAATTTTGGGTGTGGCAAAAACTCTGTTGGGAGGGGAGAATCACACGGACTGGTAAAGTCAGAAACTCGTGGCCAGCCAAGTTCTCCGGCGTATATTAGTCCACATGGTGGTGGCCAGTTCTACATGGTAGCACCAGCCTACTCCTGAAGCCTCTGAAGATATGCAACTGATTCGAGCGTACCAGAGTGGACACCAAACAGATTATAGAACATATTGTCGTCGCCGCTAGCCCTATAATGCGAAAATTACGACAGAAAATAAAAAACAAGTCAAACGTCATCAAAAAATTATAACAACACCACTAAAAATCTAATAAAATTGAAAGAAGACTATACAAATTTTTTTAGATTTTTGGGAGATTATGAAAAAATTCAAAAAATTCATAAAAAATAGTAAACGATGAAATTTGAGATTTTGGGCCCTGCAGTCTTGAAAAAAATCGTTTCTTGAGGAGTAATGATCCTTGATTTTTTTCGGATTTATTAGCTGTAGAAGATTTTCTGAAAACCGATTTTTAGTCTAGAACCCTAAAACTGAGTAGCGGTCTAGAACCCTAAAACTGAGTAGCGCCCTGTGTCGACACTTTTCATCAACAGTGACAAGATCTTGATCGTTTATTAGTGTCGGCATAATCTTGATTGTTGATTAGTGTCGGAAGTATGTTCTATAATCTGTTTGGTGTATTATACACTTGCACCTACCCCGCCGATAAAGACATACCAGCAGTACAACAGCGTTCAAGGCGGAATCATCGGCCACCACCAACACAGTAGTTTTATATCTTTTCTACACGGTAGATATTTTTTTAAATAAAAAATTAGATATATAAAAACACTGTGCATAGTGCACAGTGTTTTGTTTGTGTCTAATTACGATTATTTGTGTGTTTTTTCAGTGGTCTGGATGTTGTCGATACTTTTTTTTATCACCATAATATTTATAATTAATTTAGAATTATAAATATTAATTTTCTAAATTCATTAAATTAATTAAATTAATTAATATAACTTAATTTAAATTAATATAAAGTAAAAAAATTAAAAAACACAGTTCAGAAGTCTTTCCCACAGGGAGCGACTTCTGCACTGTAAAATTAAAAAAATTTGCAAAAATGCAGTTTAGAAGTTGTTTCCCTTGGGGCGACTTCTAGACTAAATTTTTGATGTGTGCTAGTTTGATAAATAATTTAAAAATGGTGTTATTTTGATAAATAAATTTATTATTTGGGCTACTGTGGTTTTTTTTGGCCTTAAACTGAAAGCAAAACCATTGTCCTTTTCTTGTGCAGTAGATTTTTTTTTAGATAGGCAAAGTAGTTAGTAATTAGTGTGTTAGTTGTTAGAGAGGAGGGAGGAGCAGAGTTCGAACCCTATACATCTACGTTTTTCCACCAACGACTTCCCTTTCACTCAATCACGTGAGCTACCATTTTGGGACCGTGCACTGGATTTTAAAGGCGTTCTATCTTCCCTTCTCTCAAATTCGTCCCAACAACTTCCTGCAACCACCCGCGCAAGTTAGCAAAGCACGCCAAATCACATTATATAACAAACTCATCACATTCCTATTTTTTTAAGCTTAAAATAAAAATAAAAATAATATACATCTACTACAATATAATAAAACACAATACCACCAAAATGTCCATTTTAGACACTTTACCAGCTTGCCACGTGTCTAAAAATGGGGGCAAAATGGTATATCTGATGCCAAAAAATAAGCAAGCAGCAAAAGTCAAAAAAGCTGGAAAAAAAAACTGCGCAACAGTATGCGCTACAGTACGCAACAGTACGCGCAACAGTGTGCGCTACGGTGCGCAACAGTAAAAGTCAGAATTTATTAATTTTTTTTTCTTTTTTATTTTCCAAACACTTTTCTCTGATTTCTTTTAAATAACTTTTTTTCATTTTTTTAAAAAATCACTTTTTTAAATCACTTTTTTAAAATCACTTTTTCCCAACTTTTTCCTGAATTTTTTTTTCAATTATTTTTCTAAAATTTCATTTTTTCTTCAATTTTTTTTGTCATTACAAAAAATATCAAATAACTTTTAAAATTATTAAAAGGGAGTAAAATGCCATTGGGAATCCCAACGGTAGTGGCAACTAGAGCGCCAACGGGAGTACCGATTTTTTTTAAACTTTTTCCAACACAACTATTTAAAAAAAAATTATTCATTTTTATAATTTACTCAAACTACTAAAAGTAATCAATTTAACCACTATTAATTGTGAGAAAAACCTAGACATTTAACAAAATTTTCAAAGACTAAAATTTCCAAATAACTAAATTATTAAATTGATATTATACTCAATAATTGAATAATATAAATTTTTTTTATTTACTATAATCTCTCTACTAAAACTGCTAAAATCAATAAATTTTTTCCTAAAAAATAAAATCAATCAATTTAACCACTACAAAAAATTACCAAATATCTATTTTATAATTACTAAAAATGCGTAAAATGCCAACGGGAGTGGCAACGAGAGCGCCAACGGGAGTGGTAACGAGAGCGGGAGTGCCAACAGTGTGCAACAGTACGCGCAACAGTGTGCGCTACGGTGCGCAACAGTAAAAGTCAGAATTTATTAATTTTTTTTTCTTTTTTATTTTCCAAACACTTTTCTCTGATTTCTTTTAAATAACTTTTTTTCATTTTTTTAAAAAATCACTTTTTTAAATCACTTTTTTAAAATCACTTTTTCCCAACTTTTTCCTGAATTTTTTTTTCAATTATTTTTCTAAAATTTCATTTTTTCTTCAATTTTTTTTGTCATTACAAAAAATATCAAATAACTTTTAAAATTATTAAAAGGGAGTAAAATGCCATTGGGAATCCCAACGGTAGTGGCAACTAGAGCGCCAACGGGAGTACCGATTTTTTTTAAACTTTTTCCAACACAACTATTTAAAAAAAAATTATTCATTTTTATAATTTACTCAAACTACTAAAAGTAATCAATTTAACCACTATTAATTGTGAGAAAAACCTAGACATTTAACAAAATTTTCAAAGACTAAAATTTCCAAATAACTAAATTATTAAATTGATATTATACTCAATAATTGAATAATATAAATTTTTTTTATTTACTATAATCTCTCTACTAAAACTGCTAAAATCAATAAATTTTTTCCTAAAAAATAAAATCAATCAATTTAACCACTACAAAAAATTACCAAATATCTATTTTATAATTACTAAAAATGCGTAAAATGCCAACGGGAGTGGCAACGAGAGCGCCAACGGGAGTGGTAACGAGAGCGGGAGTGCCAACAGTGTGCAACAGTACGCGCAACAGTGAGCGCTACGGTGCGCAACAGTAAAAGTCAGAATTTATTAATTTTTTTTTCTTTTTTATTTTCCAAACACTTTTCTCTGATTTCTTTTAAATAACTTTTTTTCATTTTTTTAAAAAATCACTTTTTTAAATCACTTTTTTAAAATCACTTTTTCCCAACTTTTTCCTGAATTTTTTTTTCAATTATTTTTCTAAAATTTCATTTTTTCTTCAATTTTTTTTGTCATTACAAAAAATATCAAATAACTTTTAAAATTATTAAAAGGGAGTAAAATGCCATTGGGAATCCCAACGGTAGTGGCAACTAGAGCGCCAACGGGAGTACCGATTTTTTTTAAACTTTTTCCAACACAACTATTTAAAAAAAATTATTCATTTTTATAATTTACTCAAACTACTAAAAGTAATCAATTTAACCACTATTAATTGTGAGAAAAACCTAGACATTTAACAAAATTTTCAAAGACTAAAATTTCCAAATAACTAAATTATTAAATTGATATTATACTCAATAATTGAATAATATAAATTTTTTTTATTTACTATAATCTCTCTACTAAAACTGCTAAAATCAATAAATTTTTTCCTAAAAAATAAAATCAATCAATTTAACCACTACAAAAAATTACCAAATATCTATTTTATAATTACTAAAAATGCGTAAAATGCCAACGGGAGTGGCAACGAGAGCGCCAACGGGAGTGGTAACGAGAGCGGGAGTGCCAACATGAGTGCCAATGGGAGTGGCAAGGAGAACGCCAATGCGAGTGCCAACAGGAGGACCAACGAGGATGCAAACGGGAGGGCCAACGAGGATGCATATTTTACCTCTAATGTCCAAATACATTATTATGGATCAATGTAATTCTGATTGTCAACGGGGATGCATATTCCACTTTGAATCTCAAATCATACATTTTAGACATTGTTCACAACTTATGAATTATAAATATCTTCCAAATTACTATTATGACTTCATGGTAATACACCGACCATACAGTATCACCCGTGCGTATGCACGGGTAAAATACTAGTTTATATTTATAAAACTAAAACCTATACATTCTTCTGTTTGGTTTAATCCATGAGAGTTATTCCCAAACACGAACGCCGATGGGCGTCCGATACCGTTCCGGAGAAGATAATCGTAAGTACCGGGACTTCGCCGGGAACTGATTCCAATTCCATCGTCGATGAGTATGTTGAGGTCACTCTTGATCTTCAAGACGATCACACCATCGTTCTCCGCGGCTTCGAGCCGGTCACTGTCGTTAACATTGACGATGGTGTCGCCACGAGCGGAAGTGAAACTCCGGTTTCAGCTGCGAGGTCGCCGACGATCAGGAGGAGCTCTTCCAACAGATTGCGGCAGTTCTCACAGGAGCTGAGAGCCGAGGCGGTTGCTAAGGCAAGGCAATTCTCACAGGAGCTTAAGGCGGAACTGCGGCGGTTCTCGTGGAGTCACGGCGGTTCTGAAACGGCGTTGGTGGCTCGAGACCTTAGGAAGCAACGCGCTCAGCTTGATCGCAATCGCTGTACTGAGAAAGCACTCCGTGGATTGAAATTTATCAGCAGTAAATCTAATGGCGTTGATGCCTGGAATGAGGTGCAGAGCAATTTTGATAGACTCGCTAAGGACGGTTTTCTCTTTCGCATCGATTTTGCGCAATGCATAGGTCCGTTTCTTTCTGCAAATTTCAATTCCGTTTTCTTCCATTTTGCATGTGCTGTTGGTAGTTTCGTTTAGTCATCCCTAAAGGCTTTTTCATTTCATGCTTGAATCCTTTGGTTTTTGCCAGCGTTATGGCTTAATTAGAAACTAAATATTGCAAGCTCTTATACTTCTCACTGAGCTTCAAGAGTTTCTTTGTTGTAGGGATGGGAGATTCTAAGGATTTCGGTTTGGAAATTTTCGATGCCCTGAGTCGTAGACGAAGACTGAAGGTTGAAAAGATCAATAGAGACGAACTTCGCGAGTTTTGGTCGCAAATTACCGATCAGAGTTTTGATTCGCGTCTGCAAATCTTCTTCGACATGTAATCATTGATTGATTAACACAGTTTAATTAGTTTAAATAGTCCTCTAGGTTTTACTTTCTTATCTTTTGATATTAGCTTTTTTGATCAATATCTTTTGATATAAGCTAATTTGCCTTAGTAATTAAATATCCCAAGAGCTTTTTATGTCTTCCTTGCTTGTAATTTCGATCATGGCCCTTATTTTCTCTTCCTCTGTTTCTACTTTTAATCTTATTCCTCTTCGCAGGGTGGACAAGAACGAAGATGGTAGAATCACGGAAAAAGAAGTGAAAGAGGTATAGAGCAATTCCTTCCACACTAAATTTTCAGTTTCTCTACTAAATTCAAATTTTTAAACTTGTTTTCTTTTTGTATACCTTTTTAATTGTTTCTTTACTTTTATTGGCGTAAAAATTTCTTTTTAATGCGGATTAAAAAATCATTGTAGGTTGCTTAAGGAAATGACTTCTATAACTTTTAGTGGGAAAATTGACCTCACTTTAGGTGATTTTAGATTAAAAATGTTAGACGGTAAGAAAAGAAAAGTAAGAAAAGTAAGAATAACAAAACAAGATACTTGGTTGGTGTGTACAATTCAGCTTCTAGTGTATTTCTTACATTTCTTACAAAAAATTATTCTTACTAAATAACGGTGCTCTTTTAGATTTAAAGAGGAGAAAAAAGCTAGACAAATATTGAGGAAAATATGAGAGAGATAAAGACAAAATGTAGGTGTCTTTTCCATTTAAAAGTTAGAGAATCCATACTCGTGCATTCAATAAACTTGGAGTCGTCCGATTAAGATCGCACGGTCCTGATTTTAAGAGGAGTTTTTGATTTTTGTATAATAAAAAATTCCGACTTCGAAATCTCGACCGTCCGATCAAGATCACAAGGTCCCAAGTTTGTTGACGGTTCGACTTGCGACGCTACAATTTCTAAGAAGTTCTTAAATATTTCAAATTATTTTGACCCTCGCTTATGTTATTTTCACTAACCTAAACCCCTTTTGCTGATAGTTAAATAAAACGCACCTCTTAATTGAGTTCTTAAACTTATAGAAAATAATAAGTTATCTCTTACATTTATTAAATATGTCAAATTTATCATTAAAATTTTAACTAATATGTCAAATTTGTTCATGTAAGGGACTATTAATTAAATTTTAAGAAATAATTGGATGAATATCACAAATTTTATGGATTACTAGTACTTACTTTGTCAAAATAAATGGATTACTAATACTTATATTATTTTCATATAGAGGATGAGTGTAAACTTAAAGGCTAAATTGAAGATTTATTTTAAAATAAATATAGAGTTAAATAATTCAGTTTATCAATTTCAGTGAATTTTTTTATCAGTCAATTTCAGCGAATATGATTATAATATTTCAAAAAGAAATTTCTTAAAATTTTTATGAAGCTACAAATTTGGTAAAGAACTTTTTTTGCACTCTCGAGTCCACCACTAAGTCATACCGTAGCAACCAAGTATTACGTTAACGTGATTATACATTCTACAATACTACAAATGTTATATTTCTCAAACATTGAAAAATAATTCTCAAACAAATAAAATATAATAAAATTTTTAATGTGTTCAATAAGATAAGCCATTAAAAAACCAACGGGAGTTGGCTCGGTGGTTAAGGTTTGTCCTTCCACTGGGTCCCGCTGGGGGTTGACTGGGTATGCTTCTCAGTTCGATTCTCGGTTGGAGCAGATTTCCGTTGGCCACCTCGATAGATTACTGGGGGGGCAGATTAGTCCTTCGTTGTCAGCGTTGGGACACTGCCCGGTTCCAGGAGTCTCCGGGGGCTCGCCCCTTCCCTTTGTAAAAAAAAAAAGATAAGCCATTAAAATTAGTGTTCATATTCAAACAAATAAAATGTAATAAAATTTTAATGTGTTCAATAAGATAAGCCACTAAAATTAGTGTTCATATTCAGGACGTTTCCCATTTTTTAAGCACAAGTTTTTGTAGTTGATCCACGTTTTTGAAGTACAGTGACCGGGTCTCACTTTTCCTGCTTTCGTCACTCAGATGACACTTTCAAAGTTTCAATTTTCTGACTAGACGTTTTCAGTGTGGTTGGTGAGGTTATTTTATTTTAGGTTTAAATATATTTTTCGTCCTCGTAAATATAGCCCGTAATTTTTTTTAAATAAGTCCCTGTGAAATAACATTTTTTTTGATAGGCAATGTTAGTGGGGTGGGGGAAATGTTAGTTTCTCGGGTTTGAACCCGAAACCTCCTTCTTACACTTATTTGTTGCACTCATTCGATATCCCTTAGCTCGCTAACCGAGCTAGGGGAAATAACAATTTTTTTAAATATGTATTGGTCAAATGCTATAAAATTGAGCCCGCCGGATAGGATTTTTTTTATTTCTAAATTTTTTAAATATGCCCTTCCCTGTTCGCCAGTGTTCTCTCTCTGGCCACTATTCTCTCTCTGCAACTGGCATCAACATTTCTTCAACTCGTCTTCTTCTCCGAATAGCAAACACACACTCCTCTCGTTCCTTCTTTCTCTGCTCCTTCACTTCACTCTCTCTATTCTCACTCTCTTTCACAGGCAACCTTTCTTCTTCATTAACATAACATGACCACACTCCTTACGTTTTCATCACACCACCATTTATGATTATGAATCCCACCACCCAAACAACCCACACAACCCCAAAGACAAAAACAGAATCCTCAATTCATCATTCATCAGAAAAAAGAAAAAAATCAGAAAAGACAAAACAACATCATCAACTCATCATTCATTCATCAAATTCACCACAAACACTCCCCTATCTAAGGCAACACAAAATCGCTGAGAACAGAGCTTGTGCATAGTATGGACAATGGCACAATAGCAATCCGAGGCCAGCAAGTATGGACAATAGCAATCCGAGGGTCATATAATACAAGCATTAAGGACAAATAATTTGAGCAACTATAAGCCAAGGGTCCCATACCACAGGACCACAGAACATGACTCCAACCCAAAAACTCTTTCACAAAATTACGGGCATCCCCAAAATTACGGGCAATCAGATCTGGATTCTGGAAGCGGTAACTGTTGAAGATAAAATCAAAGAATATTAACGTCAATTAAACAGAATTGTAACAGTTTATGATCGACGAATCTTGCAAGAAAATGAAGAGTGGAGAAGATTCCTCTTAATTTCTGGCAAGTGTGAGAAAAGAAAAAGGTTAGGGATTTAGAAAACTTACCAAAAATTAAGCGGAGAAGTGAAGGAATTGTGTTGGGGAGAAAATTGGTGTGTTTTTTTTCCTCCAGCGATGGCGAAAGATGAAAGAAAGAAAATTTGGAGAAGAATTGAGAAAGGAAGAAAGAAAGAAATTCTTATTCAATGGTAAAGAGAGATATGTTTTTACTATGAGTGTAGGATACATTTTATATAGCGATCTTAACTAAACGAATTAATTTTTAACTAATCTAACTAATTACAACTACTTTAACTAATTTCAATATATTCTAACATCCCCCGCAAGTTGGAAGTGTGGATTAACTTTTTCAACTTGAGCAATACAATTCAAGATAAAGAAAATGGAAAAAAATTGTAAGGAAAATTAAAAAAAAATACAAGTTGTGATTCTATCGGCTAAACACGAAAATCAATGAAAAAATTGATAGCGGTCAAGATGCATAACTTCTATAAGTCTTTAACCAACTTTTGGGGCTTTTAATCTTCTTCTAGCATCTCCACGACGCTCACCCCAATGATATTTAGAACTCCAATCTTGGAAGATTATCAAATGCCAAATTAGGCTAAGAAGAATGATGTTTGTTTGCTTAACTATCAATGATATTTATTGATAGAAGGTAGAATGCCTTCTATGAAGAATGATGTATGATTGCTTTACTATTCATGATATTTATGAATAGAAGCTAAAACGCCAATTAGACTAAGAAGAATGATGAAATCATTTGGAGAATTTTTTTTATTGGCATTGCTTGAAAATGCCTTCGTTTTTGCTTCTCGCTTCCCACTTTTTTATATGGGTAGGTCGAAGGGAAAACCTTGAAACGTTTTGTTGATTGACATTGCTTGAAAATGCCTTCACTTTCGCTTCTCGCATCCCACTTTTTGGGTAGGTCAAAGGAAAATTTTTGAATTTTTTGTAGTTGATTGGCATTGCTTGAAATTGCCTTCGCTTTTGCTTATCGTATTCCACTTTTTAATTTGGGTAGGTTGAAGGAAAAATCTTGATTTTTTTGTCCTTTGTGGTTCATTGAACCAAGAATTGGGAAAATGATATTTTTTTTGAATATGTTTGTAGAGAAGAGGAAGGAAACATATACTCAAAAACATATAAAAGAATGGAGATTTTTTTTTTGCAAGATTTGAGAATAACCATGAAGGGTTAGAATAGAAATTGCAAAATGATCAAAGATGTTGAATAAGGGAGGAAGAAAGATAAATATGACTTCCTTTTAGAAAATTTGACGGAAGCATTACACGCTCTTGATACCATATTAGAAGAATTGAGAGAGGAAGAAAGAAAGAAATTCTTATTCAACGGTAAAAAGAGATATGTTTTTACAATGAGTGTAGGATACACTTTATATAGTGATCTTAACTAAACTAACCAACTTGTAACTAATCTAACTAATTACAACTTTAAATAACTTCAATATATTCTAACAGGAAATGCTAATAGGTCAAGCCGTCAAATAGACATTTAATCTTGTATTGTGAAAAAAGAAACATTTTATTTTGCATGAGTTCCGTGATTGTTCCGTAAATAATACAACTTTTTTTTATAAGCAAATGTTAGTGGGGGTGGGAGGTTTCCTGAGTTTGAACCCTGAACGTCCTTCTTGCAATTTTACAACTTCTTCATGTCCCTTAGTTTGCCAACTGAGCTACCTTCTCTGGACTTGCAACTCCTTCACGTAAATAATACAACTTGTATACAGGGCAGCCTTACCTAACTTTTTAATTAATCAACAGTTGTCTGTAAAAAAACAAATTAATCACCACTTGTAGGCTCCCGCGTACAACACGTATTATTCAGTTAGGGCGTTTAAAATTGAAAATGATAGCTCTACATATCTAACAAAATTTTCCACACACGTTAATACCTAAAACCTCCCCCACCTGATGATTGCAAATTTGCAATTTGCAGCCTCCATCCTCGTTGAGGTTATTAACATTTCACACCCATTATGATATGAAATGACTAAAATGTCCCATCCTAGCTAATGCTGAAAAAACTCAGAGCTTAGATCCATTGGAGCTTAGAGAGATTGAGCAATACTAGAGAAAAAAACTGATTCTCATTCACTGAAAAATGGTTACAGCAGAGAGAGATATATATACATTGTTATTCGACTAACAAACTAACAAACTCAAAAACTAACTTCTAACAAACTTAAAGAAAAGCTATGAATAGATATGGATCCTAAGGGGGCAAAGGGAAACCCCTAAACTAGAAGAAAAAAATAATACATCAATGCAGTTAATGAGCTGAAGAGAATACTTCAGCTTTAATTTGGTTTCCTTGTTGACTTTGCAGATTCAACTCTGCTGAGTTGGCAGCCTTGTCAGCAATTGGATATTGACTTGTAACATCCTCCCTTAAGCTGGAATGGATGTCAATCATTCCAAGCTTAGATTGTAGAGCAGAGAAGGGGCCAGGACTGAGTGCCTTTGTTAGGATATCAGCAACCTGTTCTCTGGAAGGTATTGGAAGCAGATGCAGCATTCCACTTCTTATCTTGTCTCTTACAACATGGCAATCTATCTCAATGTGCTTGGTTCTCTCGTGAAAGACAGGATTTGCAGCTATGTGTAGGGCTGATTTATTGTCACAGAAGATAACAGCAGGGGAATCATGTTGAATTTGGAGATCTTGGAGTAGGTATAGCAACCATTGTGCCTCACATGTTGCTAGAGCTAAAGCCCTGTACTCTGCCTCAGAGGATGAGCGAGCTACAACACTCTGTTTCTTGCTTTTCCATGAGATAAGAGATGTCCCAAGGAAGAAGCAGAATCCACTTGTTGATCTCCTGGTGTCTGGGCAGGCACCCCAGTCAGAATCACAGTAGCCTCTCAGGCTTAGATCAGAATCTGTCTTAAAAAACAACCCTTGTCCTGGATGATTTTTGACAAACTTGAGAACTCTCATAGCTGCAAGCATATGTATATCAGTAGGTTTGTCCATAAACTGACTTAATTTTCCTACTGCATAGGAGATTTCAGGTCTAGAGTGAGTCAGATACAGTAGCCTCCCCACCAGTCTTCTATAACTTGCAGGATCATTCACTGGCTGTCCTAGGTTCTTGTGTAATTGCAGACCTGGTTCCATGGGAGTGGAGCAGGGCTTAGTGCCAAGGAGGCCAGTTTCTTCCAATAGATCAAGAGCATACTTTCTTTGACATAGTGATATGCCTTCTTTGTTTCTTGCTACTTCAAAGCCCAGAAAGTACTTTAAATCACCTAAATCTTTGATGCTAAATTTTTCATCTAGCAACAGCTTGACTCTGTTGATTTCTGTTATGTCAGTTCCTGCAAGGACCAAATCGTCCACATAGACAAGTATGGCTGTGAAACCAGTGGTGGAATGTTTTGTGTATAGGGAATAATCAGATTTGGACTGACTATATCCAGTCCCTATCAGTGTTTCAGTCAGCTTGGCATTCCACTGTCTGCTTGCTTGCTTCAAACCATATAGGGATCTTTGTAGTTTGCACACTAGATCGGGTTGATCTAAGATGAGGCCAGGTGGAGGCTGCATGTAGACTTCTTCTTCAAGATCTCCATGGAGGAAGGCAGTATTGACATCTAACTGACATAGATGCCAATTCTGACTTGCTGCAGTAGATAAAATCAGTCTAATTGTGCACATTTTTATCACTGGGGTAAACGTCTCTAGGTAGTCAATTCCTTCGGTTTGAGTGAAGCCTTTGGCGACCAGTCTTGCCTTGTATCTTTCAATAGATCCATCAGCATGTAATTTGAGTTAAAAAACCCATTTACATCCAATGGTACGTTTGTTGTTGGGAAGAGGAACAAGTTTCCAGGTCTTAGTTTTCTGCAAAGCATTCAGTTCAGCCATGATAGCGCTCTTCCAATTGTTGTCACACACTGCCTCCTTATATGTTTTTGGTTCAGTGAGGGAAGAAATGTTCAATGTGAAGTGTCTGTGTGATGATGAGAGCCTATCATAGCAAATAACATTAGAAAGAGGATAAGGGTTACCTTTAGAGTGGAGTGATGAGATTGGTGAGATGGATTCATGGAATGTATCCTTGAGTAGGGAGCAATGGTATTCTTGAAGGTAGGATGGTTGCTGTCTGGTTCGGGTAGACCTTCTGAGAGGTTCAGCCTGGCTGTGATTGTTTGTATTTTCAGGTTGGTTAATTGGTTGGTGATGTTCAGTATCAATAACTGGATTTTCTGGTTCAGTTTGTGTGTGATCAGTAGTGTTTGGAATGTGTGGGTTGTAGGAATCAATGGTGGCTGTAGGGGTGATATTTTGGTTGTCCAGATGGAAATTGTCAAAATAGGGTATGGAATTCTCAAAGATATGGCTAGATATGTCACTGTGAGAGGATCCATCTTTTTGCAAAACAGTTTTATAAGGAAAAATATGTTCAAAAAACTTTACATCTCTAGATAAGAAGAGTTCCCTAGAATGTAAATCAAAGAGTAAGTGGCCTTTTACACCATACTTGAATCCTAGATAAATGCATTTCCTAGATCTAGGGTCCAATTTCTTTCTATTTGTTTTCAGTGTACTTGCAAAACAAAGGCAACCAAAGACCTTTAAATTGTCCAAATTGGGAGTGTGGTCAAACATAACTTGAAAGGGGGTCTTTTGGGATAAGAATTTTGATGGCAATCTATTTATGATGTGCACTGCTTGACTGACAGCATGTGCCCAGAAAATCTTTGGCAATTTTGCTTGAAAAATTAATGCTCTTGCAGCATTTAAAATGTGTTGGTGCTTCCTCTCAACAATGCCATTTTGTTGAGGAGTTCCAACACATGAAGTTTGATGAAAAATGCCCTTTTCTTGAAAGAAATCTTTAAGCATAAACTCATTGCCATTGTCAGTCCTTATGCATTTTATTTTGGTGTTAAACTGAGTATCTACTAAGGCTACAAAACCTTTGACCAAAGGGGAGGTTTCAGATTTCAGTCTCATAGGGAATATCCATGTAAATCTACTTTTATCATCAACTATAGTAAGAAAATATCTATAGCCTAGGATAGAAGAAACAGAGAAAGGTCCCCAAATATCCATATGAACAATGTCAAAACATTTATCTGTAACAGTGGTACTATTAGGGAAGGGGAGCCTCTTTTGTTTAGCATAAAAACATATGTCACAAGGACTATCAGATATATCACACTTTACTGAAGGAAAAATTTTATTTATTTTGTTCATTTTCTCAAAAGAAGGATGGCCAAACCTCATGTGCCAAATCTTACATTGATCATTGCTATCTATGTTATTGAGAGTGTCTTTAGTACATGACTTAGCTAGGCTGCAGAGGCTGAAATTGTTTATGGCAAGTGTGATGGATGATGGCTTGGAGCAGGGGTACACAAGATGATACAATCCATTCCTCCTTTCAGCTATCCCAATCACCTTCTCCGTTTGGTTGTCCTGTATCACACATTTCGGCCTGTTAATATGCAAATCACAGTCCACATCATCAGTGAGTTTAGTTATGGAGATTAGGTTGAATGAGAAATTTGGTATGTATAGAACATCAGTGAGAACTAAGGTGTCATCTAGGTGTATTGTGCCTGCAAGATTACAGTGAACTATTGTTCCATTTGGTAAAGTTACAGTGACAGGTTCAATGGTTCTAAGGCATTCAAACAATTGTCTAGAATAGCATACATGTATGGTGGCACCAGTGTCAATGATCCAGAGTTTTTCTTTCCTAGACTTAGGGAGAGCACAGATAATACCTGACTTAATGGTAGTGTAGTGATTGATGTTGTGAGATTGCAGTGTGTTAGAACCTTGAATGAGTGCTAAAATGGCTTTGTGTTGTTCTGCAGTGAATCCTAAGAGACCAGAATTCTGTTTTGTGTCGTTGCTGTCTTCATCCACAGCATCTTCATCTTCTTCAGCATTGGAGTTATCACCAACACAGTTGTTGACAGTGTTGCCTCCTTGCTGGAAATGAGGTGGATATCCATGCTTCTTGTAACAGACATCTATAGTGTGGCCTGTTCTTCCACAATGTGAGCATAATTTCATACCTCTTCCTCTTCCATTGCTGAACCTGCCACCTCTGTCTCCTCTGCCTCTAGTTCCTCCTCTGCCAGAAAAGTTGCCAACAGCTAGAACCTTGAGTTCTTCAACAGGTATAACAGTGTTTCTTTCTTGTTGAATGAGCAGAGAGTAAGTTCTAGCCAGATTTGGTAATGGATCCATCAACATTATTTGACCTCTAACAGTGAATATTGTTCTCTCAATCCTTTGAGGAATCTGAGAACCTTTCCTCTCTCTCTGTATTCTTTGAATTTCTTCTCAGCATCACAACTATCAGTACCATTGTTGTTACACTTGGGAGCAGGCAAGAAATTCTCGAGTTCTTGCCACAACTTTTTCAGTTTTGTGTAATATGTAGAGATAGAATCATCACCTTGCTTTGTAGTGTAGATCTCCTCTTGAAGATCAGAGATGCGAAACATATCGCCCTGATAGAAGCGATCCTTCAAGTCCTTCCATATTTCTGCTGCTGTGTCCATCCATAAGATGCTTTGAGATACCTTTGGTACAATCGAACTATTGATCCATGACATGACCATGGTGTTGCAGCGATCCCAAGCGAGAGAATCGCAGCTTTCATCTTCAGGTCGCGATAGGCTTCCATCGACGAAATGCAGTTTGTTCTTTGACCTTAACGCAACCATCATCGATCTTGACCATGTGTGATAGTTGCTTCCGTTGAGAGGGGGAGAGACAATCGCCGTTCCTGGATTGTCGCTCGGGTGCATGAAATAGGGATGCATCATGTCGTTTTGATAACCTTTGTTTGATGCATTTCCACTTCCGGTGGAAACTTCCGTCGTTTCTGTCGCCATTGCAGAGCAGGACAGAAAAAAAAATGGAGAAATGAATGAGAGAAAGTAGAATGCGCAGAAATGGTGGTCAGAGCCCCTAGAGTGGAGCTTTGATACCATGAAAAAACTCAGAGCTCAGATCCATTGGAGCTTAGAGAGATTGAGCAATACTAGAGAAAAAAACTGATTCTCATTCACTGAAAAATGGTTACAGCAGAGAGAGATATATATACATTGTTATTCGACTAACAAACTAACAAACTCAAAAACTAACTTCTAACAAACTTAAAGAAAAGCTATGAATAGATATGGATCCTAAGGGGGCAAAGGGAAACCCCTAAACTAGAAGAAAAAATAATACATCAATGCAGTTAATGAGCTGAAGAGAATACTTCAGCTTTACTTTGGTTTCCTTGTTGACTTTGCAGATTCAACTCTGCTGAGTTGGCAGCCTTGTCAGCAATTGGATATTGACTTGTAAAAAATGCACATGTGTCAACTCGTCAACTCAACTCACATATATTCATAACAATCCCAAGTAGGTAGCTCAGTTGGCGAGCTAAGAAATATCGATTGAGTGCACCAAATGAGTGCGAATTCAATTCACACATACGTGTGTAAACTAAGTTCACATATGCTTATCAATAAATTTTGACTTGTATGAACTTTGTTCACATACGTTTGAGTAAACTCAGTTTACGCACGTTAATGTGGATTGAGTTCACATACGTTCAGTAATAAGTTTGAATGTATGTGAAGTTAGTTTACTCACGTCTGTGTGAACTGAACTCAGTTCACACAGGTTTTGGACTAGTTCTGACCCTATGTGAGCCCAGTTTACAAATATTTATGTGATCAAAGTTCGCATATGCTCAATAATAAGTTTTGAAAACGTTTGAGTAAATTGAGATCACATAAAATGGATATATAGAAATTAAAAGTATTTTTGTCTTTTAAAATTATTTATTTCACCTGGGGGGTGTGGATAGCTTCAATGGGGCTGAAGATAGAATTGGTCCCGAATTTATATAATTTATATAGGCATGTTTAGATTCGTTTATGAACAATTTATTAAGGTTTATCTATTGATATGTTTTGTGAGACTATTTTTAATTGGCACACACTATTGTTGTAGATTTTTTCACACCATCAACTAATAAAAACCATGTTAAGCTTTTAAGGTAATTGAGATGAAATCAAGTACTTTTTACAACATATCATTTTGTGATTGGTTAACGTCGTAAAAAGCCGCTTACACTATTGGTGTATATAATATGAATCCTTGGAAAAGTTTATGAAGTTCCCCTGGATAGTTTATAAAACCATTTTTTTAAAATTATATGAACACCATTTGAATATATTTCATCTTCTATTATAGAAAAAGTTTAAACATAGGTACTTATATGATAATTATCTATGTTATTAGCATTTAATTAAGTTGTTTATCTAAACATAGCCCTATTTGCAAAAGAAATTATGCAAGACTAGTAACATTACTCAAATTTCACTGATAGTTATCAAAGTTTTTTTTAATTATCGAAAGTTAAAACTTGCTTTAAGCAACAATTATATTTTATTTGATTTCCAGATTATCATGCTTAGTGCTTCAGCTAATAGGCTATCCAGATTGAAGGAGCAGGCCGAAGAATATGCAGCTCTAATCATGGAAGAGTTAGACCCTGAGAGACTTGGTTACATCGAGGTGGGAATTATCTATACACTATAATACATAATACATTTTGAATATACATAGTTTAATTACACTTTTGGTCTTCAACCTCCAATAAATTTATGACATTTTAATTGTTGTGTTGTCGCAGCTATGGCAATTGGAGACACTTCTGTTACAAAAGGACACATACCTCAGCTACAGCCAAGCTCTAAGCTACACAAGCCAAGCTTTAAGCCAGAATCTACAAGGACTTGGGAAGGGAAGTCCGATACGTAGGATGAGCCGCAGGTGTCTCTACTATTTGCAAGAAAATTGGAGGAGACTGTGGGTTTTAACATTGTGGATTTCCGTAATGATTTGGTTGTTTACGTGGAAGTTCATTCAGTACAAGCAAAAAGATGCTTACCATATCATGGGCTACTGTCTACTCACAGCCAAAGGTGCGGCAGAGACCCTGAAGTTCAACATGGCACTTATACTCTTGCCCGTGTGCAGAAACACCATAACTTGGCTCAGGTCTACCAAACTGGCTTACATTGTACCTTTTGATGATAACATTAACTTTCATAAGGTACGCCTCACAAATCACAATATCATCATCATTCACCAGGATATATCTTGAGTGCTCATTTAAAAGTAAGCTCGTGGGCGCTGACAATAACTATAATTGTAAGATGTTTATACTGAATATAATACTTCATTGATCTGAATTACTCAATTACAAAGAGTTGACCTATTTTATATAGGTCAGTGTTACAGCCGGGCTTTACATAAAATAAAATGTGCCACATGAATACAAGCCCAAATAATAAGTAGCAGCACTTTACTTATTCAAGAAAAAATGTAACGTGTAGTTTTGGATGCTTGCAGACAATTGCTGCGGCCATGGTGATTGGAGTTATACTTCATGTTGGGGACCACCTTGCTTGTGATTTTCCAAGACTTGTAAATTCCTCTGAAGATGAGTACAAGAAGTATTTAAATGGCGTATTTGGTCGTCATAAACCCAGTTATGGAGACCTTGTTAAAGGGACCGAGGGCGTGACTGGAATCTTGATGGTTATTTTCATGGCAATAGCATTTATACTTGCAACAAAATGGTTCCGGAGAAATCACATTAAGCTGCCTAAACCATTTAATAGGCTTACTGGTTTCAATGCCTTCTGGTATTCACACCATCTATTTGTTATTGTCTATGTCCTGCTCGTCATTCACGGTTTAAATCTTTACCTCGTGCGCAAACGGAGCCATCAAACGGTATGTAATTTGTAATAGCAGATTTCGTTTATTGAAGAGCTTTCTTAAAACTTGTTTTTCCTCCCTTGTCGGTTATTAGTTATTTGACGCATTGATCTCTGTCTTTCAGACATGGATGTATCTTGCAGTTCCAATTTTACTTTATGCGGGAGAAAGAACACTCAGATTCTTCCGTTCTGGTTTATACACTGTCCGTCTTATAAAGGTCAGAACACAAAGAACCATCATTCTGGAGCTTAAAGCCTGAAACTTATGGAAAATTGAGAATAAGCTCTCTAAATTTCTGCTCTTTAAAAAATAAAGTTAATAAACTGTAAGAGAAAACAACTCACTAATATCTATCTGTTGGAAGACTTATTATAAAGCAAAATTTTAACTGAAACACTAAGGCATTTTTCAACACAATAAGCTAAACAATCTTGCAAATCGAACTCACAGATCTTTTATTCGTATTGTATAGGTTGCCATCTATCCTGGAAATGTTCTCACATTACAAATGTCAAAGCCACCCCAATTTCGTTACAAGAGCGGACAATACATGTTTGTGCAATGTCCTGCTGTTTCCCCATTTGAGTGGTAGTTGTAATATTATTTTTTTGACATCATTCTGCAGTAGCTAATAGCTAAAGTTCAATCCAATTTATCGTGCTTTAGGTAATTTCTAACCCTTCTCTACAATGCACGCATGACAGGCATCCGTTTTCTATTACCTCAGCACCTGGCGATGACTACCTGAGTGTTCACATTCGGCAACTAGGAGATTGGACACAAGAGCTTAAAAGGGTATTCTCTGAGGTCTGTGAGCCTCCAGTAGCTGGGAAAAGCGGGCTTCTAAGGGCTGATGAAACCACCAAGAAAAGGTGCATGATGAGCATATCATATTTGTTTGCCTTGTAACTTTGTCCTGATTACAAATAGTTGATGCTCAGATTCCTGCCATCTACTTGATCTTGACACAGTTTACCCAAGCTAAGGATAGATGGACCTTACGGTGCACCAGCACAGGATTATACAAAATATGATGTCCTCTTACTTGTGGGTCTAGGAATAGGGGCAACACCTTTTATCAGCATTCTAAAAGACCTTCTCAACAACATTATCAAAATGGAGGAGCTAGCTGTGAGTTTTAGCGTAGCAAGTAATAGTGTGTTATTTTAGATACTTTTCATATAAAAACATAAATAACTTTGCATATAGTATAAGACTTGTCATACTAACCATTGCTTCTATCCAGGATTCAGTCTCTGATTCAAGTAGAGGTTCAGATCTCAGCAATTGGAGCACAAATCCACCATCTCTTGATAAATTTTCTTCTCCTAAACTGAAGAAAGCACTAAGGACTACCAATGCCTATTTCTACTGGGTAACAAGAGAACAAGGTTCTTTTGATTGGTTTAAAGGGGTCATGAATGAAGTTGCTGATCTAGATCAAAGGGTATTTATTTTTACTGAATATTTATTTACTCTTGAAGAATTTTTTGCATTCCTCCCCATTAGCTAATTTGCAAGGTCAAAACTGTCAAATTTATGGACTTCAGGGTGTTATTGAGATGCACAACTACTTGACCAGCGTATATGAGGAAGGTGATGCAAGATCTGCCCTCATCACCATGGTGCAGGCTCTCAACCATGCAAAAAATGGAGTTGATATTGTTTCTGGGACTCGGGTACACTTCGATTTTTCCTTGCTTTCTTACCCTTAATGCATTTTAGTATCGGAAAAATAAAGCCATAGTTTGTTTTTCAGTCTTATGTAGATTTTAAATCTTTGTGGGTTGTTTCTTTGAATTAACTATCAGGTGCGAACTCATTTTGCAAGGCCTAATTGGAAGAAGGTTTTCTCTAAAATATGTTCTAAGCACTGCAATGGAAGAATAGGTTAGTCAATCTCCATCAAGCATACATTTTCAGACTTTGTTTATATCTTCTATTGACACTGTGGCTGCCTTAATTTGTATCAGGGGTATTTTATTGTGGCGCCCCAATTTTAGCCAAAGAATTAAGCAAGCTTTGTTTCGAGTTCAACGAAAAAGGTCCAACAAAGTTCGAGTTCCACAAGGAGCATTTCTAAGGATTTTGGATGGAGCATTTTAGCAAATTGCTCTAGCTAGATAATAAGATCATTTTCAGTAACAGTATAGAATGTGAAGCATTGTACATACCACCTTGCAAGATGGTAGGGCATTTCATCATACATAGCATATACATGTGGCTGCAACAAAGGAGAAATTATTGGGCTGTAACAAATAGTGCAGTACAACTATGTTGGATACATAAACTGAATTTGTTTTCAGGAGGGGAGGGCCGCATACATTGTTGGTAGATACATCAATAGTAGGATATTGACAATTTTGTGAAAGTGAATAAAAGGAGTTAGGTGATAGTATAAGGAGTGGGGGAGATGAGAATCTCTGAAGCTAATTTCACAGTTGGGAAATTTGTTAATAATTGTTGAAGATTTGTATAAAAAATAATGAAAACATTATGTTTTCGTTTCTGTACGAATATTTAAAATAAGTGTTTTTATAATCATTAATCCAAATAAAGGTTGTTGAATTTCTTATTTTTCTTCTGTTGGTTGAAGTGGGAATTTCGGTTGAAGTGCTTATCCTTTTATTTTTGAACCTCAATAAAGAAAAATTTGCGGTCGCAATCAAATTTTAAAAATGATGATAATATTTTTGCTACTAATGCTAACATTCTAACATTGATCGCCTCATTAACTTATGTAAAAATGTTTTTTTATATTGGTTGCATTGATCTAGAAATTTGACCATACAAGATCTAGAGACACCAAATCTAGCAACACCCTCCCCTACGTTGAACGCACAAGAGTTGATCTAGCTTTTACACTAGAAGACGAGCTTGAGCTAAAAGCATAATCTGCATCTCACACTTTTTGCGAGAAACATGTACACTTGATTACACTTGATGAGGTTTTTTCGATTGGATCAGTTAATGAAGGACAATTAGTCAATATTGATGTTTTTTTTAGTCAGTCAATGATGATTAAGCAACAACTAATCAGCTGAATACCAAAGTCAATAAATATATATAGTTAATTTGGTTAAGTTCTTTAACAACAAAATACAACAATTAATTAATTAATTAGAAGTGTAGAAAAGACTACTCTAATCCGTTATAACCAAGTGAGTAGAAAGGACTAGTCCAATCTAAGAAAAGAAGAAAATCATAAGTTTTTTCAGTGAAAAAATTCAGTATTTTTTTTTGCATGAATTTTGTTTCTTCAGTGAGATAAGTTATAACTTAGTATGAGATAAAATACTTTTTTTTATCTTATTTTTAAATTATTCTCAAAACTTATTCTCAAAAAATACCTTTAGGATTCTCAAAAAAAATAATTATGCCAAAAAATACCATTTATAACCATTTAGGATTCTAATTGTTTAGGCAATTTTATCTCATACTAAGGTATTTTTCAGTGATAAGTTTTTTCAGTGAAAATCATGATAAGTTATAACCCCTATGATTTTGTTTCTAGTTTCTTTTTTAATAAAATTTCGGTAAAAAAAAAAATTATTCTTAAGAATTGGACGAAGTACCAAAAGAAGGTGTTCAAAAGGATAATTAAAGAGTGTGGTGTTAGTAATTTTTAGTTAAATTTTTTTAATTTAGCTGTTTGAAATTTGGGTTTACATGTATTCTATTCTCTTTTTCAACATTCCAGTATATATATGGTTAGAATCAGTTGAATAACACACGTGTATGGGTAACAGCCAATGAAAAAAATAAAGAAAAGAAACCTTGTTACCGTTATTAATTAGGGTTTTAGGATTTTCTTCTTTTGACGAGATTATTAAGTGAACACTATATATAAACTCTACAACTTATAACATACTACACACTTCATTCACCTCCAAAATAATTAATTCCTCAACTCCTTCTTTCACCTAATTCTGTAACCGAAAAACACAAAAAACTTCCCACAAATTTCCAACCCAAGAATCAAGATTCAAGAAACTACCATGGTATCCGAAGAACGAAGCAGCAAAAGCTCCGTGTACGTTTTGGCTGCGCTCGTCTTTCTTTGTGCTGCTCTTTTGGTAACTGCTTCCGTATTACGTGTGAAGAATCCAAATGTGAAGTTAAGATCAGCTACATTGAATGAAATCAGTTATAATGCATCATCTTCTTTCAACGCCACCATGATCATTCAACTCAGTATCAAGAACCCTAATTACGGTGGTTTATTCCGTTATGAAGATAGTAACATGAGAGTGCTCTACCAAGGTGTGAAATTCGGTGATACGGAAATTCACGGCGGTAGAGTTAACGTCAGAGAAACAAAAAGATTGAATGTTATGGTGAACGTGACGTCCGTTAATATTGGTGATCTTTCTAGTGATATTGAATCAGGGATGTTGAATCTGACGTGTAATGCTAATTTTCATGGCACTGTTCAACTTTTGAAGACTATACACAAGAGAAAGACGATGAAATTGGCTTGCATTATGAGTATCAACTTGGTCTCTCGTTCGGTTCAGAGTATCGATTGCTAATAAGAATTCTTTTTATTTTTCTTTTCTTTAGGTTTCTTTCTTACTACGTGCATATTATATAGCTTGTTTTGCTACATTGTTTTTGATTACATAATTTTAGCTCTCCCAATTTTTTAGTTGACATGTAATTCAACTTGAGTTGATATACAATGTAATTTTTGGGACCAGGACAGGGGAGAAGTTAGAGATTTTGCCATTTAAATCGAAGGAGATTTTGATTCCTTTCTACAATGTGATGATTCTTTGTTGTGATTTCTTTCTTTCTTTCTTGATTTTATTTGTTTTTTTGTTCTTGATTTTAGTTATTTATATATGATGTATGGTATTATATTTAAAAAACCAACATCGTTGGCCTAGTGGCTTAATCTACTCTAGAACACAGGGGTTGACCCAGTGCTCCCGGGTTTGATTCCCGTAGTGGACAAACTCGGTGTTGGTCAGTGCGGAATTTGATCCTAAGCACGAGCGGAGATTAGTGTTTCGTTGAAAGCGTTGGACACTCCATAGGTAGCCGGTGCGAACCAAAAAAATTTAAAAGATAGAAGCCAACTGCCGTTAGTAACAATTCATAAACTCTTATTGAGGTTAGCGGTTCTTCTACCTCACCTGAGCTGAGTTGTATGTCAAGGTTTCTTCATGGTAACCTAGAAGAAACCATCTATATGAATTAACCTAGTGGGTTTCTTGAAAAGGGAAAGGGAGATTGTGTATGTTTACACAAAGGTCCGTATATGAATTAAAGCAATCCCCTAAACAATAGTACAGACAGTTTTATAGATATATCCTAAGCACATAGACTTTAAAAGAAGGAATTCTTATAATTGTGTGTATTATAGGAAGCTAAATTCGCATGATTATATCTATCTCTTGCTTTATGTAGATGATATGCTAATATCTAGTAAAAGTATGACGGAAAACCCATGGAACGAAAATCCTTGGAGGAACAGAATTAGGGTATGTTTGGGAGGGTTTTGGAGGGGGGGGCTTTGGAGGGCTTGGTCTATATTTTAATAACTATTTGAGATTTTAAAAATTTGAAAGAATAACATGATAGATAATTATAAAACATTGTTAATCACACTTCATTTTTGTTTAGAAACATTTTATAGCTTCCTCAATATTTAGAATCGAAAATCAAACCCTCCCCTCCTAAACCCTCCATCCAAACATACCCTTAGAGACTATGATAATCACTGAAAGTAGCTAATTAATGTTTCAAATGGGTAGTTCACATGGTTGGGTAAAATGGACATCGTTGGTGGAAAAACGTAGGCGTACTTGGTTCAAACCCCGCTCCCACTCCCCTTTAACAACTAACACACTAATTCGTAACCACTTTCTCTATAAAAAAAACTCAAAGTAGCTAATAGAGTTTCTGAGTATAGTCGGTATGATATAATAAGGCCACTCGTATTCCTGTTCGGACAAACTTCAAATTACCTCTTGAAGATTATCCAAAGATGAAGCAAGAGAATAGCGATATGAACATTGTGCCTTATGCCAGTGCAGTGGGAAGTCTTATGTATGCACTAATTTGTACTCGTCTTGACCTTGCTTATGTTATTAGTCTTGTTATCAGGTACATGACTAAACTGGGAAAACAACATACATTAGTCAGCAGTTAAGTACATACTCAAGTATCTAAAGGGCTTCAAACATATTGTAAAGAGAATCAAGATGAAGGAAGTGGACAATGGCTTTACCAAAGTCTTCCATATGTAAGCCAATTCTTGTTGACCTAGGTAAACAAATCTTGTTTTGCTTGTGTGTGTTGTTTACGTGTTTTACGCTTTCGTTTAGATTCTGGGTTCATCGCGTGAAGCGCTTCTTGTACGTTTTCTCGCGTGTTCATCCTAGGTTCAGCACCATAATCGTGGTGCTTCCATATATGCTAAGTTATTTTACCTTTTATTTTACCTTTAATGGTATCACATTCTTGGCATTAATTCCCAATATGATACCATTTTTTTGTTACAAAAAGTTTAGGTGAGTGGGCCTCCGGGGGCTCACCAAGGTAATTAGGGCAGGCCTCACGGCTCATTGAGAGCTTACAGAGGTACTTACAGATCACCCACCAAAGAGGTTCTCACGCCGGCAGCAGAAGTTGAACTCACGCCCTTGTGGGGAATGAATCAACTCCTTATCAACTGAGCCAGCCTTCATTGGCATTCCCAACATGACACTAGTTAACAATATATATTGTCATCTAATTTTACTGGTGAATTTTTTAAATAATTTTTTTTTTTGACAAAAAATAATAACTTTTTTTAGAAGAAGCAATTTTAATACTTTAAATTTACGTATAAGAAGGTTTAAGTATAATATTTAACATTTAATATAAAATGCTTTTATAAAACGGAAGTATGATTTAGTTAATATTACCAACAATTCAAAACTCAAGTCTAGTTTACATAGATTTAGATAGGTGAATTATTAAATTATTAAGCTTTTAAAAACAGTTTTCTATTTTTAAAAATTTAATGAAGAACAAATTTGTTGTTGATTAATCTTTCAAAAACAAAAAACTTTTTTTTTATAAAGTACAATCAAGTAAGGCCTTAGATTAGAGGAGCTATCACTACTACAGATTTTTTAATGGGCAGCGCTTTTTTTTATCAATGGGCAGCGCTTTTGAGCGCTGCTAATATTTGCGCTGCTGATTCCACTCTAATAATGGGCAGCGCTTTTAAAAGCGCTGCCCATTTATAGCAATGGGCAGCGCTTTTAGGAAAAAGCGCTGCTCATTGCCTTAGCGCATTTTCAAATGGGCAGCGCTTTGTAGGAGAAAGCGCTGCTCATTGGCTTAGCGCATTTTCGAATGGGCAGCGCTTTTTAGGAGTAAGCGCTGCTCATTGCCTTAGCGCTTTTACGAATTGGCAGCGCTTTCTCCTAAAAGCGCTGCCTATTCGTAATAGCGCTAAGGCAATGAGCAGCGCTTTCTCCTAAAAGCGCTGCCCATTGTGTAATTTTTTTTTTTTATTTTTTTTTCTGTTTTTGTTATTTTCCTTTTGACAATTGCAATTTTCCTGGACATATATACTCATAACCAGCTATAATCAAACATTCAGCAATTCATTCCCAATTCATTCCAATTCAAATCAAACATTATGAGCAAAATCAAAACCAGCTAATCAACCATTTCAATCATAACTAACTTAGCTATATGTATCCAAAAAGGCAAAATCAAACATTATGTATCCAAAAAGGGAAATCAAACATTCAGCAATTCATTCCCAATTCATTCCATTTCTACACTTGAACCAAAACAAACTAACTAACAAGTTATTATCCAATTCATATGTACCCAAAACTAGCTAAACTTACAATATGAACCAAAACTAGCTAACAAGTGGTTAAGTTTCCCAATTCATTCCATTTCTACATTTGAACCAAAACAAACTAGCTAACAAGTTATTATCCAATTCATATGTACCCAAAACTAGCTAAACTTACAATATAAACCAAAACTAGCTAACACGTGCTTAAGTTTCCCAATTCATTCCATTTCTACACTTGAACCAAAACAAACTAGCTAACAAGTTATTATCCAATTCATATGTACCTAAAACTAGCTAAACTTCAATATGAACCAAAACTAGCTTAGTTGTATGTATCCAAATGAAACGCTAACAACTTACAGTATTACATATTCTATCCAAAATCAAAAAAAACGGGAGACATAACGGCACCACTCTCCTCTAAGCTCAACTAGCTGTTCCTCAGAGTATGTCTTCACCCGACAATCAGGAAAATACTGAAATTATATAAATAAATAAAATTAGAATTGAAATGGTTAAATGGAATTAACTATTATTATATCAAAATCAAAAAGAATTCTAGATACCTGTCGGGGAATAATCGTTTGGTTGTGGGTAATAATTTCCTTCAAAAATTTCATTACATAATACCCACAATCATTGCTATTGGGTTGTTTTGGACACTACAAAACAAAACATTAGTTAGATGTTAAATTTAATTTAATACATTTTTTCACAAAATAATGTAATTAAATAGATAAGAACATTGATTAAAAACTTACAACTATCGGTATCCATTTGGTCTTTGATTGTTCCACTCCCCAATATGTTTTCAAACAACTGAACACAATGACATATAACTATATTATTCGAAATACATATATACGTATATAAGTAAAACAAAGAAATATGTAGAGGGATCGAAATACACACACCTATTATATAACTCGATCAACTCGGGGTAGTTGTTGAAATGACCATGCAATGGATCAATGAAGTACACCGTATCTCTCCCCGGATTTATTGCTAACAGAATCCAATGTTCCCTACAAAATAAGATTTTGAATAAGTAATTGACTAGTATTTAAAAAATGCATGTTATATAAGAATGGATTAAATCTCTTACCGAAAGAGACACGGTGCCAAAAACATGTAATCATCGCTTTTACTTTGAACTTCCCAGAAGCGTCGAGTGATATAATTTTTAACCTCTGTCTTGTTTTGTTCCACAAGCATCTCATAATTACGCAGCTTCTGGGACACATCATGCAGGTGTGTATTATCCGGACACATGAACACAAATCTCAGTGTCTGTTCCGAAGGGACCAAAATGTCCTCGTACAAGTACCTATAATTAGAGATATATACAAATTAAATTAACGATTTAATAAAAAAAATTCAATGATGTCAAGTACCTATAATCAATTACATACGTACCTGACATATGCTCTAATAGCAGTACTGGTTGCCCAGTTCATTTTACATACATCAGTGATATCCTCACGTCTGATCGACAGTGTTTGACCTAAAGTCCCAAAAATTTGGTCATCCATCTCTAATTCAAGCGGGATTGCCTCATCCATCCTGAATTCCGCGTGCATTTCAGCATAACCAATAATCTTGTAATCATTAATTGAAGAGGCCGAGGGCTGAGACTGAGACACAATTAGAGAAGGGGAGGGCTGAGTCACTTTTGGAGGGGTGGGCTGGGTCACTTTTGGAGGAGGGGCGGGCTGAGAATTTTGTGTAGAAGGGCCGGACCGAGACACTTTCTTGCCAATAGATTTTGCCTTGCCAACACTTATGCTTTTAGATTTTGCATTTTTGCGTACCTATATATTAAAAAAAATAATTACTCAGTTAGCACACAATATATGACAAAAAATAATAATTAGTTACAAGTAAATTGTCACTTACCACAAGATGTGTTGGCCATGCCACAAAGGTACCAACTGCATTATCCACATTCAGTAAATCTATACTGACATTTGGAACAGGCAATTGTGCATTCCCCACAATCGCACAGTCAACTCTGACTCTAAGATGATCTGGAGGTAGGGGTAAATTGTGCATCAAGGGACCCAATTGGTTGCATATGAAGCCTATTGCAACCATTTGATGTGGGTTTGAGATATACAATTCACACTCACACTCATTGTTGTCCTAAATCAATTATAAACAAAAAATAATAAAGACATTATTTGATGTAATAAGAAAGAGAGTTTAAAAATTAATTCATTATTTATTGTAAAAAAAAAAATTAATACCTTAGTTGACGGAATTGTGCAACTATCTCGTGCGCTATTTGTGGCAGGGGATGATGGTACCGCAGGCGCTGAAAACCTTCGCATATTGCAGTTTGAAATCACTAAGTTCAGCCCTTAGACCTTCATACAATACTCGCAACTCTCTACTTTGTTGACAATCATGCTCACCATGAGTTTGCTTTTTTGGTCCAGGGTAGTGGGTTGGATTAACGCCAAATCCACAACCCCTTGTACGGCCCGAGTATTCACCCATTTCCAAGGCACGAGAAAGAATTTCCTTTTCAGAGCAATCTGTGATCTCTCCCTGTGACACAGACTGTGATATGGTTTCCTAATTCACAAAAAAAAGTATAATAAAATTATTATACATTACAAAGATCATAAAAATTTTAAAAGTTTTTGAAATACTTACAATTTTATGGGTCACCTCCTTAGTTTTGGGATCCACAATCTCCCCATCCTTGTTTTGTCGGGCCTCTACCCACAAAACATGCCGCTCAATACTTTCTTTATGACGATCTTTCCCACTCTCCTCCAACTATATTTAAATTTACCAAATGTTAAGACATTATAAATCAAAAGATTCATTAAACAAAAAGAAATCAAGTTTATTGTGTCTTACCAATCTTTCTTCAATAATTTGATATCCACTAGCACCGCCTCTATACGGGTACTCACAACATGAAGCTCTCCCTCGATTCTGTTGGCTTGTTTTCTATTTAGAGAGATAAGTATACATTAATGCATAATATATAATTGTCAAATATATTTTAAGTTATAACTTAATAGATTATAGTACTAACCAAGAATTCTGGATCTTCAGTGCGTTTTCTAACAAATATACCCCAATCCTCCTTTGTAATAAATCCACTATATAGTGGTGGAGGCTCCCATCTGATGTTTCCACTATGATCTCTGAGATATTTATTTGTTAGACTAGTCCTGAAATTCCGATGTAACTTTCCCGCTTCCTTCATTAACCAGATTTTTCGAGTCTCGTCCACGTCAAAAAATTTCTGCTTACACATATTCAATGAAAATGATATAAATATATATGGTTACAAAATTATTAAATAAGATAACTAAAGAGATATAAAATTATATACCTGTATTGTTAACCAGAACTCCTCTTTTTGTTTCCACAAAATGGCATTTTTTTTGTCATTCCAATTAGTGATTGTAATTGGTATCATTTGTTTTACCTTACTACCAACGAAGGTAATCAACTGTGTGCCATTTCTTCCAATTGGCTGACCCTTAACATTCCACTCGACCTGCATTATGTCATTAGTTAATTAATTATCAAACAATTAAAACTAAGTATTGAATTAAGTTAATTAGTAACTTACTGATAAGGGTCCTTTTCCTTTATTTATCCGACCGATGATATCTTTTTTGACAGTCATTCCACGGGGACCATGCTTCCTGATATAGTCTCCAACATCACTCTCATGACCGCTGTCATCATGCCCACTACCATGATCATTATAATCTTCCATCTGACCTGCAATAAAATAAATAACCAGTCAAGAAAAATAAATAACCAGTCAAGAAGATGAAAACTATGTAAATAACTAGTCAAGAAGATGAATAATCATTGTTATTGTTATATTTATTGAAAAGACCAACAAAAAATTAAATAACCAATCAAGAAGATGAAAACTATGTAAAAATGCATTTGATGTAAGAAAACTATGTAAAAAAATAAATAATCATTGTTATTGTTACCTTTTCCTTTTCTTGGAGATAATTTTATTTGCAATTCGCTTCTTGGTACTTTGTTTTTGACGAATCGTAATTCCATCACTATGATCCTTTCTAACATACACAACATCCTCTCTTTCCCCTACTATTGGTAGTGATGTCCCGAAGAAAGGGTCGTCCTCAATACCATCATCATCGGTTGATTGATCATTAATGTCAGTCACCAATTTTTTATTTGTCAATAAAACAATGGACCAATTGATATCAACGGGATCAGTGACATAAAACACTTGTTGAGCTTGAGATGCCAAAATAAAAGGCTCATCTTTATATCCTAACTTGTTGAAATTCACTCGCATGAACCCCGACTCATCAATCTGTAAACCATTATTATTGTCAACCCACTTACATTGGAACACAGGCTCCTGAAACATGTTGTAATCCAACTCCCATATGTGTTCAATGACCCCGAAGTATGACATATTCGCGTATATGGGATTTCTGTCATTGGCACTTGATGTATGCATAGCTTGAGCTACAAGAGTCACCCCACTATTTTGCATTTTACTCTGATCATCATGGTTTTTTGTATAGAATGTGTACCCGTTCATTAGATAGCTGGTGTAAGAGAAAACAGATATATTTGGACCTTTTGCTAACCATCTCAATCTTTCTGAAATCGAGGTAGGATTCATAGCAAACTCGAAATCAATGTGCTCTTTTAGCCACACTATGAAACTCCGATTGTGTTCTTTTGTTAACCAAACTTGACCCTTATATGGGTGATCACTCTTAAGTATGTCCATGTGCTTGGCAACATATGAATCAACCTCACTATCATTGTGCAAAACATATAAGTGTGCTTGATCTAGTTCTTTCCTTGATACCATAACTATTTTAGTTCCCGACATCCCTTTACTAATGCTTCCTAAGTGACGAGACCTTGGCAGTCCCACGGAATATTCAAGACTAGATAGATAGCCGGTGCAGAACTCAATAGCTTCTTCAACTATGTAGCGCTCAACAATACACCCCTCGGGTCGTGATCGGTTTTTAACATATCCTTTTAATATCTTCATGTAACGCTCAAACGGATACATCCATCTCATGTAACATGGGCCACACACTACTACAGATTTTTTAATGGGCAGCGCTTTTTTTTATCAATGGGCAGCGCTTTTGAGCGCTGCTAATATTTGCGCTGCTGATTCCACTCTAATAATGGGCAGCGCTTTTAAAAGCGCTGCCCATTTATAGCAATGGGCAGCGCTTTTAGGAAAAAGCGCTGCTCATTGCCTTAGCGCATTTTCAAATGGGCAGCGCTTTGTAGGAGAAAGCGCTGCTCATTGGCTTAGCGCATTTTCGAATGGGCAGCGCTTTTTAGGAGTAAGCGCTGCTCATTGCCTTAGCGCTTTTACGAATTGGCAGCGCTTTCTCCTAAAAGCGCTGCCTATTCGTAATAGCGCTAAGGCAATGAGCAGCGCTTTCTCCTAAAAGCGCTGCCCATTGTGTAATTTTTTTTTTTTATTTTTTTTTCTGTTTTTGTTATTTTCCTTTTGACAATTGCAATTTTCCTAGACATATATACTCATAACCAGCTATAATCAAACATTCAGCAATTCATTCCCAATTCATTCCAATTCAAATCAAACATTATGAGCAAAATCAAAACCAGCTAATCAACCATTTCAATCATAACTAACTTAGCTATATGTATCCAAAAAGGCAAAATCAAACATTATGTATCCAAAAAGGGAAATCAAACATTCAGCAATTCATTCCCAATTCATTCCATTTCTACACTTGAACCAAAACAAACTAACTAACAAGTTATTATCCAATTCATATGTACCCAAAACTAGCTAAACTTACAATATGAACCAAAACTAGCTAACAAGTGGTTAAGTTTCCCAATTCATTCCATTTCTACATTTGAACCAAAACAAACTAGCTAACAAGTTATTATCCAATTCATATGTACCCAAAACTAGCTAAACTTACAATATAAACCAAAACTAGCTAACACGTGCTTAAGTTTCCCAATTCATTCCATTTCTACACTTGAACCAAAACAAACTAGCTAACAAGTTATTATCCAATTCATATGTACCTAAAACTAGCTAAACTTCAATATGAACCAAAACTAGCTTAGTTGTATGTATCCAAATGAAACGCTAACAACTTACAGTATTACATATTCTATCCAAAATCAAAAAAAACGGGAGACATAACGGCACCACTCTCCTCTAAGCTCAACTAGCTGTTCCTCAGAGTATGTCTTCACCCGACAATCAGGAAAATACTGAAATTATATAAATAAATAAAATTAGAATTGAAATGGTTAAATGGAATTAACTATTATTATATCAAAATCAAAAAGAATTCTAGATACCTGTCGGGGAATAATCGTTTGGTTGTGGGTAATAATTTCCTTCAAAAATTTCATTACATAATACCCACAATCATTGCTATTGGGTTGTTTTGGACACTACAAAACAAAACATTAGTTAGATGTTAAATTTAATTTAATACATTTTTTCACAAAATAATGTAATTAAATAGATAAGAACATTGATTAAAAACTTACAACTATCGGTATCCATTTGGTCTTTGATTGTTCCACTCCCCAATATGTTTTCAAACAACTGAACACAATGACATATAACTATATTATTCGAAATACATATATACGTATATAAGTAAAACAAAGAAATATGTAGAGGGATCGAAATACACACACCTATTATATAACTCGATCAACTCGGGGTAGTTGTTGAAATGACCATGCAATGGATCAATGAAGTACACCGTATCTCTCCCCGGATTTATTGCTAACAGAATCCAATGTTCCCTACAAAATAAGATTTTGAATAAGTAATTGACTAGTATTTAAAAAATGCATGTTATATAAGAATGGATTAAATCTCTTACCGAAAGAGACACGGTGCCAAAAACATGTAATCATCGCTTTTACTTTGAACTTCCCAGAAGCGTCGAGTGATATAATTTTTAACCTCTGTCTTGTTTTGTTCCACAAGCATCTCATAATTACGCAGCTTCTGGGACACATCATGCAGGTGTGTATTATCCGGACACATGAACACAAATCTCAGTGTCTGTTCCGAAGGGACCAAAATGTCCTCGTACAAGTACCTATAATTAGAGATATATACAAATTAAATTAACGATTTAATAAAAAAAATTCAATGATGTCAAGTACCTATAATCAATTACATACGTACCTGACATATGCTCTAATAGCAGTACTGGTTGCCCAGTTCATTTTACATACATCAGTGATATCCTCACGTCTGATCGACAGTGTTTGACCTAAAGTCCCAAAAATTTGGTCATCCATCTCTAATTCAAGCGGGATTGCCTCATCCATCCTGAATTCCGCGTGCATTTCAGCATAACCAATAATCTTGTAATCATTAATTGAAGAGGCCGAGGGCTGAGACTGAGACACAATTAGAGAAGGGGAGGGCTGAGTCACTTTTGGAGGGGTGGGCTGGGTCACTTTTGGAGGAGGGGCGGGCTGAGAATTTTGTGTAGAAGGGCCGGACCGAGACACTTTCTTGCCAATAGATTTTGCCTTGCCAACACTTATGCTTTTAGATTTTGCATTTTTGCGTACCTATATATTAAAAAAAATAATTACTCAGTTAGCACACAATATATGACAAAAAATAATAATTAGTTACAAGTAAATTGTCACTTACCACAAGATGTGTTGGCCATGCCACAAAGGTACCAACTGCATTATCCACATTCAGTAAATCTATACTGACATTTGGAACAGGCAATTGTGCATTCCCCACAATCGCACAGTCAACTCTGACTCTAAGATGATCTGGAGGTAGGGGTAAATTGTGCATCAAGGGACCCAATTGGTTGCATATGAAGCCTATTGCAACCATTTGATGTGGGTTTGAGATATACAATTCACACTCACACTCATTGTTGTCCTAAATCAATTATAAACAAAAAATAATAAAGACATTATTTGATGTAATAAGAAAGAGAGTTTAAAAATTAATTCATTATTTATTGTAAAAAAAAAAATTAATACCTTAGTTGACGGAATTGTGCAACTATCTCGTGCGCTATTTGTGGCAGGGGATGATGGTACCGCAGGCGCTGAAACCTTCGCATATTGCAGTTTGAAATCACTAAGTTCAGCCCTTAGACCTTCATACAATACTCGCAACTCTCTACTTTGTTGACAATCATGCTCACCATGAGTTTGCTTTTTTGGTCCAAGGTAGTGGGTTGGATTAACGCCAAATTCACAACCCCTTGTACGGCCCGAGTATTCTCCCCTTTCCAAGGCACGAGAAAGAATTTCCTTTTCAGAGCAATCTGTGATCTCTCCCTGTGACACAGACTGTGATATGGTTTCCTAATTCACAAAAAAAAGTATAATAAAATTATTATACATTACAAAGATCATAAAAATTTTAAAAGTTTTTGAAATACTTACAATTTTATGGGTCACCTCCTTAGTTTTGGGATCCACAATCTCCCCATCCTTGTTTTGTCGGGCCTCTACCCACAAAACATGCCGCTCAATACTTTCTTTATGACGATCTTTCCCACTCTCCTCCAACTATATTTAAATTTACCAAATGTTAAGACATTATAAATCAAAAGATTCATTAAACAAAAAGAAATCAAGTTTATTGTGTCTTACCAATCTTTCTTCAATAATTTGATATCCACTAGCACCGCCTCTATACGGGTACTCACAACATGAAGCTCTCCCTCGATTCTGTTGGCTTGTTTTCTATTTAGAGAGATAAGTATACATTAATGCATAATATATAATTGTCAAATATATTTTAAGTTATAACTTAATAGATTATAGTACTAACCAAGAATTCTGGATCTTCAGTGCGTTTTCTAACAAATATACCCCAATCCTCCTTTGTAATAAATCCACTATATAGTGGTGGAGGCTCCCATCTGATGTTTCCACTATGATCTCTGAGATATTTATTTGTTAGACTAGTCCTGAAATTCCGATGTAACTTTCCCGCTTCCTTCATTAACCAGATTTTTCGAGTCTCGTCCACGTCAAAAAATTTCTGCTTACACATATTCAATGAAAATGATATAAATATATATGGTTACAAAATTATTAAATAAGATAACTAAAGAGATATAAAATTATATACCTGTATTGTTAACCAGAACTCCTCTTTTTGTTTCCACAAAATGGCATTTTTTTTGTCATTCCAATTAGTGATTGTAATTGGTATCATTTGTTTTACCTTACTACCAACGAAGGTAATCAACTGTGTGCCATTTCTTCCAATTGGCTGACCCTTAACATTCCACTCGACCTGCATTATGTCATTAGTTAATTAATTATCAAACAATTAAAACTAAGTATTGAATTAAGTTAATTAGTAACTTACTGATAAGGGTCCTTTTCCTTTATTTATCCGACCGATGATATCTTTTTTGACAGTCATTCCACGGGGACCATGCTTCCTGATATAGTCTCCAACATCACTCTCATGACCGCTGTCATCATGCCCACTACCATGATCATTATAATCTTCCATCTGACCTGCAATAAAATAAATAACCAGTCAAGAAAAATAAATAACCAGTCAAGAAGATGAAAACTATGTAAATAACTAGTCAAGAAGATGAATAATCATTGTTATTGTTATATTTATTGAAAAGACCAACAAAAAATTAAATAACCAATCAAGAAGATGAAAACTATGTAAAAATGCATTTGATGTAAGAAAACTATGTAAAAAAATAAATAATCATTGTTATTGTTACCTTTTCCTTTTCTTGGAGATAATTTTATTTGCAATTCGCTTCTTGGTACTTTGTTTTTGACGAATCGTAATTCCATCACTATGATCCTTTCTAACATACACAACATCCTCTCTTTCCCCTACTATTGGTAGTGATGTCCCGAAGAAAGGGTCGTCCTCAATACCATCATCATCGGTTGATTGATCATTAATGTCAGTCACCAATTTTTTATTTGTCAATAAAACAATGGACCAATTGATATCAACGGGATCAGTGACATAAAACACTTGTTGAGCTTGGGATGCCAAAATAAAAGGCTCATCTTTATATCCTAACTTGTTGAAATTCACTCGCATGAACCCCGACTCATCAATCTGTAAACCATTATTATTGTCAACCCACTTACATTGGAACACAGGCTCCTGAAACATGTTGTAATCCAACTCCCATATGTGTTCAATGACCCCGAAGTATGACATATTCGCGTATATGGGATTTCTGTCATTGGCACTTGATGTATGCATAGCTTGAGCTACAAGAGTCACCCCACTATTTTGCATTTTACTCTGATCATCATGGTTTTTTGTATAGAATGTGTACCCGTTCATTAGATAGCTGGTGTAAGAGAAAACAGATATATTTGGACCTTTTGCTAACCATCTCAATCTTTCTGAAATCGAGGTAGGATTCATAGCAAACTCGAAATCAATGTGCTCTTTTAGCCACACTATGAAACTCCGATTGTGTTCTTTTGTTAACCAAACTTGACCCTTATATGGGTGATCACTCTTAAGTATGTCCATGTGCTTGGCAACATATGAATCAACCTCACTATCATTGTGCAAAACATATAAGTGTGCTTGATCTAGTTCTTTCCTTGATACCATAACTATTTTAGTTCCCGACATCCCTTTACTAATGCTTCCTAAGTGACGAGACCTTGGCAGTCCCACGGAATATTCAAGACTAGATAGATAGCCGGTGCAGAACTCAATAGCTTCTTCAACTATGTAGCGCTCAACAATACACCCCTCGGGTCGTGATCGGTTTTTAACATATCCTTTTAATATCTTCATGTAACGCTCAAACGGATACATCCATCTCATGTAACATGGGCCACACACTACTACAGATTTTTTAATGGGCAGCGCTTTTTTTTATCAATGGGCAGCGCTTTTGAGCGCTGCTAATATTTGCGCTGCTGATTCCACTCTAATAATGGGCAGCGCTTTTAAAAGCGCTGCCCATTTATAGCAATGGGCAGCGCTTTTAGGAAAAAGCGCTGCTCATTGCCTTAGCGCATTTTCAAATGGGCAGCGCTTTGTAGGAGAAAGCGCTGCTCATTGGCTTAGCGCATTTTCGAATGGGCAGCGCTTTTTAGGAGTAAGCGCTGCTCATTGCCTTAGCGCTTTTACGAATTGGCAGCGCTTTCTCCTAAATACATTGATACATTGAAGTTACTGCTATCGAAGAATCGAAGGACCTAGATACATTGAAGTTAGATGAACTTCAGGGTTCCTTAGAGGCTCATGAATTGAGAATAAGGCAGAGAAGTTCAGAGAAAGAAACTGAACAAGCCTTGCTTTCATACTCCTCTAAGAGAAATTGGAAGGCAGGCAACAAGGAGAAGGGTAGAGAAAAGGGATCAAGCAGTAAGAAGGAAGAACAAGGATCTTTCGACAAGAAGGGAGATCTGTCGAAAGTTCAGTGTTATAACTGTCAGCAATTTGGGCATTATAGAAACAAGTGTACAAACAAGAAAGTTCCTAGGGATAAAGATGCAGAAGCCAAGTTTGCTAATGATGGTGACTCAGACTCTGACTCAGGAGTTAATGCTGATGGCTGTCGAAGATGAGATTCGACTCGATGAAGGAATTGCTGAAAGTAGCGAGCAAAATAGTGGGAACACTTGTATAAGTGGATTCACTTGCGACGCTCAAAATACTTGTACAATGTGTGTGTGGCAGGGCAGTGGAAACACTGGTGATGCCTCCAACATTGCCAGCAATGATGATGAAGAATTGTCATTAATGACAACTACTGATCCAGAATTACTGTTGTTGAAGGCTGATACAAATTCGATTGAAGAGAAGTCTGTCGAATGGTATCTCGACACAGGATGTTCAAATCACATGTGTTGTCACAAGGAGTGGTTTGTCGAACTAGAGCAGATAAGCAAAAAGATAAGGTTTGCAGATAACAGTAGAGTTACTGCTGAAGGAGTAGGTACCATAAAGTTCCTGTCGAAAGATGGTAAATGGTGCTACATCCAAGGGGTATTTTATGTACCAACTATGAAGAGCAATCTGCTAAGTATTGGGCAGATGATCGAGAAGAAATTCATCGTCAAAATGGGTGATAACAGTCTCAGCCTGTTTGATTCGACCAAGAAATTGAACCTGAAGGTGTTAATGCAGAGTAACAGAACCTTCAAAATCAAACTGCAAGTAGTCGAAGAACATTGTCTCCAGACCACTGTCGAAGAGGAGCACTGGAAGTGGCACAGAAGATTTGGCCACCTCAACTTCAAGAGCCTGATTCAACTACATGAAAAGAAGATGGTTCATGGGTTGCCTGCAGTAAAAGTACCTGTCGAAGTTTGCGAGAGTTGTTGCAAGTCGAAGCAACCAAGAAACTCCTTTAAATCGGAAGTACCTAGCAGAGCAGAGAAGAAGCTAGAGGTGATATTTTCTGATGTCTGTGGTCCTTTCGAGGTATATTCCTTAGGAGGGAATAAGTACTTTGTCACCTTCATTGACGAATACACTAGAATGTCCTGGGTGTATTTGATCAAAAGGAAGAGTGAAGTACTAGAAATATTCAAGAAGTTTAAGGTAATGATTGAAAAGCAGAGTGAATGTGAAATCAAAACCCTTAGAAGCGATGGAGGTGGTGAGTGTTGCGTCCGTGTGTTTTATAATCGCAATATCAGTGCAAGTATACACGTCGTACAAGTAATAAAGTGGATAAAAAGTAAGAGATCGTTCCCACGAGGATTGTTTTACTTTCAAAGTTCAAGTCTTCAAAACACAAGTGAAACAAGTAATAAATTGGCACTAAAAGTTGATATTAAGACTAAGGTCATAAATAAAGCGAGTAAATAAGAAGTGGTTGTGAATATGGAAGAGTATGAGTTGGATTGTTGCATGCAAGTAAATCTCCTCTAGTCAGACGTTATAACGTTTACACGTTAACACGTACAAATGCTATGTTGTATAGACGTTATAACGTTTGAACGCTGTTGCAAAAGAGCTGTGCTTTTCAGTCACAAAACGTCAGAGCTTCAAGTACTAGAATTCCTATATCTAGGTTCTAAGTAGGCCTACTCCTGTATTTTAAGTACCCACAGCAATGTTCTACGAACTATTATCCATTCTATGTCTAGACTTAGATAAAAATGCCTAAATGTCTTTAGTGCACCTTTTCATTCACATAAATCTTTGAGTTCTTTTCATAGACCATGTCTGTACCTATGAATCTACTTATTTTAAGTGACCAGTTCAAAACAAGTTTGGAAATATTAACATGCAAAGATTTAAAACGCATAAACATCAATACTTCATAACATTAAACTAGAGGTTCATTACATGCAAAACAACAACCCAACTACCAATGTTTAGCTCATGCTGAGCATCCTTACAGAAATAAGAGGAGTTAAAATCCAAGTACCGTACATAGAGAAAAGGAGACTAAACGCAAAAGATACGCTTAAGTAGCCTTCCTTCATGCACGCTGTAAAGACGTTACAACGTCTGAGCTTCACAGTAATGGTTGCGGAAGAAGATGAAAATTGGAGCTTTGAGAAAATTTAAAATGAAGAAGTCTGTGTCTAGAACTTCTTTTAGAAAAACTATCTCTGAAAATGGAGGAAGGTGGATGATGAATGGATTCCTCCTCTCCTTCGCATGGTGCCCCTTTTGCCTTTTTGTAGAGAGAGAATAGCCATGGTCAAAAGAGGGTCACATGCTTGCTGATGTCATTCCCCACCTTCCAAGCTTGCTTGCGAGTTGACTCTGCCCTGAAGTGACACCGCACATATGTTCGGGAAATTGCAGCAAACACAGAGGACATGTGGATTTTTCCACTTATTTGAAACAACACACACTTTTTGGTCTTTTTGGAGTAGACGTTATAACGTTTGATAACACAGAACACAACACACAAACACACACGGCATACGTTATAACGTTACGGGTAGACGTTACAACGTTGCACACACACTACACAAGCACTAACCATCCTGCAGTCTTTGCACCCAGCCTTAGCACAACCTGATATACCCCCAAACTTAGTTTCTACTGCTACTCTAAGTTTTTAATCAAGTTTTACCATCACCATAGTCAACCAAAACTAGCTTTGCATCAAATAGTCCTTAGCTAACTAGGTTTTCCTTAAAACAGAGTTTGTGTGGAAGCAGTAATCAATTCTATTCATTTAAGCATGCATCAGCTACTCACACAATTTCACACACAGTCATTCCTAGATTTAGCCCAAAGAGAAACATTTTTGATGATTTCTAGAGTAGGGAACTAAACTGATTTTGCATTTGATTTTATGCATACACAAAACATAAAAATGATCCTCCCCCCCCCCCAAACAGAAAGATGAGCAGTGTCCCCACTGCTCACTGAATTTGAAAAACGGGAGAGGAACATTCACACATAACAGAAACAAAACAAACTACTGACTACTAACTCTCTAGACATTGTAACGTCTGGACAGCTATTTATTTGTACTGAAATTATAAACTATAACTATACTACTGCTAAAAAGAGGGCTAACTTACTTGTTCAGAGCACCAGACCTGAGCCTTCCACTCTGTCTGGCTGGGATGCTTGCTTGCACAGTCTTCTTTTTCTTTTCCTTCTTCTTCTTCTCTCCTACACCATCACCAGCATCAACTGAGACTTCAGTTTCTTGGGGCATCTTTACACTGCTCTCAGCAACTCTTTTCTTTGCTTCCTCCCATGCTTTCTGCTTTTCCAGCTGCTCTTTGGGTTCCCCCTGGGCTTTTTCAACCTCTGGCTCTTGAGACGTTGTAACGTCTGCAGCTTTTTCTTCAGCAACAACAGCAGGAGCATTCTCTGAACCACTAGCAGCAACAAATGCTGCACTGGTGGCTGTTGCTGGCTTGTTTTTAGCAGCTTCAGATTTCTTTCTTACCTGCAACTTTTGCCTTTTGGTTGCAGGAGCATCAACTAGTTGTTCTTCTTCTTCACTAGCAGCGGCTAATTCACGCCTTTTCTTCTTCCCAAATGGACTCTGGGTGGGTACAGTCTTGAATCTTTGCCTTTTGGGTGGGGGAATGAGTTGTGGGTCTGGGTTAGTTTCAACAGCAGTTGGTTCAGACGTAGTCACGTCTGCACTGGTTACTTCTGGAATGGATGGTTGTGATGGCTCTTTAGTTGGTTCAGGTTGAGTGGGGGTTGGTTTTGAAATGGGTTGATCTTGAGGTTCAGATTGTGGTGTTTTGGGGATGTTTTGGTCATGGGTGGATTGTTCTTTAGCTGAGGGTTCGGGGTTGTTTGGCTTTTTGTGATGGAGGTGTGGGCTGGGCTGGTTCTTTGAGTGTTTGGGTTGGTGGAGAGTCAGCCTCAATATCAGTCTTATCACTGGAGCTTCCTTTCTCTTCAGAATGTGTTTCTTCCTCATCATCACTTAGGATTTCCCTACTCACCTTCTTTGATTCCTCTGCATCACTCTCACTGATGCTATCCATATCAGCTGATTTAAGCTCTTCTTCCTCACTACTTACCTTCTTCTGCTTTTTCTTTGCTGGGCTCTTTCTTTTTGTGGCTGGTTTTCTTGTTTTCTTGACTTTTTCCTTTTTCACTGCCCTGAGGTTCATTGTTGATAAGGGTATGTTATCTTCATCTTCTTCTTGCATCCAATCTGGAAGTACTGGTTCTTCAATCACCATCTTGCCTTTTGTTGTCTGTGCATTCACCTTCTTTTGCCACTCAAATTGCTCCTTGACAAACTTGGCTAGGCTGTTTTGCTGGTCCACCAGACGTTGTAACGTCTGTGCATCAACTGACGTGGTAGCATCTGCAGCTCTCTGCATAGCTTTGAACTTTGTAGAGAATGCCCCTTGGGGTTCCTCTCTTAGCTCAGATGCTTCAATCTCCACTCCAGCCTCCATGCAGAGATCAGTGATTAAACAAGGGAAGTATAGGTATCCATCCTTCCTGTTCTGCCATTTGTTAATCTCCCTGTTGATGAGCTTACCCACCTCAATCTTATCTCTTGACATAATGGCATCAATAGCAATCAGCCTCTCTTTATCAACCCAGAGAGTGTGAGAAGTGGGTATCAAGCAATGCCTAATGAAATGAAACCAAGCACTGGCCTCATCACAAAGGTATCTCTTCAAAATTTTGAATTCATTTCCATGGTCGCCTCTTCGCTCCCAAACAGCTCCTTCAACACATATCCTTTCTTTGATTTCAGTCATCTCTGCCACTCCGTAAGTCTTTTGCTTCACCTCAACAGCCTTGCCATAGTAACCCAGCCCAAAGTAGTCATTTATGACTCTTACACCAAATTTGACTTCTTCACCTCAAACGATGGAGGTGCTTGAAAGTTCTCCATCGGTTCTTTCAACGATTCCTTTGTAAAAGTCATGCACCAGAGTTGCAATGTATTCCTTTCTGTGAACTACAAATTTCTGCCATCCCAATGCTGCCACTGTTGCGAGAAAGTCAGGATTTGGGTTTTCCAAGCTGAAGCCCCTTTCTGGCAGCAAGGCTTTCTTCTTTGAAGGAATGGGGATTTCTGGAATTTGAGCAGAGGAAGAACTCGGGTTGACATTCTTTCCTTTACCAGATGATTTTACTGCAGCTTGCTTGGTTTTTGTCATGGTGATTGAATGAGTTTTCTGGAGAGTGGGGGATTTGAGATTTGAGATTTGGGGGAAGGGATAAGATTGCGGTTTCTGAAGGTGTCTGAAGATGGTTTTGATGATTGTAACTGGTGAGTGTTTATTGGGGAGGTTTTATGGGAAGTTGAGAAGTAGGTGGTGGCGTGGGTTTGGGAAAAAGGGGTAACCGTTGGAAGTGACGTCATGGTCACTTTGGCAGTCACGTCTAAAAATTCATTTTCATTTAAAAATTTTTTCATTTGAAAACTGCTTGACTCATTTTCTTTTCTTTTTCATTTAAAATTTTACCCAGGCAGCCAACGTGACAACATCCTAGACACGCAAAGACGTTATAACGTTTACCCTACTTCAGCTCCCACTCCTGCACAAAACAAAAATTTAAAGACACAAAATTGCTGGTTAGTTAAAACCATTGGGTTGCCTCCCAAGAGCGCTTGCTTTAAGAGTCTTCAGCCAGACTATTCCCTTTTTGAATTCAGGGGTTGTTGAGAGCCACTGTGGTCTTGTCCCTAACCACATGTTCTCCATGGTAATGCTTCACTCTTTGGCCATTGACTTTGAAAATGGAATTAGTTTTCTCATCAAACAGGTCCACAGCACCATGAGGATAGACTTTTACCAGCTTGAAAGGTCCTGACCATCTTGATTTTAGCTTCCCAGGGAACAACTTTAACCTTGAATTAAACAGCAAAACTGGTTGTCCTTCTACTAGCTCCCTTCTTTGAATTTTCTGATCGTGTCACTTCTTGGTTTTCTCCTTATAGATTACTGAATTCTCATAGGCAGTGTGCCTGAATTCATCTAGCTCATTTAGTTGAAGGAGTCTTGCTTCTCTAGCCTTTAAATGATCTAAGTTCAGTTGCTTCAGTGCCCAGTGAGCTTTGTGTTGGAGTTCAATAGGTAGATGACAAGCTTTTCCGAAGACTAGCTTGTATGGTGACATGCCCAGTGGTGTCTTAAATGCTGTTCTGTACGCCCACAATGCATCATAAAGGTGCAGGGACCAATCCTTCCTGTTTGGACCAACCATCTTCTCAAGTATCCTTTTAATTTCTCTGTTGGAAATTTCTGCTTGACCACTTGTCTGTGGGTGATAAGCTGTAGCAATCTTGTGCTTCACTCCGTACTTAGCCAATAGGTTCTCAATCAGCTTGTTACAGAAGTGAGAGCCTTCATCACTGATTATAGCTCTTGGAGTACCAAATCTTGTGAAGATGTTTTGCTTAAGGAATTTGCTGACTGATGATTTGGCTTCATTATTGGGCAATGCAATGGCTTCCACCCATTTTGACACATAATCCACAGCTACCAAAATGTATATGTTTCCATGAGACATAGGAAATGGCCCCATGAAGTCCATTCCCCACACATCAAACAGCTCCACTTCAAGGATATTTGTCAATGGCATTTCTTGCTTGTTGGAGATGTTTCCAGTTCTTTGGCATCTATCACAGCTTTTCACTAATTCATGAGCATCTTTGAAGAGTGTTGGCCAATAATACCCTGACTGTAACACCTTTGCTGCAGTTCTGGTTCCTCCAAAATGTCCTCCATAAGGTGATGCATGACATTGTTGTAACACATGAAGTTGTTCTTTTTCAGCAAGGCATCTCCTAAGCAACTGATCTTGACACATCTTATACAGATAGGGCTCATCCCAAAAATAGTGCTTCACGGTGTTGAAGAACTTTTTTCTTTGCTGATGGTTGAAATCCACAGGCACAATCTTGCTGACTAGGAAGTTGACTATATCAGCATACCAGGGTGCAGTAGCATCAGATGTTATAACGTTTGAAGAAATTGCCATAGACGTGGTAACGTCTTCAGCTACTGTGGCTACTGTCAGCAGTTTTTCATCAGGGAAATTTTCTTTTATCTCTTCTGCACCTGTACCTGCATCAACATTCTCAAGCCTAGAAAGGTGATCAGCAACTTGGTTCTCCACCCCCTTTTTATCATGAATTTCCAAGTCAAATTCTTGGAGGAGGAGAACCCATCTGATGAGTCGTGGCTTTGCATCTTTTTTAGCAATCAAATACTTGATGACTGAGTGATCAGTAAAAACAATAACTTTTGCACCCACCAAGTATGATCTAAATTTGTCAAAAGCAAATACAACAGCCAGTAACTCTTTCTCAGTTACAGTATAATTTAATTGGGCATCATCTAAGGTTTTACTAGCATAATAGATAGAGTGAAAAATTTTGCCATACCTTTGACCCAATACAGCTCCCACAGCGTAGTCACTCGCATCACACATTAATTCGAATGGTTTGGACCAGTCAGGAGTGACTATTACAGGAGCTGTTATAAGGGCAGTCTTTAATGTCATACCCCAATTTTGTCCGACTAGTTGAAAATCAAATAAAATTGTATTTTTGTGAACACTCATTTTTTTAACGGTGTTTTGATGTTTTTTCGAAAATTATCAAAATATGTGCTCTTTGCATGTTTCGCGCGTTTTGCGTCGAATACGTCATTTTACTAGTTTCTGTCGTTTTCGGGTTGATTTCACTATTAAAAATGTGATACAAAAGTCTAGTGGTTTTCGCGGGTGTGCGAATAAAGTGTATAGTAATGGGCGCGTGTCGCAGCGAGTTAGCAAGATTATTATTGTTTTGTTATTGTTATCATTGTTAATGGTATTTATTTATTAGTAGTCATAAAAATAAGAGACACACAACAAATAGTCAAATTGTTTATTTTATTTAAATCTGAAGTTACATTTTTTCTTAGCTTACAAATAAGACAAAAAAAAAAGTAAAACAAAAAAAAGGGGTATATACGCCCCTGGCTGTTGTTGCTCAGTTTGAGCTACAAGCTGAACCTCTTTCACCTTGTCTCATTGGCTTTTTGCATCTTTGGCAATAACATGTCAGCTCAACTTTTGCTGATCCACCATGTCTCTGCTACCCCATAACCAATTGGTCTCCTCAAGCAATAATCCCCTGCACCTCATCTACAGCCTACACCACAATAAGAGCACTATAAATACACATGAAAACCGCAAGCAAAAGGGGGGAGGTAACAGGTAAACCGTAGGGGGGAACCGTGAAGACACTGTGAATAGAAAAAAAAAAGAATTAACAACAACATAACAACACATAGAGGAAAAAAAACAAACAGAAACAAAAGGGGGAGAAAATACTGAGAATCAATTTTTTTTTATGTTGAGCAAAATGGAGTTGGAAACTTTGTTGAAGTAGTGAGAGAAGCAGTTCAAGAAGAGGCAGCACCTACAGAAAATAGGGTGTGGTGAGCAGAAACAACATACTTATCATCTTGCTTTTATTTCCAGGAGGCTAGGTTGGTAGTTCTTTCGCTTCTCTCTCACTAGCTTATTAGAAACTTAAGAACATGTAAATATTTATTACAGTCTTGTGTTTTATAGTCATACAAACAGACCCTTTTTTTTTGAAAAATGGGAAAGAAAAAAAAAAGAGAAAAAGAGATTAGTGTTGTTATAGAATAATCAGGTTGGGCTTCAAAGTAAAGGAAAAACGCAAACTCATTCCTGATTTGGGGTGTTAGTAAAACCTGGCAATGTTTTAGTCCTTGCTCTATTTCAACATAGAAGCAAAGAAGTAAAAAAGGGATTTTTCACAGTTTCTGTTTTTTTTCCTTTTTTTAAAAAAAAATGATAATAATACATACACAAATGAGAGGAGTTAGAACGGGACAAGGAGAGAGGAGAAGATTGGATCCGAAAAGCAACATACCCAGTTTTCCGACCACCGCCGACGGTGGCCATCGCCGTGGGCGTGGCCGTCGCTCGCTTCGCCGGAGGCCGCGTTCTCCTTCCTCTCTCTTGCGTTCGTCTTCTTCGTCCTTTCCTGATCTATCTCTCACGCAAGTTCTCTCTCTCTCAAGCTCCTTTTTTTTTTTCTCCTCTCTCTCTGTGTTTAGAATAGGAAACGTAGGAGAGTGTTTGAGAAGAGTGAGATTAGGATTCCAGCGCCCCCCTCCCCTTTATTATTTATTTACTCAATTTCTTTTTGTTGTTTTTTTTCTTTCACAAACCACACCCTTCATTTTTGTTTGTAACAGCGCCTCCCTCCCCCATTGCCATTAGCCTGATTTACGAAAATGGGCCAAGATACCAATCTGGGCTCTCAATTCGTTTTTTTTTTTCACCCTCCTGTTTAAAAATACAATCCCCTGCAGCTAGTTGCACTTCTGCTCACTATCTGCACCCCCTCTTAATAATATAGCCCTCCTTTTATTTACACCCTTATTTTACTATTTCACCCCCTGTTTCTCTTTTTTAAACTTTATTTCTTTTCCCTAAATAAACTTATTTCTTTCACAAACCTATTTTTTCCCGAATAACGAATAAATGTTTTCCTAAACATAAAATTAGTTTGTTATTAATGGTCACTCTGAGCTTGGCTTGTTTGACCGGTGATAACAGCTTTAGTTTTTCAAACGAGCTATGAGCGACGACCACTCTGAGTTTTACTTGTTTGGTCGTCTCGAGTACCTCTCCTGATTTCAAAAATAAATAAAAAACATCAAACACACAAGCATTTTCTACACCAAGAACTACGTGTGATTTGATTCTCTACCAGGAGATACGTAGGAGCAGAGGGCGGCCGACCTCTGTCAATTGCACTAATAAAAAACCTTTTTTTTCCCTTTCAATTCATTTCTCTCATTTTTTTCTCAAAAATTACAAAAAGCAACTATCCGTTTATCGAATCTTTTTATTTTATTTTTTTTATAAGGGTAAGAGCATTATTTTTGAGTTAATAAATGTTTGCACATTTAGTTAAAAGGTAACCTTCCTTAGGAAGGATGTCGTAGGGTGCTAATACCTTCCCTACGCATAAACGACTCCCGAGCCTAAACCTGGTCCGCAAGACCCCTTTATCCACTCAATAGGGATTTTCCAATGTTTGCCCTTAAACTAAAACTTTGGTGGCGGCTTCATTCAAGAACTTCGAAGAATCCCTCCTCCGGATTTTTCGGTCGCTACAGCTGGCGACTTCACTGGGGACAAATTAAGAGAGTCAAGCCTAGTTAACTAAATGTGTAAGTTTTTATTAGCTTTATATTTTGTTTTTGCCCTGATGCTTATTTTATTTATTTATTAGCATTTCTTTATATTATTGAACATTAGGGTAGACGACTTTTTGTCATTATTATTGTACATCTTATCCAGTTTGGTTAGTTTAGGTTTTGTGCTCTCATCACACACCTCACTTACACTTTTGCACACACCTTTGAGTGGGGCCCTATACCCGGGTCTGCAAATAACTTAGGACGAGTGGAGATTATTAGTGACAGTCATTCTGGATTTTATCTGTCTGACTCTCATGAAAGTCTCAGCCAGAGTACGCTCTTTCATGGTATCCCACACCAGGTAGCTCGCTATCGTTGTGGATCATATCAGGAAAAGGATTTTAGCTCTGGAGACCTTTGTGAGGAAGTGAATAGAGCCACCTGAGAGATTGATCACATAAGCGACCCTAGACCATGTTGAAAATACCAATTTAGACATGACCCACCTAGGACACAGGGGCACTATACTTACCCTCTCTATCAATCTGGTTAGTTTTTCTCCAAAATTAAAATCACTCAAAAAAATTCATGCCTCCTTCATTTGCATGCATACGAGACGACATCATTCCTTTCATTCATCATACAAAAATTGTCATAAAATAAGATCTTTTTCTTCATCATATGCATCATATTGCCATTTCTCTACCGTACCATTCATCATATATTCATAACTCATAAATATCGAAAAAATCATCAAATAGTGTAGGCATCTTGTCATTTGCAACATCATTATTACAAATTGCATGAGACATTCTATAACATTTCGCTCATATTGTCATCATAGTCCAAATGCACAATTTCTCCATACATGCATCATTTTATCCTAGTTGCATCATCTCTCATACTCATACATCGCATTGCTATTATTTTTAAATGCATCATCTTCATGCATCATAAAAAACAAGGATAAAAGTCATTTATTTCTATCCATCTCAAATGCATCAGTCCTTCAACATGCGTCAAAACAAAAATTTTAAATTTCTTCATTATTGCATCATTCATCACCCAATAACATTTTGTTAGCTTTTTATTCTAGTTAAAGCATAAAAAAAAAAAGGGATAAACCATCACGCATTTCATTCATCTCCATTGTTGCTCATGTACAACAAACATATGTTCATGCATTATACTTTATTCAAAGTATTCATGTGGTCATACATCATTTCCCTCATGTGGTCATCCTAGTTTAAATACAACAATTCCATATTCATGTGTCATTTCCCAAATAAAACAAAAAAAATCATTTCATTATAATTGTATCATTTGTCATCCAATAAATCAAAAATAAGAGTCTGCATACATGTTGCACCACCTCTCGAAAATGAAAATAATTGCATTAGAATCAAACATTTATTTCTTCATGCATTCGCATTTTTCATACATATCTGTCATCATGGGCATTATATTTTGCTAGAAAATAAAAAAATCACCATAGAACGAGTAACTTGTTTTCATATCCATCTCGTTCTCATGGTACTAACATGCATATCATCCTCCAAAAAAATAAAGACGCTACATAGTTGTCCAACTTTCATCATCTTGCATACTCAAAAATATACTATATTCGTTACTCCTCTTCATGCATAGAAAAATAAAAAATGCATTAGTCATCTGACATGCAAAATAAAAGAAAATAATAAAATGATGCCACTTTCTTGCATTATTCATCATCATATTGCATTGCGTCCGAAAAATCATTTCGGATAGTCAATCTTTTCAAGCGATCATTCATTCACCTTCCTCGCATCCGCATCATGCAACGTTATTCGTTCATACATTGCATTTCTTTTCATGAAAAAGAAAAATAAAAAACATGATCACATTTTTGATAAATAACTGAATATCTCATTTAGCATGCATTTTCATTCATTCATAATCATTCACAAAAACCATCATTAAATAATATAGGCATTTCATCATTTGCAATATCATGATAGCATTCACGCACCTTTTCACTCGTCCAAAAAAACTGTTGTCCCAGTAAATCATCCATACGCCATTTCATCCACACATCATTTATATACCGTTTCAACATGCATCATGTCAAAAATTACGTCATCATTTTCGCATCATTCATAGATACGTATTTAGCATTTCATTCTGATACATGAAAGAGGCTCTGCATCGGTCACGTGCCGCATTGTCTCCAAAAATCATTTAGAATAACTGACATTTCCAAGTGATCATTCATGCACGCATTTCATGCATTCGCATCTGCATTTTCGTCATTTTTCACCATGTGTTCCTTCATGCATTAGGACACAAGGTGCGTTTAACTTGATTATTCATGTTGCGTGAGCATAGTTAGTCTCTCAACTAGAAAATAAAAAAAATTATCATGCATTCATAATAGAATACGGTCATCGTTTTCATTATCATGGTACCAACATGCATCTCATCATCTAGAAAATAACAAAATATCATATTTTTTTTTATTTTACTTCATCTTGCATAAGCCACACGCCAAAAATGAGAAAATAATATCACCTTGATATTATAAAAAAAATTACATTCATTCATTATTTCATTACTCCTCTTCATGCATCATGAAGAAACAAAAACAAAGGTCATTCATTCTCATGCATCTCAAAAACAGTTCCTTCATGAGGCAAAAAGAACAAAAACAAAAATCATTCATTCCTCTCACATCCGTCTCAAGGGCATTAATCCTCTCACATGCATTAAAACAAAATTAGGAATTGCTTCATTTTCTTCTATTCTTGCATCGTTCATCATCCAATAGTTTTTTTTTGTTAGCCTCTCACTCTGGTTGAACTTCAAAAAAAAATAAAAAAATAAAAATAAAAAATCACACACTTGCTTTAGGTATCATTAGGCATTTCATTCACCTGCATCATTGTCTGTGTACAACAACATCCATATGTTCATGCATTCTACTTTATTCAAATAATTTTTCCAAAAAATAAAAAAAATGAAACTCATAAGATCTTTTTTTGACACACTATTTGATGAGAAACGATGCCTTCTTGAAAATATATTCGAATTGATTCCTCTTCCTTGGAAAATGTTGTCACACCCTAACTTGATTCACCGACATCAAGTTCTCCACCCTTCACTCCATATACATCCTACTCATACCTACAACATTTATGGAAACCATCCACCCACCTAACCCTTCAATGGAATTCACCATAACTCATTCACCATCATGGTCACTACAATATTGACCATATCATAGGCTTGACTCTTGGCCACTGCGTGCCCCACTAAGAACACCAGCCAACATATATCTCACACCTTTGATAATAAGCTTAAATGTCTATTTTGTTAACTTGTGTGGTTTTAACAATTAAAATTGTTCAATCTTAAGCGGTGTTAACTCTCCATGAAGCATTTGCAAGATAAACTAACATGACATGTGTGCTTACCCTTGTTTGAGTCAGTTATACTACCCCCATCTTTCCGCCATTTCCAAAACCAGACCCAACCATCCATAAAAGGCCCAGTCCCCACAAAAGTATTACATTCACTTCCCCCAGTGATGAAATTTCATGAACAACATTTTGTACGCTCCATACTGGGGCAGAGTAATGATCACTAAGATTTTCTGCTAGCATTTTAAACACTCGTGCAAGTCCTTTGAGTAAAAAAAAACACAAAAGAGATCCAAAAAAGAAAAGCCCGTTAGGTTGAAAACTCGCAAGAGCAGCCTGAGCAAAAATTAGGGCATAAAAAAATAATAAATAAAGAAAAGCAAATATATTAAAATGAAGTTTTGTCCCATAGTTACAATTTCAAGAAAATAAGCAATCATGATTTGAATTGGAGTTTGGCCATTTTCCTATATCCAAAAATCCAAAAAAGAGAAATCCCCTTTGCTACCCACTTCGAGCCAAAAAAAAATCAAAAAATCTTTCAAACACCTTAGGCAATGATCAATCTGATATCTAACAGCTCGCTCAGCTCGAAAGAAAAAAGAAAAATCACAAAAAAAAGTGAAATTTAAAAAAAAAAAAAGAAGATTGAAAAATCCTAAAGACCAGAGCGGTAGAAATTGTGAGCTGATACTTCACACCATCGAGCATATAAAAGATCCTTGTCTGAAATAAACCCTCAAACACTTCCTTTGGCCTAAGCATCCTATCCTCCATGAACCCTCAAATGCGCTACAACCCTAAAACAGGTTCATTCTACCATGAAGCGCATAAAAGATTCTTTGTCTCAACCAACCTCGAACACTCTCAGGAGCAAAGTAATCATTTCCTTCATGAATCATTAGCCATTAGCCATATTACAATCCTAAGGCCTATTCTGATCAGTGATTGGTTGTTTCCATTTTTCTCAAAGCTTATACTATAGGACAAAATAATCAGAATAAGTTATTTGCTCAAAAAAACAAAGAGAAAAATATTATTACAAAAGAAAATAAGAAAAAAACTTAAAAGGGCTTGCACGCTCGAAGTTCATCAAGAGAAGATGACAGTGATCATCAACAAAGTGAATTTTCATCGAACCAAAAACTCTTGACTGTCTTAGCTTGTGGACTCCTTCCCAAAGAAAACCACAAATCCCTACTAAGGCAGTTACTTGACTTATCATATCAAAATGGGGCAATACCTCACCCCCCATTCCACTCAAACTCAGGGAGATTTTTTTTAGCATTCCCGAAATACCCTCATCTTTCATCCCGTTCACATACTACATTCTAACTTTACACCCCGTCACAATCCCACTCGGATGGGGCAATCTTCACCTTTCATGGATTGGGGCAACCTTGTCCTCTTGTATACCGGGGCTTCATATCCCTCGGCCCGAAAGAATCCTTTTGCCTCCCATTCCATTCATTCCTAGCCACTTGTCACTCTCAATACCAACATATTTCCCAATCCCTCAATCAGTCTATATCCTTAGTTGTCATTGTCCTCCTTAGTTTCACTCCCCACTATTTGAAGTCAAAATTGGGGCAATCAAACATTTTTACCTTGGAGCAAGCTTATCTCTCATAAGTTTGAGCCAATAAACCTCATCCTCCACTCCACTCATGTGTCACGCTTGACTATACCCTACATTTCTTGAACCCTGAGTCAACTGGCACATTCATTTGCATTCGCACTGTTTTTCATATTTATTAAGCAAATGCTTCAAAGAGAGAGACACACAATAATGACAATCCCTCTAAGTTAACATCTTAGACTTGAAAGCTTAGCCATCATGGGTCATCATAACCAAATGAGAACCCATCTGCAAATACACATCTCGATCTCTAGAAAGGGCACTAATACATTGCTGCAAGCCACACTTTTCAAGATGACAATCTTGAACTTACCAGAGTTCAAGTCCAAGCCATCAAAAATCTTTCTTCCAAGGAACGATCAATTCAAAATGTTCAGCTCTCTGTTTCCAACATCAAAAGTTTCGTTTCACATCAAACATTTTTGCATCCGTACAAAACAAAAAGTGTTGTTACCAACAAATCATGCATTAGACATGTCCTCATTATTTTAGAATTAAACCCTGCATCTGATCATACTCATTACCACTCTCTCATGCAAGTATTGTACATGCATCCACATTCAACTTGTTTTTGCCTACACAATTTTGCTTCTTTCGCATTACGCATTGCGTATCCATACATGCATACCCATACATAACATGTATTGCTTCAATAAAAAGCCGAATGTCGGTCTCATTATTACCCAAAGTCTGTCTGCATCCCAATCAATCATATCATAGCATCGCACCATGCATTCATGCACTTCCCTCTATTCACCATGGCGTTTGCATCAAAATATTATATATCTATCATATTCGCATTCTCATTTAATGCATTCATCAAATACCAAAAAGACAATAAAGCGAAAAGACAAAAAAAAAAAAGAAGAAAAAAACCTCCCACATCCCAACAAACATCCAATCATTGCACCATACAACATCAACTCATGCGGCTACCACAATCCTCCATCTAAGCATTACGTGTGCACGTTCATTCATTCATTCATTCATTCATTCATTCATTCATTCATTTATGAAAAGGGGCAAAACAAGAGAAAACCAAAAAGGCGAAAGTCATCCACATTGCACCCGTTACTCCCACCAAAGCATAGATCATTCCATCATGCAATCAACAGTATATTTGCATTCGCATGTTTTCTGCATCTGCATCCACAGCTTATCAATTTCTGTTCCCGGCCAGCTTCAACATCCATCATTCACGGGCCTCTTGTAGTCCATTTACTTTCGCACTGCACGTTCATCACATCACCAATCATATCATTTGCTATGCATTCACGTGTTTCCTTTATTCACCATAGCATTTGCATCAAAGTATTACATTCGCATCATATTCACATTCGCATTGCATGCATCAAGAAGAGAAGCAAAATAAATAAGAAGAAGTAAAAAGAAAAATCCACCCATTACATTCATCATCACACCAAAAATTAATCACTACAATCACATTCACATCTCATGCACCGTTGCCAACTTTCTCATTCCATCGGGTTCAACACCCATGGTATACCCATTTCATTCATCATCCCCCAGATACCAATCATTGCACGTTCATCGCATTACACGCATGACATTGTTTGCTTCGATAGACGTGTCAAGTGCCGGTCTCATCGTTGCCCCCAAAAGAGAGTTTTTTTTACATCACTAATCATATCTTTGTACCATGTATGACATTCGCGTCAAGGCATTACATTTGCATCTCATTCACACTTTGCATTTCATACACTCATATACCAAGGAAAAAATAGAAAAGCAAAAAAAAGACAAAAAGAGAAAAATTGCTCAGTCCATTACGGTCATCATTCCACCAAAATCAATCAGCACGACCACATTCCTACTTTATCTGCATTCACACACGTTGTTCGTCAACTTCCATGTCCCATCAACTTCAACTCACAGCATCTGCCACACTTCATTCACCCATCGAACACTTACCATTTCACATACCTATACTGCACGCATACATCATTCATTGCATTTTTAGACATACCAAATATGCTTCTCCCTTCTCCGGTAAATGCATTCATTAGGTGTGTTCTAGGCAGGTACGCCATGTACCAATCCCAATAGTTTGTTCCCTCAAATTCAGTGCTCCAAGCGCTGGTCTCATACTACAATTCAGAATCTCAGTACTCCTTTAAACCCTCGGCGGTCCCTCAGAGCCCAAGCGCTCCTTTAGACCCCCAGCGGTCCCTCAGAGCCCAAGCGCTCCTTCAGACCAACAATGGTCCTTCAATCCAGATCGCACGTCGCGTTATCGAGCAACCGACGGATCATCCGGCCCCAGGCCCTTCAGACTAGCTGTGTCCGCCTAAAAAACACAGTGCACGTCCTTCGAGGTGTGCAAATCAGGTCAACGACCTGACCTTGCCCCCATGGCCGCTCGAAAAAGGCCACCCCCCAAACAGACCGTTTTACTAGTACCGTTGCTAGTTTGCGCTCCTTCAGACCCATGGGTCCATCAGGCGTAGGCATGCCCTTCAGACCTTATTGGTCCTTCAGTTTAACTCCAATCAATGCGCCAAGCATCGACTGCGAATTAGACCATCAGAGCCCAGTGCTCCTTCAGATCCCCGGTGATCCTTATTTACTTCTTATTCTATGTCAACCCATCATCTTTCAATAATTTCTAAAAAAAATAGTCTTGACAAAATTAGTGTCTTTTTATCTTTATTTCTATTTTACTCGAGAAATTTGGAAACCCTTCATGTTTCCTAGTAAAATATAAATAAAGAGGGGCAGCTGTCATACCCCAATTTTGTCCGACTAGTTGAAAATCAAATAAAATTGTATTTTTGTGAACACTCATTTTTTTAACGGTGTTTTGATGTTTTTTCGAAAATTATCAAAATATGTGCTCTTTGCATGTTTCGCGCGTTTTGCGTCGAATACGTCATTTTACTAGTTTCTGTCGTTTTCGGGTTGATTTCACTATTAAAAATGTGATACAAAAGTCTAGTGGTTTTCGCGGGTGTGCGAATAAAGTGTATAGTAATGGGCGCGTGTCGCAGCGAGTTAGCAAGATTATTATTGTTTTGTTATTGTTATCATTGTTAATGGTATTTATTTATTAGTAGTCATAAAAATAAGAGACACACAACAAATAGTCAAATTGTTTATTTTATTTAAATCTGAAGTTACATTTTTTCTTAGCTTACAAATAAGACAAAAAAAAAAGTAAAACAAAAAAAAGGGGTATATACGCCCCTGGCTGTTGTTGCTCAGTTTGAGCTACAAGCTGAACCTCTTTCACCTTGTCTCATTGGCTTTTTGCATCTTTGGCAATAACATGTCAGCTCAACTTTTGCTGATCCACCATGTCTCTGCTACCCCATAACCAATTGGTCTCCTCAAGCAATAATCCCCTGCACCTCATCTACAGCCTACACCACAATAAGAGCACTATAAATACACATGAAAACCGCAAGCAAAAGGGGGGAGGTAACAGGTAAACCGTAGGGGGGGAACCGTGAAGACACTGTGAATAGAAAAAAAAAGAATTAACAACAACATAACAACACATAGAGGAAAAAAAACAAACAGAAACAAAAGGGGGAGAAAATACTGAGAATCAATTTTTTTTTATGTTGAGCAAAATGGAGTTGGAAACTTTGTTGAAGTAGTGAGAGAAGCAGTTCAAGAAGAGGCAGCACCTACAGAAAATAGGGTGTGGTGAGCAGAAACAACATACTTATCATCTTGCTTTTATTTCCAGGAGGCTTAGGCATGCCCTTCAGACCTTATTGGTCCTTCAGTTTAACTCCAATCAATGCGCCAAGCATCGACTGCGAATTAGACCATCAGAGCCCAGTGCTCATTCAGATCCCCGGTGATCCTTATTTACTTCTTATTCTATGTCAACCCATCATCTTTCAATAATTTCTAAAAAAAATAGTCTTGACAAAATTAGTGTCTTTTTATCTTTATTTCTATTTTACTCGAGAAATTTGGAAACCCTTCATGTTTCCTAGTAAAATATAAATAAAGAGGGGCAGCTGTCATACCCCAATTTTGTCCGACTAGTTGAAAATCAAATAAAATTGTATTTTTGTGAACACTCATTTTTTTAACGGTGTTTTGATGTTTTTTCGAAAATTATCAAAATATGTGCTCTTTGCATGTTTCGCGCGTTTTGCGTCGAATACGTCATTTTACTAGTTTCTGTCGTTTTCGGGTTGATTTCACTATTAAAAATGTGATACAAAAGTCTAGTGGTTTTCGCGGGTGTGCGAATAAAGTGTATAGTAATGGGCGCGTGTCGCAGCGAGTTAGCAAGATTATTATTGTTTTGTTATTGTTATCATTGTTAATGGTATTTATTTATTAGTAGTCATAAAAATAAGAGACACACAACAAATAGTCAAATTGTTTATTTTATTTAAATCTGAAGTTACATTTTTTCTTAGCTTACAAATAAGACAAAAAAAAAGTAAAACAAAAAAAAGGGGTATATACGCCCCTGGCTGTTGTTGCTCAGTTTGAGCTACAAGCTGAACCTCTTTCACCTTGTCTCATTGGCTTTTTGCATCTTTGGCAATAACATGTCAGCTCAACTTTTGCTGATCCACCATGTCTCTGCTACCCCATAACCAATTGGTCTCCTCAAGCAATAATCCCCTGCACCTCATCTACAGCCTACACCACAATAAGAGCACTATAAATACACATGAAAACCGCAAGCAAAAGGGGGGAGGTAACAGGTAAACCGTAGGGGGGAACCGTGAAGACACTGTGAATAGAAAAAAAAAAGAATTAACAACAACATAACAACACATAGAGGAAAAAAAACAAACAGAAACAAAAGGGGGAGAAAATACTGAGAATCAATTTTTTTTTATGTTGAGCAAAGTGGAGTTGGAAACTTTGTTGAAGTAGTGAGAGAAGCAGTTCAAGAAGAGGCAGCACCTACAGAAAATAGGGTGTGGTGAGCAGAAACAACATACTTATCATCTTGCTTTTATTTCCAGGAGGCTAGGTTGGTAGTTCTTTCGCTTCTCTCTCACTAGCTTATTAGAAACTTAAGAACATGTAAATATTTATTACAGTCTTGTGTTTTATAGTCATACAAACAGACCCTTTTTTTTTGAAAAATGGGAAAGAAAAAAAAAGAGAAAAAGAGATTAGTGTTGTTATAGAATAATCAGGTTGGGCTTCAAAGTAAAGGAAAAACGCAAACTCATTCCTGATTTGGGGTGTTAGTAAAACCTGGCAATGTTTTAGTCCTTGCTCTATTTCAACATAGAAGCAAAGAAGTAAAAAAGGGATTTTTCACAGTTTCTGTTTTTTTTCCTTTTTTTAAAAAAAATGATAATAATACATACACAAATGAGAGGAGTTAGAACGGGACAAGGAGAGAGGAGAAGATTGGATCCGAAAAGCAACATACCCAGTTTTCCGACCACCGCCGACGGTGGCCATCGCCGTGGGCGTGGCCGTCGCTCGCTTCGCCGGAGGCCGCGTTCTCCTTCCTCTCTCTTGCGTTCGTCTTCTTCGTCCTTTCCTGATCTATCTCTCACGCAAGTTCTCTCTCTCTCAAGCTCCTTTTTTTTTTCTCCTCTCTCTCTGTGTTTAGAATAGGAAACGTAGGAGAGTGTTTGAGAAGAGTGAGATTAGGATTCCAGCGCCCCCCTCCCCTTTATTATTTATTTACTCAATTTCTTTTTGTTGTTTTTTTTCTTTCACAAACCACACCCTTCATTTTTGTTTGTAACAGCGCCTCCCTCCCCCATTGCCATTAGCCTGATTTACGAAAATGGGCCAAGATACCAATCTGGGCTCTCAATTCGTTTTTTTTTTTTTCACCCTCCTGTTTAAAAATACAATCCCCTGCAGCTAGTTGCACTTCTGCTCACTATCTGCACCCCCTCTTAATAATATAGCCCTCCTTTTATTTACACCCTTATTTTACTATTTCACCCCCTGTTTCTCTTTTTTAAACTTTATTTCTTTTCCCTAAATAAACTTATTTCTTTCACAAACCTATTTTTTCCCGAATAACGAATAAATGTTTTCCTAAACATAAAATTAGTTTGTTATTAATGGTCACTCTGAGCTTGGCTTGTTTGACCGGTGATAACAGCTTTAGTTTTTCAAACGAGCTATGAGCGACGACCACTCTGAGTTTTACTTGTTTGGTCGTCTCGAGTACCTCTCCTGATTTCAAAAATAAATAAAAAACATCAAACACACAAGCATTTTCTACACCAAGAACTACGTGTGATTTGATTCTCTACCAGGAGATACGTAGGAGCAGAGGGCGGCCGACCTCTGTCAATTGCACTAATAAAAAACCTTTTTTTTCCCTTTCAATTCATTTCTCTCATTTTTTTCTCAAAAATTACAAAAAGCAACTATCCGTTTATCGAATCTTTTTATTTTATTTTTTTTATAAGGGTAAGAGCATTATTTTTGAGTTAATAAATGTTTGCACATTTAGTTAAAAGGTAACCTTCCTTAGGAAGGATGTCGTAGGGTGCTAATACCTTCCCTACGCATAAACGACTCCCGAGCCTAAACCTGGTCCGCAAGACCCCTTTATCCACTCAATAGGGATTTTCCAATGTTTGCCCTTAAACTAAAACTTTGGTGGCGGCTTCATTCAAGAACTTCGAAGAATCCCTCCTCCGGATTTTTCGGTCGCTACATTTAATTTCTGGAAGGCTTCATGACATTGCTCATCAAAATTGAAGACGTTATCACGTTGCAGCAGCAGACACAAAGGTTTGGAAATTTTTGAGAAATCCTTGATAAACCTTCTGTAAAAACCAGCATGCCCTAAGAAACTTCTAATACCTTTGACAGTGGTAGGTGGAGGTAATTTGTCAATAACATCAATTTTTGCTTTATCCACCTCCAACCCTTTCTTTGAAATCTTATGCCCCAAAACAATTCCCTCTTGGACCATAAAGTGGCATTTCTCCCAGTTGAGTACTAAGTTGGTCTCTTCACATCTTATTAAGACTCCTTCTAAGTTATCCAAGCATGCCTTGTATGAGTCTCCATAGACTGAAAAGTCATCCATGAAAACTTCCATGGATTTTTCAATAAAATCTGAGAATAAAGCCATCATACACCTCTGGAATGTTGCAGGAGCATTACACAGCCCAAATGGCATCCTTCTGAAGGCAAAGGTACCATAAGGACAAGTGAATGTAGTCTTCTCTTGGTCCTCAGGCACAATAGCTATCTGGTTATATCCTGAGTAACCATCAAGGAAACAATAGAATTCTTTGCCTGAAAGTCTATCCAACATCTGGTCAATAAATGGTAGAGGAAAATGGTCCTTCTTGGTTGCTTTGTTCAGCTTCCTGTAGTCCATACATATCCTCCATCCAGTCACTGTCATTGTTGGAATTAATTCATTTTTGTCATTGGTCACCACAGTAACTCCACCCTTCTTTGGTACACATTGCACTGGGCTCACCCATGAGCTGTCACTGATTGGGTAGATGATTCCTGCGTCTAACCATTTGATGATTTCCTTTTTGACCACCTCTTTCATTATTGGGTTCAATCGCCTTTGCCCTTCAATGCTGTTCTTTGCATTCTCTTCCAAGACAATTCTGTGCATACAGATTGTGGGACTGATACCCTTGATATCTGCCATTTGCCAACCAATGGCTTTCTTGTGCCTTTTCAAGGTGCTAATGAGATCACTTTCCTGCTCTTGTGAGAGATTAGAAGAAATGATTACAGGTAAAGAATCATTTTCCCCTAGAAAGGCATACTTCAGGTGATCAGGTAACACTTTCAGCTCCAGTGTGGGTGGTTCTTCAATGGAAGGAACTATCTTCTTGAGATTGGAGTCTTCTTGCCCCAAAGATTCATACTTCTTTGTCCACGCCTTGGGTACAGGGGAGTCAGACGTGACAACGTCTGTAGTTGACGTTGTAACATTTGACTGAGCAGCCTCTTCTGTTAACAACTCTTGAATCTCATCTTTGCCCAGAATCTTCTCCAAGTGGTCATTATCTTTATTGAATTGTTTTTGAACCACATGGTCAAGGGCAACCACAAAGGAGCATTCCTCTGTGTTAGGTTCTGGATACTTGAGTGCGTTGAGGACGTTGAACTTGGCTTCTTGGTCATTGACCCTCATGATTAATTCTCCTTTCTGCACATCAATGAGTGTCCTTCCAGTGGCTAGAAATGGTCGCCCCAAGATGATAGGAACTTCCTTATCTGCATCAAAATCTAAAGTAACAAAATCCACTGGAAAAACAAATTTGTCAACTTTAATCAAAACATCTTCTAATATGCCCTCAGGATAAACTCTACTTTTATCAGCTAAGGTAAGACTTAAAGAAGTAGGTCTGGCAGTTCCTATACCAAGTTTTTCATATATGGACTTGGGCATCAAGTTAATACTTGCCCCCAAGTCGCATAAAGCTTTGCCAAGGTAAAAATCTCCAATGGAGTATGGTATAGTAAAACTGCCAGGATCCTTCAGTTTTCTAGGGAGTTTATTCTGCATAATTAAGCTACATTCTTCAGTTAAAGCAATAGTTTCAAACTCCCCTAGCCTTCTTCTTTTGGTGATGATATCCTTTAGGAACTTGGCATAGTTGGGCATCTGCTGAAGAGCTTCAACCAAGGGAAGGTTTATGTGCAGCTGTTTTAGCATCTCCATGAACTTGCTGAATTGCTTGTCTTCATGAGCTTTCTTTAGTCTTTGAGGGTAGGGTGGAGGAGGATATTCAGGTACAAGCTTAGGAACAGTCTTGATTCCTGGGTCAGAACTAGACGTTGTAACGTCTGGCTTAGATAGAACAGTATCTGGAATAATCTTCTCTTTTTCTCCACTTCTGTTTTTGTCCTTTTCCTCTTCTGGCACCTCGGATTCCTTAGGCATAGATGGTTCAGGATACTCAGTGCCACTTCTTAAAGAGATAGCATTCACCTGTGCATTTACCACATCTTTACCATTTGACTTAGATGAAGATGGTGTCTCAGTTGTGGATGGGAGAGATCCATTCTGTCTTTGAGTAAGAGCTGAGGCTATCTGCCCAATTTGGTTCTCCAAAGTTTTGATTGAAGACTCATGGGTCTGTAAGGTTGCCCTACAATCGCTTATGAAAGTTTTCATCAAGGCTTCCAAATTGTTGTTGTTATTCTGCACATACTGCTTTTGTTGTTGAGGGGGAAATCCTGGGGGTATGGCAGGAGCAGCATCGCTTGCATTCAAAGAGTTGTTGTTTTTCCAACCAAAGTTTGGGTGATTTCTCCAATTTGAATTGTAAGAGTTGGAGAAAGGACTGTTACCTTTGTTATGGGATACAAAGTTTACAGACTGAGGGTTATGGGGACACTCTTCGTAGATATGCCCTCCTTCACAATAGACACACACTACTCCCCCAGATGGTGTTGGTTCAACAGCTGCAGCAGTCTGTTTTTCAGACGTTGCCACGTTTGGGGTACTCAAGTTCTTAATCATGTTAGTCAGAGAAGCAACCTGAGCAGAAAGGGCAGTTACTTCACTTATCTCATGGACACCAGCCTTCTTTCCAGGAGTGAATCTTTCAGAAGGCCAATGGGCATTATGAGTAGCTATGTCTTCAATAAGCCTGCATGCCTCAGAGAAAGACATGTTCAATATGACACCACCGGATGAAGCATCAAGTATAAGCCTGGTAGGCTGATCTAAACCATTATAGAAAGTCTCCATTTGAATAACCACAAGTATACCATGGTGTGGGCACATTCTTAGTAATTCCTTCCATCTTTCCCAAGCCTCAAATAATGATTCCCCTTCCCTTTGTTTGAAGGAAGTGATGTCATTTCTTAACTTGGCATTTTTGTTGGGAGGGAAGTATTTTCCAAGAAATTTCTCAGCTAGCTCATCCCAAGTGTGAATTGAATTTGGCTCTAAGGAGTTCAACCAATTCTTGGCCTTATCCTTAAGAGAATATGGAAACAGCTTCAATCGGAAGGCATCTTCTGAGACTCCAGGGATGACAAAGTTGCTACACACATCCAAAAATTGCCTTAGATGTGCATAAGGATCTTCTTGAGGAAAACCCCCAAATTGCCCTGCAGTCTGCAGCATTTGGAACATCATTGGCTTGAATTCAAAGTGACCAGTATGAATAGGTGGTCTTGCAATGCCTGTTTGTAAATGGGCAGGATTGAGCACGGCATAATCACGCATAGGCCTGTCTCTGTCATTGACCATGTCTTGTGGCCCTGCATTGATGAGTTGCTGTCTCTGCCAGTGTTCATCATCAACATAGGTTTCTGTATGAGTTTGTGGTCCACGGCCACGTTCTCTACCTCCAGCATCAGAGTGCCTTCCTCCTCTTGGAGTTCGTCCACCTCTAGAGCTTCTACCACCAGTACCATGTTCAGACATGATTGGTGGCTGAAATTACTGGTGTTGTTGCTGCCTTCTTAACCTTTGTTGTCTCCTTAGTCGCCTGAAGGTTCTTTCAGGTTCTGGATAGAATTCAGGCTCAGATCCACTCCCTGGTTCAGTTGAACTAGAGCTTGAACTGGAACTAAGCATACGCTGTAACGTTTACCTGTTCACTCACAAAAACAACAAACAACACAGCAGAATTCTTTCACCTAGTGTTTTAATTCTTGTTGAGCAATAAAAGTTAAATACAATCCCCGGCAACGGCGCCAAAAACTTGTTGCGTCCGTGTGTTTTATAATCGCAATATCAGTGCAAGTATACACGTCGTACAAGTAATAAAGTGGATAAAAAGTAAGAGATCGTTCCCACGAGGATTGTTTTACTTTCAAAGTTCAAGTCTTCAAAACACAAGTGAAACAAGTAATAAATCGCAATGTTTTAAAACTCAGACCGGTGGCCGACTCGGTGAAGGTACCGGGTCACTGGGTCAAGGGTCGGACCGAGGGGTCGACAATTGAATCGCATGACCAAAACCGGAACCGCATGACTCGGATCCGGTCTCTATTTCGCGAATTTTCAAGACCTATATAATAAAACTTTAAAATATATATTATGAAAAAAAATAATGTGTTTAGTGGTTGACTTGTTTGTAAGAGAGAGTATAATACTAATAATAATAATTACAAAAAAACATATAGAAAACCATGCATTTGTATCTTGGCCGCTTTTTTACTGAATGTATAGCTTGTAACATATACTAAATATTTGAAAGGAATTAACAAGCATCACATTGGCGCAGTGGTAGCGCTTCTTGAAACCAGGGAAGAGGTTTGGGGTTCGATCCTCCATCCTTATACTTTTAGACGCAATTTAATTAAAAAATGGCAGATTCACAATTGACCCGCCGCCGAGTTCGACCGAGTTGCTGACGTCATCACCGAGTCAGTGCATATCCGATCGAATTAGGGGACCGAACCGTAGACCCATCCGAGTCCCGGTCGGACCGGTCCAACCGGCCGGTCCGAGCCGGGTTTTAAAACACTGATAAATCGGCACTAAAAGTTGATATTAAGACTAAGGTCATAAATAAAGCGAGTAAATAAGAAGTGGTTGTGAATATGGAAGAGTATGAGTTGGATTGTTGCATGCAAGTAAATCTCCTCTAGTCAGACGTTATAACGTTTACACGTTAACACGTACAAATGCTATGTTGTATAGACGTTATAACGTTTGAACGCTGTTACAAAAGAGCTGTGCTTTTCAGTCACAAAACGTCAGAGCTTCAAGTACTAGAATTCCTATATCTAGGTTCTAAGTAGGCCTACTCCTGTATTTTAAGTACCCACAGCAATGTTTTACGAACTATTATCCATTCTATGTCTAGACTTAGATAAAAATGCTTAAATGTCTTTAGTGCACCTTTTCATTCACATAAATCTTTGAGTTCTTTTCATAGACCATGTCTGTACCTATGAATCTACTTATTTTAAGTGGCCAGTTCAAAACAAGTTTGGAAATATTAACATGCAAAGATTTAAAACGCATAAACATCAATACTTCATAACATTAAACTAGAGGTTCATTACATGCAAAACAACAACCCAACTACCAATGTTTAGCTCATGCTGAGCATCCTTACAGAAATAAGAGGAGTTAAAATCCAAGTACCGTACATAGAGAAAAGGAGACTAAACGCAAAAGATACGCTTAAGTAGCCTTCCTTCATGCACGCTGTAAAGACGTTACAACGTCTGAGCTTCACAGTAATGGTTGCGGAAGAAGATGAAAATTGGAGCTTTGAGAAAATTTAAAATGAAGAAGTCTGTGTCCAGAACTTCTTTTAGAAAAACTATCTCTGAACATGGAGGAAGGTGGATGATGAATGGATTCCTCCTCTCCTTCGCATGGTGCCCCTTTTGCCTTTTTGTAGAGAGAGAATAGCCATGGTCAAAAGAGGGTCACATGCTTGCTGATGTCATTCCCCACCTTCCAAGCTTGCTTGCGAGTTGACTCTGCCCTGAAGTGACACCGCACTGCTACAGTGCGTCAGCCGCGTCAGCGCTGAGGAGAGAGAAGATCTTCTGCATTTCTAGATCTTTGGCCATCATTTCTTGTGCGCCAAAAAAAATAAGATATTTCTTTCTTGCTCTGCTGCCCTTCTTCAGACGTGATGAGAAACGTTGCCACGTTCAGTTTACTGCACAAACACAAGAAGCATCAAAACGCTCACAAAGGCGCCAATTGGCACCAATATGCCTAGAACTTGTAATTTAGCCCCTTTCTAACCAAAAAGCAATAAACTAACAGAAACTTAATAGAAACAACCTACTATTGCCAGAGAACTTGCATGATTTATCTTTGGATAAGTGTAAATAACTCATATAAATATGAGTTATCAGTGAGTACAATTCTCATGGATTTGTCGAATTCTGTGAGAAAGAAGGAATTGTGCATGAAGTCACTGCACCTTACACGCCTCAGCATAATGGTACTGCTAAGAGGAAAAACTGGACCATCCTCAACATGGTAAGAAGCATGTTGAAGCAGAAGCAACTACCTCATAGTTTATGGGGAGAACTTGTAGCCACAATAGTACACATTCTGAACAAATGCCCCACAAAGAGATTGATTGGGAAGACACCTGAAGAAGCTTGGCTAGGAAGAAAGCCAAGTGTCAAGCATCTCAGAATAATTGGCTCAGTATGCTATAGACATGTCCCTGAGCAACTAAGAAGCAAGCTGGATGATAGAGCACAACAAATGATTCTTGTTGACTATCATTCGACAGGAGCATACAAACTGTATGATCCTGTGCAGAAGAAAATAGTGAAAAGCAGAGATGTCGTAGTAGATGAGTCGAAACATTGGAACTGGGAAGAAGGCTGTGAGAAAACTACAATGATGGACTTCGACGAAGTCTCTGATCGAGATGATCAGAATGAAGAGGTCGAAACTGAAGAGCCAGAAGAACCCATTGTTTTCGAACCTTTAAGAAGTCGCAAAGGGAAAGGCAGAGATCAGTAAGACTAGAAGGATTCGACACTTACCCAGATTCTGCTATTACAGCAGAGGGAGACCTGACACACTTTGCACTAATGGCAGAAGCAGAACCAGTGAGCCTGGAGCAAGCCCTTAGTCACAAGCAGTGGAAGGAAGCAATGATTGACGAGTTGAAATCAATCGAGAAGAATGATACTTGGAAGCTAGTCGAACTTCCAAAAGAAAAGAAAACCATAGGGGTGAAGTGGGTCTTCAAGACCAATGTCAAGCATCATGGCTGAGCATGCTACTGGTCGAAATTGGAGTGCACAGGGTCGAAGGAATGAAGTTGTTGATCGACAACAAGTCTGTGATAGATCTCGCCAAGAATCCTGTTGCACATGGTAGGTCGAAGCACATAGAGAACATATATCACTTCCTGCATGATCAAGTAAACAATGAGAAGCTAAATCTGGAATATTGTTGTTCGGAACTTCAAGTAGCTGATGCAATGACCAAGCCGTTGCAAAAGGGAAGATTCGAAGAACTGAGAACAATGCTTGGGATGATGTCACTCAGCAATGTGAATTAGGAGGGAATATTGAGATATGCCTTGTAATTCTATTGCTTGTAATAATAGTAGGTGTAGTTAGAAACCTAGTCGAAATGGGCTAGTCTGGGCCTGGGCCTGTTTCATTGTATATAAATATAGACGTCAGTAGCATGTAATTTTGTACCCTACCTTTATGAAATTCAGTGCAGCTTTTAATATTCATTGATATTGCCCTATTCATTCATCTGACACCTACCGCCGCCACTTCCTTTCTTGTTCCTTTCACGTGTTTATCTCCAACAAACTTTAATGAGTTTATATCTTTTAAGATTGACAAAGGACAATATTTTTTTGGCAGATCCGAAAGACTCTTAAACTAAAGCAGCAAAAAGTGGTCCAACTCAAAAATACAAGTAAGAATTTTCTAATGGAGTAGAACCAGCGCAGCAAGTGAAGGATCATGTATGGATCTCTAGCTTTCCGTGTCACCAAAACTAAGTGGATTTAAAACATAGTGTGAAGGAAAGAAGAAAAAAAAGAGACACACTACATCAAAGATTTATATCATCGGTTGAGAAATAGGATTTGCAAATGAGAAAAGCGTAGTGCCTGACGATGCAAACGAAGTCTACTCTATCTAGCAATGCTTAATTACCGTCTTATTCACGTGTAGTATCCACTGACTATATAATCTACACCGTGGAACCTTATCCGACTTTGTCGATTCGTGTGGTTCTCCTCTCCCGACAATTCATTTTAGCTAAATCCAAGATTCAAACTCGAGACTTTGAGATGAGATTCGAGCCCAGTTACCACACGTACTAACCCTTGTTGGTTTTACTTTAAAATTTTGAAATTACTTTTCTAATTAAAAAGACTTAATTTTCAGAAAAATAAATTTAAAAGTTTGCTTCTAGTGTATTTGCTGTTTGCCGAAAAAGTGGGAATAGTGATAGAAATTAGAGACGAAAAAATGAAATTAGTCTTTAATACTCTTAACAACGAAATTAGAGAAATATTTCCTTCTTCCTAGTATCTAATTTTCGCCACTATTTCGACTTATTCTAGTAGTGAAAAATCTAAATGTCATGTGTATAATCAATATAGGAAAACTATGAAGTAATTAGTGATCTCATCGTCAATGTACAAATCAACTATTGATATATCTACATAATAAATGTTAGAATATTCACTTTAGAGAAGCTTCTCAAAATAAAATTACTCAACCACCCAAGATACGTGGATTTTGGAATGTAAAGATCTACCTACGATTGGTCAAAAACAAAAAACAAAAAAAAAGATTTACCTACGAAAGAAAAATAAAAAGATGCTTTCTAACCACTTTACTACTCAGCTTGTTTTAATTTCTGAACTCAGAGTAAGCAATATATGTGTATATATAGAGACGCACCAAGCGACCCTCCATATATAATTCTCCATCTCAAAGACTTTTTCCAGTAACTAATTTCAACTCACAACATATCACAAGAACTTATGAAGAAGATAACTTCAAATATTACCCCAGAATCCCCTTCAAGTCCACCAAGTATATATAAGGCAACAACAACCGAGGAACTCATAGCCATGTTCCCAATACACAAAGAAACAAAAAGAAGCAGCAAATGTTTGGTGTACACGTTAGTTGTCATTGTTACCATGTTAGCCATTTGGTCAATTTTTGCATCAATCGTGTTGCAAACGAGAAATCCGGAGATTAAATTAAAATCTGCTAAGGTGATTCACATCAGTTATCAAACTTCAGCATCTTCAGCTTCCTTAAATGGGACAATGATTGCCCATGTGGTTATCACCAACACAAACTTTGGCTATTTTGATTATATGAACAGCACAGTGAAATTGTTGTATGAAGTTACGTGTGTGGGTGTTGGAGAAATAGAAGGTGGCATAGTGGAGGCAAGAGAAAGTAAAGTAATTAATCTTATGGTGAAGATTAGGTCTAGTAAGTTATTGGTGAGTGGGAATTTTAGTAGTAATGATATTGGTTATTTGGGCATAATGAAACTCAGAAGCTATGCAGAATTGAGTGGTACGGTGCACTTGCTGAAGTTTGTAAAGAAGAGGAAGATCATAAGGATGGCTTGCTTAATGAATCTAAATTTGACCTCACATTCATTTTACCATTTTCAATGTTAATTATGTTAGTGCAGGTAATATCAATATTGTATGGTTTTTAGTTTCTTTCAATGTTGGTTACCTACTTACCTTTCCAAAAATGAAACTTTTTTTTTCCTTTTGTGTGATGGGTTTTGGACCGTCATAGGACTTGAAGGCCGGACCGACTCACACAAGCCCATCAAGACTAATCCTGTAACATACCCAATTTAGCTAATTTCATTTATTGAAATTAGCAAGAGGTCATAATTAAGTAAATTAGCTAAACTGAGTATAATTAGCATAAATTATTAATTATGAGATAATGATCATGGATTAAATGAAAGAATTATGTGTTAATTGTTTAATTATGCTTATGATGAGAAATCATTTGGTTTAATAATTGCTTAAATGGGTTTAAGTGAGTGATTGGTAGTGAGGGCAAAACTGGTATTTCCACCTCATTTATTTCCCCCAGCTCACTAACATCCAACTGGCCAAATATCCCTCATACTCACATAGGAACAACACCAAAAAGGCACAAAACACTTCATTTGGCTGAAAACAGAAAAAAACCGTAGAAAGATAGCTTGAGAGTGAGGAGGAGGTCGCGAGAGAGGAGAAGAAGGGGAGGGAGACTGAACCTTAGTGCATGTTCTAGATTCTTACACCGTTAAACTCAGCTCCTCATTCTCTTCCGAATGATATCCATTTCGTAACCTACTTTGTTCTTGATCAGTGCATTTTAATGCACTCTTTATAGCTTTGCACTTGGTATTTTTGATTGTGTTCTGTGTCTAATATTTAAGTCTTAGCGCGTTTCTAGATTTTGGGTCTTATTTGAGCAATATAGTAATTTCACGACTAATTTTTGTTTTATTGCATATTGACCCCTATCTACTCTGAAGGTCATAACTTTGTCTGTGGTTATCCGATTGAGGCGTGCGAGCATGAGTTGGAAAGCTAAGGAACAGAGCTACAATTCTTCTGTTGAGCTCGAAACCCAGTTCTGAAGTATTGAAGGTGAAAACTGCGAATTACCGAAGCAGTACTGTGTAAAACGGGTTTTGGACCGAATATTAATTTGTTAACGGGCTTTTATCCAATAGCCCATTTAGTGATTAGGTATTTCGTTTTAGTCTTATAGATTTGGCTGGTCAGCAGCCGTTTTATCTATCTTACGCATTATCATATACTTTACAAAACTTTTGTGCTCTAGCCTCCATGGAAGCCTAAATTCCTAAGTTGATTCATCGGTGAAAGGCTCTCGTCTGCGGATTTTGAGGTTCGGTGTCTAATGTTAATTCGTTTATTTCGTTTTTAGTTTTCAGTTCTTTCTTCTCTATCAATTCCACATTTGAATTCTTTGTTTGCAAATTTTCGTCTTTGTGTGATGCTTAATTACCCAGATTACGCTTATTTGCAATACGCGAATCGTTTATATATGACGCTTGTTTATATGTGAATCTGTTTTTCGCAACTCTTAACTATTCGGGTTATTTAATCGCTTGTTTTATTTAATTCGAGTAGGAATTGATAGAGGATTGATTGAATTCAGTTATGATATTGATTGTGTTTAGTGGCGCTTGTTCACCATCATGATTGATTGAACACGTTGTTTTGACGCTTGCTTTAAAACGGTGCGAATTCGTTTAAACTAATTGACGCTTGCTTGATTAGTTTATTATCAATCAAGAACTGAAACCTTGAACGAGTCTTGCACGAATATTTGGAACCAATGATAAATCCGAGACGCGTAGCCGGAAACCGATGAATCGATTGTCACTTTAAGATTGTTAAACACCTCAAACACAAATCGTTTTCTTCATAAACAAACCCCCCTATTTTATTGTTAATTTTGTTCCTGATTCTGGAAATCTTAGTATTAGAGATCCTTGTGAGACGACCAAGGTTTCTCACCTTGTACTACATTCTTAATCCTTTTCAAATATTTTGACCCGCGTACGACCGCTGATCAAATTGGCGCCGTTGCCGGGGATCTCTAATTAGGGATTGCCAACTTCAGGATCCCACTAACAGTACTAACATTTTAGTTTGTGTCTTTGTTGAGTTTTCAGGTTTTGTTACAGGTCGTAGGCATTCTGCTGAATTCTGGTTTTTTAGGTAAAAAAAAAAAACGATTTTCAGGTGATCTGGTCAGATTGCTCCGAAAATTGGTCAGAAAATCCGAAACAAATCAAGGAGTAGGACTCCCTAAAAGGGAGCCTAGGCCGAAAAATCCTAAATTCATTCGTTTTCTATTTTTAATTAATTATTCGAATATTTTATAATCTCAAAAAAATCCAAAAAAATTTGAATGATCTTGTTTTGATTTTATTAGATTTTTAGTGGTGTTTTTATATTTTTAGATTAGTTTTGATTCATTTTTGATTTTTTCCTTAATTTTAGTCATAACTTCTTTGATTCTGATTTTGTTGATCATAACATGGCTGGTAGAACTCTGAGGGAACTTGCTGCACCTGATGTTACTGACAATGCTCTATGTATTAATTATCCTGATGTTGCTGTTCCTTTTGAATTGAAGTCTGGTTTATTACACTTGTTGCCAAAGTTTAATGGTCTTGCAGGTGAGGATCCTCACAAACATCTAAAGGAGTTCCACATTGTGTGCTCAACCATGAAACCACAAGGAATTCCAGAGGAGCACATTAAACTGAGGGCCTTCCCTTTCTCACTCCAAGATGCAGCCAAGGATTGGTTGTATTACCTCCAGCCAAGTTCTGTTGAAAATTGGAATGACTTGAAGAAGTTGTTTCTAGAGAAGTTCTTTCCTGCATCCAGAGCTGCTTCAATTAGAAAAGAGATATGTGGTATCCGGCAAAACTCCACTGAGTCTTTACATGAATACTGGGAGAGATTCAAGAAATTGTGTGCTAGCTGCCCTCATCATCAAATCTCTGAGCAACTACTCATCCAGTATTTCTACGAGGGTTTATTGCCCATGGACAGAAATATTATGGATGCTGCTAGTGGAGGAGCCCTTGTAGACAAGACCCCAACAGATGCAAGAGCTTTAATAGATAATATGTCCATTAACTCCCAACAATTCACAACCAGAAGCAATTCTGCAGTTCTAACAAGGGGAGTAAATGAGATACATGCTACTAATCATAAGAGCTTAGAAAACAGGTTAGATGAACTTACAGTTTTGGTAAAAAAGTTGGCAACAGGTCGGACAGCCAGGGTTTGTGGTATTTGTACCTCTACAGAGCACCCCACGGATTCTTGTCCTACACCTCAAGAGGATTCTAATGCTGATACCCCTCAAGCATATGCAGCTAATATATTTAACCCTCAAGCCAATGTTGATTTGTCTTCTAACAGGTACCACCCAAGCTGGAGGAATCATCCAAACCTTAGATGGGGAAATCCAACTGCACAACAACAACAGCCCAGACAGCAAATTAATCCATCACAAGCTGCTGCTAGGCCTGAACCTTCATTAGAGGATCTAGTTAAGCAGATGGCTGCCCAGAATCTCCAGTTCCAACAGAGAACAGATTCCTCAATTCAGAATTTATAGACACAAATTGGGCAGATGGCTACTGCAATTAATCAGATGCAAGCCCAGGGGGCAGACGAACTGCCTGCTCAAGCAGTGGTTAATCCGAATGCATCAAACCTCAATGTTAGTGCTATCACATTGAGATCTGGGAAGGCTGTTGACACTCCAAAGGTGCTTGAAACTGCTGTTTTGAAAAATAGAAAGGCACTTGAGCCAGATGATGATGAGGAATACATACCACCACTCCCATTCCCTCAAAGAGCATCTATTACTAAAAAACAAGATGAGGCAGATAGGGACAATGAGATTTTAGATACCTTTAGGAAGGTGGAAGTCAACATTCCCCTTCTTGAGGCAATTAAGCAGATTCCAAAATATGCCAGATTTCTGAAGGAGTTGTGCACATACAAGAGAAAGAGAAGACTGAAAGGAATTGAAAAAGTCAATGTGGGGTATAATGTTTCTGCCCTCATGTTGCCCATGCCCCAGAAGTGCAAGGATCCAGGAACTTTCTCCATTCCATGCACCATCGGCAACAGTCATTTTGATGATGCCATGTTAGATCTAGGAGCTTCAATCAATGTAATGCCCACATCTATTTTTAACTCTCTTGCTCTTGGACCTTTGCAGGAAACAGGTGTTACCATCCAGCTAGCAAATAGAAGCAATGCTCGACCTGCTGGACTGGTTGAGGATGTTCTTGTTAAAGTTAATAATTTGATCTTTCCTGCAGATTTTTACATTCTAGACATGGAGGAAGAAACTAAGTCCAACAGGTCGCCTATCATTTTAGGCAGACCATTCTTGAGGACTGCCAAAACTAAAATTGATGTACATGCAGGGACTCTTTCCATGGAATTCGGTGATACCACTGAAAAATTCAACATCTTTAATGATAAGAAACACCCCATGGAAGAGCTTTCCCTTTGTAAAATTGAATTGCTTAATGGTTTGGTTGATACTTTGCAGGTTGACACACCTCCTATAGCTGACATTGTAGATGTAGCTACTGCCATTGAGCAGCCCCTTGTTTTAGAGCTTGAACCACCCCCTAAAAATTTTAATTTTGTATATTCAGAGGGGAGTGGGAAGCTTCATGAGACTAATATAACAGGGCTTAAATCTGAACAGGAAAAGAAGCTGCCAATCCTAAGGAAACATAGGAGCGACATTGGTTTAACCATGACGGGCATTCCTGCCAAGAAAGTGTGGAAAGCTAAGCATGATAAGATGATTTACAAAAAGGAGTTCTCCATTGGGCATAGAGTTTTATGGTTCAGACCCCGCCTGAAAATTATGGCTGGGAAACATCGATCCAAGTGGATTGGTCCTTTTGTTATTACTAACATTTTTCCTCATGGTGTAGTAGAAATAAAAAGTGAGGCGACAAACAAAGTTTTCAAAGTCGATGGAAAGCGTCTCAAGTTATTCTATGAGAGTTCCGCAACTGAAGTGGAACCATAAGAGAACTCTCATTGAAACATCCCACCTACACTACAAATTGACCAGGGAGTCCCTCCTCCTAACTCTTATTTTATGCTTGTTGTTTTCATTGAGGACAATGTATGATTTAAGTGTGGGGGGGTGTCTTTTAGTAGCTTAGTAGTTTGCCTTTTTCTTTTAATTTTTGGCTTGCTTTTCAGTTTTCCTTCAAAACAAAACAAAAAACAAAAAATTGTTATTTTTGCATGTTTTTCCATGAGTTCTTAGTTTGCATACGTTGTGAGTGATTTTGCTATTCTAGGACCATAGGTGTTTTGACATGACTTGATTGATTTCTTGTTCCTCTTGGTATAATAAGTTGGATATGAGCACTAGATTTTGCATCATTTGTGATAGTCAGTGTCTCTGGTGAGAATTGAGCCTTTTAATGGATGGACAACATTTTTCCATTCTCTCATTTATTGTGTGTGACTCACTCATGTTTGTTAGTTACTCTAGAACTTGACTCGATTCTTGTTGAAACACTTGTTCACATGCATGTTTGAAATGATCTAGGCAATTCTGTTTTTTAGCTACTAGCCAAATAAGCCTACCCTGAATTTATCCCTTTGTGTAAGCCCCTTTGAGCCTTTTATCCCATTCTTTGTTTTATAGCTCATTATAAGCCCAAAAGTGAAAAACAATGTTATTACCCAATCTTAAAGGGTGAAGGAGCTTTGAATTGAGAATTGCTAAATCCATAAGTGTGGGGGTGTCCAAATTGTGCAATTGTGGTTCTCACTTGGGTTTGTTCTTGGGTTCTCAATAGAAAGTTTGGCAAGTACATTTGTATAGAAAAATATTCCCCAAAAAGAAAAAAAAGAGAAGAAAAAAAAAAGAATGAAAAAAAAAGTGTGTGTATTTCTTTTAATTTTTGTTTCAAGAAGAATGAAAGTGTGTAGAGAGAGTTATGTGGAGAAGTATATCAAAATAGAGAAATTCATCATACTTTGTTGAAGTTGGACCCTCTCATGCTCACTTTACAATTGATTTTCACTGCTTCTTTATCCTCTTTGATTCTTTTTAGTTTAGTTCCCCCTTAGGATTATCCCACCTTGACCTTGGCCCCATTACAACCCTTATAAAGACCTTTTGATCTTATGTGCATGTGTTCTTAAGTGTGGATGTCAGAAGCTTGTCAAGCATATGGTAGTGCTAACTTTCATTGATGTGCTTATTATATATATATGAGAGTAAACACAAGCCTAGACACTTGAGTGATTGAGAGCATTACTTATACATATCCTGTGAGGACTCATCACTTATGATTCACTCTCTAGTGCTCTATCATCTTGTTTGCCTTGATTGTAATTAAGTGCAGTATTTGATTGTCGTTCTCCTTGAAGCCTAGGGAAAAGTATTTCTCTTATGACTTTGCATTCATTGGGTTCATTGAAAACTCATGCATTGTTTTCGTGTCTTGTTTTGTGTGTTTTGCCCGGAGTGCAAAAGCTTAAGTGTGGGGGAATTTGATCAGTGCATTTTAATGCACTCTTTATAGCTTTGCACTTGGTATTTTTGATTGTGTTCTGTGTCTAATATTTAAGTCTTAGCGCGTTTCTAGATTTTGGGTCTTATTTGAGCAATATAGTAATTTCACGATTAATTCTTGTTTTATTGCATATTGACCCCTATCTACTCTGAAGGTCATAACTTTGTCTGTGGTTATCCGATTGAGGCGTGCGAGCATGAGTTGGAAAGCTAAGGAACAGAGCTACAATTCTTCTGTTGAGCTCGAAACCCAGTTCTGAAGTATTGAAGGTGAAAACTGCGAATTACCGAAGCAGTACTGTGTAAAACGGGTTTTGGACCGAATATTAATTTGTTAACGGGCTTTTATCCAATAGCCCATTTAGTGATTAGGTATTTCGTTTTAGTCTTATAGATTTGGCTGGTCAGCAGCCGTTTTATCTATCTTACGCATTATCATATACTTTACAAAACTTTTGTGCTCTAGCCTCCATGGAAGCCTAAATTCCTAAGTTGATTCATCGGTGAAAGGCTCTCGTCTGCGAATTTTGAGGTTCGGTGTCTAATGTTAATTCGTTTATTTCGTTTTTAGTTTTCAGTTCTTTCTTCTCTATCAATTCCACATTTGAATTCTTTGTTTGCAAATTTTCGTCTTTGTGTGATGCTTAATTACCCAGATTACGCTTATTTGCAATACGCGAATCGTTTATATATGACGCTTGTTTATATGTGAATCTGTTTTTCGCAACTCTTAACTATTCGGGTTATTTAATCGCTTGTTTTATTTAATTCGAGTAGGAATTGATAGAGGATTGATTGAATTCAGTTATGATATTGATTGTGTTTAGTGGCGCTTGTTCACCATCATGATTGATTGAACACGTTGTTTTGACGCTTGCTTTAAAACGGTGCGAATTCGTTTAAACTAATTGACGCTTGCTTGATTAGTTTATTATCAATCAAGAACTGAAACCTTGAACGAGTTTTGCACGAATATTTGGAACCAATGATAAATCCGAGACGCGTAGCCGGAAACCGATGAATCGATTGTCACTTTAAGATTGTTAAACACCTCAAACACAAATCGTTTTCTTCATAAACAAACCCCCCTATTTTATTGTTAATTTTGTTCCTGATTCTGGAAATCTTAGTATTAGAGATCCTTGTGAGACGACCAAGGTTTCTCACCTTGTACTACATTCTTAATCCTTTTCAAATATTTTGACCCGCGTACGACCGCTGATCAGTTCTCCTTCTCAAAACACCATTGATGAACCTCCAAGCTCAAAGTGTTAGAAATGGTGTTCGCAAGTCTTGCATGTGATGACTGAAGCTTGATACTCAGTAACTAACCCACCTTAACCAACCACATTGTAATTTTGGGAGCAATAGAGTCAAGGTCAGATTCTGTTCTGGGTAGGGGAGCAGCTCTAAGTTCGAATTTGAGAGAAAAGTTCGTGTACGGGGATCGTTTGTGAGGTTACATCGTCGTTGCAATCCGTGGATTCGTTGTTTGTGCGATTTTCATCGCAATCGGTGAGTTCTATACTCGCTTAGGGAATTGTTTTCGAAACATTGATCAAGTGTTTTGATTCTGTTTTCAACTCGCAAATGTTAGTGTCAAAAACCGTTTTTGAAGTTTGATGTTTTACAGTTTGTTTGTAAGTTATAACTTGATTGTGATTTTGGAATGCGATTGTCATGATTGTGGTCTGTACTGGTTTTGTGCTGTTTTGGACTGAATTGATGTATTGTGATATTCGGGAATCGATCAGAACGGTATTCGGGAACGAACGGAATGGACAAGATATGAGAAAACAGCAAAATCTAGGCTACTGATGAACGCGCACGGATCGTGCCCCCTAGGGGCACGGATCGTGTGTATCGTTCGCAGGGAGCCTGGAAAATTTTTAAAACATGGCATGGACCGTACGCTCTGTTCGGTTTCTAAATATTAAAATTTCAAAACACGCACGGGTCGTGCGCCTCTAGAGCACGGACCATGGGGAAGCTTCTATTACCCATTTTTAAAATATGCTTTAGTCCATTCCAAATGATTCCAAATCCCTTCTAATCATTTCCCCAAGGTTGTACAATGATTGTAATGCAAACATTCCATGAAATTGAGTGTGTTTGAGATAAAATTCTTAAGCTATGAAAGTCATGAAAAACCGTACATTAGCAAACGCGAGCGCACACAAGACAAGATAAGATCAAGGATTATAAGTCCAAACAATTCATATTATGATAATTGATTGTAAGTCTATACAAGTTATATATATACTCTCAATCCATGTAAAGACAAGTCAAGTCACTTTCCCGAAAGGAAATGAAGAATTACTTTCTATGAAAAGAAAGGTAGAATGGCATACATATAATAATATATGTATATCAAGGGTGACGACCCCAGATTATTAGCATACTAGGGCAGAGAAGTCATGAGCCCGAACCCTAGACCCCTTCCATGTAGCCCGCTTTCCAAGGTCAGCGGGATTGGGTTCACTAACGGCCGAAGAAAAAACCGAATAAGGTGGCTTGAGGTTTTGTGCTAAGCTAAAGAAAAGATAAGACATGAATTGTAGTCGCTTATTAGGGCTACAAGAAGAAATAAAGAAATATGAATCGTAGTCGCTTATTAGGGCTACGGGTTAGAAGAAAATATGTCCACATGGTCGCTTATTAGGGGCATGATGTTCAAAGTACAAAGCCTAATGAACCGCTAGAGTTAGTAAGGGGTCTCGATAGGACTCACTGGGATAATGTTTATCTCACCCTTTATATGTTGTGGTTTTTACAGAGAAGCAGGGGAAAGCAATGGCGATGAATCACGGTTAGCCGGTGCGACTCTAGAAGTCATTAAAGATTGAGTTTCATGTTTAGGCCTTTGCCCCTTTCGTTGTTTTTATGTTATCGATTGTATAACTATCATTGTATCAGTTGTAAATCGTTTCCGCTACTTATGTTTTGAGTATTGAACACTAGTATTGTATAAGTTTTAAGTCATGAGACTTAAGTACTTTAGTAAGTTAATGAGGTTCATTGAACCGTTTGATATTTAATTATCGAAAGTTTTTAGTCGTGTTCAATATTCAATAACAGGAAGTTACTCTGATGTATGCCAAGTGGTACATTTTGGTATTTCTACAAGCTAGAAATATCGGGGTGTTACAAATCTACTCACTCGGCCTAGGGCCCAGGAAGTCGGTTTACGCCCCACAATCACCAGAGAGAACGTGCCAAGTAGTTCGAGATGAGACTGGCTTGAGTGGCAAGGAAGGACGGTTACCGAGGAAAAAGAGCATATAAGGAGCAGTAGCGCAGAAGCACCAAACAGACCCAAGTAGTTAGAGAAAAACACTAGCATAGACCGGATAGACAAAAAGCTATCCAGTGATCATTGTAACTCACCAATTATATCAATAAACTTATTCAAGCACAGGTTTGCATTTGAGAGGTGAAAAAAATTGGAGAGATTAAAAATTAAAGAATGAAAAAGATGCTTCCTCACTCATTTGGTATGCAAAATATGAATTCTACAAGGGTTTAATTGGTATAATCAATGGTGTAATTTTTTTTACAGAATCCATCAATAAAAAACTGCGATATAAGTGATTTTTAAGGTAATTAAGATAAAGTCAAGTTTTTTATTGACCGACGTGTATAAATTACTTAAATCATACTCCATCGGTTCCATATTATACGTTGTTTTGGGTCATTTCACACATATTAAGAAAAATAGTTAATTTTGTATGGGGAAGAGAAATTGTGAGTTAGTTTACCAAATTAACATTTATTAATAACATTGGGAAAATAAATTAGTAGAGTTATGAAAGAGATATTATTAATAATGAAGGGTATGGTAGGAAAGAAACATTAATGTTGTTGTCAAAAATGCTGACATGGCTGTAGTCGAATGATGCTGACTGCAGTCGAAATTCTATAGTCGAATTTCAGAAGTAAAATTTCGACTGATGCTGTTGAGTGGCAAGGACTGCTTCGAACTAAATGTGCAGAAATAGAAACTGTCGAAGTCGAAGTAGCTGCTGTCGAATTGTACTGATGCTGTCGAAATTAAACCTGCAAACACAGAAATGTTAGATAGGCAACCGGAGGCGTCTTGCGACTGCCCTGAAGAATTTATCCGCCTCTACAGCGCAAATTCCCCGAGGTACAACCGGGCCTTCTCAATCGCAGTAGCGAAAGAGGTATCAGAACTAGCAAGAAGAACTGGATATTGACAGTAGAGCAACCCAGAGCTCTTTTTCAAGAAAGGTGGAAAATGAATTTTCTGAGATCATTTTCAAGTGCAACTCGAAATCGTTTATATAGGCTTTAGGAAAAATAGTTGTTAGAGACATAGGCTCCAGCAATCAATAGCCAGTCAAAAACCGTTTCTAAAATCAATTGTGATCAAAAGGTTTAACTCTGCGGTTACGGAATAAATGGGTTTAAAAGAAAAGAAGCCGTTGGAAGAAACTGACAGTTACAAAATAAAGGGAATTAAGTTTCAGTTTTCGACCAAATATTTTCACCAGACCAAATTGTTTTGCCAATCAGTTCGACCTGAGCTTTCCGTTACAAATTATTTCATATTCGACCCATGATTGGGCGTATACGGATAGGTTGATAAAAGTAATATTTAAATTAGTACAAAGCCAGTCGAGCGCGCAGGGGGGGGATCGAAAGATTCGCACTGAACCAAGCCATGTTGGTCCTTGCTTGTGCGCGCGAGGGAGTCCCTTCTAGTTGCTTGTTTACTAGCTCTCATTAAGCTTTAGTATATGAAGACTTTGGTGAATCCAAAGCCAAGCAATGTGGGACTTCTCACTTTTGAAATATCCATTTATTTTCAATAAAATACAACAAATGTTTCATTAGAATTTTTAAAAGTCACGTATTATGGGACAAATTTTTTTGATTAGAAAGTCATATAATACGGGACGAAAGGAGTACTACCCAACGGTTTGGGCCATAAAAAATAACTTTATTTACCCATTTAAGCAACCTACTAAAAATGCTCTAATCATTTTAACAGTCAAAAGTCAAATTACACCAGTACCACTTGTCCTCAAACATGCTTCACTTTGAATAACTCTATGAAGAAACCGGTTCTGGATTTATTATAATCTTGTTGGTTGCTTCGATTAAATTATTAACTTGTCATATTTTAAAACAAACAAAAAAATGACGACAAAGTTGAATTTCATGTAAGAGAGAAGGGAGAGATTTAAGGAAATGGGTTTTCAACATGGTCCAAATTAAATATGGGCCCTATAAACAAACATGATTATCAATCAAGTCAGATGTAATTTAGTGGGCCATAAACGACGACGTGGCAAGAGCCCTTCATAGAGGGAGTATCTTGGATCCAAATGTGACACAAAGAGACAAATTGAATATCGTACCTACGTTGTCTCCTCCCGCAACCACACAGCCTCGGTGCAACAACAACATAGCTTCACCAATTCCAATATCTGCTTCACATCAGACACATGTGACTACTGGTGGCACAGCCTAAGACCTAAACCATTACCAAACCACCATGCAACTGCAAGGATTCCATTTTTTATTTACTTCCACTCAGATGTGAAATTCCATTTTAACCCTCCACTCCACTACACTCCACTCCCTCATCATCATCTTTCTTCGGTCAAATGAAATGACAAATACTCTTTTCCTAATCACACTTTCACTGCTCATGTCACTATCTAATTTCCCACTTCTCTGACTCTGACCGCATTTTCCCTTCTAACTTTATCAAATCAACACCAATGATCATTTTTTTATTCCATTACAAACACCTTGACCAATAGACCAAGTCTTAAAAGCCGATTAAGCAGATAAACAAAGTGAGATTTATGAACCAGAAATTATTATTATTTAAACAACAAGAATATGAAACTAATGAATTCAATGGTACCATAGCAATTAATTTCCGCTCATGGTAGTTGTGTACTGTGTAGTGTTGGATGAGAAGTGCATATCTGACTAGCTACACACACACATAGCCAAAAGATACATGTCATAGATACATAGTACATAGATACACAGAAAAAGATCTGATTCTTCTTTCACTTATTGGAAAGAAGAGCTTTACAGTTTACACTACCAAGGAAGATAAAGAAAACCCATTCATTCAGTAAATCGCTAATGAGCTTTTTCTTCATCCTTCCCAAAAGTCATGCAACTACCATGACTCTACTTTGACTATTTCTCTTTTTTCTTTTTATAACACTTTTTTTCTCCCCTTTTGTTGCATTGCAGTGCAAAATCTAATACAATAATACTAATAAGTAATTACAGAAAAGACTCATTTTTCTTCCTTCTTCAACCTCAAAGTTGCTTGTCATTAGACTTCCTTGACAATTCCGGTGATATCTCCCGCAATGGATCGCTCACAGAACGTGGCAATTGAGAAGAAGACTCGCTCTCTATTTCAATTTTCAACACATCAAACCAAAACTCTATCAAAACCATAACCATGAATTAATAATAATAATAATAATAATAATATTAAATAAATTACCTCTGGAGGCATTGAAGGACCTCTTGCAGTGTAAAATGGCACCTTGAATTCCATCCTGCTGCTGCAAAAGCGAATCGTCGCGCCGTTTCGACGACACATCGGCAGGCGGAGAAGCAGCCACCGTGGAAGACGCCGAACGGCTCTTCCCTAAATGCTTGTACACAACTCGAAGCCCTGCCGGAAGATTTCCCGGTTTCTGACTCTTCACAGTGGTTTCCACAACGGCTTCCCCTTCCGCCTCCGTAACCGTCGCCGCTTCTTCTTCCACTCCAGTTTTGCTTCCTTGCTTGTTGTTATCCCCATGGCTATACCTACGAGAAACTCTAACGTAAAGAGGCTTCACCATTTTCAAATACTTGTGCATCACTACTTCCTTCGAGAAACGTTTCTCTTCAGAAGGTAAGTGTAAGTCATCGGTGCTCTGCTTCTGATTCAACGGCTGTGATTTGTTATTTCCTTTTGAACTGTTATCTCTTGTGAAGAGAGAAACGATGGGAACTTCTACTTTGAATTTTATTCTCTGTGGTCGTTGCTGTTGCTGCTTCATGTGTTGCTGTTGTGGTGGTGGATTCAAACTAACTGAAGAATCGGGCTTGGGCTTTTTGAGGCCCAACATGAAGACACGAAATTTGGTTGCGGATTTTAACAATGAGGAAGTGAACTGAGGTTTGGAGTTAGGTTCGGAAGGGTTGTTGAGAACGAAGGAAGAAGGCTCGTCCACTTGAACTAACTTTCCTTTGAAGAATAAATCCTCTGAAGGAGATAGAGAAAGGTTTCCATCACTACGGTCGTTACTCGAAGGAGACAGTGTTATCTTAAACTCACTCTCACCGTCAGATTCTTCTTCTTGACCGTCTTCAGAGCCGTCCACTTCGTCAGGTGCAGCAAACTCTAAGTCGAAGAAAGGTCCGTCGTCGTCGTTGTCGTTGTCGCTTTCTGTTACGGCGGCGGCGAGGATGGTGGTGGTAGTGGTGGCGGCGTTGGGGGTGGGAGACGTTGCGGTATCACCGCCGAGTCCAAGTCCACCACCACCACCACCACCTCTCCAGTATTTGAGCAAGCTAAAAGCTTCCATGGTTGGGAGAGCCAGTATAGTATAGATAGTGTGGTTGCCTTTTTAGAGGGAGAGAAAGAGAGATTTAGGTTATGGGTGGTGGGAGAAAAAGGGGAAGAGAAAAGGAACGGAGTTTGGGAAACAGAGGAAACAGAGAGAGTTATTATTATTTAATAATATTTGTTTGTTTGGTCAAAAAAAATAATTGTTTGTTTGGTTTAGTTGATTTGCAGGGTAGTCATGTGAGAGGCGTCAGAAAAATACGAGTAGCTTTGCCTTTGATTATTGATTCAGAAATTCAGACGCAGGCAGGCACGTACTACATGGAGATGGAGTGAGTGTAGTGTATCGTATTCAATTCAATTATTCACATTGGTATTCGTACATTACATCATCAACTATCATACTTGACACTTCGTCAAAAAACATTTATTTATGATAAAGGAGACACTCATGTTTTTAATTTGATATGGACGACTGTGACTTATGCTACTAAGATACTAGCTTAGTAATAGTTACTAAAGGGTTATAGCGGTAATTTACTATATTAATTAAATAAGGCTTAAAAAAATTGGATGATTTAGAGTAAATGTCTACCACTAATAGCGGAAAAAAAACGTAGGAATAGCAAAAATCAAGGAACAGTTTTAGAAACTCATTAATCATAGAATTTTGGTTATTTCTCAGTATACGGCTTTCATCCCACACAATTTCAGTGATTCAAAATCCGTATTTTGTTCAATTCCAACCCTCCGTGACTTCGTCGTGATTGTGACTTAATAATAACATAACTTCGGTTAGTCCAATTCTAACCAAAGGTTAACATAACTTCGGTTAGAGGAATTCTAGACAGGGAATAATATATCTTCGGTTAGTCCAATTCTAGCCAGGGATATAACATAAGATAACTTCGGTTAGTGGATTTCTGGCCAGAATAACATAAGATAACTTCGGTTAGTCCAATTCTAGCCAAGAAATAACGTAACTTTGGTTAGTGGATTTCTAGCCAGGATATAACATAACTTCGGTTAGTCCAATTCTAGCCAGGAAATAGCATAACTTCGGTTAGTCCGGTTCTAACCAGGGAATAATATAACTTCGGTTAGTCCAATTCTAGCCAAGGAATAAGATAACTCCGGTTATTACGATCTAACCAAATAAAAATATGACTTCGGTTAGTGGAAACCACAGAATATATCAAGTTTGGGTAGTTGGTCCTAAATGTTCTCTCAGTGGCGTGATTGAGAGAGTACATGCATATTACAAATGAAGAATAAAGGACTTACGCGCAAGTAACGATGAAAAACTGATTTTAGTTCTATGTTCATCAACATCATAACGAGACATGATCAATGGCGTAAAGGAAGAGCGTGCTTCAATGGCGTGGATCAACGGAGTCCGTTTTTTAAACACTCGTGGGCGCCTTATTTTTTGGCGTGAGTACGTTTTTTAGGCTTCTTTTGCGTGAAAAATAAAGAAAGATATATGTAAGAAGAAGAAGAAGAAGAAGAAGAAGAAGAAGAAGAACACATTTAATAATTTATTTAATGTAATTAAAACACAAAAAAAGGATATGACATAAATACCCTTATTAAATACTAGCTATTAGATTGAATTTCATTGAAATTTTGTCAATCCAATGACTAGTAATGATTTAGTAACTATTACTAAGCAAATGGCTTAGTACTACAAGCCGTAGCCTTGGTTATCTATTTCTTTTTTCCTCAGCATATCAAGCTATCCAAGGAGTGTCCCTATGTTTCTTCGCTTGTTGTGATTATGAACAAATTTTTTGCACTTATCGCCATCTACTTTGTCACAATAAGAGTTTTGTTATCTATATACACATTCACTTTCCATTTCTTTTGTTCTCAGTAAAATTGAGTTAATGACTAAGACCGCCTAAAGATTCACTTCCCGACAAACCACGTCACTAGACTAGCCAAGAGATCACTTTCCATTTCTTTTGTTCCGAGAGAAAAATCGATGTGAGACTAATCACTGAACTTGAATTCCCAATAATTCCCATCAAGTGTGAGTCACACACATCACTGAATAAATTGTATCAGAGTCTTGGTTTCGGCTTGGTGGGAGGGCGAGAAATGGATTCTAATTTAGATTAAGTCCAGTGATGTGGATGACTCACACTTGAAGGGGGAGAGTGTTGGAAATTCTGCAGTTATTTAGATTAAGTCCAGCCGTTATAAAATAATTGTAATAAATCAAAAAGTCGTTTGTAAAGTAATTCTGCAGTTACGAAATAATTCGGTTTAATTAAAACGGCTGTTGAAAATTCAGCAGTTACGAAATAATTCGGTTTAATCAAAATGGCCGTTGTAAAATAATTTAGCAGTTATGAAACAAACGAAGTTAATTTTCAGTTACAAAATGAATTTTCCGTTTGGAAAATAAAGCAACTCGCTTAAACTGGGCATATTCGGAAAGTCTGATATAAAACCAAATTTAAAAAAAATAATATTTCATTAATTAAAATTAGCGCAAGGCTAATCGTGCGCGCAGAAGGGGGGAATCAGAAGATTTGCACTGAACCAAGCCATGTTGGTCCCTACTTGTGCGCGCGAGGGAGTCCCTTCTACTTGCTTGTTTACAAGCTCTCATTAAGCTTTAATATTTAAAGACTTTGGTGAGTCCAAAGCGAAGCAATGTGGGACTTCCCACTTTTGAAATATCCTTTGTTTTTTTAATAAAACACAACAATCCCCCACATATTTCAAAAGTTTGAAAATAAATTTATAAAAGAAGTTTCCTGGGTTAACATCGTAGATGTAATGCATCGGAGCTGTATAGCAAGCTATGGAACCAGTCCTAGATAGATAAAACATAACATACAGTGAATTGGTTTAGCAAGCTATGGAACCCAAGACACATATTATATGTTAGAGATTTTACCATCACATTACACCCCACAATTCTTGCTGTTTCCGCGGTGTTGCGCTACTAGCCGTGCGCGTGCTCGGTATTCATGAGTGCTCTAGAGATCTCGCTAGGATCTCATGCATGCGGCCCTACTTGACACTCATATAGGTGATTTCATCAAGTGTATGCTGCAAGTCATACACCACCCATAAGGGCTATGAAAATCATTAAAAGCTTTAAGCTTATCCTTTTAACCTTGCAGTCTAGCACTATCACAATAACACCATAGGAAGGGACAATAATAAAATTAATTACTTGAATTAATTTTTCAGTGCTAGAAATATCGAGAAGTGACTTGTTTTTACCACATTGAACCTTATTCACGGGATCTCCAATCACAAAGGTTGGGTTACCATCACTTCTTAATTTCAATTGGCTTTAGTCCCGTTCCCCTCGATGTCTCACATATCAGTTTCTTCCCTAGGGGTTTTGTCAGAGGATCGGCCAAATTTACTTCTGACTTCACATAATCGATCGATATCGCTCCATATTTTGGCAATTGTTTGACAACATTGTGTCTTAATTGTACATGTCTATTTTTGCCATTATAGGTCTTATTCTTTGCAACGGCTATAGGCATAGAAGGAGTCTAAATATCGATCAAGCTCTTCACTTCTATCTTCCTTGCTGCTCGAAAGATTAGTAGGAAAAATGATTTGTTGGGTTATTTCTTGTTGGATTTTCACACCTTCCCAACATACGGAATTTTAAGCTTCCCTCCAAACTACATGATCCTCCCGTTCAATCTTTTCACACCCTCCCCTCATCTTTCTTATTCTCCCAAGATTCTTCTTTTGTAGAGGCATGTTCTTCTTGTTCTACATTTGTAGTAAAATAAAACTCCTTACAATTTCTATTCAGATGATGCCCCCCACAAAAATCACAACGCGGGTGATGTGGTTGGTCAATACTTAGCTCAAGAAGTTTTATGTCCGCTAACCAGTGAAAATATCCCACAACAGTTGTCCACTCTGGCTCATGATAACTCGTATTTATATGAGTTATTCATGCCCTTATTACTTAAATTAATGTAAGTTCTCAAGTGATATTCATACTTTATTTGGTAAATATTAGCAACCCCTCATCCTCCTTTTCCTTCCCCACCCGGGTTCGAGAGCGGTCCGACAAGTTAGGGTTAAAAGCTTATTTGTTAACATTTGGCACAATGGGTGCCCTAGTGAATGTTTTAATGTTTTGTTAGTGCTGCAGCGTTAGGCGCTATAGCGCTAAATGACGGTGAGTCAGGTGGACATCACAAAGGAAAGATAAATGTGGAGCCTCTTACCTTATGTCAAGTCAAAGCATGATTTCCCTATGCCTAGGACTGACGCGAACACTCCCAAGTGGCTAGCTAGGACACTTGGCGCATTTTTATTGAAGGATTGCTTTTAGTTGGTGAGAAGTGTCATAGTCACCTTTTGTAAAAGCTACTTTATGAGATGAGGATAATATCTATCCATCTTCTCCACCCATGAGTCATTCGACTTCAAGGGGAGAGTTCTTAGAGAGAAATAACTTGACACATATTTCCTCCATTAAACCTTCATCTTCAAGCTTTCATTTTTAGTTTTCTTATCTTTCTGCGCTGTGAAGCTACGCTACAGCGTCATCATGCTGTGCATGAATTGGAATTGAGGGAGTGCATCTTTTGTAACCATTATTCCTTACTCATTTACGGTAATATAAGCATTTTGTCTTGTATTATGTTGATGATGAATGTAATGAGCTAAACACTTAGTAGTTGGATTGCTTCTAGTTTGTAATGAACCTTGAGTAGTGTAAATATAATATTGTGATGTTTGCGTTTCAACCCTTGTTCTTTAATGCTTTCAAACTTGTTTTGGGAATGGCCAACTGAAATAAGTAGATTTGTAGGTACATACATGGTCTACGAATAGAACTCAAGGGTTGATATGAATGAAAGGTTGTTTAAAGACATTTAACCAACTTGTGCTTAACTCTAGACATAGGGGAGCAATAGTTCATAAGGTGAATACTGTGGGTTCTTCATTATACATGGGTGGAATTATTTAGAACCTACACATAGGAGTCTTGTAACAAAACCCTGGTGTCAGTGACCGAAAGGCACAAATTCAAACGCTACAGCACTTAGCGCTATAGCGTCCAATGTTATAGCGCCTTACTTTTGGGGATTTATACAATAAAAAGCAGTCCAACTCATTTTATAAACTCTTAAGCTTGCTTACTCTTTAGCAATATCCTTCTTATTTTGCATGTCCAAAAACTTGTTATTTTTACTTTGTTCATTTCACTAAGTTGTTAACTACTTAAACTCTTAAATTAATATCAATTTTTGTGGGTACGATCCTTACTTTATCATTATATTACTTGTTGCGATTGTGTATACTTCCACAAACTACTTTTCGCACAACAAGTTTTTGGCCCCGTTGCCGGGGATTGCATTTAATTTTTATTGTTTAAGTTTTTAGCAATATTAGTGAAGATTTTACACTAGTGTGTTGTTTCTTGGTGTTACAGCATTAGGTGCTATAACGCGTGCCCAAGTCCCAACCACCAGAATTCGAGTTGGATCCAGAACCAGAAAGGATATTTAGGAAACCGAGACAACTTCAGAAACTGAGACAACTTAGACCCACAATGTCTGAACACAATGGCAGAACAAACTCAGGCAGAGGTACCACTCAGGGTGGTAGAACCAATTTTGGTAGAGGTGGCAGATCAGACTCTGGTGGTCGAGGTAGAGGACCACCCACTCCTACACTTCATGAAGAAGAAGACTGGTACAGGCAACAATTCATTAATCAAGGTCCTGCAAACATGGTAAATGATAGGGACAGACCTATGAGGGACTATGTTGTGTTTGATCCCCAAACCATGGAGACAAGCATAGCAAGACCTGTTCTTCAAACAGCTCATTTTGAATTCAAACCCATGATGTTCCAAATGCTCCAAACAGTAGGTCAGTTTGGTGGTTCTCCCCAAGAGGACCCATATTTACACTTAAAGCAATTTTTGGAGGTCTGCAGTAACTTTACCCATCCAGGAGTCAGTGATGATGCATTTAGGTTAAAAAATTTTCCTTATTCCTTGAAGGATAGAGCTAAGGCCTGGTTAACTTCTTTAGAGCCTAACTCTATCCACACTTGGAATGAAATGGCTGAAAAATTCTTAGCAAAATATTTTCCACCTAGCAAAAATGCAAGAATGAGGTGAAGTTACTGCATTCAAACAAAAAGAATCTGAATCACTGTTTGAAAGCATGGGAAAGATGGAAGGAATTGATTAGGAGATGTCCACATCATGGCATACCAGTCATCTTTCAGATGGAAACATTCTATAATGGATTGGACCCAAGTACTAGACTTATGCTTGATGCTTCTTCTGGGGGTGTATTACTGAAAACTTCTTACAATGAAGCTTGTGAATTGATAGACAATATTGCAACAAACAGCTACCAATGGCCAACAGAAAGGCTAAATCCACAGAAGAAGGTAGCTGGAGTCCATGAAATAAGTGAAGTCTCAGCTCTATCAGCACAAGTGGCCTCCCTCACCAACTTGATTAAAAACATGAACACCTCCAAGGCTACAGCAGCTGCCGCTACAGCATCAGCTGAATCAACTGTAGCTGCCATTGAACAAGCTCCTCAAGGCTCAACAAGTTGTGTTTACTGTGGAGGAGAGAATCTATATGAAGAATGTCCAGACAATCCTGTATCTATAAATTACGTGGGATTCAACAAGAATAATAATCCCTATTCAAACACTTACAATCCTGGTTGGAAGAATCACCCCAATTTCAGATGGGGAGGTAACAATGCTGCTGCAACAAATTCTAATGCTCCTGTTATACCACCAGGCTTCCCTGCTCAAAGTTATCAAAGGCAGAATGCCCCAGCTATGGATAGCTCTATAGAAAATCTGTTGAAAAGTTTCATGAGTGATTGTAAAACAACTTTGCAAACTCATGAAGCCTCTATCAAGAATCTGGAGATCCAAATGGGGCAGATAGCTAATGTTCTTACTCAAAGACCCAGTGGATCACTACCCTCCACTACAGAAGCTTCTACTTCCCATCCAAAAGGAAAGGAGCATGTGAAGGCAATATCTCTGAGAAGTGGAAAAGATTTGCAGGGGCCATCAACTGTTTCAGGTGATGAAAAAAATAAAAAATCTGAAAAAGAAAAAAATTCTTCAGCCGCTACAGCATCTGGCGCTGTAGCTTCTGACATATCACATTCACCATCATCAAAGCTTGTTCCACCTTATCCTCAAAGGCTAAGGAAGGCACAAGAATAAAAGCAATTCAACAAATTTCTGGAGGTGCTTAAACAATTGCATATAAATGTTCCATTAGTGGAAGCTCTCCAACAAATGCCAAACTATGCTAAATTCATGAAGGACGTGCTTACTAAGAGAAGAAGGCAAGGGGAGTTTGAAACAGTAGCTATGGGAGTGCAGCATGATTATGCAAAACAAACTCCCAATGAAATTAAAAGACCCTGACAGCTTTACAATACCATGCTCCATTGGAAATTTCTACTCTGGCCGTGCCTTATGTGATCTGGGGGCTAGTATAAACCTACTGCCCAAGTCCATATACACACAGCTAGGTGTAGGAACTGCCATACCCACCTCTGTCACTCTTCAATTGGCTGATAGAACTTTAGCTTATCCAGAAGGGATATTGGAAGATGTGCTAATTAAGGTAGATAAATTTGTTTTCCCTCTGGACTTTGTAATTCTTGATTTTGATGCAGATAAGGAGGTGTCTATTATCCTAGGCAGACCATTCCTAGCCACAGGGAAGACATTAATAGATGTGCAAAAAGGAGAATTGACCATGAGGGTCAATGACTAAGAAGTCAAATTTAATGTCCTCAATGCCTTGAAGTTCCCTGAAATCAACACTGAAGAATGTTCATTTGTGGTCTCTCTTGACCAAGTGGTACAGTAGCATTTTCATAAAAGCAATGAACACTTGGAAAATATTTTGGACAACATTGACAAATAGGAATCTGATGCAGAATGAGCAACACAAGCAGAGTTGGCTGTAAATGAGGTTTGAGCTAGGAGATATGAGTCACTTGAGCAAGAAAACTCAAACTTAAGGAAAAATATGCCTTCCATTGAGCATCCACCTATCCTAGAACTGAAGGAGTTACCTCACCACCTGAAGTATGCCTATTTAGGGGAAAGCAACACCTTGCCTGTTATAATAGCTTCTAATCTCTCACTGGAGCAAGAGCAGAATCTGATTGAGAATCTAAAAAGGCATAAGAAGGCCATTGGGTGGCAAATGTCAGACATTCATGGGATTAGCCCTACCATCTGCATGCACAGAATTGTGTTGGAAGAAAACTCCAAGAATTGTATTGAAGGGCAGAGAAGACTCAATCCAATTATGAAGGAGGTAGTGAAGAAAGAGATTATTAAGTGGCTGGATGCAGGCATTGTTTATCTTATCTCAGATAGTGCATGGGTTAGTCTTGTTCAATGTGTTCCAAAGAAAGGAGGGGTAACAGTGGTAACCAATGAAAGGAATGAGCTGATACCAACAAGGACAGTGACAGAGTGGAGAATTTGCATGGATTACAAAAGATTAATTAAATAAAGCTACAAAGAAGGATCACTTCCTTTTAATTGACCAGATGCTTGATAGGCTAGCAGGGAAGGAATTCTACTGCTTTCTAGATGGCTATTCTGGCTATAATCAAATAGCAATAGTCCCTGAAGATCAACAAAAGACAACATTCACATGTCCATATGGCACATTTGCTTTTAGAAAATGTCATTTGGACTGTGCAATGCCCCTGCCACCTTCCAGAGATGTATGATGGCTATCTTCTCAAAATTCATTGAAAAATCCATGGAAGTTTTCATGGATGACTTTTATGTATTTGGAGAGACATTCCATCTATGTTTGTCAAACTTGGAGGAAATTTTGATTAGATGTGAAGAAACAAACTTGGTACTTAATTGGGAAAAATGTCACTTCAAGGTGCAAGAAGGTATTGTTTTGGGACACAGAATCCCCAAGAAGGGATTGGAAGTGGACAGAGCAAAGATTGAAGTCATTGATAAGCTACCTCCTCCCACAAATGTCAAGGGTGTTAGAAGTTTTCTTGGGCATGCTAGATTTTATAGGAGATTTATAAAAGACTTTTCAAAAATCTCAAAACCTCTGTGCCAGCTCCTACAGCATGACATAACTTTTATCTTTGATGATGCATGCTTGGAGGCTTTCAAAAAACTGAAAACAGCTTTGATAACTGCACCAGTCATTGTAACACCTGACTGGAGTAAACCTTTTGAGCTCATGTGTGATGCAAGTGACTATGCTGTTGGAGCTGTATTGGGACAAAGGTATGATAAAATTTTTCACTCAATTTATTATGCCAGGAAAACTCTTATAGAAGCTCAATTAAATTATACAGTCACTGAAAAAGAGCTATTGGCAGTTGTCTTTGCATTTTACAAGTTTAGATCATACTTGGTAGGCACAAAAGTTGTTGTTTTTACAGATCACTCAGCCATCAAGTATTTGATCTCAAAAAAAGATGTAAAGCCAAGGATAATTAGATGGGTTCTCCTCCTCCAAGAATTTGATTTGGAAATTCGTGATAAAAATGGGATGGAGAACCAAGTTGCTGACCACTTGTCAAGAATTGAAGGAGAAAATGCAGGTACATCAAAAGGTGAAATCAAAGAATATTTCCCAGATGAGAAGCTGCTTGCAGTAACTGTTGCAGCATCACATGCTGTAGCGGTTAGAGCTGACACGCCAGGAGCTATAGCGTCTGATGTTTCAACACCTTGGTTTGCTGACATTGTGAACTTTCTGGTCAGCAAGGTAATACCTGCAAGCATGAATTACCAACAGAAGAAGAAGTTCTTCCACTCAGTGAAACAATATTATTGGGATGAGCTTTTCCTTTTCAAGAAATGTCAAGATCAATTGATTCGGAGATGCCTTGCAGAAGAAGAGCAGTATCAAGTGTTACAGCATTGCCATGCTGCACCTTGTGGTGGACATTTTGGAGGAACTAGAACTGCTGCAAATGTGTTGCAATCAGGGTATTATTGGCCTACATTGTTCAAGGATACTCAAGATATGGTAACAAGACGTGATAGGTGTCAGAGGACAAGGAATATTTCCAACAAACATGAGATGCCTTTAACCAACATCCTAGAGATAGAACTCTTTGATGTTTGGGGAATGGATTTCATGGGACCTTTCCCTTCTTCTCATGGCAATCTATATATTCTAGTGGTAGTGGACTATGTATCAAAGTGGGTGGAGGCTGTTGCCCTACCCAACAATGATGCCAAATCAGTGAGCAAATTTCTCCAAAAGAACATTTTCACCAGGTTTGGAACTCCTAGAGCTATCATTAGTTATGAAGGTTCTCATTTTTGCAACAGGCTGATTGAGACTCTCTTGGCCAAGTATGGAGTCAAGCATAAAATTGCTACTGCTTACCACCCTCAAACAAGTGGTCAAGCAGAATTGTCAAACAGAGAACTCAAGAGAATGCTTGAGAAAATGGTAGGTCCTACAAGAAAAGAATGGTCATTGCACTTAGATGATGCTTTGTGGGCCCAGGACAACTTTCAAAATTCCATTGGGAATGTCACCTTATAGGCTTGTGTATGGTAAAGCTTGTCACCTGCCTATTGAATTGCAACACAAGGCTCATTGGGCTATCAAAAAGCTCAACTTTGATCATGATAAAGCAGGGGAAACCAGGCTACTGCAGTTGAATGAGCTTGAGGAGATTAGGCACTTTGCCTATGAAAATTCAGCCATTTACAAAGAAAAGACCAAGGCCTGGCATGACCATAAAATTCAAAGGAGAGAGCCAGTAGAAGGAGGGCAGGTACTGCTATTTAACTCAAGGCTCAGACTGTTTCCTGGCAAACTCAAATCCAGATGGTCAGGCCCATTCAGATTAGTAAAATTGTATCCACATGGTGCTGTGGACTTTGATGAAGCAACCAACACCACATTCAAGGTGAATGGTCAGAGAGTGAAACAGTACCATGGTGAACATGTGTTCAGGGACAAGACCACCATTGAACTAAAAGACCTCTAACAAAATGAGGAAGTCTGGCTGAAGACTCTTAAAGCAAGCACTCTTGGGAGGCAACCCAAGGTTTTGAATTAACCCATTTTTGGTGTTATTGATTTTAAATTTTGTGCAGGTATGAATCTGTTGTGATAGCAGTTGACGCTACAGCGTCTGTTGTGTTCTCAAAGGCTATAGCGGTTGTTGCATGGTGAAAAAGAAAAAAAAAGTCAAACTCTGAAAAAGGTGCAAGTGTGACGTGGCACTTGGCAGTCTTATCTCAACTGCTCTGTGTGCGTTTCAGTCACGTCAAGCTCTCTCTCTCTCCATCATGACACTTGCAACGGTCACATCCATTACTTTTCCCATCTCAACTTCCCATACACTCTCTCTCTTCTTCGCAAATCAAAACCACCATCACTTCACCGTTTCAATCTTCCATTCGCAACCTTCTTCTTCTTTCCTTCCCAGAGAGAAAACACAAAAACCTGTAACCTCCATCAGTTTCTCAAACACGTTTTTAAAAATATAAAAATGACGAAAAAGCAAGTTGCCCTCATGACATCTAGAAAGAGATCAAACGTAGAAGAAGGTGTTAGACAATAGTATAACCTTAGAGGGGGGTGAATAAGGTTATGTGTAAATCTTGGATTCTTTTCAAAATAAATGATAAGTTTGTTTAAATCAAATGCGGAAAAAGAGATTTGAACTTATCAGATATATGCAAGCAGGCAGATCAGGCACAATGAGATATTACTCTATATTCAATATTCACAATAAGGTTGTTTTATGAGTAATGCAATGATATTGAATATAGCAGATCTACAGTAGTGATAGAGAAGATGATAGATAAACAGATCTGTAGTACAGTGAGTATAACTATAACCAGATTAACAGATTCAGATCAGAGTAGGGATATAGTTATACAATAAATCCACTGAGTGATATTATAAACCGATGTAAATAGTATAGCTATAAACAGATCTTAAATAGTATGAAGAGTATGATTATAAACAGATCTGAGTAGTATAGCTATAAACGGATCACAACAGTATAATAATATGGACAAATATAAACAATAAGAAATGTAAAGAGATAGGGATAGAGATACACCAGGAATTTAGCGAGGTTCGGGATAAAAGCCCTACGTCATCGGCCTCCGGCTTTGCAACCTTCGGACTTTGATGGCAACCACTATATTGAAGAATTGTTTACAAACAGACAACTTCAAAATAGCAAATCTCAATTCCTCCGAACTGAGAACCCGAGCACCTAGCTAAGGATTTCAACACCGCTTCAATCTCCTGATTGAACGACCCAAGAGCACCTCCCAGGATTTCACTACCGCTTCAATCTTCCCCGATTGAACGACCCAAGATCACCTCCCAGGATTTCAAACCAACTCAATCTCCTGATTGAGAGACCCAAGAATAAATCCCAGGATTTCAAAGTGACCCCCACAAATAGAGTAACGAATACAAACAAAGATCTATGATCCAATCACCTCAGATATAATGACAGTATAGTGACTAAGAGATGAGTGATATGGAAAATAGAAAATGATATGAAAGTTGAAGCTCTATTTTCTCTCTTTCTCAGATTTAGAAGATGTATGTGAGAAGTAGAGAGGTTTAGAAAAATGTGGTGTGTGGTGTGTTTGAAAATGTGAAGCTTAGTTTCCTATTTATAGGGATTCAAAAAACAACCATTGAATATTTTTGAAGAAATCGATTATGGCCTTAATGCACAACAAGACATAATCGATTGTTTGATAAAAAAGGAAACATTGATGTTGCTTGTTAATCGATTATGTGTGAAGACAATCCAAGAGATAATCGATTCATTGCCTTTAGAAAATTAAAGGAATCGATTTCATTGTGTTTTAAAAAAGAAGGAAATCGATTCTTGAGACATCCTAAATAGGTAAAAATCGATTTCATGTTTACTTAAAGTAAGGAGGAATCGATTCTTGGCTTTGGCTTGAGTATATGTATGAATCGATTCTTTGTTTTAACATTGGATAGGGAAATCGATTTCAAGCTTTAAAATAGGATTAAGAAATCGATTTCATGATTTAGAAAAATGATAGAAATCGATTTCTAGCTTTCCACAAAATTATTTTTAGGTTTAGGTGCCACCTTATGCATGCATGCAATTTTATAAAATATTTTTCACAACTATTTTGATGCACCATGCATGTTTTGAAAAACTCATCTCTCAGCTACTAAAAGTCATAGACCTTCAGTGATAGGACCTTACACAGTGTCCTAAAGAAAGCGGAAAAAACAATTAGGTCTTCATCATCAAAGGTGGCTTCTTCTCCAAGCTGCTCCACTTTAATGCTTCCTGCTTTTTGCTTTATGTCCTGTGCTTAATTCAACTTGAACCATTAGTAGATAAAATGTAATTTGTTATCATACAAAACAAAGAGTGTTTGCCCTTGGTTCAACAGAAGGATCATCAAAAACCGCCATGGCTAGCTCTGATTCAAAGAAGTTTTGGAGCATGGAGTTCATTGCTGAGCGAGGATTCAAGATTGACAAAGCATCTGACGCTTTCACAGCAATTGCTGCAGCGTTGGGTTAGGAGCACTTCGTTAAGCATCGCAAGCAGTCTGTGGTGTCTTTGGTAAGAGAGTTTTACGCAGGTATTCCAGAACCCAAGAATGGCAAGCCCCAAACCTATTCTTTGGTTAGGGGTGAAACCGTTAATTTTGATGCCAGAACCATAAATGAGGTGTTTCTCCTTGGCTACCATGGAAAGGCGCTGGAGAACAAGGTAAAAACTTGGGGAAAAGAAGAGATGGAGGGAGTGAGAGAAAGAATTTGTGTAGAAGGATCCAAATGAGATAAATTTGGTGCTGAATACAAGTTGAAATTAAAAGGCATGTTTGTGTGATGAAGCCAGCATGTGATGCAATTTCATAAAGCACTCATTGCTTCCAACTTCACACACCATGTTTGTAGAAAAAGAAAGGCTGAGAGTGATTGATGCTATCATGGCAGGAGAGAAGATTGATGTAGGCAAGCTGATCTCAAGGGAGATTGAGAAGTGTAGAGTGAAAAGTGGAGGTAACCTCTATTTCCCATGTTTAATAAATGAGCTGTGCATTAGGGCAGAAGTGGAGGTGGAAGCAAATGAGGTCAAAAGGTCTCCATTGGGGGAATTTCCCTCAACCTTCAAGCCTAGGCAGAAGACTGCTGCTGCAGCATCAGGTGATGCTGTGCTGTTACAGCGCTTGACGCTACAGCATCAGTCCCTCTGTCGCTTTGTGAAAGAAAAATTTGAGTGGAAAAATCTATGTTTGCTGAGGTGTCAAAAGGCAAATCTGCCATGCAACCACCAGAGTTCCCTGATTGGCTAATTAAAGAAGAGCCAAGTAAAAGGGTAGAAGAAGAGGAGCCCAGGCAAGAAGAGAAGAAAAAAGTAAGAAGCCCAGCAAAGAAGCAAAAGCAGAGCCCTGCTAAAAAGAAGAACAAAGTGAGCAATGAGGAGGAAGAAACTATGGAATCTGAAAAAATGGAAGAGATCAGTGAGGAAGATGAAGAGGAAACAAAGACAGTAATGAGGGAGGTAGTGAGTGAAGAAGAAGAGGAAGATTCAACAAAGGAAGAAGCTGAGAGTGAAGAGGAGGAAGAAATTCAATGTGATCCTACCCCCAGCCCAGTCAAACCTTCAACACCACCACCAAGCCCCACCACCATCCCCGAAACACCTAAATCACACATCCAACCAGTTCACCATACTCCCACACCACCCTCCACACCAAAGGAACCACCTCAAACACAAATAAGCCCACCCAAAATTCCAACACCAGCCCCAGAACCATCGAAAGAACCACAGCATGAACTAACTGAAACACAATCACCACCAAAACAATCCCAACAGCAACAAGCAGCCAATCCTGAAGCTGCTACTCAGAGAAGAGTTCACTCATACCATGCAGCAAGGAGAAACCCTGGTGCCAAGCTGGCAGATGTGCAGCCAGAAAAAGCTGAAGAAATGCAGTTTGACGTTGTAGCGGATGATGCTACAGCGCTTAAAGGCCAGTCTGCTAAGGCAGCTGCATCTGAGGAGGAGCCTCCTGAAATAAATGCAGAGATGGAACCAGCAGAGAAGCTTGCTGAGATGGCAGCTTCCAAGGAAGCAGTGGCACTTCAGGTTGAGGCTACAGCGCCTAGCACTGTAGCGGAAGAAGGCGCTGTAGCGGCAGAAAAGAAAAAGCCACAACACCCTACAAAGAAGAAGTCCACTAAGGCAGCCCCTGCGCTCACCAGAGCAAGCAAAAGGCTCAAAAACTGAGAAGTAATCTAACCCTTCTGTACGAAAAAAAAAACATGTGTGTCTTTGTCTGTTTTAAATAAACCCATTAGGTGCTATAGCGTCTGTTCCTGCATCTAAAAGTATGTTTAGGACTTTAATATGATGTTTTAGCCATAGGCCTCTCCCTTTAGTATGCTGTATGCATGAGTAGTGGGGACACTGCTGGGTCTTGTGTTGCGTTAAAAACACACGTAGAGCAAGTGTACTCTACCGCAGAAGTAGTATAAAAGATTATCGTATCCACAGGGACTAATTAACAAGTACCAAACTAATCAAGATTATATATTGTTTAGACGAACCAATGATTTAGTTGTAATGAAAACAAATAAAAAGAAATAAATAACAAGAATTAAAATACTAGATTTAATCGATGGAGAGAGGCCTAGGATCACGGTTTCACTTGCAAGCTTCGATTCCCCCTATGTCTAATCCTACCTGAATTCCCTTATTTTACTTAAATACCAATCCCTTTACTAAAACTATTAATCCGTTTGGTCATTCGCGATTAATATTCTTTTTCCTAAATTAACCCTCGTTTGGTCATGCAAGAATTTAAATTCAGGAAAAGCATAAAGAGCAAAAATGTTTAATGATTGGAAGACTAAATTATGGTTTGGTCATGCCCTAATTATAGCCCCAATTATCCTATAGGTCCACCAACTAATTGCAGTACGGTCGCTGATCAACTAATTGATTATAAACATGCAAAGGGTAGCTAATCCTAATCACGTGATAAAAACAATAGGACAATATTAATTAAAATAAAAACAGGAATTCAAACCAGAAATTAGAACATAAAAAGGTCTCTAATCAAGCAAGATCCACCTAGACCCTAGAAGAGGATTCAGCTATCCATAGTGTTCAAGAACAATGAAATAAAATTAGGAGTCATAAATTACAGAGATAAAAATAACCCGGATTAGAGAAAATCTTTATCTTGAATTTTCTGTCTCCTTTTTCTGCTCCAGAGCTCTCTCACGGTGTCAAGAACGGTACCCAAAAACTCCTTTTCTCCCACTCCAACGTCGTCCGCGTTCCTTTTTCCTTCTGTTGTGCGGCCACTGTTTGTTGCGTTCCTCTTTCTCCTGTGCGGCTACTGTTCTTTTAGTATTTATGTCATTGGATTTGTGTAGTGTAAGGCACCTTTTTCTATCACGTTTTTTCCCCTCGGCTACTGTTCTTTTTCTTTTCTTTTCAATTGTCCATGGGCCCTTTCATTCCAATTGCAATTGGGCCATGCATAGCCAATTGAAATTGGCTTTTATATCTTCTTTCATTTCCTAGCCCATACATATATAAATATATATATATATATATATTATTTTGCACTTTGAGTGGCATTAAACTAGACTTTCATTCTTTTCATCTTTTTCTACCAATCTGGAAAAAAAATAGACAAAATTAAGTTGATGATTCATATAGTTAATAATAATTACTCTAAAAATAATCTAAAAGTATCTCTAAAAATGTACAAAATTAGAGTTTATCAACTCCCCCACACTTAACTTTTGCTTTGTCCTCAAACAAATTTTCTGATTCAAGAAATTTTTCAAATAAGTAACAGAGACAACCAAATAAGGGACCCTAAATTAGAAGCACAATGACAGACTATAGACAATATAGCACATATGAGGTGTCAAAAGGTTGCCCAATTAGAGGCTCAAGTCCCTGAAGAATACATTTTTGTGAACAAAGACACTCGCTCACAATCTCTCTAAGTGTTTAGGGACTCGAGAAATATACACTCAAGTTTCCACAAAATGCACATTACCATATGTTTGTAATTTGACCAAATCTCCACTAAATAGTTCACATGCATGCAAAACATTGGGTGTTAAGGGTTGTAATGGGGCCAGAGTGAATTCATGTAGGGTAGGAAATAAGAAAGAAGGGATAATCAAAGGGCTAAAAACAAGAAATGAATAGTAACATTTGAAATCAAATATGGAGCTCCTATCTATTTTACAATTTTTGCCCAAACTCCAAATTAATTCCATTTCCTTCTTCACTCTTTTTCTATTGAGTAGACTCTTTTTGATTTGCCTTTTTTTCTTGAGTAGGCCCTTTCATTTTTTTTTTTTGGATTTGCCCTTTGGCTCTTTCATTCTTTTGATGTGCCTTTTCCTCCTTCTTGCTTTCTTTCTTCTTTTTTTTTGGTTTTTTTTTCATTTCATTTTTCTATATTTCTTTCGGGAGGAAAATGAACTTGTAACCACATTGCCACTCCTATTTTGTTTCTCTGTGCCGATGAGATAGACAATTGAAATACAGGACAAAATTGTAACTTTCAATAGTTGCTCCAAATTTAATTTCAAATGGTTACCACAAAGAAAAAATTATATCTGGGTACCAAAGAAAAAATATAACAAATAGGCTCAAATGGTGCAACTAATGGATAAATTCAACAAACAATTATGAGGCCAGAAAAATACCTAAATTCCCCAAATCTTTTTACATGATGCAAATCAATTTTCGCCTTGAAATGGTCAAAAGACAAATTCTAGAATGTAACAAATTGGGAAACACACTCATAGAAAGAAAAGGGGTAAAATTTTTTGATTTAGTATCAATCCCCTTATGAAGGCTCAGATCTCACATTTAGAAGCTAGTTCACAAAAAGTACTCAACAGGCACAAATGCTAATTACCAGCTTCCTAAGGACATCCTCACAGTTACAATTAAGCACAAGTCTGTCAAGTAAATTAATTATGGGATCCCCTAAAGGCAAAATCTCTATTTTTTTTTTCAGTTTCTATATCCAAAACTAGCCAGAAAAAATGCTATCAACATATGTAGTGGGTATATGCATTAATAGAGATGAATTGACAAAGTTAAACTATCCTCCCCCACACTAGCATAAAACATGGCCCTCAATGCAAAATATCAAATTGGCACAAAAATAAATAAATGAGAGAGTAATAGTGACTTCCCTGAGAGAGCTTGTAGTTTGAGCTTATTCCTAAAAAAAATGAAACAAATTAAAAGTAAAAATAACTGAAAATAAAACACAGGTTGCCTCCTGCGAAGCGCTTGTTTAACGTCGTGAGCCTGACTGTAGTTGGTGCTTAATCAGGGGGTTCTCCAAGAGCAAATTTTACATCTAACGCAGCACACCTTCTTAACTTTCTAACCATGTGGTTCACATTGTTCTTTCTTTTTCCACGTGGTGGATGAACTTCAAAGGATGGTGAAATTTTTATTTTATCTCCATCCACCACTATGCTAGGATCCTGCAAAATAAGATTTTTTTCCAAAAGGTCTTGCATCTTTAATTCACAAAAAATGTTAGTTTCAACCACATCATCAAAATAAGGAGAAATTAAAGAAGAGAAAATTTCATTGAAATTTAAAGCTTTAATAACATCATCTTCTTTACCATTCCTTAAAGTTACCTTTCCCCGGTGAACCTCAATCACAGCATCACCAATGGTTAAAACAATTTGCCCAAAAATGGGCGCTTTCTCCTCTTTCTCCAAATCCAGAACCAATGGATCTTTCTCATTCTCCTCACAACCGCTCTCATTAATAGGATCTTTTGTTTCAATATGACTCCCTTCAGTAGGAGCTACTATTTTGATTTGACTCCCTTCAGTAGGAGTCTCCTCATCTTTCTTGAGAGCTTCTTCATCCAAATTACATTCCATGGAGACAACTTCATCACTCGTAGGAATACTTTTTTTGTATTGCTCAGCTTCTTTATTTTGGGTCGACTTAGTTTGTGAAGGAGTTTCTTGGGCCTCTTGAGATAACAAAGCAATGAGACTTGAGATTTGACCATTCAGGCTTTCAAAATTTTCAAGTGTCTGCTGCATAAATTTGGCCAAGACCTCATTGACATCCGACTTTTCCTCCTCTTGCCTTTGCACTTGTAGTGACTCATAATTATCCCAGTGGGAGGAATAAGGAGGTGGCTCATAGTCATCCCAATAGTCTGAATAAGGTTCATAAGGAGGAGGAGAAATTTGCATCTGACATTGAGACATATACCAATATGACTTCTCTAAATTCCTTTGTGCCTCTGCATCTCTAATATAATCTCCAATTGTCTTAACCATGATTTAAATTTTTATCTGCAAAAAAGGTGAACTGCAGCGGTCTCTTGGGAAAGTATTAGCAGCCTTTTTTTTGTATTTTTTTTTCAATAAGATAAAAAAAATAAAATAAAACTAGTGCATAAAAAATGTCTAAAGCAATAAAAATCTTTTTTCGTTTAATATTGCTAAATTAATCCCCGGCAACGACGCCAAAAACTTGTTGCGTTAAAAACACACTTAGAGCAAGTGTACTCTACCGCAGAAGTAGTATAAAAGATTATCGTATCCACAGGGACTAATTAACAAGTACCAAACTAATCAAGATTATATATTGTTTAGACGAACCAATGATTTAGTTGTAATGAAAACAAATAAAAAGAAATAAATAACAAGAATTAAAATACTAGATTTAATCGATGGAGAGAGGCCTAGGATCACGGTTTCACTTGCAAGCTTCGATTCCCCCTATGTCTAATCCTACCTGAATTCCCTTATTTTACTTAAATACCAATCCCTTTACTAAAACTATTAATCCGTTTGGTCATTCGCGATTAATATTCTTTTTCCTAAATTAACCCTCGTTTGGTCATGCAAGAATTTAAATTCAGGAAAAGCATAAAGAGCAAAAATGTTTAATGATTGGAAGACTAAATTATGGTTTGGTCATGCCCTAATTATAGCCCCAATTATCCTATAGGTCCACCAACTAATTGCAGTACGGTCGCTGATCAACTAATTGATTATAAACATGCAAAGGGTAGCTAATCCTAATCACGTGATAAAAACAATAGGACAATATTAATTAAAATAAAAACAGGAATTCAAACCAGAAATTAGAACATAAAAAGGTCTCTAATCAAGCAAGATCCACCTAGACCCTAAAAGAGGATTCAGCTATCCATAGTGTTCAAGAACAATGAAATAAAATTAGGAGTCATAAATTACAGAGATAAAAATAACCCGGATTAGAGAAAATCTTTATCTTGAATTTTCTGTCTCCTTTTTCTGCTCCAGAGCTCTCTCACGGTGTCAAGAACGGTACCCAAAAACTCCTTTTCTCCCACTCCAACGTCGTCCGCGTTCCTTTTTCCTTCTGTTGTGCGGCCACTGTTTGTTGCGTTCCTCTTTCTCCTGTGCGGCTACTGTTCTTTTAGTATTTATGTCATTGGATTTGTGTAGTGTAAGGCACCTTTTTCTATCACGTTTTTTCCCCTCGGCTACTGTTCTTTTTCTTTTCTTTTCAATTGTCCATGGGCCCTTTCATTCCAATTGCAATTGGGCCATGCATAGCCAATTGAAATTGGCTTTTATATCTTCTTTCATTTCCTAGCCCATACATATATAAATATATATATTATTTTGCACTTTGAGTGGCATTAAACTAGACTTTCATTCTTTTCATCTTTTTCTACCAATCTGGAAAAAAAATAGACAAAATTAAGTTGATGATTCATATAGTTAATAATAATTACTCTAAAAATAATCTAAAAGTATCTCTAAAAATGTACAAAATTAGAGTTTATCATCTTGTGTTGGGGAGAGGACCTTACATGCCTATTGTGTTAAATGTTGTGAATGAAATAATCAGTTGATTTTTCTAGCCTTGCAATATTAGGAATTGTTCTTTTTTGGGATGATTTTAATGATGATTAACCGTATATGTGTAGTGTAGCCTTGTTTGATTGATGACTAGTCTTATTTCTGCTTCTACACTCAAACTCTAGGCTTAGCAAGGAACCTAGTTAGCTAGGGATGATCTGATGCTGAAGTTAGTCCTGGTTAACCAGGGTTTAGTCAAGTTTTTATTAAAAATTGAGAGTAGCATTTGAAGCTAAGTTTGGGGGTGCATCGGTTATATTAAGGCTAGGTATGAGGATCGTAGATGGTCAGTGCAATATAGGCTCACAAAGTATACAAATGTATTTTCAATTGGTCATGTATGTTGTAATTAGCTGCAATTACCCGAAACAAATGCTGAATTGTTTCAAAAATGCATATAAAAAAAATAAAATAAAAAAAGAGAAAGAAAGAAATGCAAATAAGGAGTTCAGTAATGAGGGCATTGCAGCTAAATCTGTTCATCAAGTCACCAGTGCTATAGCATCTAACGCTATAGCGCTGAGAAATCACCAAATCAATAGTTAGTGCACTGGCCAAAGATCTGAAATGCCTAATCAAGCCCTTTGTTGTGCTTTGAAGCCCCTCCAGTCTTATGTGAAGTTGTTAGTCTACTCTCCTTTTTGAAAAAATTCTTTGGCTAAACCAGAAGAAGGACACTCTTTCCAAGGCAAAGAGAAATTCTGAACCTAGCTAGGGAGTAAGCTAAGTTTAGAGATCACACACTCACAATTGAGCTGTAATAATTCTAGATGTTTTGAAAAGCGTTGGTGTGTGTGTGTGGAAATCTGAAAGGTTAGCCCCTTGAGAACAATCTTGAAGAATTGTTTGAATTAGAGAAGAAACTGATCATGTTAAGAATACTTTGAATATACGTTCTATGTTTCTTGTCTTATTCAAGTGTCATTACTTGAGGACAAGCAATGGTTTAAGTTTGGGGGTGTGATAACTCATATTTTTATTGAAGGATTGCTTTTAGTTGGTGAGAAGTGTCATAGTCACCTTTTGTAAAAGCTACTTTATGAGATGAGGATAATATCTATCCATCTTCTCCACCCATGAGTCATTCGACTTCAAGGGGAGAGTTCTTAGAGAGAAATAACCTGACACATATTTCCTCCATTAAACCTTCATCTTCAAGCTTTCATTTTTAGTTTTCTTATCTTTCTGCGTTGTGAAGCTACGCTACAGCGTCATCCTGCTGTGCATGATTTGGAATAGAGGGAGTGCATCTTTTGTAACCATTTATTCCTTACTCATTTACGGTAATATAGGCATTTTGTCTTGTATTATGTTGATAATGAATGTAATGAGCTAAACACTTATTAGTTGGATTGCTTCTAGTTTGTAATGAACCTTGAGTAGTGTAAATATAATATTGTGATGTTTGTGTTTCAACCCTTGTTCTTTAATGCTTTGAAACTTGTTTTGGGAATGGCCAACTGAAATAAGTAGATTTGTAGGTACAGACATGGTCTACGAATAGAACTCAAGGGTTGATATGAATGAAAGGTTAATTAAAGACAGTTAACCAACTTGTGCTTAACTCTAGACATAGGGGAGCAATAGTTCATAAGGTGAATACTGTGGGTTCTTCATTATACATCGGTGGACTTATTTAGAACCTAGACATAGGAGTCTTGTAACAAAACCCTGGCGTCAGTGACCGAAAGGCACAAAATCATACGCTACAGCACTTAGCGCTATAGCGTCCAATGTTATAGAGCCTTACTTTTGGGAATTTATACAACAAAAAGCAGTCCAACTCATTTATAAACTCTTAAGCTTTCTTACTCTTTAGCAATATCCTTCTTATTTTGCATGTCCAAAAACTTGTTATTTTTACTTTGTTCATTTCACTAAGTTGTTAACTACTCAAACTCTTAAATTAATATCAATCCTTGTGGGTACGATCCTTACTTTATCATTATATTACTTGTTGCGATTGTGTTTACTTGCACAAAATACTTTTCTCACAACAAGTTTGTGGCGCCGTTACCGGGGATTGCATTTAATTTTTATTGTTTAAGTTTTTAGCAATATTAGTGAAGATTTTACACTCGTGTGTTATTTCTTGGTGTTACAACATTAGGTGCTATAACGCGTGCCCAGGTCCCAACCACCAGAATTCGAGTTGGATCCAGAACCAGAAAGGAGATTTAGGAAACTGAGACAACTTCAGAAATTGAGACAGCTTAGACCCACAATGTCTGAACACAGTGGCAGAACAAACTCAGGCAGAGGTACCGACTAGTAATTAAAGATTAAACTGAAAAAAAATTGGCAATCCCCGGCAACGACGCCAAAAACTTGTTAGGATTTCGGCAACTGTACTGAATCGTTGCAAGTAATATTAAAACGGTAAGACCGAGTGTCGAACTCAGGGATTGCGATTAATTATCAATTTAATTAATTAATTACTAAAACGTTCAAAATAAGGAGTGATAGATAGTAACCGAAGACGATTAAATGTGAGAATAAAATGCGATTAGGAATTGAATCCTCTCCCCTACACTATCATGAAACATACCATTGATCAATTTCAATGTAATTATCCAATTAACAGATTCAATTCAGTTATAAGATTAAGGGCAATCCCTTGCCTCAAAACCCCTTTTCTCTAATGGGAACCCTAATTCCTTGAGTGAAACACCAATAAATAAAGCATTAAACACGGCGAATTAACGAATTCACGAGACAATTTCATATTTCTATGATCATCATACTCATGACCTTAAACCCCCAATTTCCGGCAACATACCCATCTCCCAATGGTGAACATAAACCCTAAATCAGTACAACAATAACTATTATTGTAAAGCAATAAGAATGGATGTAAAGGCAATTGTTAAACGGATAACTAATCGAATTGATCGGAACAACGGATTCACATTATAGTTTTGGAGGGATTCATCTCTTCCTAACCCTAGAAAATTAGCTACTCATGTTCAAAGTATTGAAAGACAAAGTAAAAGAGAAGTTACACAAAGAGGAGTGCATTGGATCCTTTAATTCCTTGTTCCCAAGTGTAGAGAGGCTCCAAATCTTGCTCTTTTTCGCAGCTCCAAAACCCTATTTTCGCCTCCAAGAAGAATGCCCCAAAAATTCTGATTTTTCACTTAAAATGCTGTCAATTCTGCAGTCCTTCGCGTTGCGATGCGATTCCGTCGCGTCGCGATGGTGCAGAATTTTGCCTCGGTCGCGACGCGAAGGTGTCTGGTCGCGACGCGAAACTGCACATATTTTTTTTTCTTCTTTTCTCTGCTGCATCACTAGGCAAGCTGTCTAGTTCTAGTTGACAAAACATCAAATTGAAGGTTTCTCTTACAATAAGCACTAAAGAAGAGGATAATAACTTACAATGCAATCCTAATGACATCAATTTAAATCTATGCTATTTCCCCGTGACAATTGACCGAAACACAATCAAATACTAGCATTTTGGCTTTAAAACTGAACAACATATACATATGACGATGAGTCAACAGGAGGTAAGTAAAGTCTGACTCCAATTTGTCATTGATAATTAAAAATTTTGAAGACTACTACTACAAACCCTACTATCTAAAAAACAAGAATACTTACTAATTAATATTTAAAACAAATATTTCTTATTGATAATATACTATCCCTCTTTTACCATCTACTATTATCTACTAATCAATTAAAATAATCAACTGAAACTACGAGATAACTGCACTTATATATAAAAAAACGCGGGATAACTGCAGTGATATATAAAAAAAACATTGGATTAATATTTGCCATTAATAATTATAATTTTTGAAGACTACTATAAACCTACTATTTAAAAAAATAATCTACTATCTATTTTTTACTATCTACTATAAACTACTAATCAACTCAAATAATCAATTGAAACTATGAGATAACTGCACTAATACATAAAAAAACACGGGATAACTACACTGATATATAAAAAAATACGGAGATAACAGTAATGATATATATAAAAACACGGAATAGCTGCACTGATTGTTTTTAAATGATACTTTTACATTTTTAGATTTTAATATTTATCTATTTTTTATTTAAAACTCTTTTTTTATTTACTTTAAATTTGTCTTTATTTTTACGGGATAATATTCAGACTAATTAAATATTGTTTAAGTTCATTCATAAAAAAAACACGACGGAACACCGGTGGGTATGGCTATGCTGCTAGTTACTACTAAAAAAGTAAAAATTATACACACGTGTAAATATCACAGGCAAACTTCCGATTGGCCGATGGATGTCTTTTTCTCCCTCTTCATTTCCTATAACAAGACACGCAGAGTCCAACTAGAAGGGTGTGACTTCGAATTTTTATTTTCATTGCTAATTTTCACATGAAGTAAGATAATTGTTCTCGCTTCCTTGAGCCGCCTTCTCCATACAACTCATTCCACTGCTTCAACTCACTCATTCCAGCCCCCTCAGCTGCATAGCTTGCGGCAACCTGCGTTCAAAGGTGGTCAAATGAATTTGAGGCAGTATAACCTTCTATATACAATTAGGTAGCTCAATTGACGAGTTAAGTAATACTGAAGGAGTGCAAGAAGAAGGACCGGATTCAAATCCCGGAAACTAACATTTTCCCGACCCCATTAACCTTGTCTATAAAAAAACGTTCTCGATACAAAATAAAGAAACCTTAGAGCTCCCATAAGAAAACACTTTTTGGCTGGTTGTAGAGCAGTCTTACCTGACTCTTTGCAATTTTGAAGTCCTGCATATTCAAAGGCCTAAGGGTAATAACTCTTTCTTGTTCGAGTTCAACTTCCTCTTCTTCATCCTCTTCTTCATTCTGTCCTTCACTGTCTTTCGTTTTGCTATCCTGGCCATAACAAATAGAGCAATCAGTATGATAATCATGGAGGATTATGTCAAATCTATACAGAGATTGCAAAGTTACCAAATTCTTTTGTCTCTCTTGCTGAATTAACTCTCTAACAGGCCTATAAGCAGCAGTCGTGCACAAGTTCTGCATTTAGTAATTCATCACAATGCAAAATACTTTAGGCATCAGAAACTCAAAATAACAAAAGCAATTGTTGGTTGTAACACAATATTACATCCATAGCAAATCAATTTTCAGAACCTTTAGATCACTTCCACTATATCCTTCCGTCATAGTTGCGAGTTCCTTGAAATCAAGCCTCTTGTCCACCTTCTCTTTAGCCAAAAGAGTCCTCAATATGTTTTCCCTGTTCTCCACAGCTGGCAGCCCAACCATAATTCTGTTTATCAAAGATGAACATTATAGTAAGTACAAACGATCAAAATACTTTTGAATTTGAGGGTATTCAGATTGTTGTGCACTTACAAACATGCCATCAAAGCCATATACTACTAATTTGATATCTTATCTGCTTTCCCCTTCCACAATTTAAATTTACAACAATAAGTATAAGTATATACTTAGGAGTACATATAGAATTAATAGAAGTACCTCCTTTCAAATCGTCTAATAATTGCTTCATCCAGGTCAAAGGGCCTATTGGTTGCAGCAAGAACAAGGATGCGCTCGTCTGGTTTTGTCGTAAGCCCATCCCATTGGGTCATAAACTCATTCTTTATTTTCCGCATGGCTTCATGCTCCCCAACTCTGGTTCGTTGGCCAAGCATACTATCAACCTCATCAACAAATATAATAGTTGGAGAGACCTTTGCTGCAAGGGTGAATAAAGCACGAACATTCTTCTCATCTTCGCCAAACCATTTAGAGGTGAGGGTAGACATGGATACATTAATGAAACTTGCTCCAGACTCATTTGCAATGGCCTTTGCCAGCATTGTCTTTCCGGTGCCAGGAGGCCCAAATAGCAGTATTCCTCTACAAGGCTTTAGAAGGCCTCCACTAAAAAGGTCTGGTCTTCTAAGGGGAAGAAGTACTAGTTCTTGAAGTGATTCTTTAGTCTCATCTAAGGCACCAATATCAGAGAATGTTACCCCAATCTCGTTTGCTGGTATTACCTCAGGCCTTATTCGCTTCTCAAACTCATTATCAGGAGCAACTTCCTGCGAGTGAATATTGGACAGTAAATGTTTCACATTAAAAGAAAGAAACAGAATAGAAGGAAGCATTCACAGACGTGTAGCTAACTGCCATACCCATTTAGTCGAGCGAACCCTTCAATATTATATATTAAAAAACAAATCATAACATATCTTATGATAAAAAACATAGAAGGCTTACAGCTTTGGATGCAGGAACTGAATTTTCACCGTCATATTTTCCCACTGAGGTTGGTATTTCTGCTTCAGCCTTCGTCTCAAGACTAGGAGTTTCAGACTTTGCCTGTGGTTTCACAACAGCGCCGTCTCCTCTCGGCTTTGTTTAGGATGATATAAAAAGAGAGAAAAAAGGACATAGATCAGTACCAGGTAGGTATTATTCACAACCTAATGCACGACATAATCAAGACAAGCAGTGCTAACATGTGATGTTACTGTTTGAGCTTCTAATTTTAATGTATCTCTACCACTGAATCTCCCATCCTGGAATATCCCCAATGCGTGGGACAAACTGTTTCAAAAACAACAAAGTAAGTACATCAAATTAAGTTAGATAGTTCATGCAGTTGAAGTTTCCGGTCTCACCTATTGCATGGAATAACCAGTTTCCCATTTTTGTATTCAGGATTTTTATTATTCATTAATTCATAAGAAATTGCCGACACGACAATCTCTTCTATATAGTTACTGAGAACCATTGTGTCTGCTACACAGATGGAATCCAGGTCATTACAATAAAGATCATTGGCCGCAAGAACTTCCATGATATGGTTCTTGTTATCCTGAATCTGTATCTTTTTCATATCCTCTTCAAATTGAGACTTCCAGCTGACAAGATGAGATTCATCTTCTGGTGGCCCTATTTCTATGTTGTAAGGGAAGAGGGAAGTTAGCCTCTCATCCACTTCTTTGCACTCATTACCAGAATCTAGAACTCGTGAACCAAGAATCAAAATTGGCCCAGATAGTTTGTTCAACATTTTCTGGAATAGATTATATATTCTTTGTGATCTATGCAACAGCTTGTCAACATCCCGCAGATATAGCACAATGGGATAGGTTTTTGACACAAAAGTTAGAACCTGCAAGTGAATTTTCCATTCATCAAATCAATCTCTTTGCAAAGATGTATACCCTTCCTTGGAGTTGAAAATAATAATTTTAACGAAAGAGACATTATTACCTTGTAAAGAGTCTGTATAAGAAGCCGTTCATCAAAAGACCAACTTGTTATGTTCTTCACAGGAGCTGAAGGAAGATTGAAGGATACAAGGAATGAGAAGAGAGAACATTGTCCGAAAATAAGTATGGTGACGGTTTGACCTCCAAGAGAGATATGAATATGACTTAATATGAATCTAACAAGTGTGCTAAATCAATGCTATAAACATACAAATTTTAACACCACTTTAGAAATCATCACTCTGGTGTATGTGTAGATGAACTAAAATATTTGGGTTCAGTTAGAAGCATATTCAAGAAAACATGATGAAAATGTATCCTTTTCTTCTTCTCAAATTTATGCTAGTGCCATTCATTCACAACATTCGTAAATCAGATTCTCTGTACTGAACAATACATATCGAGCAGATGGTAACAAGTAAAGTAAAACCATAATTCTAATTGTTTGTGTTGAACGATTTCCGTAAGCAACCTGAATGTGTAGGATTGCTTTGCAAACAAAGGCTGCTAATATTTGAAGAGGCAGATGCATTCCTACGAATCTTAGGAGGATTACAAGATCTTTCAGCCTCCCTACAAAACGAAGGTTAAAATCTCAGATATAATATAAATAAGCTACAAGGAAATACAATTATTCTCCTAGTTAAAACATATATTCTTCTTACATTGATCGGAGGTCTACTCCACTACTTTGCCTGTAAATTTTGCCTGCAATTAACAGCTTCTGGTCAGGCATATGGTTTTATAAGCTGTTTAACAGAATGTGCATCAGATAGGATGCTCATATTCCAGTAACGATAGAAGTAACCAGCAGCTATTAGAATTGGCAAACATGAACAACCAAAGCCAAAGCAACATGCAACCAAAAACTATCTAGATACTAAAAACTTTTGCAGCATTACTTTATCAAATAGAAATTATCATCGTCAGTTCGTCACTAGTTCATTTATTCACACAAAGTATGCAAACTTATTCTTGTAACCAAAACAAGGTTGAAAAATCATGTATGACAAGTTTAGTAAAGCATTTGGTTATTATGAAGTTATCCACCCGGAGTCAAAAATCGATTATCAATTTGTACCTTCCTTCTGTGGGAAGATTGAAAATGAGCCAAATAGGTCAGATAACCGCTCCAAAGCTGCCTCTGAAGTAGACCTTTTGAAAGACTGCAATCAGAAACAATGGAAAAAGAACCCCAAAATCCAAAAAATGTTTGGTCAAGAAAGAACATTATGTTCATCTATGATGTTAGGTAATAGCAGAATGAAAAGGAAAAGCTTACAGTTCCATTGTTGGAAGAACCATATCTACTATGAATCTGCAGATGACAGACCAACCATTATGTACTTAATTAGCACAAGAAAAGGCTTAAAATGACACCAAAACTCTTCCCGCTCACCTTCAATGAGAAGTCGGTTACATCTAACAGAAGCAACTTGGCCTCAAAGTAGTGAGCTAAAGCCTTAGCAAGCACCTGTTGGTATAGTTCTGTGAGACACGAAGGGGTAAAATTTTAAATTAGCTTGAAGGTGACATTAGAAACGTTGAAGCCTATCAATATATCCTCAGAAAACAGCAGATTCTAACTAACCGGCTGGACCTGAAAGCATTATAGTCTGGCTAGCAGGAGCAAGATTCCGTGTATATTTAGAAACCTCTGCATGCTTTAAATGGACATAGGCAACACTTGTCAGCAGCACCCGTGTCTGCTCACTGCCATCACATATTATAGGATGAAAGGGATATATCAGATCGAGATTGAATCCATTATCAATCAAAAGTAGTGGCACCATCAGGCATGGATTATCATCTAGTTAGTATTTAGTTCTACTATACTGTTGTCAATTCATTCAGAATATAAACATGACAAGTTTAATCACTATACACGATTGTGCTACATTAATCTAGAAAATAATCTAAAAAAACAGACATGTGATCTCAAATCTCAATCTTAGCTGCGACATTACAGTTTTTTATGTCTTGCAAAAGAGATTAAACCATAATTAAGGTCACACTAGGGGAAATTGACCGCGATTCTATGCAATGTCAAAGATCAAGGTGTAACTGCGATTTAAAACTTTGCGCCTACCTATAAACAATTCGTTGAATGACAGAAGATGACATACATAGATGATAAATATATGAATAGGAAAGTAAATATGCCATACCAACCGTGCAGGGAAAAAGCAGTAAATTAGAATAAGATGCTGATAAGTGATATCTATAGTTTTGCTTGTTATAAATTTACAACAAAGTGAAATAGTAGCTTGCATAATAATAATAGACAAATATGAAAATTTGAAGTATATATTAAAATTTGCAGATTAGGAAAAGGGAGCGAGAAAAAAATAAAATGGAGAAAAGAATACCTGAGATAATAAGGGAACTTATCAAAAGTAACGTCGCTTTCTCTTCCATCAACAACTAGACGTAGCATTTCGTGCTCCATCTTCTCGGCAGTGATGGCGTTTGAAGAGGAAGCATTAGTTCCCCATTTCCCAACGCTTTTTCCAGAAGCCAAGCCAATTCCCACTCCCACCCCAACACCCAACGCTGACATGAATATGCTTTTCTGTTCCATCGCTATCTATATGATATCGATCCCTTGTTGTTGTTTTCTATTTCTATGTTCCTTGAATGTGAATTTACAAAATAGAACCATACGATTGAAGAGTGAAGGAAGCAGAATGAAAAATTGAAGGATCCCTAACCCCGTACATGATTCTCCTCCATCGTGATGATGTTACGTACAGTGTATGGAACAGGAAACGGAGAGAAAATGAAAAATTGCGTGCATTTGTTTGTGGTGGCGATGCGATGCGGAAGATTGTTTTTCTCTGAACAAATGAGTTCCCGCTTTTTCTGGTGCGGCCTTTACTTTACTTGAGAAATTTAAAAAGGGAAGACGGACGGGTGACTCATATACATGCATTCTTACGTGTCACTCTTTTAACGGTTTATTTATCGGTTTGGCAGTTTTCTTCCCTTCAAAAATCCAACACATGGATTAATTAATGGATGGATATTTCACCTTTACTATTTTTTTTTTCAATATCATCGGTAAGCAGTTTCCACGGTTTTCTCGATGATTAATTTACGCCGGGCCCAACTGGCCACGAATAGTTCTCCCTTTCCAAAGAGTTTTTGACACATTTAAGATTCAAATTTGAAACCATGGAATGGAATCAGAGTCCATTTACCACTAGTAACTTTAGTATTACTCACACTCTTTAATTATTTAATTTCCCAATTTAAACATGAATGGCAGTTTTACGTCAATTTACTAACACTCTTTTTAATTATTTAATTTCTCAATTTAGACCTTTACAATACTCACACTCTTTCTGATTACTTAATTTTAATTTTACTTAACAAAAATAATAAAATAATAAAAGAAACCAAAACTATATCTTTTACATCTTCCTAATGTGGAATTATTTTTTAAAGATTCATAAGTAGTTTTTCTATAAAAATTAATATTAACAAGATGAATTTCATAAAATCATGAAAAATTCTTATAAAAGTTTAAGTACCAATATGATAGATTTTACATGGGAATTGTATAATTTATAAATAAACTAGGAGAAGAAATGTTAGTATAAAAACTAAATTTCAAATTAATAAAATGGGGCATGCCAATAAGATACGAGGGCAATGCCCCTTGAGCGTGTGAGCAAGCATGTGGTCATTCGCGTGAGGCACAAGAGGAACGAAGTAGGTTTTTTTTTATAAGCAATGTTAGTGGCGGTGGGGGAAATGTTAGTTTCCCGGGTTTGAACCCGGGACCTTCTTCTTGCACTCATTTGGTGCACTCCTTCGATATCCCTTAGAGGACCGAAGCAGATCACTATGAATGTTTGTTAGATCAAAGTTTTTTTTGGTCAAGATTGTAATGATTATCATTAATCGAGCAAGGTCCAAACCACAAAAACCCAAGGGGGATACAACCAACTCGGTACAACTACCTGAGCGATCCAAGGGATGCAAGACAAAACCATTGACCCAGTTAACCTGCATCCATAGAGTTAGCTCCACCATCGAGAAGACTAGAGGCGCCTCAGAGCTGAAATGGAAAATCCCACGAAGTTGGGGTAGGAGAGACGAAAAGTCCAGAGCCTCCCTGTATTTGAAGGCCAACTGGCCTCGAGGACTTAGTTTCGAAACTGAGAAGCCACAAAAGATAAGGTGAAGCCAAGAAGTAGGATACCAGAAAAACCACAGAAGGCCAAAGGCCAGGGCTACCAAAAAGATGCTCCAAATGGACCAGAATACCCCTCCAACAATCAGGCACCAAACACAGGCAGATCTAAACTCCACATAGAAGGTGAAGGGGGGAAAGAACGGAAAGTCCAGAGCTTTCCCCGTAAATGATGGCAAAAAGGCCAGAGGAGTAGTCAATCTTGAGCTCTGGACGCCATAGCGAGGTTGAAGAGGCATACTGATAACCAACGAGAATGATTCTACAACAGCAAGCAGAAGAGAGGAAGATGAAGCATATCAGTTAGAAGCAGTGAGAAACAACATTGGGGAAGCTTGATAACGAAGTGCTATGGGGTGGGTCTGGAGGTTTAGGTGGAGGACTGGAAGGCGAAGGATAAGTGGCTTCAAAAGGGCGGAGGGCGTTGGATCAAAGTTTAATGGTTAGATGCAATCTCACGAGAGTGGGAGAGGGAAGCCTCTAATTAGAATAAGCAAAATGGGCTGCTCCGCAAAGCACAGATCAAATGGGCCTTGGCCCAATCAGAAGGAGCAAAAACATAGTTAATGAATAATTGACAAAAAATAGTTAATATGATATTAAACTTTTTTTTAACAAAAATATGATATTAAACTTTAAAAACAATTAAATAGTAACAAAATTTTGCTAAAAAAAAGGACAACCAAAAAGGACTAGAGGTAATCTAATTATGAATGGTAAAAATTAAAAGATTAAGCTTTATGTGGCAAAAAAATATATACTCTTTATACTTGAAACAAAAATTCGCTCATTAAAGACATCCATTGCAAACATTTTAGTTTGTAGAACAACGTTGGTTACTACGCCTACTTTTCCGCAACAGAACAAAGCTTAGTGATTGACATAATAATTAGTGAAATAAGGAACAATGAATCAGTTAGTAAAAGGATAACAGGTGTCATGCATCATAACATAAGTCCCTGACCAGCTTGAACGAAATCCCTGCTTTTGTCTTAGAGTGGAAAAGGGGCATATAGTCTGTTTCTAAATTTTGTACATACACATATATTCATGTCTAATCAAGATATTGGGAAAAAAAATTGTCTCGCGGGAAGTGCAAACTACCATGCAAGTGCCCAATCTCTGCTACTCAAACGTGCCTGGACATATCATTTTTGGTCAACTTAATTATTTGCGGCGTCTGTTGGCTACCAAGTCTGGGTTGCCTTTCCTCATCATAGCTACAAACTCATCATAGTTAATTCTTCCATCCTGCAAGAGATTTGGAAATTTAATTTATATGCATTGGATAATTAAACAATGTACAAACATCTAAGATTTCATATTAGGATAACTATCAATGAGAACATGTGATCCATGAGACAAACGAAAAAGTAGAGGAAGAAAGGAGGGTACATTGTCTGTATCAACTTCGGTAATAATCTCCTTTATTGTTTTCTCATCCCCCATATTATACCTCTTTAGGGCAGATTCCAGCTCTTCCGTTGTGATGTACCTATGAGTGCAAAGCAAGAAAATAAACCAACTTGAGTTGTGATTTAACAACTAAGGCGGTATTGGTATACTAGAAAATATGAATGAAATTGTGAAAAGGTAAAAAGATCTGGATCCTCTCATGTTACTAACATCACAAGGTTATGTTCCTGTGAAGTAAAACCTGCAATTACTTATGTGGATTCATTAATTTTAGTTGTCTTTTTCTCGCTCATAGCATGACCCTGTCACATTCGTAAATAATGAGAGAAGGCTTTGCTTGAAACTTGAAAGTAATCCTAAAAATAAAAATTACCCGCTTTTGTCCCTGTCAAAATATTCAAAAGCTTTGTATAGGTGGTCCTCTCTTTCCATTCTATTCAAGTGCATTGTAGCTGTTACAAATTCAATATAATCAATGGTCCCATTTCCGTCTACATCAGCCTGTGAATTAATAGAGGAAGAAAAACCATCAGTATAATTGGAATCACAATATAAAGCAGCTCTAAAGATAGCTTCCAACAATTTTCCTAGCGCTTTAATATGTATATATGATATATGATTATACAATATCAACGGAAAATATGAGTATTCTATAAATGCAGCTCACTCAAGCATGAGCCATCTTGTTAATTACAAGCATAAATCCGGATTTGGATACAGTGAATCATCAAGGAGATGAACTTATAGAGAATAAATTTATCCATGACATTTGACATGCAGAGAGTTAGCTATGGGAAATTAAATTTCAGTGGTTAAGCCAACACAAATATATGCAACAAGATCCACCCACCACATACTACTATGTGGTGTGTGTAACGCACCTGTGCGTGTGTTACTAAAAATCACAGCAAACTATAATCGAAAATAACTGTTACGTGAGGAGATACTATACTATGTAGAATCTACTCTCACTTAGTTTTTCAAGTCAAAAAATTAGAAAAAGATGAAATTTTATTTACCCATCCATCATTAGCAAAGCTTATCACTAAGCAGGGACCAGATCATCTGAATGAACTATCAAGATGGGGTGACGTCAAACAAAATAAAAGAAATCTTACCGCTTCCATCAACTGCCGTGCTTCAGACTCAGAAATCTTAGTACCTAGCTTGGGGAGACCAGCTTTCAACTCTTCAAAAGTGATTGTTCCACTATTATCAGTATCCATAGATTTGAACATTTCCTTTAAGCCAATAATTTCTTCTTCAGAAAGATTTTCAGCGATAACCTGTAATAAAATACAACAAAATACAATATTTTTTAGATGTAATCCTTTGGTCCAGTTCAGTTATGAATTTCTTCTCCCATTTATATATATTTTTATTTCCTTTTTTTATTAATTATGCCATTTTCAATCCTCAAGGATTTTTTTTTGATAAAAGGCTATTGCAATGCAAAGGCTTCACAAACGGGAACAACACAAACCCTACCAATCCTCTGCAGTGCAGCACACCAAAAATCCTCAAGGATTTAGATATAATGGTAATTTATAGATATTTCATTTAAAGCTTGATTATGAAGACCTTGATTTGTACAAACTCTTCAAAATGATGGAAAAGGAATGTTTACCTTCAGAGCTACTTTCTTGAGCTTGTTCATTGCCCTGAATTGTTTCATTCTGGTTAAAACAGCAATATCAAGAGGCTTATCGGATGCTCCATCTTCTTTCATCCAAGGATGATCTGGAGTGTATATAAAATATTTCAGTAAGATTGGTTGACTCAATTATGCGTACACGTACTACCATTATACAGTTAAAATGCTACATGCTAGAGAAAAGGGCGAATAGAAGAGGACTAGAGAAATCATGCAGGTACATGTGTGCACACATATGTATAATAAATACAACACATTATCACTATGGAGAAAGCCAATTAACCAAGAAGTGGCATAGCCCACTCATATGAATACAGAATATAAAAAGAAGGCTAGTCAATAGAGGCAATGTGGCGGTCTCTTTCAAAGCAAAAAAATAATTACAAAACATACTCATGCATACTACTCATTCAGACAAAATAGAAAATGCAGTAAGTGAAATTTAGGATGTAAGGGGGATTAAAAAAATAATTACAAAACATACTCATGTATACTACTCATTCAGACAAAATAGAAAATGCAGTAAGTGAAATTTAGGATGTAAGGGGGATGTGGCGAGAGACAAAAAACGAGAGTATGGTTTATATACAGTAGTCAGGCAGAAAGAAAATATAAAGTCGAGTAATTAGCAGAAACAATACTTTTGTTCAGGAAATAGCTGCGCATCTTCCATGACTTTTACAATAAAGAGGTCGCAGAGATACATATGTCCTAACCTACATTTTCCTTCATTCGGGAGAGGGGATTGAAGTGTGTAAAGATATCTATTATCTATTTAAAAAAGTCAATTGAGACATGTTACTTTCTTATCCTTAAGAATATGATTGAATCAAGTGAGTAGTGTCAGCTCCTTTCAATATCAAAATCCTATTTCTTCCAGTTATCTCGGTCACACTTTCACTTTGTTATCCATCCTGGAGATCCGATCTCTCAAACATATGGTTAGAGGTTAATTTTATCAACGAATGCATTGTTAATCCTACGAGCAAACATGATTAAAATAAAATACACACCCCTTTCCACATGAAAAAAAATATTAGTTTGCATCTACAAGGAGAGTTAGACTTACTAAGTACTTCAACAGCTGAAATTCGTTCTTTGGGGTCAGCTCGCAACATCTTCTTGACCAGATCTTTGGCACTACTCGATATGGAAGGCCAAGGATCTGATGCAAAATCCAGATGCCCACGAAGAATAGCATCAAAGATACCCTGTTCGTTTTCTTCACATAAAGAATAAAAAGATAGTGTGAGAAAGATTGGAAACCTATACTAGTCCAGTAGTCCTAATCAAATAAGGTATCAAATAATGGAAGTATGCAAACCAAATTTGCATAGGGTCCGTTTGTTTTAAATTGTGATACAGTTGATTCTGAAGAGTTGATTTCAAAAGAATTGAATTTACAAAAATTGATTTGTAAAGTGAATTCAAAAGTATTAATTTCGTTTGGATGATAAAAGTACAATCATTTTTCATGTGTAAATATAAAGAATTTTGTGGACCCACACTCAATCGATTTTAATCAATGTACAAGCTAGAAACATTTGCTTCCAACCAATTCTACTCACCCCAAAATCAATTTTTCGGCCGCGATTCGATAACACAAACACAAGAAGTGATTTTCAATTATGTTGACCCTGTTTTGGCTCCCAAAATTGAGTTTGAGCTGTCCCAAATCTAAAAACAAACGGGCACTAAATCGAATCTCAGAAAGAAATCACTTAGAAAGCTCACCTAGAAAACAAATCTACAACCATTTAAGTTAACATCCCCAATGTTAAATAAAAAAGCAAGTAAAGAAAGGAAATTTACCTGCCCAGAAGGGAGGAACACCAGAAAGGAGAATGTACAAAATAATGCCAGCACTCCAAGTATCAGCTTCAGGTCCATAACTTCTACGCAGAACCTCAGGAGCAACGTAATAGGCACTCCCAACAAGATCTTTAAACACATCACCTATTCTCAAAAAAATCTCCACAACCATCACATAACTTTTTTATTTTTGAATTTGAACAATCCTCACATCACTATTCATTTCAAAAAAAGCAATATGAGGGAAACGGAGTATAAGTAAAGTAACTAACCGGGCTTGAAAAACACAGAGAGACCAAAATCAGTAGCCTTAAGAGGCGAAGACTCATCCTTACTAAGAAACAAGAAATTCTCAGGCTTCAAATCTCTATGCATAACTCCCATAGTGTGACAATTATGAACAACGGTCACGATCTGTCGACACAACTCAGCCGCAGCACGTTCAGAGTAATGTCCCTTTGAAATGATCCTATCGAAAAGCTCGCCGCCGGCACAAAGCTCCATAATGAGGTTAACAGAGTGACGATCTTCATAAGCACCTTTAAGCTCAACAATATTACGGTGACCGGTGAGGTGGTGCATGATCTGAACTTCGCGACGAATATCGTCCAAGTCATCACGGTGGATTAGCTTCCGTGTGGCGATGGATTTGCAAGCGAATTGCTCTTTGGTGACTTTGTGAGTTACTAGATATGTGACTCCGAATTGACCACGGCCAAGTTCGCGACCGAAGATGTAGGTTGAACGAACGTCTTCCATGGGCCGGCCCAAGACACGGCCCATGGTGGAGGTAGTGGAGGTGGGTTGTTTGGGGTTTCGATCGGGAGGGAGGACGGAGATGTGAGTGGGAGGTGTGGTGTTCTCGGGTTTTGGATGGGAAGAGGGTTCGCTGTTGCAGTTTCCCATTGAAATGTTGTTACAACGGTGGTGGGAGTGAGCTGTTGTTGATTCTGGAAGTGGAAGCGTTAAGTTGTTTTCTTTTTTTGGTTGGAAGGAAGGAGCAGAGAAGGAGAGAGGGAATGTCTTAAAAGGAAAAAGTGAAAATGGAGTTGGAATGGAATGGATTCAATTCAATGACCGCTGAAATTGGACATTGACGCCACCTTGAAACGGACTACGTTGACTAATTTATTATTTTCATTACCCACTCAGTTACCATTTACTTGTATTTTCAAATCGTTTTAAACAAAAAAAAAAAGAGATTTTCTTAATAGAATTAATAATCTTTTTCCTATGTATATCACTTAGTATTAAATATATTTCTCTTATTAAGCCAGCAAAATCGAGTATACACGTGGTCAGTCAGGTTCCCAGTATAGATTAGTTATCGACAAAATCGGTGAAAAGTGCGCACCAATAACATAGTAACCAAAAATATATATATTTCTCTTATTAAGAAAAATATATCTATTACAATAAATAATAATTGTATATTTGAAAAACAAGTTTTAAAATATAATCTTAAACTAATAATCGAGGTGTTTTATGTGCATTGGGTATTATTCTTTTTTTGGTTCGGATCATCACTGGTTACCCACGAAGTGTCCCAATGCTTTCAATAAAAGACTAATATCTACTCGTGCTTAAGATCAAATTTCGCACTGGCCAACACCGAATTTGTTCACTGTGGAAATCGAACCCAGAAGCACCGGGTCGACCCTCGTGTCCCGCATTGGGTATTATTCTATTATAATGAGAGAGAGAGAGAGAGAGATTATATTAAAAACTTCAAATAATTATAGAATTAAAAAAATAGGTTTGCAAAATGTAATTTGATTATATTATGGAAATTCTTAATATCAATTTTTCAAGTGTAATTTTCCTATGTTGTTGATAACTTCTTTAAAAAGTAAGCTTGACCTTTGGGCATGAATGTTCAACATAGAAAAGAAAATAAAGTGTATCAATGTTTAGTCGTTGTTGTTGTATTTAGACGGAGTGGTAATTATTACTTGTAAAATCACATACGCAAAGTGGAGACTGTGTGTTCGAATCCGGATAACTACAGAAAATGTTCCGTCTAACAATGTTGACTTTGTCAATTGTGCTAAGCCTTACCTACGATGTTTAGCTATTTGCCTATTTGTATTACCAATGCCATAACATTTATGCTTCGAAAATCTTTTAAATAATGCTTAAGTTAATAAAATTTATGCCCCTAAATCAAAGTTGCAGAGCTGAATTAATAGAACCATGATATGTGACATGCTAATACATAACTCCATCGATCATGCGGAACCAAAAACTAATTTTGTAGGATTGAAAGGTGAAATAGGTCTTAATGTTCATCACTAAATAACTATTTTAGAATCTTTTGTGTGTTGGCAAAACTAAATATAGATTGTGAAAATAATTTCCATTGAGCAGTCCAACGTAAATATCTTTCTTTAGTAACATCTATTGTACAATTTCAAATAAGGTCACTGCAGCAAAGACGAGAAAGAGAACACCTCTGACATAGGCAATGACCTTCAAAAGAAACAAAAATCGTGTTCTTATTTCATAGGTGCATGAGGTTATATTCCAAACAGATACACAATTGTAGGTTGTAGGTCCATGCTTCAAATGCACTGAAACATCTACAGAATCTAAATTTGGTTAGCAGAGCATTAACATTTTCATATGCTTATAGTTATAATAAGTTGCTCTCATTTCACCCCAACCAGCAAGGATACTTCATGTCATCTATTATCTAGGGAAAAGAACATGTTCTTTTCCAATAAGGTCCCTCCAGAAGAAGGTCTAATGTGTTGCTCTTGTTCAAAGATGTCATATATATTTACAATTTTATACTTGATTTCCAGGGAAGAAAATTATCCACAAGATTGACAATTATTAACATTTGCTTATAAATTAACACATGATCTTAAATATACAGTAATATTAGTTTTTTTTTTAAATTATTATAGTTTTAAAAAGCCATTTAAACAATTAATCAATGATCATTTCATTATTGGGAAGAACCACGGTGTGAGTAGTGGTTGTGTGTTTGTTGTTTATTTTCCATTTCATCTACGTAGACAAAAAAAATACTGTTCAATTTTAACTTTTTACCAAAAAAAAAATGGTTCACAATCTTTATCAAAAAAATACTTGACCCTAACTTATTTCATTAATTGAAATACAGCCTTAATGACGAAGATTTTCTACTTCCCTGAATAACCTTAATGAAACGGGTAAACACTAATCAGTACTTTAATTAGGATACTAATTAAGAAAATAAAAATAGCAATTTTTTATTTTTATTTGTTTTAATAATGTAGGTTTTTGAAATTAATTAATAATACATTAATATTGTGATTTTCTCAAATTTGTTTTCCTCATAATTAGTGGGAGAAATGGAAATCATATGGAAACAATCCACCGTAAAAAGAGGCAGAAAATGAAAGTGGTGAAAGTTTTGGAATGGTCATGACTCATAGTGGAGTGGACTGAGAGGGAAACTTTCACCAAACGTTGCTTCTTTCCTTCACTGAACAAAAACACTTCCACATACTCTTTAGCACTTTTACATTCTCCTTCTTCTGGAACACTTTCCTTCTCCTTCGGTTCCCCATTTTCTCAATAGATTAAAAGTTCTCTTTTGTTTATGCCTCTTTGTCGGTAAGAGTAAAGAGACAAATAATACACACACATTCACATTACTAATGTTCTGTTGTTTTTTTTCAATCTGGATCCTTTTTTTACTGTCTCATTTTCTTCATAGAATTCATATGTTGATTTTTTCACTTTTGGAGATTTGATTATTATTTTTCTTTAACAGGGTTAAATTAGCCATGGTAGATATTACTGATATGAAAGTTTGCATCTTTCTCTTGTGTTCTATGATGCTTACAATGGGTCATGGTGATACTGATCCAAATGATCTCAAAATTCTGAATGATTTCAGAAAAGGGTTGAAGAATCCAGAGCTTTTAAAATGGCCAGACAATGGAAATGATCCATGTGGCCCTCCTTCATGGCCTTACGTGTTCTGTTCTGGTGGTAGAGTTACTCAGATTCAGGCTAAGAATCTTGGTCTTGAAGGTTCATTGCCTTTAAACTTTAACCAGCTTTCAGAGCTCCAAAATTTGGGTCTTCAAAGGAATAATCTCACTGGTATGTTGCCAAGTTTTAGTGGATTGTCCAAACTTCAATTTGCTTTCTTGGATTACAATAAGTTTGATGCAATCCCATCTGATTTCTTCAATGGACTCACCAGCATCAGGGTCCTGTCTTTAGAAGAAAACCCTTTGAATGCTAGTACTGGTTGGTCGTTTCCCATGGACTTAGAAAATTCAATGCAATTAACTAACCTTTCTCTAGTGAATTGTAATTTGGTTGGACCATTGCCTGATTTTCTAGGAAAATTACCTTTTCTCACAAATTTGAGGCTTTCAGGCAATAGAATATCTGGGGGCATTCCAGCAAGTTTTGGTCAATCTTCAATACAAGTTTTGTGGTTGAATAATCAACAAGGTGGTGGTATGACAGGTCCTATTGATGTTATTGCTTCAATGTCCTACTTGAGACAGGTTTGGCTACATGGAAACCAATTCACTGGGACAATTCCGCATAACATTGGAAATCTAACTTCTCTGCTGGAGCTCAACCTCAATAGCAATAAACTTGTTGGTTTGATTCCAAATACCTTGGCAAATATTATGGACCTTAAGATACTGCTGTTGGACAATAACATGTTCATGGGTCCAATACCAGTGTTTGATAAGACTGTCGAAGTAACTTATGGTTCAAATTACTTTTGTCAATCTAAGCCTGGAGACGAGTGTGCCCCTGAAGTTACTGCTCTGCTGGATTTTCTCCAAAATTTGAATTATCCATCACTTCTCATTCCTCAATGGGTTGGTAATGAACCGTGTCGAGATCAATGGTTTGGCTTGAGCTGCAATCCCAACTCTGAGGTATCTATAATCAATTTGCCTAGAAAAAATCTCAGTGGTACACTAAGTCCCTCACTTGGTAAGTTAGGTTCACTACTTCAAATCAGGCTTGCAGGAAACAACATAGCTGGCAAAGTTCCTAGTAATTTTACTGAATTGAAATCTTTGAATTTGTTGGATTTAGCTAATAACAATGTTGAGCCACCATTGCCAAAGTTTCATGAAAGTGTGGATGTTGTCATTAAGGGTAACCCTCTTCTTGCTAATCAAACTGGAAAGACTCCCCCTCCTATTAGCAGTCCACCACACAACTTGTCAGTGTCACCACCACCACACAACTTGTCAGTATCACCACCACCACCCTCCGTTATTCCACCTTCCTCTAGTAATATTTCAAGCTCTGATCAGTCTAGTTCTGTCCATTTAGTTCCTAAACCAAATAAGTTTAGATTCAAAAATGTAGTGGTTGGAGTTGCAATCTTTGCATTTGTATCTCTTTTGGTTATTTCTCTCTTCATATGGTGTTGCTTGAAGAAGAAAAAATCCTGCATCGATGCTTGTAGCTCTGTTGTGGTTCACACTCAAGATCCATCTAATCCAGAAAAGAAGGTTAAGTTTGCAGTTTCAAATAGCACCGCTGGAAGCTTATCAACAAAGACGGGAATAAGTTCTCTCACCAACACTAGTGATGAAACAGAAAGCTCTCATGTAATTGAGGGTGGTAACCTTGTCTTCTCAGTTCGAATTCTACGCAAGGTTACCAGTGATTTTGCTCCAGAAAATGAGCTTGGCCATGGTGGTTTTGGAACAGTTTACAAGGGTGAACTAGAAGATGGGACAAAAATAGCAGTGAAGAGAATGAACGGTGGAGCTATTAGCAGTAAAGCAATTGACGAGTTTCAAGCTGAAATAGCTGTTCTTTCAAAGGTCCGACACCGACATTTGGTATCCCTGCTAGGCTATTCCATTGCAGGCAATGAAAGGCTTTTAGTTTATGACTACATGCCTCTGGGTGCTCTAAGCAGGCATCTTTTCAATTGGAAAAGCTTGAATCTGGAGCCTTTGTCTTTGTCAAAGAGGCTTGCAATAGCACTTGATGTTGCTAGAGGGATGGAATATCTTCACAGTCTTGCTCGCGAGACCTTCATCCATCGAGACCTCAAGCCCACCAATATTCTACTGGGGGATGATTTTCGGGCAAAAGTGTCTGATTTTGGTCTGGTGAAACTTGCCCCAGATGGTCAGAAATCTGTGGCAACAAAGCTTGCTGGAACATTTGGATACCTTGCCCCTGAATATGCAGGTATGACTTTGCTTTAAATCACCATTAGACTTTCCTTCTGACCTGGAAAGTGAAACAGTTATCAACATTGAGCATGTTAGCATAATTTAGTGGCAATGAGAATTGAATCATGATAACCTCTGCATATTAGCACATAGTTTCTCCCTAGCTGTTGGTTTGTTTAGTTACGATGTTATTAGAATAAACAATTAAGCATGTAATAAAAGGTTAAGTTTTGGTTTGTGTTCGTTTTTCGTGAAAGCATGTTCTATGTTACTATGTGTTAATTTAATAGTAATGTAGTAACATGTTGTTTGGCCTTTTCTGCATTGCCACTTTGTCAGACATGTTCTGTTTGTTTTCAATTACTAGAATATACTTTAATATTATGTATTCTGCCAAGGAGAATTGTTTGACCACAGGGTATAAGCACAACATTATTTATAGTTAACAAGGAAATTAAAATCGATGTTTTAATTGTGTTCAATATTGCAGAATTTGTAAGCAATATGATCCCTGTATCCCTTCCTATTAGTTCAAACTAAAGCAGCATACTTATATGATACAAATGTGATTCCACTCTGCACTTCTTCAACTAGTATAGGTTTGATGCATCTAACTTTTCATACTAACTAAAAGTTTTTGAGTTTCAGTGATGGGAAAAATCACCACTAAGGTTGATGTGTACAGCTACGGTGTGGTGTTGATGGAACTTCTGACTGGACTAACGGCTCTTGACGAGAGCCGACCAGAAGAAAAACAGTACTTGGCTGCATGGTTTTGGCAAATCAAATCGAGCAAAGAAAGGCTTATGGCTGCCATTGATCCAGCGCTTGAAGTAAGCAAGGGGAGTTTCGAGAGCATTTCTATCGTAGTTGACCTTGCTGGACATTGCACTAATAGGGAACCAAAGCATAGGCCAGACATGGGCCATGCAGTTAAAGTGCTGACAGAATTAGTAGAGAAATGGCTACCAATTGACGAAGAATTTGATTATGGCTATGGCGTTGACTATAGTCAACCACTTTCACAATTGTTGAAAAATTGGAAAGAAGCAGAAGGCGCAAGCTATACTTAGATGATACAAATGTGAAAGAAGTATACCAACTAGGAATTATTGATTTTAAAAAAATTGAGCTTACAAAAAATTGATTTTATACAATGCAAAAATTAGGAATTATTGCTTCTATCAAAATCAATTCTACTCGCGCGAGTCAATTTTATCCGCTGCGATTTCATAACCCAAAAGCAAGATATGGATTTTCAATTATGTTGGCCATATTCTTGCTCCCAAAATTGATTAAGAAAGCTCACCCAGAAAACAAATCTACAACCATTTAGCTTAACATCCTCAATTTTAAAAAAAAAAGTAAAGAAAGGAAATTTACCTGCCCAGAAGAGAGGAACACCGGAGAGAAGAATGTACAAAAATAATGCCAGCACTCCAAGTATCAGCTTCAGGTCCATAACTTCTACGCAGCACCTCTGGAGCAACATAATAAGCACTCCCAACAAGATCTTTAAACACATAACCTATTCTCAGCAAAACAGAATGGAAGTAAAGTAATTAACCGGGCTTAAAAAACACAGAGAGGTTAACGGAGTGGCGATCTTCATAAGCACCTTTAAGCTCAACGATAGGATCACTTCAAAGGATGAGAATAAGCCTTAAGAGGCGAATTCTCATCCTTTGAAGTGATCCTATCGAAAAGCTTGTCGCCGGCGCAAAGCTCCATAATGAGGTTAACGGAGTGGCGATCTTCATAAGCACCTTTAAGCTCAACGATATTACGGTGACCGGTGAGGTGGTGCATGATCTGAACTTCGCGACGAATGTCATCCAAGTCATCACGGTGGATTATAGCTTCCGTGTGGCGATGGATTTGCAAGCTGAGTTGCTAGATATGTGACTCCGAATTGACCGCTGAAATTGGACTACGATGGCTAATTTATTATTTTCAAATCGTTTTATACAAAATAATAATAATAATAATAATATTGAAATTTTTCCTATATTTTTTATTTTTTATTAAATAAATATATTTCTATTAGCAAGAAAAAAGTACTCTTACAATAAATATTTAAATGTATATTTGAAAAACAAGTTTTAATATAATCTTAAACTAACAAAGTAATAAATAAAAATAAACAAATTTCTTCTTAAAATTCAACAAGTAGAAATACGACATAGGGAGAATTTTTGTCTAGTTACCATCTCATTGTTGCGTTGTTTTCACCGGTTTTGTCAATAACTAATCTACGTCGGAGAACCTGGTTGACCACGAGTACAAGGTTTTGCTGGCCCGTGTGACTCTCCCCTCCCAACAAAATTTTTCCCACACCCAAAAGTTGAATTCAAGACCTTAAAGTGGGATCTAAGTCCAGTTACCACTCCGACCCTTATTACTACAAAGAGAATCTAATTAGCCATGACCTTGATGTTTTATGGGCATAGGGTATTATTCTATTATATTGAGAGAAAAAAATTAAAAGCTAAAATAATTATAAAATTAAAAAAAACAAAAAAAAATTGTAAAGTTTTTAGATTTGCAACATGGAGTTTGATTATATTATGGAAATTCTTTATATCAATTTTTCGCATGTAATCTTCCTATGTTTTTTTACTATCTTGTTGATAACTTCTTTAACTAAGCTCCACATTGATGCTTCAATGTTCAACATAGAAAAGAAAAGGTATTAATGATCAGCTGTTTCTTTGTCCATAGACGGCGTGGTAAGTACAATTTTTAAACTCACAAACGCAAAGTACAAATTCTGGGTTCAAACCTGTGTAACCATGTAGTGTATAGAATTTATTTTGATAGAATTTATTTTAGTTAAAATTGAGTTGAACATAACGTAATTTTTGTTTGGATACATTTATCAAAAAGTGATTTTTACCAAATCTGTGTAACCACGTAAAGTGTTCAATCCAACAATGTCTATCACATTTGTTGATTGTGCTAGGCCTTACGAACAATGTTTAGCTGTTTGTATTACCATGACATTTATGCTACAAAAATTTATTAAATAATGCTTAAGTTCAATGTTTTTAAAACCGGACCGGAGATCGAACCGGCGAGGCCTCTGGTTCATGGTTCAATCGGTTCAACCGGTTCAATCATGGTTGAACCGGATGAGTAATTTGTTAAATAAAAAATAAAAAATATTAAAGTTTGGAGAAAAAAGTAAATTTAAAAATAAAAAAATGTATTTCGAGCGGTTCAATCCGGTTCGGTTTCCGGTTCAAAACGGTTGAACCGCGGTTCAACCCGGTTCTTCCCCGGTTCGATCCGGTTCTGGGCGGTTCAATAGGACTACGGTTCAAATGGGGTTGAACCAACCGGCCGGGGGTCCGGTTCCCGGTTCAACCGGCCGGTCGGGTCTTTAAAACATTGTAAGTTAATAAAATTTATGCCCCTAAATCAAAGTTGTAGAACTGAAATAATAGAACCAATATATGTGACGTGACTAAAACATAACTCCATCGATCATGGGGAACCAAAAAATAATTTTGTAGGATTGAAACATGAAATTGGTCTTAATGTTCATCAATAAATAACTAATTCAGAATCTTATATTGATAACAGACTGGAAAATATATCCTGAACATAGACAAAAAAATGCTCACAATAAGTGTATTGACAAAACTAAATGTGAAAATAATTCCCATTGAGCAGGCCAAATATAAATGTTTCTTTAGTGTCTGTATCATGTTGAAGAAATCTATTGGACACAAATATAAATGCCAATACACACATCTAAGTACTAATAATAGTAATTAATAGATGAAGCACTAATGTAAATCTAGAACCATGTACTATTATTTTTCTGACGTGAGAAACTTATCTTGGCTACTTTCCAGTAACACTTATTTATATTCTCATCAGGCTTTGTAACAGTTCTACTATAATTTTATTTATTTTAAAAACCACTCATAATCAACACAATGTTAACTGTTAACTCGGAGCTGCATTACTTTTAGGATTTTGTTTATATAGCTACATTTAGGTGCCAGCTGCCGGATACACTACCTGAGATATATTGTTTGTATAGCTGTGCTTTTGACATTGACTTGCTGTATTTTTGGTAATAAGATTTGTCCTACGAGCTAGACAAATAAAACTAACATTTAGCCAAAAAGTAATAATTTTTAATAACAAACTGGACATCATTTATGAGGATTACAATGGAATGTAGATCAACTATTGCTAAAAGAGTAATGCTTTTTAGCCAAAGTTTTTCAGCCAAAAATAGACAAAAGCCACGTTACAACATCAATTAACCAAGTTTTTTAAGCCACTAACCAACTTACTTTTTCACAGTTTTTTAGGCCATTGACCAAAAACTGTGAAAAAGTAGGTTGGTTAATGACTTAAAAAACTTGGTTAATTGATGTTGTAATGTGGTTTTTGTCTATTTTTGGCTGAAAATTTTTGGCTAAATAGCATTACTCTTGCTAAAAAATACTGGTAGTGTATAATATATTTTTTTGGAGCCGCCATTAACAAATTTTAATAAAGGGAGTGCGGATAAAATTCTGCAACTCGGTGGTTCTTGCTGCCTTTGTACTGAACTATGTTGCATTTCTTCTATCATCTATTGTACAATTTCAAATAAGGTCACTGCAGCAAAGACCAGAAAGAGAACACCTCCGATGTAGGCAATAACCTTCAAAAGAAATAAAAATACTGTTCTTAGTTCATAGCTGCATGAGGTTATATTCCAAACAGATACACAGTTGTACTGTATGTCCATGCTTCAAATGTAACCCACTATCATTCTATGAAGTATCTACAGAATATAAAGTTTGGTCAGCAGAGCATTAACATTCATATGGTTATGATAGTTGCTCTTAATCACCCCAACCAGCAGGGATACTTCATGTCATCTATTATCTAGGGAAAAGAACATGTTCTTTTCCAATAAGGTCCCTCCAGATGAACGACTAGCGTGTTGCTGTTGTTCAAAGATGCCATATATATATATATATATATATATATATATATATATATATATATATATATATATATTATACTTGAATTCCTTGGCAGAAAATTATCTACAGAAGAATTCCATGACTTACATTCTATACATAGCACCAATTTAATAAAATCATTTTGTAGATCATAATGGTTAAAATTACATTTTTGGTTAAACTAGTTAACGAATTTAGTTGAGGTGATATCATGTATCTATAATTCCCAGCTCATGAAATATGATCCATTTATAAAACGGTGGAAACTATGAAATTGGAAGTATACCTTCTCCGACAAAAATGTCCCCAGTAAAGAGCCCCCGAGTACAGCTAGCTGCATATATAAGATACATTCAACATATAAAATCCCAAAGTTATTTACGGATATGTGACAAGAAAGAAAAGGATAGTGTATTCAAAGAATATAAATAAATTACACATGTTAAACATTCCATGATAGTTGAGGTATTCCTCATACAGTTATAAATCCATCAGTTTGGGGGTGCTAAATAATACTCATCGGGAAAATTTAGCTCACAAGAACTGAAGAAAGTGATTTCCAACTAAGATGTTTTTGAATGTTACTAAAGAACTAAGAAAATGGATACAAGTATCTTCAGTAACTCATTTTGTGCTAGGCTTATCTATCTTTACCAGCTGTTTACTTATATATTTCCCTTTTTATTTTTTGTTGCCCTTCAGATTGAGATTTTGGCAAATCCAATTTGTACTTACTACTCCTGAAGCCGAAATTAAATACTACCCTTTGTAACAAAAATATAAGCAAAAAATTACATCTATCAATTGAGACCAGATACATGTACTTGTTGCTTATATTTTGTAATGGAGGGAGTATTATGTTAATTCCAAACAATGCATTTATTGTTACTTAATGAACAGATCCAGCTGTTTACTTATATTTCCCCTTTTAGTTTTTGTTGCACTTCAGATGGAGATTTGGGTCCAATTTCTACATACTACTCCTGAAGCCTAAATTAAATACTATTATGTTAATTTCAAACAATGCATTTATTATTACTTTAAAAGAACAGATACCCCTATTCAGAAGTTGCATCAACTCATTGTTTGAAAAGGAGTTACCAGAGTTGCAACACCATGACCGGCCAGTGATCCAGCTATGACTCCAAGGGGTGAAGAAGCAGCTGCAAGGGCTAAATAGTAGTGGGGAATAGTTCAGATTCTTTGAAAACGGGTTGAATGCATGCCAAGAAGCAGGATAACATTTCTTGCAATTTGAGACGAATTAAAAGATCAACAAGATAATTATAAACTAAAATTGTACTCGTCCAGATTAATTGGCATTCTGACCTGGTATACCAGTCAGCTTTTGTCAATATCAAGTTATCAATACATTTAATTTCCTTATTTACATATTAGTTTGTTTTATAGGGATTTTAGAGCAAGTTTTTGTTTCCTCCTACACTTTCAATTCAAACCAAAGACTGGTACGAGAAAAACAATGTTTTAATTATAAGTGGTTCATATATAATAGAGCTTTATGTACCAACAATTCTAACTTTAGCACTCACCAATTGTGGAGAAAAATGATTTATCACCCCATTCAGCTACAAAAACTAAGAGAAAAGTGCTGACAATTGTGCTGGCAGCAGATACTACCCCAGCTCCGTTTCCAGAAAATTCTGAAACTGCTAACTCTGCCTGATTAAAATAGGAATCTTAGAAAAAACCGTGAACCATTTCAAAGTGAAGAAAAACTAAACTGGGCTTAAACCAACGTATATATCCAGCACCTTTTACTGCAAATGCCAAATATTACCTCCTTCTGCTCGTCATCTGATTTTTGTCCATCACTAGATGAGGCATCCAGCAGAGTAGAGACCCCAAAGTACACCTGAAGTCAACTCAGTGTATCCCAGCAGGGTGTTTCATTTGCCAACAGAAAATGTAAAGGATAAATTTTGTGTACCATCTAACCATGGCAATTACTAATGCAAATTTTTTTGGGTGCAATGGTAGCAATGATATTTGAACTTATATCCTCATGTAAACTATCCTGAGCCCTCACACCACTAGCTCAATCAAAGTGATTTAAACACTAATGCATTTATAAAAAATATAGGCGATATTTACCAATAGGCAAACAGCAGCAATGTCATCAATAGGTAAATCAGTTTCTCCAAACCTGTGCACAGTAACCTTTTAGATGAACTCTGGAGAAGTCATTCTTAATCTGTAACTGGTTATAGTTTCTCCTAAAAATACTAGTCAGATCAGATAGTCAAATTATGCTTTCAAGTTACATGGTTTCAAACACTACATATCCAAAAGAAGGCATAGAAAAAAGTGATAACATTCATATAAAACACGGAAATTGGTCAAACTAAACACATCTCTGCATCACAGAGAATCAATTGATTACTTTCCTTGCAAATGATTAAAATTGTATTCCAAAGAAATTTGATATTGTATTTATGATAAAACTGTTTTAAGGTTGGTCAAAGGTTCAACCAAGTTGAAAAATAACATGGTAAATCAGTTTCAAACTTGTAGCCTATACAGTGTTCATCATATTGCTTCATGTTCACTTTCCTAGTATGACCAAGTCATATCACATAGTTTATAAATAAATTAAAGAAACAAAGAAAATACCTGAATGGCAAGATTTCATCAACATAATGAAAAGTTCGCCCAAGAGCAACAGATATTACAGTCATTGCCCTGCCAAAAACAAATAAATTAGTAAATATTATTGATTTGAAGATTAGTGTTTATTGGAAAGATACACAAAAACACACAGATTTTACGAAATAATTGGTGTCCATAAAAGTGGCAAAATTGCGGACAAAGTTATTTCACTTATTAACTTCTAGACACAACATAAGCATGAAGAATTTCGTACAGATGCAACGCTTTGTCTTTCCAGAACGTATGCGAAGAAAACCATTAGAGTCTACTCATATTGTCTGCTAGCTAACTCTGGAGAATTTTGATTTGCCTATTTCATTATTATTCGAAGTTGTTAAAATATTTTAACCGCAAACACTTGCATCAACTTATCATGCAAGCTGAGTAATCATGGAAAACACCATCAAAACAAAAGCGTCTAATGCAAGGGCATCTAAATCACCATGAAGCATTAAAACATACGCAAGTGCTCCGAATGTACCAAGGAAAACAACACCAGCTGAGTTCCTAGCTGCTAACAGTGCCTGCATAAGACAATAAAAACCCAAATCAAACTTATTTACAGAGCTAGCCCCATTCAATTCATCACATTAAACAACTTATCAGAGAGACTGTAATGGTTTTTTAATAGCACGATTGCTTTTCTTCATGTTGTGCATTTGGTTTGATAGGAATTAACTGAACCACTATTTTCTGTGAACTCACTGCAATGAAAAAGGTCTTGTCTCCAAGTTCAGAGAAAAATATCAGCAGAAAAGCCTGTGATAGAGCAGAAAACAAGAGAACCAATATCAGTCTTTGAGAAGCTAGGTAGTAATTTGTATCCAACTAATCTTACTTAAAAGTACAACAAAGTCTCCACCGTAAATCTGTAATTAATATGGAATAAATAACAGTAAATATATTTCTTATGTATTTCTATTCTTCATTTTTGGTTTAATACACAAAACCTAAACCATTGTATCTAATTATACAAGTAGCAGGGAGATTTTCCTAACTGAAGCAAAACCTGTGCTTAAGTCACCGAGATCGCCAAATATGGGAATTGAATTCAAACCAGTGGCGGCAAAGTCAGAAGCAGCCGCAACTGCTGGATAAGAATTTTGAAGTGTAAGGAACGCAAAGAACAGCATAAACTTGACAAGTCCCATGGATCCATTATCACTATCAGAAGGAATAATTGGTGAGGCCAATTGACATTCTCGATTGGAGTTATCAGCAACAGAGTCATCCGAATTGTGAAGATTGTAAGCACGAGCGAATCCCTAGATGAAAATAAAAGCGCATTTGAAGCCAGCGACAATGAATTGAAGTAAAACGAAGTTGAAGATAGGTGCGGGAAATCACCTCTGTGTCCCGTAGCTTATTACTGATTTGGAAATGGCGAAGAGGAGGAAAAATGCAAGAGGAGATAGGTGACGTGGCGAAAGTTGAAGAATGCAGAGTGAGAGTGAAAGAGGGGGAGACGAATGGTTTTGGAAAGGAAGGGAGTGAATGCCGGCGTAGGAAGCTGTGTGAGAGTGAGTGTGATTGCATCTCTAATTTCTAAATTTCTACGGCACTTCCCTCTTCCCTGCGTTTATTGCTTGCCTCTATACTCTGCTCTGCTGTGCTCCTCAATTCTCCCTTTCTGTCTCCGATTCCTTGGATAAGCCCCGCGCCACCATTCACCAACCAACTCTTACCCGTTTATTATCTCGGCGTAAATGCACTTTTGTCCCCGTATTTTATCAAATCCGTAATTTTGGTTTTCTGATTTTATTTTTTACAATTTCGATCCCTAGGTTTATTAAATCCGTAGTTTTAGTTCTTTTATTTTTTTCTTGCAATTTTGATCCTTCAATTTGATTAAATCCGCAATTTTACTCCCTCCGTTAAATTGTCATCCAATTTTTTACGGCAATATTTACATGTCAGTAAGGTGGTGACGTGGCTGATGGTGTTGAACTACGACGCCCAATGATTACGTAAGCACGACACGCGTCTACCACGTAAGCATTTTGTGTCCAAAATTGGATTGCAATTTAACAGAGAGACTAAAATTGTGGGGAAAAAATTGGAGGACTAAAATTGCGAATTTGGGGACCAAAATTGCAAACAAAAAAATAGAGAGACTAAAATTGCGGATTTGATAAAATAGGGGGACCAAAACTGTAGTTAAGCCTATTATCTTTTCACCTTTATTTTTCATACCCCACAATTAAGCAAAATACCCATTTTACCCGTATTAACATCAAAAACCCAAAAATTATGTGCCTTGATTCTAATGTTTGTTTGCAATATCTTAGAATCAAGGGTTTGCAAAATACCTTAGATGATTATGCCTAAGCTAAGAGTTGAAGGTATTCAATCTCAAGCATTCAAGAATAAAACTTTCATTCCATAAACTAACCATAAATAATTCCATGAGTGATCAAATCATAAAAAGCATTAAGAACAGATATTAAATACACAAAGTAAGAGAGCATATGACATAAAAGTTAATCTAAACCAGTTATAATAGTGTTTCCTCAATATTCATGCATCCCTAACAAAATGATATTTAGCTACACATAGTGGAAGAAGAGGGAAAACATAAATTACAATTTAATGAAGAAGATAAACTCATTTGAGGCTCCAAATCTTCTTCCCAAGCCTTGAATCTTCGATATGGATGAAATGGAATGAGTGCTTTCGAGTTATAGGGTTTCAAAGAGTGTAAAAACTACTTTTTCAGATCCTCTAATGTCTTTAAATAGCCCAACAATTAGGGCAACTTTCCCTTGTAAAAAGATAACAAAGACCCTCTAAAAAGGTGGTTTATCCATTTCAGAATAAAGAAATCTTATGTGGGTCCCGCCCTTAACTCTGTTGCACAAACTCTGCTGATAGGATAACCGACAGTTTTTAAAGGCAACTTCCACTTGTGGAAATCCAGTGCAAAATGCAACTGCTACATCTCCCTATTTTAAGTGCAACTTATACCAGTGGAAGTTTAGTGCAAAATGAGACCGTCTGGTGTTGACAAAATTTTGTTGCGGTGTAACCTGCCTTAAATCGCTCCAAACTTCACCTTTAGCCTGCACAACTTTTTCTTCGACTTGATCTATTTCCTATGCACATAAACACAAAGAAAACCAGTCTAACCACTACTGTCATACCCTAATTTTGTCCGGCTAATTGAAAAATCCAAAAAAAAAGTTATTTATTTTCGTCGCTTTAATCGTGCGCGTGTCTTTAACGCCCAACGTGTGACATTCATTTCGATACTCGTTTTTGTTGATATTGCTCTATCTTCATAAAATATAAAAAAATATAAATAAAATGTAATATAAAATTAGACAAGAGCTGAATAGCCAAAATCCCTTTTATTACATAACCAGGTCCTTTTACACATATGAACAAAAAGCAAATAGTACAAAAGTTTAAAATAAAATTCAAAAAAAGAAGGAAAAGGGCGCAGCTTACAGCTGCCCCATCTAGGATTAGGGTTATTATTTTTCTTTCCTTGATGCTGTCTGTAGCGACCGAAAAATCCGAAGGAGGGATTCTTCGTTGTTTTTGAACAATGGAGCCGCCATCAATATTTATTTTTAGGAAAACATTGAAAAAACCTTTGTTTTTGGGTTCGGGGGTCGATTAAGTGCGGGGAAGGTACTAGCACCCCGCAACATCCTAAAAAAGGTTACCTTTTAATTTAATGTGTAGGAAAAAAAAATTAGTTTAAAGAAAATATTTTAATTTACCCTTTTTGTTATTTGCAAAAAAAACGGAAAGGAAGACTTAATAAAAATTTTAGTTTTTTGCGCTTGACAGGAGTGGGCCCCCGCTCCTACGTATCTCCGGGTGCGATGGAGAAATCAAAGCTACGTAGTTCTCGGGTAGAAAATATTTGTGTGTTGGTATTTTTTATTTTTGAAAAGTTTGCGAAAACTAGAGGCCGTTCATGGTGACCAAACAGATAAATCCAGAGTGGTCGTCATTAATGGCTTATTCGGAAAAGAAAGGTATTTACAGCGTTCAAACGGGCGGGGCCCAGAGTGACTGTTATAAATACCCGGTTTGTGATCGAGCGTTTCGTTCGAAAAAAATGCTTACTGGGAAGCGTGATTTTTTTTAGAAAAAGGGAGTTGAGATTACGTTTGTTTTCTATTAATTGAAAATTTCTTGAAGTTTAGGCGGGTGTTTGCGATGATCAAACGAATAAATTCAGAGTGATTACCGCTACTAATCCGCTGTGAAAAAAAAGAAGGTTAGTCCTAACGGTCAAACAAGCTAGGCTCAGAGTGACCATTAGTAACAACCTATTTTTTGTGTGAGTATGGTTGTTTGAAATAAAGAAAAATGATTTGAAAGCATTATGGGGTGAATAAAAGCGGAATGGGTGGTAGTAAAAAAAAAGGAGGCACAATTAGCAACAAGGAGTGTTGTATCAAAAATGGGGGGTGTGAACAGTGAGACCAAATCGTTTTTTTATGAACTAGGTTGTGTTTAAAAAGATGGGGTTGTAGTAAAAAAATGGATGGGTTTGCTGTCAAAAAGGGTACTGTATTACTAAAAACGTGGGGGTGCAATTAACATAGGAGTTTAAATCTAAAAACAAGGGTTGTATTATCAGAACCTGGGGGGTGTCAATAGCGTTTTGACGCTAAAAAGAAAAATGGTTGCCGGGGGTGCAAATAGCGTTTTGACGCTAAAAAGAAAAATGGTTGTCGGGGGTGCAAATAGCATTTTGACGCTAAAAACGGTTGATCAATTTATTTTTACTTTTTTGCTATTTGACTAAATTACTCTTCATCCTTTTTTGGGGAAAATGATTATTATTATTACCCTTTTTTTTTTTTAAAACGGATAGTGATATTAGTAACCAATTATTTTATATAAAAAAAAAATTTATTTTGAAAAGGATTTTATTTTAATCCGAAAATTACATTAATATTTAAATAAAAAAGCAACAAATTTAAATAATAAAAAAACAGCAACTTTTTAATATAAAAAAAAAACAGCAACATTTAATAATAAAAAGAACAGCAACATAAAACATAACAACACTTAAAAAAAAAAAGCAACACTTTTTTAATAGAAAAACAGCAACATTTATTTTTTTAAAAAAATATATTTTTTTTATTATTTTATTTTAATCCGAAATACAGCAAAAATAACAAAAAATACAGCAACAATTTAATAAAAAAAAACAGTAACACTTAATAAAACATAACAACATTTAAATAAAAAAAAAGCAACACTTTTTAATATAAAAACAGCAACATTTATTTTTTAAAAAAATATTTTTTTTATTATTTTATTTTAATCCGAAATACAGCAAAAATAACAAAAAATACAGCAACAATTAAAAAAACAGTAACAAATAAATAAAACAGCAACAATAAAAAAGCAACAATTTAGTAAAAAAACAACAACAAATAAAAACAGCAACAAATATATATACAAAAAAAAGCGACTACATTAAATAAACAAAAACAGCAATAACATAAGTAATGAGAAAAGCAACAATATTTACATGAAAAAAGAGAAAAAAAACAGCAACAATGAAATAAAAAGCAAAAAAAACAATAATAATGTATTAAATCCGAAAATTACATTATGGTACCTTAAGGAAAAAACTTGGCAACGTTGGGAAGAACCTCTTCCCGGGTCTCCTTAATACAACAAGATTTTTAAACTAAAAAAAAAAAATTTGGAAGGAGAAGTAAAAGAAAAGAAGGGAAAAAATAAACAATCTACACTTTTTTTGAGAATTTTCTTCTTCCCTTCTTCTCCCCAAAAAAAATCCGCCCTACAAACTTGTGGTCTCCATTTATACTAAGGGTGATGCCTTCTTTGTCTTCAAACTCGTGGCCTCCATACCTTGCACAGTAGTTCTTCCCTTTTTTCTGACTTGAGAAAGATTTGATATGATGGAGGGGTGAAGGTTTGGAGGTAGTTGGTGAAGGGAAATGATGGTTTGTGTGTGAGAGAGAGAAAAAATCCGTGAGTGTGTGTGAGAAGAGGAATGGGGGCGTGAAAGGAGGAGAGCCATGTGAGGGAAATGAGTGTGTGAGTGTGGGTGTGTAGGAGAGGGATTGGAGAAGAAGGATGAGTGAATGTGAGGAAAAAAGAAATGAGTGTATGAGTGGTAGGAGAGTGAGAGAGTGCCGTGAGTGTGTGAGAGAGGAAAGAGAAAGGGAAAGAGTGAGTGTGAGGGAAAAGAGTGGGAAGGGAAAGTGATGTGAAGGAAGTGATGTGAGTTAGGGTTTGGTGAAGGGAAGTGGGAGGCGTGTATGGGGAAGTGGGAGGCGTGTATGGGGAAAGGAGATGTGGGGAAGTGGGAAGTGTGTGGGAAGAGTGAAGTTGCAAGTTCCAAGGAGGAAAAGAGGGAGAGTGGATCGAGTTTCAAGGGAGAGAGGTGGGGTGTGGCCGAATTTTTAGGGTTTGGGGAGTGGGGTAGCCGAATTTTTTAGGGTTTGGTGGAAGGGAATTAGGGTTAGGAAAGAGTGGGTTGGATATGGGTTGGGTGGATGGGTTAGGAAGGAGTTGGGTTGGGTTAGGCGAATTGGGTTAGGGTTTGGTGGAGGAATGGGCTTTAAATGGCCCAATCCTGATTGCACCTCTATATTTTTTTTACAGACCCCCCCTTATGCTCCTTTGCCTATTTTGTTTTAATACTTCTAATTATTATCTTTTCAACGATTAAAACCTGTAGCAAACTAAAATAAAATAAAACATGACATAAAAAAGAAAATAATTATTTTTATTAAAAAATAAAAATTTCTTATCTTTGGATAGGACAAAATTAGGGTATTACAGCTGCCCCTCTTTATTTATATTTTGCTAGGAAATCGGAGGGGTTCCAAATTTCTCGAGGAAAATAGAAATAAAGATAGAGAGACACTAATTTTGTCCAGACTGAGGTTTTTTGTTTTTTTTTTTTGAAACTCATGAAAACTGGGTTGCTTTAGACAGAAAGTAAATGGGGATCGCTGGGGATCTGAAGGAGCATCGGGGCTCTGAAGGTCTAGTTCAAAATCAATGCTTGGCGCATCGACTTGCGTTCGACTGAGGGACCGTCGGGGTCTGAAGGGCATGCCTAAGCCTGAGGGACCGATGGGTCTGAAGGAGCGCAACTAGCTTATGGTACTAGTAATACGGTCTGGGGGTGGCCTTTTTTCGAGCGGCCATTAGGGTTAATCAGGTCCGGAACTGATATAACCACGAAGGACGTGCACTGTGTTTTTTAGGCGGACACAGCTAGTCTGAAGGGCCTGGGGCCGGATGATCCGTCGGTTGCTCGATAACGCGACGTGCGATCTGGATTGAAGGACCAATGTTGGTCTGAAGGAGCGCCTGGGCTCTGAAGGACCGCTGGGGGTCTGAAGAATTGTTGCTAACGATACATACTAAAATTATCTCAACAGACGCTTGCAATGAATGATGCATGCGTGCATGTAGTTAAATAATTGATGACATGATGAATGAAATGTGGAATGATTTTGTTTTTTGGCTTTTGTTCTTGGCCTTTTTTCTTTTTTCTTTTTTCATTCTCTTTTCTTGCTCTTTTGCTCTTTTTGCTCCTTAGCTCTTTATTGACTTTGCTGGCATCATCAAACTCGCATGACTTTTGACGTGGGATACGAGGGTTGCCTCAAGCAGTGGTGCCAAAGTGCGAGTTATTAAGATTTGCTGAAGTGATTGTGCATTTGTCCTTTTTGCAACTTTATGAGAGATCATCTTTTTTTTGTGATTTTTAGAAATTTCGCAATGACTATAATGCTTGTGATCATGCACATGTTTCGCAATTCAGTATCGTCTACCATGAACATTATTTTTACGATAAGAGGGAAATGAGAGAATAAAGGAAGTGTTTCATATTCAAATGGAAAACGAATGCGTAGAAGGTCGCGCTGACTGAAAATTACATTGGGAGTTTAAACTACAAAAAGAGAAGAAAAAGAAAACAAGGAAAGCTGATCTTTTGATTGTTTGTATCTTTGAAGTAAGAACGCCAATCGCCCATTAACATAACTTTGAGCATTCATTGTCCAACTTTCGGAGGTATTGACTGCCTTTGTAGCTCAAAGTCCAACTTCTGACCCTAATTTTTGCCTGGACTGCTCTTTAGAGTTTTCAGTCCACCGGGTCGCTCTAATTTTTGCCTAGGCCGCCCTTTCGGGTTTTCGACCTAGCGAGCTCATTTTTGCTTGGCTCATCTTTCTCTTTTTCCATATATTTCTTTAGGCATAGTATTTCTTGACTGCGTCCGAGTTCACTGGGAGTGGGAGGTCTTCACCGTCCATTTTTGTGAGAATCAATGCTCCTCCAGAGAAGGCCTTCTTTACCACATAAGGTCCTTCATAGTTAGGGGTCCATTTTCCACGGGAATCCTTTTGGATATGCAACATCTTCTTGAGCACGAGGTCTCCTTCTTGAAACTGGCGGGGGCGCACTTTTTTATCATAAGCCTTTTTCATTCTTTGTTGGTACAACTGCCCATGACATAAAGCAACTACTCTCTTTTCTTCTATGAGGTTGTTTGCTGGTGTTTTTAGCAAACAATCACTGGTTTTATTAGAAAAGTTTTGTGAGATTAAACCAGAAATCTCTAAAGCAATTGCCTTTAAACACCACCGTTTGTCAACAAATATATTTTAAAAAGGAGACAATTCACCATGAAAATTGAAGTAAAAGTGAAAGAAATGGTAAAATGGGACGCAGAAATATTAAATGACTTGTATTGAAAGCAATAAATTGCATTGAATGTAAAGAGAATGGTGTACAAATTTACATACGTTGTACAAAGATTCTTTTACTCTGTTTTCGCTGTGACTTGGAAGTTAGAGTTTCAGAATTGTGTGTTTGGTATAATAATTTGCCACCCCTGATTTCTACATAGAAATCACTATTTATACAGAAAACAATGACTGAAATGTAAACTGTTATGGACACGTGGCTACGTCTCATTAACCAATGATGGACTTCGTGCCACGTTCGACGCCATATAACTGCCCACGATGGATTAACCGTAGTCTTGAAATTCGACACAACTGTCTGCTAGTAACTGCTTTGACGAAGTCCTGAATACACTGACCTGTCGAAAACTCTTCCCTGTCGAAATGGTGAAGATCTCTTCTGTCGAAAACATGCTGAGATGACATAAATATCATTTATTCTTTCTGAAGGCATTATGAATGTTCTTTAATGAAAAGTCAAACCCTATTAAATAGCCACTCAAAAGCTTTGTCGAAATTTTAGGCTAACAAATTGCCCCCCAAAAATATCTTTTTCGACAAATGTTAAGGAAGAAAAAGAATATTTTTGAAGATCTCGAAACGTCACCTCCAACAACTTTGCATTAAATGGTGAGAGAAAAATGCCATTATGATTTGCCCAGATAAAGTGGCGCAGCTAAAATGGCACGGATAACATAAACTGCCTAATTGGGCCACGTGGCGTAGTTGGTGGGCCATCACGTCCTTGAAAGGTCACAAACGTGTGCGTTGTGGTAATCGTGGGAACCACTGTACACGCCAACATATAAAAGCAAATGAGTCTTTTCATTTTCCTCTTCACTCGCTTGAAACCTTAGAACCATTTCTGAAAAAACAAGAACTTTTGTGTTCTCCATTTCTTTTCTTAAACTCATGGCTTCCTCTTCCAGCGCTGCTCCGAAACTCCTCAACGATCCGAAAGAAACTGACAAACTCAAAAATGTTCAACCAATTGAAGAATTTGTTGATGAACCTGCCCTTACTGACGGAAGAGTACTCGATTGGCAAAAGCAGGTACTAATTCCTCCTCCTGAACCTTATACCCATGCGTTTTTAGGCCCTCTTCCTAACATCTTGCTGGAAAATGAAGAAATTGAAGAAATCTTCCCTAGCCTTTGCCAACTTCAGCCTAGAATCTTCTTTGAAAAACCTTTCCATTTAGATTTTCTAGCCACTCCTTACAGGGTTTTTAGGTCTGCACCTAGGGTTGACCAACAAATCTATATAGATTGGCTTAACAAAGTAGA